>JACAXG010000007.1:9676434-10276434 GCA_018881555.1 Amblyornis subalaris | reverse complement strand
ACCAGTTGAAAGACCGTCCATGTGTTTCATAAATGCGTGTTCAAAAAGCTGTCAGCGATTCTCCTACCAGTGACAGCTAAGGCCAGTAATAGTACTATATAAACCTATGCCTCAGAATATTAGCACTAGCAGTATATGAATTTGATAGACATCTCCAATGATCTTAGTAGTACTGGACCAAAATTTATTGTTGGGAATCTAGTTGTCTTCTTAAAAAGCTTTCTTATGTTGAATGGGCTGCAAATTATTATAATAATTTTCATCATTACAGTTCTGGTGATAATGTCTCTATTATAATACGAGTATGATTGATGCACTTGTGCAAAATGTCTGTTAATCAGACTGTTCCTTGGAGCTCTCGAATTTCTTGAGTCTGGGGACAGAAATATATTCCTACTGTGAAAGAGCACCTGTATTGTATCAAACAATTGGTCTGGTTTGCAGGTTGCTGGAAAAGTCAGGAGGGCAGGATTGTCTGTGCTGTTTAATGACCAAGAAGTGCAGCTATCACTGAAAACTGTGATTGCTGACTTCAAATGTCTTTTTCTTAACTGTCAGGTAGGCCACAGGAAGGAAGAGGGAGAGACTGAAGGAAATTTAGAAGAAACCTTTCTTTGTAAGCCACCCATCTTCCTTTGTGCTTTATTCAAGTCACACAGTGTTTAGGACAGGACTTTCACTTCCCTGGTGGGCTGCACTGAGGAACTTGGTCAGCTAGGGCCTGCCTGGCATCTCTGAAACATGGCTGCCTTCTCCTTTGCTACTCSTGGGAAAATGTGCCTTGGAAAGATGGTGCAAAGCTGGTCATCTCGCGGGGATCTGGCCCTGTATTTTAAATAAGCTGGCACAGTCCTGAAATCTGGGCATGTAGGTCTTAAAAGAGAATGCTTAAAAAAAAAAAGACAAACATACCAAAAAACCCCAGCCCCCAAACCCCACAAAGTGAAGGGTTTATCTTAAACCCTTTGGGGTTGGTTTGGGAAAGGGAAGGTACGAGGAGCAGGCTTCTGTAGGTAAGGAATCTGCTTTTTTACATAGCACAAAGATTACCCATCCCAAGCTTTCTCTTTGCAAAGCAGGCCTCGTGTCGAGCTGCTCAGTGTTCTCCTACTCCAGCCCAGAAGCAGCATAAGCTGCTGTGCCAGTAATAAATTTGGGAGCTTAAGAGAAATGGATTTTTCAAAGAGTATCTTGCGGATTTTTGCACTTGGCTTCCTGCACCACAGTATCTTTCTGTGGCAGATAATGAGGAAAGGCAGCCTCGCTGTTCCTCTGCAAGTGGAGAAGTCTCTACATGTCACAGGCAGGGAGCTGCGATTAGGTGAAACTAAATTCTAGCCCAAGTCCATGCACAGAGCTACAAATAGAAACCAAATCTCTCAAGTCCTGACCCTCTGCTTTCTTCACCAGCTCCTCATTTGCTTTTATAGGGCAAGAGCTATTTCTGATTTGCAGCTGGGAATCCTTCCAGCCACCAGGARAATTCTCAGGACACCGTCATTGTTGTAGAAATGTTTAATGCCAATTGCTGAGGGAAGTACCTCGCTGAGGGCTTTGCATGCTGATCTGCA
Source organism: Amblyornis subalaris (assembly GCA_018881555.1). Taxonomy (NCBI): domain Eukaryota; kingdom Metazoa; phylum Chordata; class Aves; order Passeriformes; family Ptilonorhynchidae; genus Amblyornis; species Amblyornis subalaris. The sequence goes on along the minus strand of JACAXG010000007.1, from coordinate 10,274,863 downwards.
TGAAAGTAGACTGGTGCAATCCTTGCATTATCCATTCAGTTCATTTGTAGTTAAAACATTTCCAAGTACATTCTTGTTTTTCCTTTGGGATTTCTTGAGCAAATATACTGACTCAGGGTTGTTTGTATTGGGAAGCAAGCAGTTAACTCCCCGGAAAATGCGAGAATAGATGGAGCATAATTTAGGGTTTAGTGTTCTTGGAGGAGGTTTGACTGTGATAATGCAGAAGCAGTATCATGGGATGTGTCACCGTTAAGAACCGTGTTTTTGGCATGTCCCCCATTTTATTAACTAGTTGATAGTCAAAGTTGTCTTAACAAGCATAAATAAGTCCTTAACTGTTCTGTAATTATGAATGTAGAGATTAATCAAAACACTAGATTTCTGTCAGCTTCCTAAATTTCAGTACTAGATGGGAAACCACAATAGTCTGGTGTCACACAAGTGAATTTTCTGGTTCTTTTAAGCATTGTAAGCAAGCTGTGTGTGTGCGTGCAGCAGATGTATATGAGCCTTGGTGAGCCACTGATATTTAAAGTTTGTCTGGCAGTGGGAGAGGACTCCTGGTACCAGAGCGAGGAGCTCTGTAAATGATTAACCTTATCATTAAATTGTTATTTGTTAACCTGTGCTAGAAAGAGAAGGTGGGAGGGGGGCAGGTGGGAATCTGCTAAGCTCATCAGAAACAGGTTGGTTTTTGCGCCAAAAGAATAAGGTGACCGTGGAAAAAAAATCTGAAAGGGAAAAGAAATGTAAATGAGGCAGGGCATGTAATGCCTGTTTGCACATGAAATTCCCTTCCTGATTAGATTAAAAAGGCAATTTTTTACGGAGCCTGCAACTAAGGGGGAGGGAGGAGGCGCGAAGAAGGAGCATGAGCATTTTAGCARGGGTAGTGGTGTAAGGTCTGGCACCTCCTGCAGGAGCCAGGCACAGGCTGCTCGCTTCCCCCGGCCGCCGCACATGACGGGCGCCTGAAGTCAACTCAAAGTCACCCGAGGAGAGGCGAACCTGCGCTGCGGCGGCTCCGCCGCGTCCTCCGCCGCACCTGCTGCGCGCGGGCACCGAGCAGCGCGGCCCCGCCGCCAGCGCCCGCCGTGGGGCCGGCGGCCAGCGCCACAGCCGGCGGAGCATCCCCGGCCGGAGGCACGTATTCATTCCTCGGCAGCTCCCGGGATCCTGCCGGCGAGGATGCGCCGCTGCCGCATCTGACGCGCCGCTCCCGGGAGAGCTCCTGGTAGTTGGAAGGCGATAAAACAAGCGAGAAGCCCGTAGGAGCATCGCACGAGGAGCTGGGTGTATAAAAGGACTCTTGAGAGCAATCTGCTATGGACAGAGAGCCTKTCGGGCGAGGGGACTGTTATTTTTGCTTCTTGGTTACAGAAATAAAGGGTGCCAGCGAGGAGTGTCGTATCCCGGAGGATTCTTCAGTGGCCTTTTTGGTATTGTTCTTCTCTTTCCCCTTGCACGCCACAGAGTGCTGAGCTTTTCCTGTGGAATTAGAGTCTCTGCCACTCGGCCCCCTGTTCCTGCTGGGAGGAAGAGGTCTTTCTCCCCCTCCATCTGTGCAGGCACTTCTGTTTGAATGGAAGATACATCTTTTTGYTGAAACTCTTTTGTTGTGACATTGCATAATAGGCAGTTGTCTCACCGYGCAAGAAATAAACGAAAGGAAATTGTTCCCCAAAGCAAAACTGAAGCAAGGAAGAGAACATCAAAATCATTTCAAGCTGTACCCAAGATCTAGAAGACCACAAACCTGCTAGCTTCAGAGGAAAATACACTGTCATAAAAACTCCTCAGCAGTCAATAACGATGAGCAATTGTGGTGTTTCATCTGGATGCTGCTGGTAAAGGAGAGCTTTGGAGGGACGAGGGGGCTCTGGCCTGTATGATGCCTGAAGACAGAAATGCTGGAGTCCGCAGCCCAGGTGCCTTRGCAGCAGCTCCCTTCATTCCTAAAACTACTTATAGGAGAATCAAGCGGTGTTTTAGTTTCCGCAAAGGTAGGTCTGTTCTGTCACTCTGTTCTGCTTTGCTGGTGAAGCCATGGCTTCTGAGGAGTCCAGGGGACTCTGTGTGCAGGGGCAGATGAGAGSACCGAAACAAAAGGCATTAAACAATGCAGATGCCAACATTCCTTGAATGATTTATTTACTTCTTTGTTCATTTGTTTGTAGCTGGCCAGCTGATCCTGTCTTCTCTACATAATAGCCCATGAATGCAAGAATGAGGTGGAATGAGACAAGATTGTTGCAGTGCTTTTGAGCAGAATTGAGTGAGAGCACTGGGGGTATCAGACCTGTGATGTTCTGAGTTGCCTATTTATCCGGCAGAACATCAGGAAAAAGAGTTTCTGCTTGCATTTTGTCTGTGTGGGAGGAGGGAGGGAGAAGAGAGGGAGCAAAACAAGATGATGAATGTTCATCTGTGCAGAAGCCTGAGTCCTTGGTTTCAGAGATTCTGATGAAGTGTAGCTCTTCAATGCACTGTCCTGGTGCAAGGTGCTGCACTGCCACTTTATCATGCTGCCCTCCAGCCTGCATTTGCCTTTTCACCTGCTGCATAGAAAGGTTTAAAGCCAATTTTGTTCTGCATTGCACRCATACTCCTGTTGAAGCAGAGCATGGCAATACTTGGGGAAAGAGGGCAAAAAGGAGGCTGGATTTCATAATATGTCARCTGAAAGCACTGAAAGGGAAACACATGTCTGAGAAAGAGGTATGACAAGTGATGGTAAGGTGCCATGGCATTTGGGGTGGATGAGGAGAAACTGTCTCCATGACGAGGACAAAAACTTTGTGTGGGGCAGGAGGAGGATAGTAATGCTGTCTTAAAATCTCTGCCGGACTGAGAAATCCAAGTGAAAGAGCTAAATTGTCACGTTGTTCTGAAGCACGAGAAATTATTTTACACAGAGCTTACACAAATTCCATCACCACCTTCTCCTGCTCCTTCCTCAGCCGTTGCTCCGTGCTGCCATTTGCCCTTTTGCAAGACCGTGCAGCTCTCTGCTGCCAAGCCTCAGCAGTGATGTAGTGACATCATTGCTTTCGAGGGTTGTGTGAGCAGGCAGGCAGGGGCGATGTCTTGGAAYGACGGATCACAGCCAGTGAGGGGCTCACTGCAGAACTGCTGCAGAGATCGGCTATCACCTGCAGCTGAGATAGCACTGGGAGCTGTTTGCCCACTGTACCCCCCTCCCCAAGGTCCTTGGTTGCTGGAGTTCAGTCGTGCTGGAGGCTGGCCAGGAGGATGTGCATGTGTATTGCGTTTCAAGGTGTCTGTGTGAATTAGAGCTGCCTGTGCCCCGTTTATACCCTTAACTATTTGAGAAATGTTTGGAAGTTAGATAAAGGATTAACTGATAATTTTGCAGACAGCTGCCTTTGTGTCTGGGTACAGCCTCAGCTGCTCCAAGAAGAGCTTCAGCTGTTGATTCTTTCCCCATATGTTCTGATACAGAAACTCTCCATGTCTAAAACTCCAAGTGAAGCTGGAGCGCTTGAGGCGGAGGACAGAATGATGGAGGTGAAGCTGCTGCTAATTTGCTTTCCTCTGTTACACTTGTTTCAGTTGTTTTCTTRTATACATTTTCTGTCAACAGTGTCACAAGGCCCCTAGATCAGAGCTGCAGAACACTGGGGGCATATATTTAACTAAGTCCATGTCCCACTGAAGTCAACAGAAAGATGAATATTAACTGGACTCAGTCAAGCCTTTACTGTGGTTGCACTGGCAAATTAGGCTAACCACACTTGTCTTATTCATTGGTTTACTGAATTATTATAACTTCATTTGCACATTGTATACCTAAGTATAAAAAAAAGGCAAAACTAGCCTTCTGCAAACCTAGTCCATAATTGCATAAATCAGATTAGTTAGTTCTGAGCTGTGCAACATGATGCAGAAAATAAAATTAGCGGGGAAAACATTGTCTAGTCATGGGAAGAACTACAAGGGAATCATAACATTGTCCTCTTCACCAATAATATGAGGTATAGAACCCTTCCTGGAAATCCAAATCATTGTGATTGGCACCAAAAAATTAGATGCCAGACTTGGGAGTCATTTCATAGGAGAAGTCAGTGCTCAGAGGGCAGCATGTGAGCAGAGGCAGAGCCAAGCATCTTTAAACTCCAACTTGGAGAAGATGCTCTTCTGTTTAAGTACCACCACACCCTCTGAGAGAGCATGGTAAGTAGGGAAAGCAGCATCTGAAGGTGGCATGCAGTGGTGAGAACATTCGATAACATGGTGAATTTGGGTGGGCAGAGTTTTGGAGGAGGAAGTGGTGTTGGCTGTGCCCAGAGAAATAGTGCAGACTCTGATGTGATAAACTGGGACAAGTTCCTGGTGATGTTTTCATCAAAATTGCCTCCTTTCCTTTCCTGTATCTAGTTCTGCTCTTACTTCAGAGTTGTTTTTCCTAAGCGGGTTATTTGGGTGTGCAAATGCTCTAAACTCCAGGGTGGGAGTTTATCTTGCCTTCTCTGCTGCCTGCGTCGCACAGACGGTGGGGTTAGGAGAAGGCTTGAAGAAGAAAATTATTCAGGCAGGAACAAAATCCTGCTACCACTGGTTTTGGTGGGATTTTTCCTCTCCTGTATATTACAAAATTCTGTACAGAAGAAGAAAATATTCCCTGTCTTAGATCCACTCAAAATGGCGCTTACTGCTGGGGAACATCTGAGCAGAAAACTGATAGGAAATAATAATTTAAAACTCCRTATTAGGTGTTACGTGGTCATGACAAGCACGTCTTTTTGTTATTCCAGGACCTTTGTTCCCAGCCCTGCTATTGAAAGCCATTCATCTGATCTGTTATTTTCTGTCAATGAATTACTGATGAAGAATTGAGAGATGCTTAAAATTCACATCCAGATTCTAAGCTGAGATCAATTTCTATGACCTGAACTGACCCTTTCTGATCAGTACAGCCCGTAAATCCAGAACTTGTTTTGGAAGCACCAGGTTCCTTTGTGGCACATTGGGAGAACACATGTACAGGTGTGGGCCACCTATGAAAACATCAGCCCTCAGTGCTTTTTGCTGTCTGAAACCTTGTGGCTCACTAAGTGTGTGTGCTGTGGTAGAGCTGGAGTGGCAGGTGGGTTTTCTTGAGCTGTTCCTTATTTCAAGCCATTCCTTATGGAGCAAGGTGGCAGARTGGCCACCTAGATTTTTCTCCTCTTTTTCTTTGCATCAGAAGTGAATAGACTTGAGACGTGACCCCTGCCTGTGTTCAGTCAGCTAAGGAAWTCATTGACTAATAGCATTCTTAGATTTTAAAGCCATACTCTAACTGTGAATATGCACCATGAAAAAYGCCATGGTACTTTCACAACTCTCGAGTAGATGTATACAGAATTTGTGTATAACACTGTAGTGTTTTCCATAAGGTTTCTGGGTGTCTGTTAAGCATGGAAATCCAGTTTCTCAAAATGTTTAGAAAACTTCTGCCACGGGAATGTTCTAGTTAATGAATAACTACTCAGCATGCCCTTTACTAGCATGTGATTTCCCTCTTTGATGTTATGCGTGATCTTGGCTTAATTGGATATAGCTTTAAAGACCTGCAAGGGCTCTCTGGAAAAGCAGTTCTGCTGATTAAATCTAATGACTGGTCAGAACTGGAATCCTGTACATTTCCCTGCCTTCCACCAGCTGTGGGGAAGCCAAGCCAATGTTATTGTGAACCTCATGGTTTCTTGTTGATTTATTTGTTTCCCCTCTGGCACCCTATCCCGAGGATAAACCAAGCTACAGGTCAGCTCTTGTGCATCTGTGCATCTCTGGATTTTGGACACRTTTAGATTTAGGAGGAACACTTGAGTTGGGATTACAGCATGAGTTATGAGGGCTCTCTTATTTCCTTCTCCAACAGAGATATTCTTGTTCAGTTACTGTAGTGGAAATTTACTTTTAAAAAACAGCATTTGAAATTATCTCTGTGGTTTTGATAATATTCTAGTCTCTATAACTTGGACTGTCTTTTCCTAGCTTCTCTAAAGGTCATGGAAGTAGTTACCAATTATAGCTGATAGTGTTCAGCGTTTTCTCTGCCRAACGCTATGGAACTGCAGTTCTACACAGCATTGCCTTTGCTTCCCAATAGGCAACCTCTTGATGGTTGTAAACTGATCATCTGCAATATTTCTGCAGTAGGTAGTTGTGGCATGAGAGGGGATAAAAGCATTAGAAAGGGGCAGTGGAAGAAGGGGCACCTTACGCAGCAGGCACCAGAAGGCTGATGAGCAAGGTAAAAGCTATGAGAACATGATGTGGAAGCAGAGTTGTCACGTTTCTRCCACTTCTGCCCCTGGCAACAGAGTACCTTTGCCATAAGGCATCAGCAGGTCTGTAACTTCAAGTCAATATTTGTGCAGGCTTATCATGACTGATGCCTTTCATGGCCAAGTGCTGCCTGGTGCAGTGTTCCACATTCGTTAGGTGAAGGAAATGCTTCCTTTGGAGAAGTTCAGCCTATGCTTTGACACCAACACAAGCCTGCCTGAGATTAATTCCAGTGCCAAACAAATTGAAAATCGTATTTAATTCTAGTTACAGRCATCTTAGTGCTTTGTGGTTGCAACCTGTTTTCATTTTCTGTTGTGATGCATCAGCAATTTGTAATACAGGAAGATTTTTTGCTGCCACTGCACAAAATGCCCATATTCTGATATTATTCATTATCTATTAGATATGCTTTGAAAACCAATTTTAATGTGAATTAAAAAAAAAGCATCCAAAAATATATTGATAGAAATTGRTGTGTTTTGACTGCACTGTCACTACTAATAAGAGTTTCAAAGCACTCTGGTAGGTCTAAGAACKTACTCTCTCCTGCAAATGTAAGCTGCAATGTGCACGTTACTGATTRAAGAAAGTTGGCATGGTGAGAAGAAGGTACAGCCAGTAGGACAAAACTTGTTCCCACTAATTGTAGTGTCAGTGGGCGAGTTGTAATCATACATACATTGTAATTGTATAATTGCAGTATCGTTTTGTATTTTGTTTGCAAAGAGACAAAAAGTCTTGTGTTGGAAATCAGGGGGTCTCATGGGCTCTTTGCAAGGAAGCTCAGGCTGTAMGTTCATAGGGCTAACTGGAGAAGGATGGCCAAGTCCTACATCTAAGAAGGAATAACCCCAGGGAAACAGCTCTGGGGAATGGACCTGGCTGCCCTGGGGGACGGTAAGCTGGACACGAGCCAGCAGTGGACCTGGCAGCAAGGAAGATTTGACAGCAGTCTGGGCAGTATCAGCGGGAGCAGAGCTAGCAGAAGGAGGGAAGTGATTGACCTCCTCTGCTTAACGTTTTTTAGACTATATTCCAGATCTTGTGTCCTTTAGCAAACCAAGCCAAACAGAATCCAGGAGGTGGAGATAATACTAAAGGGAGCAAAGGATCAACTCAAGTGTTCAGGAGCTAGAACACCTGGCCTTTGAGGAGATGCAGAGAAGGTGGGGCTTGTTCAGCCGGGAGAAGGGACAAACTGGGGCACACTGAACAGCAGCGTTCTCACATATTAATAAGGACTTTGAAATCCCCAGACTCCTATAATCACACAGATTCCTTAACTTTCAGTGGACCTTCCTCCTTAATTCCACTACTTCTAGAAGGAGATTGTAGCAAATGGAAGGACTTTAGGATTTTCTTTCTATTCACCAGCTGCAGCTCTTAACTCTGATAAATACAGGAAACCTGAATTCGAGTAATACTCCTCCCATCCCCATAAGCAGTTTGTAGGAGGTTGAGAAGGTATGTAAGAATTAAGAAAACATACTTAACATACTTAAATCTTCTGCCAGCCTGAAGGACCCAAACTTTGTGGATACTACATCAGTTTGTATTCTTCTAAGCTTGACTTGCTCTGAAATCTCAAAAATTCCTTCTTTAACTGCTGATTGTTGGGCTTTGGGTTTTGTACAACATGAGAAAAAAGGAGATAATAAAGAGTGACTGTGTGATGTTCATTCCCCTTACCTACTGCTGCTTTTGGCATCCACAAATGTGAGTACCATGGAAATCACAAAATACACTGCTCTGCATCTCAGAGACTCTCCGGGTGTCTTAGCAGGACATCAGTTACTCCCACCAGTTATTTCCTGTGCTACAGTAACAACAATTCCTTTTAAATACAAACCCCCCACCTTCAGTATCGACAACTTGACACTTGCCCTAACATTTGCAAGCCAACTGCTCCCCCTACAACTGAGGTGCAAGTTACCTTTCTGTTAGAGGAAAAATGTACACATTAAAGGTTACGCTGAAGGGTGCTTCGATCCAAACTGTAACCTATGGGTGATTGAAGTTTTTAGGTCAAAATCAAAAGTAGTCTAGCTCAACTTTGGGCTTTCTTCAGAAAAAACAAACCTAAACAACTCTGTTATTCTTGTTGAATATTTTTAAACTGGCAGGAACTGTGTGCTCAGTGAAGGGCATAATTCAACTTACTGCCCTTTTCATTTTTTACTTTATAGCGTACGTCATTGCAAAAGTGAAGTAGTCATTTGGTCTTTAATTTCTGATCATGACTGCCTTAGAACTATTCATTGTCTTGCTATATATAGAAATTGAATTGCCTTGCTTCAGCCCCAGTACTGTTCAGCAAGTGGTGGTCTCAAGAGAGAGCTTCCAGCACAGATGACATGCCTGAACATTACTGTGTTGCTCTGCACTTCGAAAGGGAGAGGCAAAATAAGCTATAAAGAGTAGCTGTCTTTCCACTGTAGCCTCAGATCAGGGTTGAAATTAATTCTGTCCAGAAAATACTCCATGTTTTTCTGAGCTTGAGGACGAATGCTGGTTTCCTGCAGTTCATCTGACATATTTCACTTTTCATGTCAGGAACGTCTTTTCATGCACAAAATTTATTATTGCTAGAGCAGACGGTGGTGGTGCAGTTGGTAATACATTATAGCAATTGTTGTTGTCTATTTGCAGAAAAAAACAATAATTTCGTTTAGTAGGGACAAAATGCTGAGTTATATTTATAAATCTCTTCCTCTGCCCATGTGTAAAGATATTGTTTATATATCTTTAGAACTGATACAGGAAGTACTTAACATTTTTATAATTAGGTGCTAACCAAAAAAGATGGAGATACGTATCACTTTTGAATCAGAAGTTTTGTGACAGAAAAATCCTGTTTGTGTTTTTCTGTGTGTTCTGTGCCTATGGTCTTGCAAATAATTTTAAATAATGTTTTTGAGCATTTTTGCAAGATGTGTCAGCAACGTATTTCCCTAAGAGTGTCAAAGGTGAAGTTGACCACTTTATTCCTGAGAAAGGAGTAGGTTCATTGTCCAGGCATTTGAATGACCTGCTAATTGCGTGGGTTGTAACAGAAGGCACAGGCTCCTCAGATGTGTTTATGGTGCTCAGCCAAGTGAGACCTTTCTTTTTGGTGCAGGTATTTTTGGGCAGAAGCTGGAAGACACTGTCCGGTATGAGAAGCGCTATGGGAACCGCCTGGCCCCGATGCTGGTGGAGCAGTGCGTGGATTTTATCCGACAGCGGGGGCTGAAGGAAGAAGGCCTTTTCCGACTGCCTGGGCAGGCTAATCTTGTCAAGGAGCTACAGGATGCATTTGACTGTGGAGAGAAGCCTTCTTTTGACAGGTAAAACCCTCCAGCTGTTCCCCACTCCCTGGAGCCTAGGCAAGACATGATGTGCTGGGCTGGCTGACCCACGATGCTGTAAAACACATGGCAGCAACAGATAGAATGACATGTTTTTGTAGGTTTTTCTGTGTGTTTCTTATTACTGCTCTAAAAGGTCTTCTTTTTTGTTCTGACTTTGATGTCTGATTTCAAAGCGTTTCTGGAGAATTTCCTTTTGTGAAAAGCTGGTTAGGAGAAGTATTGCTAATGTTTTGGCTTAATCAAAAATATGTGGATTGCCTTGATCTTCATATTGTTTGAAATGCAGTGGTGATGCTGGCATTTAGTCAGTTCCACAAAGGAAGAATTTCTCTTATCACCAATCTCAGTATGTTCTGTTATATGTGAAACTGACTGGAAGTATACTTTCATGTAGTTCTCTATAATTTTGGGCCTTTGGTCCTATAATAAAAGTCATTCTGACCGTGGAAACAAACCTATGTGGTCTTGAGGGTCCAGATGCAATTTGTATTCCACTATTTATGCAGCTTTACAAAGTTAATGAGAATTTCTGGGCCAAGGAGAACCTAGTCCTGTTCGCACAGCTGTGCATGACTTTACTCTCCTGTAAGACTAATTTTTGTGCTCTCTTTCTACAAGCATTGACAGCAGTAGTCACACATTCAGAGAGTGCAATCAGAGAAACAGAACCAGTGGATCATAAATGTCACACAGACTTTTTAACTCAGATCAGAATTAGTATGATGGGGATGAAATTCCAACTGAAGAGACTGTTRAACCGTGATTTTCCTCAGCATGTGCCCTAAGTGACATCCATAACACACCTCCACAGTGGCATTGGGATACTTCACTGCAATTGTGGGTCCAATGTGAACTAGGAGGAAGAGGCAGATTGCATTTATTATGTGAGACCTTTGTCTGACAGCAATCCAAGTAACAGGAAGGAAAGCGTAGCTTGATCTTTAAGTGCAAAAACATGTCATAATTCGAACTTGATAGCTGGAAATCATTTAGGTCCCCTCATTGCCTATTCCTGTGAAGTGAGCAAATTCATTAAGCATGAAGGTTTGTGTATCAGATGCACAGAAGGCAGACACCTGTAATGCTCTTTTCATCTCCAACAGCTTCCTCAGTCCTGACCCTCATTTTAAAAGAAAAGTCAAGAATTTATAGTGGTCTGAAAAAAAAAAGTGATTTGTCTTCCTATGAGTTTTATTAGTTTCTCATTTGAAGGTGAGTTAGGATAATTGACAGGTAAATGGCTTTATGGAGCCAGAGGACTATGGGAAGTGACAGTGTTAGCTGATAAATGTTTATGGCATGCTCACTTACTGTTCAAATACCATGTAGCTTATTTTAAAATGGTAAAGTAGCATCTATTGGGTATGTTTTTCTTTCTTGGCCATTATGATAAATATTACTGATCATGTCTGTCTCTACCAGAGAGATAGCAAAGAGTAGGCAAATGGTAGAAACAAAAGGTTATTTCTTTCTGTGCCTGTAAGCTAAATAATTGTGGAGGAAATGCTTAAGAAAACAAGCCACCCCCAAACTGGGGGAAGATGATGTACTGAACACCCCACTGAGAGGTACAGCTTGAAGGAAGTGCACAAGTTCTAACTATTCAAAACAAACGAGACCAGGGCTCAGCCACATTAATTTTTTTTCAAGGTTATCTAGCAATGTCTGTAGCACGCACTAATGAGCCCCATGAACAGGTATGCTGGCTGAGCTTTAGCAGATGAAAAGGAGAAGAGATTTTACGTGCTACTGCTGTGAAGAATGCACGTAATTTCTACTCTGGCAATTAGGAACATCAGCAGGAGCTGCCTATAAATCGCTGGTCCTGCAGTTCTGCTTCTGAAGCTGGGAATTTATAGAACACTGACCTTGTACATCCGCATGTCTTGTGCAGGGTCCTTTTCCTGTTTACTTTTTCACATTTGAGTTTGGAGAGGTGTGATTTAGGTGTAGCAGTGGTCCAGAAGTCAAGCAGACATAAACTCTGCTCTGATCTCTGTGTTGTTTCCATGGGCATCTGCGTTTTTCCTCCAACCTGTTGTTCCATGTGTAAACTTGTGAGGTGAAGTTCATTTCACAGTGTTTATAGAGTACCTATGTGGTGACCTTGGTTTGGGGTAACTTTTCATTGTGCTGAACAGCAGCATGGTCTGCAGGGTTGATGCAATATGTTGGGCAAGATGAGCTCTTGGAAAGTGGCCAGAATATGAAAAGTGCTGTAGAGAAAAAAATATATATACATTAGGCACCTGTGCTTACTTTCTCCAGTGAACCTCCAGATCCACTGTGTTTAATCTGTAATTATATGTTGTTACTATTATTAGCCAAAAGTTCTTAGCGCGAAATCTACCCAGGTTCTCTTTATTAATTTACATTTTGCCAGTTCTCATACATCAGTACTAATAAAGACTTCTGCAGTTAGAGCACAGCTGACATTTTTGTTCCTGGGGCACAAAACACAATGGAATACAGGTCACACTTCCGTAGTGGTGCTGGGTCACTGGCTCTGACTGGGAGAGAGACTCACTGCTGTCATCAGTGTTGGAACTGACACAAAGAGCTGATGTTTGAGGAGCTGGCCATTTTTTCCTGCTGACATTTTCTCCATGTGTAAGCGCACATAGGTCAAACAAAGACTGTAGAACAAGTGAAGATGCTTTGAAATGCGTATGTAGGCTTGTGTATATTTTTGTGTGATAAATTGCTATCTTTTTTCTCTTTATGCTTTCATAGCCAAATCAGTAGAATAATAAATAAATAGTAATAAAATGTAGAACTAAAAGCAAAACCAAAGGTAAAATCATACAGCTGTGCTCAGTACTCCCTTAAAATGTCACCTCTGTTTTAAGATGGTTGCACACCTGAAATCACCTTACAGGTGTTGGGGGATGGAGTTCAGAGGCACGGATCTGCTCTTTGGCCCAGAGTTCAGCTGCTGCCCACGGTTCTGTGGAGACCCTGCCCTTCTTTCTCCTCTCTTGCCTTCCTGTTTGCACCCCTTTGGCAAAGAAGACCACAGAGCAAATTAGAACCAGAAGTGAAACAGCTTTGCTCAAAAGAAAATGCAGCCATGTTTTGAAACATAAAACGTATCTGACAAATGGTTGCTGTCACGTGAGTTAGATGTTCCAATACTGAAGTCAGTCCTAAAAACACAAAGTGAGGCCAGGACAAGTCAGAAAGTGGCAAAAACCTTCATGTATTAATTTGATCTTGATCTTATGGTTTGAATAAGATGTCTCTGAAGAACTGTGTGTGAGAATGGAACCAGTGTTTAAAATTTTTCTGACTCACAAGCTGAGAAAGCCCAGTGTCTGATCTGAAACGTCCAACACCCCAGCCTCCCTCCTGTGAAAACTGGAACTTCATAATTTCTTGCAGTATTGGAAAGGGGAGGTGCAGTTGCTGCAGCTGAAAACTGCTGAGGCCTTTTGTGTGAAGAAAAAAACAACACCTCAAAATTGTGTGTCAGTTTAAAAACAAAAATCAATAAATACGTCACTCCCTCTGAATGTATCTGCACCTATTGTGAAACTTGCTTTAAGGAACTAGCGGTGCAATTAGGCAATCACTCATGCTTGCTACTATTTGAAATATCCTTGGTATTTCCAGTACAACTCCACCTCTGTGTAAAATTGCCCCCTCCAAGGAATCCATTTTCTTTGCCCTTGGGGTATTTGCTTCTCTCTTCTTGTGTGGCTTATATTTTACTTATAAAGCCCTTCATCTCCTTTACAAGTCATACATTTGTAACAACAAAAAGTGAATTATGACCATTTGTGCTGTAAAATTAGCATAGAGAATATGGCACTGCAAAAGGAAAATAACATAAGGATTTGTTCTCCAATTTTTACCTAGGAGGGGTACAGAATTGGATTTCTGTTTTTATATTACTTCGTTCCATCTGCTGTTCATCACAATTACTACCGGATGACATGTGAGATAAGATTGTTCAGGGAGAAAAAATACTTGAAATGTCACTGAAACAAATACTAATAAAATACTAAAATGATTGATGTATGTGGCTTGGGTTTTCATAACTATTACTGATGTATGTAGTTCAGGAGAATTTAAAAGTTACATAGCTCACCTGCCAGCATTTGTGTGCATGCACAGGAGAGAAGGAAAGCACATAAATGCATATTTAGCAAAACAAAATCACTACTGCATTCTCTTATGGGTATGAATTCCTCTAAAGAAGGAACAAAATATTACTTACTGCTCTGGGGTCACCATTGCAGTCAGCTGAGGAAAAGGGTACCTAAGTGGAAGTATGTGATAACTGGCAAATGGAAACTGTTACTCACTGGAGCAAAATAAGACAATGAGGAGGATGGTAGTAATGTAATATCCTCAAGGTGAGAAGGAGCACATGCACAATTCTTATTCTCCTCCAGAGGCAAAGAATGCTTTAAAATTTTGGTGACTGCAGGAAATGGGACGTGTCTCAGTGGGGCTGCAGTCGCATTGGCACTGCGCAGACAGCAACTGGAAATCACTGGTTGTAAAAATTGTTCTTTGTTTTCCAGATCCAAGCCTGTACATGAGAATTTGTTTAGAAGCAGATAGTTTCCCACAAAGAAGGGGCTTTATTTGCCTTCCTACTGGCAAAGCGCAGTAATCCCTAAAACTCCACATTTTTATGTGAAATGAAATCTTTACTAGAAAGCTGGTTGCTGCCAAACACAAATGGCCTTAGGCCTRTGAAAATTCCTGTTTGCTTCTGCCTGTTCCAGACTTTTTTCCCTGATCTCTCAATCTACTCATCAGCTATGCCTATGGACCCACTTCCATGTCCTTTCGAATGCCAGCCTTTTTTCTAACGAGCTAACAGAAATAACCTCTACATATGGCATGACTTAAAGACCTAGTCTAGCAATTAAACACACATTAGGAGAYACATCCAGTGTGATGCAAGGGTCATTAAATCAGTTTAATTGGTGTCCTGTTGTGTTTTTAGTTGGGTTTGGTGTCCTCAGAGTGTTTTTAGTTATTGGCAGTGAATGATCATTTATAGTTACTTTGCATGAATTTCAGTTTCAGAAATGGTTGGTTTGTCAGCTGTGATTTAATTTAAAAAAAGAAAAAAAAAAGCCACATATTTCATTTGTCAAGGACAAATGACTTCTTAGATGGACATGGCCACCTTTAGGGAAAGATGACATTTTGTTACTATGTGGAAGGTCTGAGAGAGTGTTTTTTCCAAGCATTCTTACCTGGGTTGCAAAATTTGTGGCTTTCTCTGTCAGTAAACAAGAGCAGGTAGTTTATTTGTGGTGGGTTTCCATGTTTTACATATGCTTGCAATCCCTGAAAAATTTTGGAGAAACTTAACAGCTTTTCTGAACGATGTATCAAGAGATAGAAAAATTACCAGCGTATTCACTGGAGGTGGTAGATCTTTTTCCTAGTGGGAACCCATCTCTTTCATAGACCTCTGCCCACTTTACCTGAAAGCACTTGTGTCTCTCTTTAAGGATCTCCATTTTTCTAAGTAATTTTTAACATCCTTCCCCATAGAGTTTGTCTTTTTCTTTGTCCTAAATTGCTGTCTTCATTGCTGTTTTTAAAGCCTGCATAAACCTGAATAAATTGGCTGCTGCTTCAATTACTGCAGTGGATGTCTGGCTTGGAAGTAAGAGTCTGCCAATCTTCAGTATTCCTTGTGGACCCTGGAAGGTAGCATGCATGGTAAAAATGGTGAGCTCAAGAATAAAGGAGCAGAATAGACTTGGTGTATTTCTCTGTCTAAACCAAAAAATAAGAATGGAGATCAGTTGTTAACTTAAACTAGAGCCAGACTTTGCAGCAGCAAGGAGAGGAGGAGACAGCTCAGGGCTTAAAATGTTAAATGCTTTCGTATACATGTTTCACAAGTTGTAGGCAAAATTTAATGTGGTACTTGGATGAGGCACAGGACTGCTCGTACTAGATGTTCATTATGTAGGAAAATTATGTAGAGTAATGCTTTGAAGATACCCACAAAGGGGATGAAAAATCACATAGGACATTAAACCAGTTAACCTGACCTGTGAGTTTCTGGACCAAAGCGTGGCTCCCCAAATCAGCACTGGTACAGATACTGGTACACAAACTGTAATGTTCTCCTTTGTTTTATTACCAGAACTCCTAAATTGAATTATAGCCTCACAGCTTGTTGTTCCCTACTGTTTGTTCTTTATGCAAACTGTTTATGTGTCATCGTGATCTAGAGCTATTTTTGGCACAGCATTAATCTTTTTGTAATGTGACCTTGCCTTGTTAATACTTCCTCTCGGAGGGTTTATGAGGGGCTTGTTGGCTTTGTGCTCTGAAGCTCTGCTGACTCCAGCTCTCTGAACACGCTGTCTGCTTGTCTGGGTGTGAGGGTTATGCCTGGATCTCTGGTGACCTGCTGGGCTTCAGCGATACTGTTTATGGTAGAGAGAGTGAAAAACTCCAGGCAGTGTAATTGGTCTGACAGCCACTTCCACGGTGTCTGTGGTATCACAAAGGAAAGTGCTGTCAAAACAGCAACGCCGTGAGAGATATTAATGACAAAGTTCAGATGAATGGGGCTTTGAATATGGCTAGTCTGATGACTAAGGAGAGGCTGGGACACATTTGCATTTGTCATGCCCTTGCATGAACAGTGGTGGAGTGGGGGGATGCTCCTTTGGAAATACCAGTGGTAAAGCAGTATTAGTATTTTGGTGAGATAAGTCCTCTTCCTCAGGCTTCCCACCACAACGTGCCGAAATAGCTGTTTCTCAGCTTGCTGATGCTTTTTGTGTTGCCTTCAATTTCCTGCTTTGTGCTTTGTCATTCCCACTTCAAGCTTGTAATTGTGCGCTTGAAGAAAGTCTGCCTCGGTTAATGAGAGTTGTTCCAATTTAGATGAAAGAGGATTTTTCTGCCAGAATTGACATACTGTATTTTATTATAAATTAATGAATACTTCTAATCATGTTAATTATGAATGTGTAATCATGAAACACTTTGATATTACACAGTCAGATAGCAAAAGAAATGTGAAAATAGGTATAATCATTAAGTTTCTGTAGCTGTAATGATCCTAGAATGTAAGCAAGGCCAGTGCTGAAGGGGGAAGTTCTGCCTTGTCTTAAACAGTTGTAACTGCAAAAATGCTATGAGGAAAAGGTCCTCCACAGGTCTTCAAAGATCCATGTCTTAAAAACTACACAAATTGCCCTTGAGGCAGACATATAAATGCTGTTGGTTGACTTAGACTGTGGATGGAACACAGCAGCTGATTGAAAGGGAAACAATGCTCCCAATCCTCCAGAGAGCTGGCAGTTCAGCACTTTGAAACCCACAGCTGTCCTCTGTGGCTGAAATGTCCTTAGTGGTATTTGTGGACTGAAACACCTAAAATACAGATGGATTACGACTGGAGTCTGCCATTTAAAAATTTTCCTCTGTAATTTAAAGCAAAAGGTGAAAAAAATAGTACTACCCTGTCTAAAAAAGTCTCAGATTCTGTGAAACACTCTTTTAGTTACAGTATTATAAGAATGTCGACATTTTTATACCCATAGTTGCACTCAGAGAAGAAAGTTACTAGCTTTTGTCTAAATGTTGCTAAATACAATTTAAAAATTCAGTTCTTAAAGAGCTTGGCAGGCAGTATGTCTGTGTATGTATATTTGTTTATGCTGCCAAAATCTGTATGGTAATTTCTCTACAGATAGATTGTACTAAGAAGTGGTCCAGTACAGTTAAGGGAAATAAAGCATAACAAAATAAATGTTCCAAAATCTTACTTTGCGACCCCACCATCTTGTGGCAGTCTGTGGTATTGCCTTAGAAAATAATGATAATAATAAAAAAATCAGTTTTAAATATTGCGTATGTGTACCCATCTACTAGTTGTGACCTGGGTTTGTAATCCCTGTTTATAAAACACCTTTCTGTATATTTGTGTACAGCATGTGCTTCAGCAGCTTATTTTGAGAGCACAGCGCTTCCTGGTGTTTCCTTCCTCCTCAGCATCCTGCCTTCCCATTTCTCTCACTTCTTCCATGGTAGAGCCACAGTCTTTGGCACTCAACTGACCTTTCACAGTCATCATCTATCAGTACTTCATATTGAAAGAAGAAAGTGTATAAATTGTGTTCATTTTCAGGGCTTTTGTTCTGTTCTTCAGCCTTTTTATCCTCCAGCTGCTGTGCCCTCAAGGAACAAGTATTTTACACCAGGGACTGGTGTAAAATTATTCTTAGGTACTACATGAAGCACGATCCTGGCAAAACAGAGAAGGGAAGATGTTACTGCTTAATACTGAGAGACCTGTGTGCAACTTTTTATTGTTCTTCAGTACTTTCCCTCACTTAAACATGTTTGATTCTTGTATTTTGGAAAGACCTCTCCAGTTTTATGCAATTACTCTCTGGAAAGATGGGTTTGGTTCCTCAGCAAGGTCTGAGGAGTTTCCTTGTTTAAATAACAAAAAAATTAATAAAATCTTCAGAAAGGTGATCAATGCCAAGCAATCACAGTGAAATTCTCTGTGGATGGATGGACTGTGCTCCCTTTCACATGGCACTGCAGGGCCTGTCCTAGGGCTGCCAGTTCACATTTGTTCTCCGTGGCTGGTGCTTTCCTTGCCAAGGAGAGCTTCGTTTGGTTTAGTTGGCATGTGGATTGGGAACAGGTAGAACAGAAAGCTTACAGGCCAGATCTGAGCTATCATTTGAAATCTCATCCAAGAGTACAATCATGCCTAGTTTCATGTTAGTAGTTCCCCATATTTGTTACATATGCATCCAGAAAGCACGGTGGGGTGAACACTGTTCTGAATTCAAGCTGCTCTACAACAGAGGACTGCAATTAAGAGATTAGAATTTGAAGTTTCTTTAAAAATGTGAATTTGCATTCGTGTTTTATAGAGTTTCCTCTAGAAAACGTTTTTTGGAATTTGGGCTGGGAATTATTAGTGATTGAAGTAGAAATGTTTTCTGTGAATTCATTTTAAAGGAGATCGGTGGTGGTGATCATTTAAATACATACAGGGCTTTATCATCTCTCTTCTGCTTTGACATACCATACCACATTTCTCTAAGGTTGTTCCCACCATTCTTGTTAAGATTTAACTTGGTAAAAGCCATTACTGTTTTAACAGATTATTCTGAAATAATGATTAACATGCTTCTAGCAAAGCTTAAGTGCGTCGAATACCAATGGTTCCCTTTCAGACACTGTGAGTTTAAAAAAATTCCATTTGTGAAGTCTTTAAAGAAAAAGAAAATACATTATAATGCACATTGTAGGAATGTGTGTGCATTTTCTGTTTCTCGTTAATGAAATGAGCAAAATTTAGTGTCTGCTTTTTTGATTTTTCGGAACTCAGAAGGAAAGATAGCAGCTTGCAGTGTAACTCTTTATCTGAACCGGGGAAAGGATGTAGAACATTCCAATAAGGATTTGAATAAATGCCTGAATAGCTAAACCCAGAGATGGAGTCAGACATAGTGCAAGAGAGATTTCTTCATGCTAACTTGTGCCTTATATCTAATTTCTACTTATTTATTTTCAGATAAGTACTCCTAAGTTTCCAGAGTGTAACTTTACACACCACAGAAACATTTAAGCAAGTGTGATTACATACTCTGAACTTGTGATTTTGATCCTTCTCCCCACATTCTCTTAGTATGCCTGATAAAAAGCTTAGGCTCCTATTAGCTGCATCCAAAAAAACCCTTAAGTTTCTGCAAATGCAGGTATGGGAATATGAGGTCTTTGGCTGTCAGCCCTGTAATGTTACCTGTTGTGCAAGCGTTCAGGCATTTTCTGCTTGCTGCCTTAGCTTACTTGGTACAGGATACAGATAAAACTCATTTCCCAGGGTTTTGTGGTTCTGAGTGTAAAGTATATCCAGGTTTTCAGTGTTAAGAGTACTGCTACACAGTAGTCATTTTGTGGGAGCCCATAGGAAGAAGCAGCATGTCAGGGAAAGGGCTGTAATTCTGATAAGTAGACTTCAACTAAACACCTGTGGTATATATGGTTTCCTTTAAAACCTGCTTCCTTACTACTGATACCAGAGAAGATGGTGATACAGTGGAATTGAGACATGCTGGGCATGTTTTGGGAGCTGGGGCCTTCTCTAGTAGCAGAGTAATCCCCATTGTGTAAATGTAATGCCTGGTTTCTGGCTCAGGTGAAAACAAAAAGCCTCATTTAAGATGGATTTTGCATGTCTGAAGGAAGATGCTTGTCAGTGAAGCCAGGATCTCCTCAGTACCTGTGCCTGCAAATAAGGCCTTATGTATAATTATTTATGGTAATAAATCACCAGAGTTGACAGACATTTGCCCGTGGATATCATAAGTTCTTTATAGGACAAAAAAAAAACAACAAAAACCAGATTGTAGATGGGATCTGTAAAGTACACTGCTGAGGAGTAAAATCTGGGGTGACAATGGAAAAGTAGCAGTTTTTAGCCTGTCAGTGTCACAGTATCATCCTGATTCACATGAATGACTTCCTGTATTCCACCCCAACAGCAATACAGATGTGCACACGGTGGCTTCACTGCTTAAGCTGTACCTAAGGGAACTCCCAGAACCAGTCGTACCATACGCAAAATACGAGGATTTTCTTTCCTGTGCCAAAATGCTCAGCAAGGAGGAAGAAACGGTGAGTTGGTAACTCCAGTAAGATGAAATAAAAGGCTGTTCCAGTTTTCAGGAGCAGAGCAGCTGGTGATTGTCCTAATTTAAATGTGCATCCATTAATTGAAGCAGTTTTTATATGAAAATTGTTGCCACCTGGGTCCTTTAGAAGTCTAAATAAAGGTGTGTAGCATAACCTTAGCTGTATTTATTGCATGTCACTGAATGCAGTTCAGGTAAACATCAGTGCAGTCAATAGCTTCCATTTTGCATGGAAGAGACTTATATTTTCATGGATTAGACTCTGAACTAGAAAAGGAAGGGTCCTGGTGGTTGCAGTTCAACTCTTGCCAGTAAATCAGGAGTCATTTATTAGTCTGAATCTAGTATGATCAGAACTGGGTAAAATAACCATGTAGTTTTTCAGAGGAAGTGGCAGCTAGTTCAAAACAGAACTGTTCCTGGAAGCTTTAGCCTTGTTATCAGCAGGAGCAGTGGAGCTGCTGGTCAAAAAAAGAAAGAGTGAAAGAAAAAGAAAAATAAAAGACATTATGAAACCAAGATATTTATTTTCTTGTTTATTTTTTCTGGAGGTAATCCTTGTTAGCCAAATCCAAAATGGGTTCTACATGCTGTTCCTGATAATAACCTGTATTTAACACTGCAATTTCAATGATGTGTTTGTTGTCTTGTAATTGAAATTGCTGACTTTTTTTTTTTTAATCTCTGATAAAATATTAAAAAACTGTGCCTACTCAACCTTTTTTTTTTTACCCTTAAACCACTTAAAGGGCCTGAAAGAACTGGTGAAGCAAGTGAAGAGCCTGCCAGCTGTCAATTATAATCTGCTGAAATACATCTGTAGGTAAGTGCTCTTGCAGGAATGTCACAATGGTATTTATAAGTGTGAGCTGACAGACAGATCTGTCTGTGTATGTGCCCTGAAGGAAAAACTTTACTCACAGTTGGAGGACTGGTGAACTCAAGTGGAGGCACTAAAACTGTAGGTTTACTGCATGACTAATTAGTAATTTGCTCTATCAAGGTGCACAGTTGTGACTTTTCTTTAATGAGCGGGCTGCACTCTGCAAGGAGTGCAAGAAAGTAGAAGTGATTGTATTCTCTCCTCTTGGTAGGACCCTGGTTTAACCATTTCTAACTGCAGTTACGGGCCTTGGCTGTGCTCTCCTGAAGTGCACAGCCTTGAAAACCCTGTATGTCTTGTAGTATGGAGAATAGTTTTGGGAATACATCTAAGATCTTAAAAAATGTCATACATGCAATTCGGGAATTTATAGAAATCTCCCAGCATAAAAAACCCCTAAAATGAAAAAGAATATAAACTTCTTTTCAATTGAAAGTTTACATTTTTATTATATTTTGCAATGCAAGTAGTTGATTAATTATGCTGGACAAAGTTACCATCTTCAACAGAGTTATCTTATAGTCAGTTCGGACTGAGATTTTTTAATTAATGTATCATTTTGAAGAAAATCCAAAGAAGTTGAAGGCAATAGCCTTAAGCTTTAAATATGTTCCATGAGGATTTGGAATACAGTACTTAAACTATGTTAAGAAACAATCACATACTTTGACTTTTTTTTTCCTTTAATTTCCTTTTTACATGTTTCTTAAGGACCTCTTTCTTCCCCCACAGATTCCTTGATGAAGTCCAGTCTTATTCAGGTGTAAACAAAATGAGTGTGCAAAATCTGGCCACCGTTTTTGGCCCCAACATCCTTCGCCCCAAAGTGGAAGATCCTCTGACTATCATGGAGGGTGAGCTTACTGTACATAATTTGTAAGAGAAAAGAAGAAATGTCTTTAGGCTTATTAAAAGCATATACCAGTCCATGTAGTATGTGCAGTAAGTTCCATGTATCTGTTTTATAGACACAGACATTTTCAATCTGAATTAGCTTTTGGGTTAAATCTTGCAGGTTACTATGAAAGGTACTGAAACGTGCAGCAATCCAAACAGACTTTGCATGAGATTGTTCTGCCCTGGCAACTTTACCAAACACGTACCTTTTCTTTCAAAACTTCGTGCAAACATGGCATGTTCTTACTCAGCACATGCAGTTGGAGTGCAGCTAATATTTTACCTGTGGTTCTTGAGGATTAGAAAAAGTACAGGTTCACACTGCAGTGACCCGTGTAGAAACCCCCACGAGGCAGTTGTGTATTGCATGCCTTCTTCAACGACAGGAATCAACTTGCCAGCTGCATTCTCTTACTTACAGCCATGTAAGCATTTTGCTGTGATTAAGATAAAAATACGGACGTGACAGCCTCCTCCTATAACTTCCTTCTAGACTTAGTCTTTGTGACTTTAATTCTCCTTAGAGTACATGATGCTTTTTCTGCCTTTGAACATGTTTTGTTTAATGTGTAGGGTTTACTTAACTTTCTCGGAAGTTGGGGCCTGTACACAGACCGTGCGCTGAAAATTTTACCACAACTCAAAAAACGCAGTTTTCATAGTTTATTTGAGAGTGTATGGAATGACTCTTTCCTTGTTTGGTGCTTTTTCTCTTCCCCAGGTACAACAATTCCCTGCACACTTTGTTTGTTTACTTGTTTTTCTGAAGTCTTATGTTTCTTCCTTCTTCTCTTTAATTCTTATCGCAATGACTATGTTGCTGTGAACAGACACATGGCATTCCAAATCATGTATGAAATCTATGGATACTGTCTGAGCAACTCTCCAGCCTGCTTATCAACTGCCCTAGCATGAAAATGATGGTGACTTCTGTAGGAAATGATGGATACTATACTCTCTATAGGAAAATACGTATACCTGTTTAAATAATGAGGAACAGGTTTGAGTGAACAGATTTATGACCTCTTTTAAGCATAACTTTAAGATTTGACATCAGACAGTGCTGATTTGCAGTTGGGTTACACATGCTTAAATGTATAGGGAAGGGCTTTTAACAGAGACTGTACATTGATTGGTACTCAGGGCCACCCTTCTTCATTTCACTTTGCTTTTTGGAAGATACAGAGTGCTTTTCTTGCACAATCCTTCAAAGTCAAACATGCAGCTGTGGGTAACCATACCTGTATAGAGGAATTGGTTTTGTTTGATTTTCATCAGAATTCCAACCATCGGGAAACTTTTTCCTGTCAAATACAGTAATAAAAGTGAGTACAATGCAATGTTTGTAGTAAAGTTCTGCACATAACAGGTAACATTCCCAGAAGGAATGCAGCTAAGTCTGCCATGGGAGTAGCTAAGTGAATTTTCCTGCTGCCTAGTTCTAATGTATCATTTTGTCTTAGCAAACAAACAAACGAACAAGAACACCTAAAAAAGATGTTGTCGAATACCCATGTTGAATTGRCTCTTGGTACTTGTATTCTAAAAGGGTGGGATATAAAAATCCAGAGTGTTACAGAGGAGTTGATGGGAAATTATTTTGCGCAGTGGGAAGTTATTGATTAGAAGAGCACAGCGTGCCTCTGAAAGCTTTTTAGCAGTTTAAAAATGAGGTGGTTATTATAACTACCTTGACCTTGTTCCTGAAATACTCTTAATAATCCTTAATGAGGGTCTGCTTAGCAAAATAGTTTCACATCTTTATCATGCCAAGTCCAGTTCTAAATGCTAATGTGTAGATTACAGTGCAGTCAAGTGGTGTTCACACCAAGGGATTGTTCTGTAAGAGGAAAGGTGGCCATTTATTACAGGAAGTACTAAGCTATGGTCCTGCATTACTTCCATAGTGTGCTATAATGTGGCACAGTTCCCTGACTGCATATACTCTCACCGTGGAATGGTTAAAGGCATTCACATTAAATTAATTCTGTCTCATTACTGCCCTGTTTTGCTTCAAAAGACTAAAATGTCTGTGTTCCAGCAGTGCAAATCCCTTGCCTGCCCATTTTCTGTTAAACTACCAAACACAAGTGCTGTGCCAGAATGAGACTTTGGATTTAAAATGATCACCACATAGAGTGGAAAGACATCACTTAGAATGATGTTACCCTTTTCTACTCATTATCTCCTCCTGTGGTCTTCATGGGATGCAGTTACTGTCACAGTAACAGCCTCTTTGCAAATGTTCCTGTTGTTTTTAGGGGTCTGGGAGGCCTTGCTGGCTTGGTGTGATGGAAGGAAGAGGTAATGCTGATGTGGCCCTGTAGCCAAGAGGCACTCCAGTCTTGTTGAACATGCAGGGTGTTACACAGATGGATGCATTGTGTAAATGTTTGTATAAGCTGAGTGTTTACTAAGTATTTGTGTAATCTGATAGATAAAGTATATTTGTGTCTTAAACAAAACAGGCCGTTCACGACCACGTGCTTGGTGTCTCCTTTCAGGTACAGTAGTAGTCCAGCAGCTCATGTCAGTGATGATTAGCAAACATGAAGAGCTGTTTCCCAAGGATGCAGACCCTCAGATGGGACCTGAGGTGTGCAACAACAACAATGAAATTCCAAAGAAAACCACTGCAGGGCAGCTACAGAACAAAGAGAACAACAACACCAAGGAGACGGCAGTGAGGCGCTGCTCTTGGGACACGCCCGAGTCTCCCCAAAGGGGAAGCATGGACTGTGAGTCTCCAACTGCTCTGCCAGGCAGCAAGACAAATAGCCCCAGGAACAGCATCCAGAAGCTAGATGTCACCAGGAGCCCGCCACTCACGGTGAAAAAAAATCCTGCTTTTAATAAAGGTAGCGGCATAGTGACCAACGGGTCCTTCAGCAGCTCGGTGGAGGGCCCCGAGAAGAGCCAGACCTTACCAAACTGCTCCCTGCAAACCAGGAGGACGTCGTCCCTGAAAGGGCCGGTGACCAAGATGGGGACGCACAGCGTGCAGAACGGAGGGGTGCGCATGGGGGTGTCCAGCACCGACGGGCACAGCAACRCCCTCAGCGGCCGGAGCCCGGGCTGGGTGCCCAATGGCTACGTCACCCTGAGGGACAACAAGCAGAAGGAGCCGTCGGTGGGCGAGTCAGGCCAGCACAACAGGCTTTCCACCTACGACAACGTCCACCAGCAGTTCTCCATGGTGAACTCTGACGACAARCAGAGTGTGGACAGTGCCACCTGGTCAACGTCCTCGTGTGAAATATCCCTCCCGGAGCACTCCAACTCCTGTCGGTCCTCCACCACCACCTGCCCCGAGCAGGACTTTTATGCGGGTAACTTTGAAGACTCTGTGCTGGATGGGCCACCGCACGAAGAGCTCTCCAACCCGGGTGACTATGAGAACAAAAGCGACAGGAGGAGCGTGGGGGGCCACAGCAGCCGAGCCACCAGCAGCAGCGATAACAGTGAAACGTTTGTGCCCAGCAGTACCAACAATCACAGTGCTTTACACAGCCTGGTGTCCAGCTTGAAGCAAGAGATGGCCAAGCAAAAACTAGAGTATGAGACAAGGATAAAAAGGTAAGATGGTTTGGTTCTCTACCATCTGACTGCCTTTTGCAGAGTAAATCCACGTTKTGCCTCCCATGACTTGAACTAGCTGCAGTCACTACTGAGTCACTCACAAGGTGCKTTCCAGTGAGTTTCTCACCTTTCAGTGTTGACACGGTTTCTGTGATAGGATTATCCAAACGGGGTTTGTTTCAGAGCAGTTGTTTGCCATGGTTGTGACAYGCTATCCTGTTGGTGTCAAAAGTAAAGCCAGAACCACGTGAGTGTCTGGAAAATCTAAACAGCAAAATCAGTAGGATCTCACAATGTTTCGTTAGTGCTGTGCTCACCTGTGCTCCAGAGACTGAGAAGGGCAACTAGTGAAAGCAATGTTGTGGCATATTCCACCTCAAGTTTTGGGGACTGGGGAGACTGCTGGACTCTTTTCCAGTCCTCATTCCTCTTGAGAGAATGCAGCAACTGGGAGTTACCTCTGCTCATAGTCTTACCTCTGCTGTGCTGCTTTGCCTGAGCCTTTCCTTTACAGCTCAGGCCTGTTAAAGAAGGCAAGGGAGGGATGTGACTTTGTCTGCAGATAGTGTGGACTCTGCACATACACAACAAGATTGCTGGGATGGATGGTTGTAATGACCAGTGAATAACGCCAGAGTCTGGGCTTAGCATTAAATGGTGCACCCAGCAGTGCAGAGCTAGATGTGCTCTCTTTGCAGTGAAGGTTCTTCAGTCAGGCTGTTTGGGACTTTCTGTTCTCATCTCTGCTCAAGACTTCCTGTTCTCACCTCTGTTACAAAGCTGCTCTTTGCACCGATACCTCTGGCACTGCAAGTCATGGATCCCAACACGAGAGAGCTACTGGCAACAGCAGCTGCCAGTCGAAGTGCAGCACACTGAGYGTTGCAGTCTTTCAGCTGCATCACTGTTTTCAGCAGTGTGCAGTGTAGTAGAGCACTTTATATAATGTTTAATATGTGTGATGACTGTGTGTTTAATACCACTAAGATCATAGAATCATAGAATGGTTTGGGTTGGAATGGACCTTAAAGATCATCCAGTTCCAACCTCCCTGCCATGGGCAGGGGCACCTGACTTTGAACACTGCCAGGGATGGAGCATCCACAACTTCTCTGGGCACCCTATGTCAGTCTCCCCACCATGCTCACAGTAAAGAATTTCTTCCTAATACCTAATTTAAATCTACTCTCTTTCAGTCTGAAGCCATTCCACCTTGTCCTGTCACTACACTGTGACAAAAGAGTTCCTCTTTGTCTTCCCTGTAGCCCCTTCAGATACCGGAAGGTTTCTGTGAGGTCTCCACACAACCTTTTCTTCTCCARCCTAAACAGCCCAAACTTTCTCAGCCTGTCYTTGTAGAGGAGGTGCTCCAGTCYKCTTCKCAACTTTGTGGTCCTCCTCTGGACTTCCTCCAACAGTTCCATGTCCTTCTTATGTTGGGGGCCCCAGAACTGTACATAGTATTCCAAGTGGGGTCTCACCAGAGTGGAGCAGAGGGGCAGAATCCCCTCCCTTGCCCTGCTGCCCACGCTGCTTTGGATGCAGCGCAGGRCACGATTGACTTTCTGGGCTGTGAATGCACATTGCCAGCTCATGTTGAGTTTTTCATCAACCATCAGTCCCAAGTCCTTCTCCGCAGGGCTGCTCTCAATCTCTTCTCTGCCCAGCCTGTAGGTGTGCCTGGGATTGCCATGAGCCAGGTGTAGAACCTTGTACTCGCTTTATTGAACTGCATGACGCCCGTATTTACAGACGTATGCAGATCCATGTTGGCAAATAGATACAGAGGGCAGATCAGCTGAAGAAAGGAGATTAGCARTGAAACCAAGGCATTCAGGACACTATTCTGACCTTGTAGGTGACACTAGTGCAACTAGCAGGAGCCGGGTGTCAACACTTCCAGAAGTAAAGGGAATAGTTAGCCTATTCCTGGAGAATTAGATGGAGCTGTTTGCATCTCTGCCTGTTCAAAGGCRTTTTCTGAATGAACTGCCAAAGGGATTGCCCTATGAGAACAGCTCATTGATGAAGCCATGGTTTGTAGATATGCCTATCAGARATTCTGTCTAAGCTTTCTAAGTGAGAAGACGTGTATGAATTTGTTGGTGGTATACATTTCTGCCTGAGTTAGTGAGGAGTGTTGCTCAGGAGCTGTCTGCTTTTATTTCCTTCATGCAGCTTGGAGCAGAGAAACCTCACCCTGGAGACGGAAATGATGGCCCTGCATGAAGAGCTGGATCAAGAGCGGAAGAAGTTCACGATGGTAGAAATCAAAATGCGTAACGCAGAGCGGGCGAAGGAGGATGCAGAGAAGAGGAATGATATGCTGCAGAAGGAAATGGAGCAGTTTTTCTCTACTTTTGGAGAACTGACAGTGGAGTCTCGCAGACCAGAAAGAGGCAACACCATCTGGATCCAGTGAGCTTTGGAAGCATAGACTGTGGGACTTTAGGAAGGGCTTGGGGGTATTATACTGTATCAGGTGGCTGGTCACCTGTCTGAGGCTAGTACTCAACAAAATGTTAGAAACCCTTGAAGGAAGGAATCGTACAGACATTAACCACTCATATCTACAGTGTGTACTTATCAAGTTATCCTCTTTGAATGCTTCATGAGACTACTGTCAAGTGTTACAACTGGATATGTGTATATAAATTTAAAAAAAAAAACACCTTAGAGAGCAAGAGATGTATCTGAAGAAATATTTTAATGCAAGTCTTGTATTTAAACTGGTAAATTGAAATGTTGTTGCAATCAAGCTTTATATAAAGGCTTTTCTCCCTTGCACTTAACATAATAAGCTATTTTTGGCATTGTGTTACCATCAGCTTATTTTGTATATCAAATGGTTTTTTTTGTTCTTGTTTTGTTACCCCTTTTGCTGGGGAGTGAAGATAAACAGATATGTTAAGGTAAATGTGTGGATGGTCAGCCCTGATTTGCGTCGCTTCTAGAAAGACAGCAGGATGAGAAACTGAAGTATGTCATGGGCAAAATAAAGCAGCACTGACTTCACAGGATTGATGGCCAGGGTACACAGTTCCAGGGCACCCCTATTCTACAAAAACAGTGAGGGTGTGAAGTCAGCCCGACTGGGGACAGTGGCAAAGGGGTAAACAGCTGCTTGTTTGGGAGCAAATGTGGGTGGTGGAGTAAGAAGTTGGGAGAGGGGAAAGGGGAACTTAAGGAGAAGTTAATCACATGACCAGAGCATTTTGGTGTCCCCTGAAGAAGCCCTGTGCCTGATCACTGCAGCTCAAGAGCAGGAATATAAACCGGTTGTTCTGACCACATTTGCATCTGACTTACTTCTGCACTCTGGGTGAAAGTGAGTCCTTTTTGTAATGCTGGTGAAGGGACACACAGAGAGATCCTGGTAGCCTTGTCAGTGTGATGGGTACTGGAGAAAAAAAAAAAAAAACAACAAAAAATTAATTACATGCAGAGTAGAAATTACTGGAGCAACTGGGAACAAACAGTAAATAAGGAAGAAAACACACCACTTGTATTTACAGCGTACATTAGCAGGTTATCACACTGTCTGAATGCTTCAAGGGATTTCCTGTCAAGTGTTGCAACTGTGAAAGTCCTCAGGCTCTGGGCATCACTGAGGGAGCACCTAGAGGGAACAGSCTGGAGCATAACAGCATGTGGAATGCCAATGGAAAAGAAACAGCAGAGCCATTCTGTAAATTAATAATCTGTTTGGCATCTTTACAATACAGTAAGTGTAACTGGTATTTTCTGCACCGTGTTAAGGATGTTTGGTTTTAACTTTGGGTTTAGGACTGCAAGCGGTATTATTAGAGAGGGCTGTTGAGGCATCTTGGCTTCCCTCTAGTGTCTCTTAAATATATTGCAATTATTTTTTAATTCCAGTTGAGAAAGAGTGATGAAGGCAGCCTCAAAGAAYCGTCTTGGTTATAGTATGGGTATTAAACAAGTATTAATTGGACGTGGGAATTACACTGGGAAGCAAAGCTGAGGTTTTACTTTTCAGAGAAATACGGAGCATTACACATGGTGCTTGTGGATGCATCATTTGTGTCTGGTGAGTCCCCAGTCAGGGCTTCTGTTGTACTGATTGCTGGGAACATGTCTAGTGCTTACCCAGCCTGTGTGTAAATCAGAAAAAGTCAGGGAGAGATCAAGGTATTAGGTGCATGTTTTACATCCGTTAGCAGCAATCACAACACGTACCCACAATGGCGAGAGAAGGAAACAGATTACTATGTTATAACTCCGGGTTTTTTTAATTGAATGAGAGACTTTGATAGTTGATGCGGTTGGCTTCAAAGTTGATTCACAATTTAAGCAGTATCTGACATCTGTTGACATGACATCAGTCTCTGAGATAAGTATTTTCTTAACTGAAATTCCTGTTTTTACACTAGATGTACACAAGAGTGAATGCTTCTATCAAACCTTGTATTAGGCAAGATTTGTCTGTTTGTTTGAAGCTTGACTTTGCCTAGATTTGAAGTTCAAATATTCGTGTTTCAAAAGACATTTCAGTCAGTTCCTCAAAAAATGTTCAAATTCCAGTTACACTGCTAAGTCATGATACCCCAATTTCTCGCTTTGCAGTCCAGAACAAGACTTCACCTCACTGTCTCTGGAGAAATCATCTAGACAGATAGGAAACTTGAGCAGGCACAGGAAACTTAGAAAACATTACTGACAACAAATGTCCGTTCCCATCACGATCCATCCAAAGTAACCTGCTCCTCCTGTGAGACTTCATCGGCATTTAGGCTGTCATGATAAAGTCTATTTATGTCCTTAATGGTCATCTTCATTCTGTTATTGTCCTAGTTCTTCAAAAGCACAAAGTCCTCRATGTTTCTTACATTCAGAATCTAAYACTTGTGACTTCTCAGCTGTATGATACCATTCCCATGTGGCCCGCAACTCGTGTGCTGCTTCGTTCCCTTTGGCATGTCCAGCCTGTGTGTGACCTGCTGGGGAGGACATGCTGTTGGAGCGAAGTGGCCAAAGGATAAAACCATGCTCCCTCCCATTCAGTGGAAAGGGGCAAGATTTATTCACAAGATGAAGGTTAATGCAGACTGASCCCAAAGGCTCTGAGAAAAACTATAAGGATTTCGTGCAGTGCACTGGTTGATCAGTGTATCKCATAAAGGCAGTTTTTAGGATTCTTAACTGCTAAGGTATTGAATATAACTGAGACGACTGTGTGTGTGATGAAGCAAGTCATGTTTCATTGCAGGCTGAGTTGACAGTGTTACCTGCTGCAGGAGAACACTTAAGTTTCAAGTATCAATTAAAAAAGGGGTAATAATAAATTTGCTTTCACCTCTTTCTTACAGGTCTGTGAACTCCCCAAACTATACAACTATCCGTTGTATAGTTCCCTGGGCAGCTCCAAGCTGAGAATGGCAGAACAGCTCAGCTCTTCTAGCACTTTGTTACTCTGCCTTGTGCACAGTGCACAAGAGACAAAGCTCTTACAATTAATCTGTACAGATGGTCGGAAAAAATCTCTTGAGCTAATGACCTTCTGGTCCAATCACAGGGTGTGATTACATGACATCCAAAAGCATAATTTCTGGACAGCACACACGAGCAGGCTAGAATTGAGGGCCAGAGGAAGAGAGGGATGCACACTTAGCACTGTTAATCCCATCTCCAACCACATCATCAGAGCACTGGGGTCAGTGCTCATACCCTACGTGCCTTTGCACAGTAGACTGGAAAAGTAGAAGACACACCCCATAACTTTTGAGTGTTAGATTCTGGTGTTTTGCCTTGAAAAGCTTTTGCCTTCCCTTCTGTTTGTGAGAGTCCTGCTACACGATTGAGTATGCTCTGGTGCAGCAGAATAAATAAAGTTACTACATATCTTTGCCACATGTTGTTATTTCAGCATCTCAAACTCGGCAGCTCAGCATCAGTTTCCCAAATACAAAGATTAATAAATAAAATGCTATGTTAAATGATATGCAAAACTGGTGTGTTAGGTTTTCATAAGAGGAAAGGAGCTTGCTGATACTACCACTCAAGATCTGTAAGCAGGACGTGGTTTAGTAGTTAAAGTGATGATCCAGAAATTTTTGAAAAAGTTAAAATTTGCTAAAAAGGATGAATATTTAACAAATACTTCCTGTGTAGCATCCCTAGTGAGATGGAACAGAGGCAGGGTAAGGAGAGACTGAATAAACAGGTACAGTGATTTGCACATTTTGACAACCCAGTCAAAACAGTGAGTTGCCTCCAGCTGCTGTACATTTGAATGCTTCCTGGATGAGTGAAACTCCTAATTAATTTCCTTTCGTATTCTGAATTCCCTCTGGAGTCTCTCCATTGAAGAGGAGAGTGTCTGCAGACTCTGTGCCCCTGGCAAATCTGCAAGGAAGTAGAGGAGATGGAAAAGGGAGATGGGCAAATAGAAATTAACACCTACTTGTGATGTGGGCATGCAAAATAGAGGAAACAGATGGGAGAGGTGAGGAAAACAAGGAAGTTAATATACCTGAAATTGCCATGTGTAGGTGGTAGTAATTTGCCCTCAGTTAAGAGCATTCTTTCTGAAAGCTTGTCTCTACAAATGGGTTACTGTAGTTGATGTGTTATTCTTTCACAGCTTTTTTGGCTCTAAATTGCTTTGTGGGCTGACACCAGTAGCTGGGTCAGCTGTTTCACAGCCTCGTTCCTTGCTTTTATCGGTCCTGTGTGCCAGCAGCGAGAGTTCCTGTGGGGAAACACGCAGCAAAGCCATTGCTGTGGGAGCTGACGGGAAGCAGGGAGCCCAGGAGCCCGGGCAGTTCCCGTGGGTTGCCAGCACTCGCTCTGGGAACAGCTAATGGCCCCGGACTGTCATCCGGCATCTCCAGAGTAGTGCTTCTCAGGAAATAAAATTCCATACGGCAGATGCCCTGCTGATGCAAATTGCCATAGCTCTGCAGAGGTTTAGGAAGCGGTGGGAGAAGCTGAGAGCTTTCCCTGCCAGGCTTTTAGAAGCTGTCACGATGTGTGTAATTACAATTAGCGTTGGTGATCTAGTTTTATTGGGAAAAGGCTTGTCAGCAATAAAACAAGTTTCCTTAGTATGCCAATAATAATGGAGAGTGCAAAAAATGTTTGAGGCCAGAAACATGATCATGATGCAAATATATTCCTCACTTTTCCCCAAAGGGATGCAGGATAATGAGCTTTATATGCAAGACAATTCCACTTCTAAATCTTCTAAATGCAAGAACGGAAAATCCTTTCTACCTCTGTGTATTACTCCCTTCATGTGGAAGAGGTTTAAAATGATTAATGTTCAGCAGGACTTTATGTTTAGAATACTATTATGAGCATGGCTGTAATTTTTAAAATGTAGAGTATTTAGGAGGTGACTTGAGTTGGGACCAAAAGAGGTAGTTTTGAGCACCAATATTGCCTCTGCTGTTCATATGTGTCGTTAGTAAAACCATAACAATATGACAAAGGGACAATCTTGATTTTTCAACCTTAACAGTTAACATTTGCTGAAATGTAGTTTACAGTTCAGTTGAAATAGTAGCAATTGTTGCATGTAGCACTACTTGCAAATCAGTTTCCTAAACTGTAACAAAAAATGTTCTCCAGATACTCAAGACTGCTAAGCTACGCCAGTAACTGGTATTTTTAACTGTGCATTCTCTATATCGGGATGAATGACAGAACCTGGATTTTGGCAGAGCAGGATGGCAAATGCAGCGCTGGCTCTTCCCACTTTTTACCTAGACTGAGCACTCTGGTGAGGTTTTGCTTAATTTACTCTTGCAAAAGTGTGGCTTGTGTAACAGTGAGGTCTTAGGGAAAATGCTGTGTGTGAAAAAGTTACAAATTCACACCTCCCTCATTCCATAGTAGTTCCCATGTGTAGACATGCCCTAATACTAATAGTGCATGTGGATAATGGATATATTTGTATAGTTTAATGGTATTAATAGCGAGTGTATCACAATTGGCTTAATTTATATCGTTCTGTCTGACTGAAGGGACCTACATCAAAGGAGGCTGAAATGGAAAGTGAGCAGGGTATGAACCACGGCAGAAATGAAGCATCTCTGGAGGCAATTCCAAAGGCCATTAAGAGAACAGTTCATGAACTATTAATGTATTTCTGTGCTGCCAGCTAGGGCTGTTTTTCCCAGGGCCCAAAAGCACACTGAGCTATTAAAAACCTTGTCTAACAAGGARAGAGGTGGAGACCTGCTAGTATCAACTCAGGAAGATATGCTGAGTAAAGATGGACAGTTTTGGATGCACTGGAGCTTGGGGGGGCTGGGTAAATTTGCAGTAGTTTGCAGGACCAGGCACACGTCCCAGTTTGGGTTCTGTCTGCAATCCAGCCAATGTGCCTGTGTGGCAAAGCAGGCTGCACTGACTTGGGCACACAGCAGTGTGCAAGTACTGCTGTGCTGATTCTGAAGCCCTTGAGCTTCTCCTCCTCTGTCTTCCTCCCAGCTCTGTGGTTTCGGAAGAAAAGGGGAGGCAGGTGGGCTTGAGCCTCCTTTGAAGGAAGTGCAGTGGGTGGAGAAGGGAGTGATCCACCCGCTCCCTTTCGTACCTAACAGGTGAAGGAAGCTTGGACAACACAGGTTTGTGTAGCTGTATCAGTAGCTTGCCACAGGCACAGAGAGATGAGTCGCTGGCAGTTGCTACCACGGGTCAGAAATTATTGTTGTTATCACAATGCAGAAACTGAGGAGAAATCCTTCTCCATTTTTTTAAAATATATTTTAGGAGTAGTTCAGAAGAACTTTTTTCTTCTGTGTAGATTCTATGTTCTTCCGTGCTGATTACACACACATTAGAGGTAAGTGGTGTGTGGTGCTGTGGATTTAGTGTGACATATTTTTGTTTCCTGACAGTTTTGGGGCAATTTTTAAGACAATATAAACAAATGACTTATATTCTGCTTCTCCACTGTTCAAGTTCTACTGTCAAGGCAAGCAGAAAGAAAGTGGGGGGGGGGGGGGGAAAGAAAACCCAGCTACAGTTATAGTATCTGTTTCTTTGTTTAA
Source organism: Amblyornis subalaris (assembly GCA_018881555.1). NCBI lineage: Eukaryota > Metazoa > Chordata > Aves > Passeriformes > Ptilonorhynchidae > Amblyornis > Amblyornis subalaris. The sequence goes on along the minus strand of JACAXG010000007.1, from coordinate 10,240,182 downwards.
ACCTTATAATCTCAGTGGGCCTATATAAATCCTATTCTTTGCAAACTTGTAATTCCAATACACTGAAACACGCCTCAGGCAAATCGTGCTTTCTGCTACTTTAGTTGTGCTTTGCAGTACTTAACAATTAACCTCCTTGTTACTGTGGGGAGCCAAATTCACTGCAACTCAGCAAAGGCAATTAAAAAGGCAGGCTGGCAGGAGCTAATGTCCTCGCTGATGAACACAGATCAATGGGCCTGTTGCAAACATTGATTTCCTACTTAGAAATTTTTAAAAATTATTAAATAATCGGTTGTGAACTTTAGGTATACGTCTTGCATTGATTTTGATATAAGATATTCACCTACAGAAGAGGGATAGGCAGTTAATAGGTGTGTTGAACACAGGAAAACAGGTCAGCAGAACGATTTGGCCTGAGAAGCTGGAGTCAGATCAGTAACCCATCTAAGGACAGCAGTAATGTATCACCTTCATATGATGGCTGTGATGTTCGACTCAAAGGCTGTGATGCTACAGAAATACAAATGTGTTGTCTTTTATATTTGTCTGCAGTGGCTTAAACATAAACAATGGATACTTTTGACCCTGCGTGTCAGAAAGGATGAATTATTTGAGGCAAGCCAAAGTCTCCCTAGTAGGTATGCAGGCACGATCCAGGGCAATTCTGATGCATTAAATGACACTGCTTTAGAATGGCATAACTGGTATAGCCAAGAGCATGGTTTTTCTCAAGCAGCGAGTTTGCTGACAAATTCTGGTGGGCTTTGGAAATGAAGGAAATGTGACACTATAGGAGAACATACAGTCTCCCCATAATCATGTAGGGCCTAATTAAAGGCCCTAAAGACTTATTAAAGACGTGTATTTGGGGTCAAACGGGGCCTACAGTCAACAGAACATAGCAAACAGAAACTATGTACCTTTTTAGGCAAGGCCCAGAAAACTTGCCACAACCTCGAGAATTTACTGGTTGTTCAGTGATTGATCTCTGGGCATCTGCTATATTGGGTTTATTTCCTTCTTCCTGCTTCTTGGCCCTGATTGTTTGGGGGAAGATTAGTTTAATGTTCCATGTGTTGGGGCAGCAGGCAAGGTGCCAGTATAGGGGCTTGACATAAGATGCACGGTATGTGTAGTCATTTTATGGAGCATGGGTGCTGAGGCAAGGCAAGGTGTTTCCAGAAAACCTTCACTATTGTACAGCCATCCTAGGAAGGAGGTACCTCTTATGGGTTCTTGTACTTAAGTATTTTTTATCACGACATCACTAAGACATTATCAAGACATCAAGAATTTTATTCTTCTGCTGATTAAAATATTAGCTGTTAGAAAAACTGAGGATGAGAGATGTTTAGAAACTTATACCTCCTGGTCTGTAGATGGAAATGTAGACTACATGTAGGTATTGCAGTTGGGATTTTTATTTTGGGGGTTTTTTGTGTGCTTTTTTTTCCTCTTTTTTTTAAAACTTTGATGAATGCACTTTTGCTGAACTCTTAACACTGAAGCACCACTTTACAATGAATATTCCCTAAGTTCTGATTAAGAGCCCTTGAAGATACAATTTCTGCTTTCTGAAATCTTTCTTTCTTTCTCACCGTGAGAGTCAGGGGAGAGAGAGGTTGCACTTCTTTTATTCCATTCTTAGCAGTGAGCAACAGGCTGCCACGATTTGAGGGAGCCAGTGGGATACACGAGAGGCAGTACAGTATTTACACCCCTACTACATTTAGTGCAAGTTAGAGCTGTGTAGTGTTAAGTGACTGCAATATAGCAGATGGATATTCAGGAACTCTTTAGACTTGTTAGCCAACTATGGCAGCAAGAAGCTCAGCACAGTCTATTTCAGTCTGGTCCTCGGATGGTAATTTATCTTTTGACCATTCAAAAGTGGAAATCCCACTGGGAACCTAAGAAGAACAAGAGTAGCAATGGGGAGGCTGGACAATGCACAGGATGTGTGAGAAGGCCAGAGAGGTGTCAACCTGCTAGAAGCAGCGTAGCCGTGAAACCCTATTCTTAGCACTGCCAAAGCTTGCAGGTGGATTATCCTGCACTCTGTGTGTGCAGACACACTGTCACAACCATGACAGTGCTGTGCAGACAGGATGTCTTATTTTTTGCAGAGCATTCAATGGTAAATTGGCTAGTGTGGTGAAGGAGGAGGTGCCAGTGCATCACAGGATACAGGGCTTGTAGATCAAGTAGTAAAACTAAGAGCTCGCTAATTCAGAGGGAGATCGTCCAGGAATTTAGGGTTAAATGCAAGGAATGGAAGCAAAAACCCCAACCCTTCTACCCTGTCAAGCTAAATCTATTTCTGGCTCCCCTGGAATACAAGTCAAAAATGTCCTAAATTGTTATGTCTACACATATATAGGAAATGAGCTAGGTGTGAAAAAAATAAAAGAATGCTATCTTATGCTTTGTAATCCCCTGGATAATTGAAACATCTCTCTTCCCCCCATCTTTTGTTTTTTTTCTTTGTGGATGTGGAGGGGCAATTGAAAGGCAATAAAATGAAAGAAAGACAGAAAGTTGACTGTATTAAGACCCGAGCGTGTGAGATGATGCAGTATTGGGAAATGTCTGTGTGCTCAGTAGTGTGGTCTGGTAAAACAAGCCATTTCAATGCTACTTGGAAGATAGCTGTTCCAGCCCTAGGTGTCTACAGGATTGTCCCATGAAAACAAACCCCAGGTGATTGCTGGGAAATTGCCCAGAAATGCAGAGAGGAAAGGAATCCGTTGAACCATGGACTGTGTCTCTTTGTCCAGAGGCTGTGTGCTGACACTGAGCAAGGGAACGTCAGGGAAGCTTTCTTCCTACCTTGGAAATGTGTGTTGCACTTGATCACACAGCAGAACTTTCTTCTTCCTGATGAAAAGTGCCTGGCAAGGACAAATTCTACCTTCAAGGTAAGACTCCACACCTCCTGCTGGTTGTTTTTTGCTCCAGAAAAGGAGGGGCATCTTAAAGGTTTCGTGTGAAGCTTCATGGCACTCTTGGCAGTGACCCTTTCTACCCTTATAAAACTTGCTCCTGGACAATTGTAAATATCTTTAATACCTTTTCCCATAGGGTTCTAATAGCCATTGCTAAAAATCTTCCTGGGCTTCTTTTCACCTATTAACTCAGTTGATTTCTCAGGTTTTCTGTGGACTGCTAACAACTCAGACAAAGTATCTGCACTGATATTGCAGAAAATTACTAACCCTAAAAGAAAAGCAGTTGCAGAGTAAATCTTGGAAATATGGAAAGCTGGGATCCAAATCCTGGAAATGTGTGTTTGGATAAAACCTGAAGCCCGAGCTTTTCATATGTATATAAATTTTAGCAAGAATTAACCTACTCTATTGAAATGATGTGAGTTTATTATCAGGCCAAGAATCACTTAAAAAAAAAAAAACCAAACAACCAAAACCAACAAAACCACAAAACTAGAACCCACATCTATCCTTAAATGCTTTCTCACATGCAATTCAAGTGTTTGATCCTAACACTGAATGCCATTACTTGGCACATAAATCTTGTTAATGTGTGAGTTACTAGCTTTTAAACTGATGTAGTGGAAGGAAAGGCTGGTCTCATAATCTACAATCTCAGTGAGAATCCTGCTTTCAAAGTTAGCTGTGAAGGACTGCAATGGTTTCAAGCTTCAAAGACTTTTTTAGTAGAGCAGTAGATAAATACACAATTATATATAAACAGATAGTACTCCACTGGTATCTGAAAAGATAAATGAGATTTCCTGAGAGGTGTGTAACAAGACATTTTATTCTTTCCTATTTGACTCCAGTAACCGCAGCATTTCTTCCTTGTAGCTATCTATTCTTACTAAGTAGCTAAGATCAGCTGTGGCAGCCACAATAACATACATTATATTATCAGTGAGGCAGTTCATCTGAATACTGATACAACACAAAGTAGAAAAGCCGCACAGCCTGTAATGCACATTAGGGAGTCATTTTTGGCAGTAAATGGGAGGGTGTATCGTTGCACCTCATAAATACAGACAAGAGTAATCATATTGTATTATTTATGCTGACATTTTTCATGGGTGCAACTTAGTTGTGCAGGCTCAATGCAAAACTACGAGGCTGTGGTGGTGCCTCCTCTTTGGGCCACTCTGTGATCCCAGGAATTCTCATGAGACCTTGGCCTTGATGAAGGGCTCCTGGGCAGTTAAACTTCCTCGAGACTATTAGAGACACTGTCTTGTACAAAGAACTTCTGCTGCCTAACCGAGGAACGAATAATACCTTTGAGAATGCTTCTTTAAGCAACCTAGACCATTCATTCCCAACAAAGAATCAAAGTGGCTAACAAAGTCATTTTGTTCACTGAGCAATTTCTTCCTTTGATTTCTTTTCTCACTGGAGCTGCTCAGGTGCCCAGCTTAGAAGTACAGTATGTGAGTTTTGAGGGAAAGCATGGGTCTTACCGTGGGCTGTGTGCCTCTTGCTCCAAGGCTTGAATCAGTGCTTACACACCTGTTCGTGGAGTGTTTTGTTGGTCCTTTGGATCAGTGCTGTGTAAATATAGAATATTAAGTTTATCTGGAGCTACTGCAGTCTATAAATATTCAAGTGTCTGCTGCCAGTTTTGTGGATGCAAGGCTCATGTTGCACTAATGGAAATTATAAATTCAATCACAAATGAGGAGGACTTTCAAGAGATACTTAAGTGCACTGAAGTATTACATATCTAACAAGCAAAAAATCCCCATAAGTAAAGATGAGAAATAACTGGCTTTTCAGTGTAACTTCACAGATAGCTAGCTCTGCAAATATCCTTTCTCTGCACCAGAATCTCAGTAAGTCTGAGAGTTCTCAAAAAAAAAGGGAAAATATTTCATTTTATATGTTTCGTGAAATGTGGTTGTTTAGTTCTGCCACCATGTACATACCACTGTATGTTCAGAGAAAGGGGTGTTGCTTACATGATTCCTTCAACCTCTCTGAAAAGCCAGGCAGTTCTCCTCTGTGTTCTGCTCAGGGAAGAAAAATGGGATGGAGCCCAGTGTAAGAGAGTTTGCCATGTAAGGACTGATCCATGCCTTAGCATTCTCTACTGAGAAATCCAACCTTTTCAATCTCTCCTACCCAGTTTTTAATTGCCTGATCACCTTATTCTAAACTTTCCCGGGTCTCCTTGTGCCTTCCGATGACTAGGAGAGATGGGATTCAGCTGTATTCCTGCCTTATCATCTGTGCCAAGAGGATTTCAGCATCAGTGCAAATGCTTTTGTAAAGGGATTTCTTTCTGCGAGCCATCAAGAGCGTTGCAGTAGATGCTTGTAGTGCAGTGTGTTGCATAACAGTATGATTTGTTAAAAGAGGTTAAGAAAGCACATTGTAATACAGGTTTTTAATCCAGGTACCAGTATCAGTGAAGGGAAACTAAAACTTCCAAAATATATAGCTTCCTGAGGCTACAGCACGGGTTCCATTTAGCACAGCATAGATCATGTGCCAAAAATGTTCACAGTCGTTAAGTACATACTTAAGAGTGCTGCTGAGGGAAGATTTATATGAGTGCACATCTGAGTAAGCACATTTGATAAAGACTACATCTAATCTTGATTTGATGGATGCTGATCACAGACACTTCACAATTGCCTTGCTGAATTAGGAGTGTGGGAAGCATATTGTTATTTAGAAATAATTCCAATATACCCTGAGCAGCATTAAGGAACTGCTGAGCAGCCAGAGAGGGATTGTTGTTCTTACATGTTGAAGATTCTCCAATTTAATCTGTTGGGATTTTTTAATGAGGGACAGGAACTGGGAAAATTCTGTCTTTCAAATACGTGTAATCTCTTTGTTATTAAAAAAATGAACAATAACTTCTGATTATACAAGGATCCATAAAGTGTTTCATTCACATGATGTGTCAGAGTGTAGTGGGCCACAATCATCATGTTTATCAAATTCGTTGGCAATCACCAGGTGCATGTTAGCCTTTGTCACTCAAAAAAGTATTTCACATTGTAAAATTCCAGGTTCCCACCATCTGTGGCAAGTCAAGTCATGAGTTAAGATTGAAATTACCAGAGGCAACACTGCAAGTGAGCTTTTATATTGACCACCTGTTTTTATGTCCCTGTTAACTTTGTATCTTTCCTTCTAGAAAAGATATCAACCCTATTTGAGTATTAAACCACTTCAAAAGGAAAAATAAAAAAATGTTCATAACCAATAATGTCATAGTAGGGAAAGGTGAGAATGGATACACTGAATTACAAGTTCCAAAGGAGTTGGAATTAAAGAGAGTTTATTAACCCTGCTCTAGCACTCACAGTACACTTTCCATCCAACTCCCATTTTTAAACTACTGGCAGGACCCAAAGCCTGCAATTGCATAATTACAGCTGAACTATAAATCTTCAGGGCATTACTACTGTATCGTTTTAGGGGACGGGGCTGTAATTTAAATTTAAGTTCTAATTTGAAGTAGGACACAGTCCTTGAGTTATGGTGAACTGCACACTTTTTCCTGTTGTTTCAATACTTGGCAATCTCATATGCTTTTCCTGTGCAAAAACTTACTGGATTGGAACAATATTACTGTAATATACACGGTAATATTGCTATATCCCTCTTTGCAGGTTTGTTTACTTCATTTTGAAGGAAGTTTTCCATTAAGTCACGTTCCAGCTCCTATCATCCAAAGCATGTTGAGAGCTCTGTACTGGTGCCAACAGTCTTCATCAGCTGTTAATAACAGAAAGAACACTATACTACAAAATGCCAAGCAGAATGCCTGCCCTCAGTTACTGCAAATGCCAAATTCACAAATACTAGGGAAGGTGTTTACTGCTGAGCTCAGGGATTCACCCACTGGACTAGGAGGAGAAAATGCTGCTTTTTGTTTCCTTGTTTGCTCAGAAGAAAGGAAATTGAGTTTGCTGTTACAAAATCTGGCAATGACTGCTATATGAACTAAAATTTGAAGCTTCTCAAATGGAAATGAGAATTGCAATCCCAAACTGAGCCCCTTGGCTAAATCTTTTTGATGTGTTCATTAATTAATTACCCGTAGCTGAAGAAGATTAGAGCAGAAAAATTAAGCTGAGAAATATGCAAAGGAAACTACTGTATTAGACAACAAAATTAGCTGCAAAAGGTCTAGGCCAGTTTATTAGGGTCTTGCTCTTAGGAAAGTTTCACCAGCCATTCTGGCAAAGATTTAGTTTCACTAGGATTCTAGTTCTTGGGAATGTTGGGGTCTCAGAAGTATGTATATTGTGCCTTTCAAAGCATGGGCTGTCAGCTGATTTAGTACAGCCTTCTGGAATTTATTTGTGGCCAATCATATTTGTGCAGGTTTGGGGTGGACTGAAGCTTTAGGGAGTCTAAGAAGCCATGGAGCTTGTTGTTCCTTCTGGAGATTCTGGATGTGTAAAGCTGTTATGGTGCACCTAACCTAAGTTGAGGAGATAATAACAAGATGTCACTTAAAGTTAATTCTCTTTGTAACCCATACAACCAGGTGCAGACCCCAAGCTTCTAAAAGAAGTTTACAGAGTAATTAAGATATTAGTCTTTTCACCTGGGATACAGTAAATTGTGGTAGCTGCAAGTGAAGCAGAACTATATAAAGGAAAGATGGATTACAGCAAAAACCCCACAACTCAGCCTTGTTTTATATCATTTTGCCAAATAAAAGAAGATTAAACAAAGAAAACTAGTGGTGAAGCTGCAGATAATGTAATATTTTGCAATGATAGGTAATCGTTTTACTAAATAATCACACTGGGCTGAAACCAGCCAGCCAAACAACCAAAACTTATCAAAATCAGATTTCCTCGCTGTGAGAAGGACAGCCAGTCCATTAAGCTATATGATTCGTTATAGTTTTACAATGTATGCATAGAATATGAATCCCACTTACTGCACCCTCTCTTCTAAATGATGGGCACTGGCCCTTGCTTGCAATTACTGAATTCACCTGAAACACTTTAACTTCAGCTGTGGCATTTCCCAGTCTCCTCTTCCTCAAGTCAAGAAAGGGGATTGGAGAAGCAGTACAACAGGTGAGTGTAATTGCTCTGATGCAGGCTGGTTTTCCTTCCTTGTCTTCTATAACTTTCCTTATGTCCTAAAGTTAATTCAGTAGCAAAAGCAGGAGGAGAAAGACTATCTTATCTCCTATCTCCTTGTATGTGTGCTTCCTGCAAGGTTAAAAACACTGTGACTCGTGAAGCTTCCAGAGCTGAATCCTGTAAGGTAAGATTAAACAGAAAAGTGTTCTAGAGTGTTCCCTGCTATAATGAAAATATGTAGTGAATATTTGACTAGGATGCTGAGACCACTGGAATTAGAATTTAGGGTGTTGGGGTTTTTGTAAGGGAAAGTTTATTTCCCGCTCAGAGTGAAGGCTTCATCAACCTGAAAAGACTAATGAACATTAAATGGTTTGAAACTAGTTTTTAAAGAAGATTGTGTCAGCCAGGATTGAGAGGAGGAAATGCTGTAGTCTGAATGGAAATTCATGCCCTTCTGGTTGTGGAAAGGCAATTGTAGATTGAAGGCAGGTGTGGAATGGACTGTGTCCCTGGGTCTGGATGGGGAAGAGCAGATTAATGTTCCAATAACACTACACGCATAGGCAGGTGTGGGTTGGTACTGCTGCAGGGCTCCTGCTCTGTGCACTTTTAAAGGTGGTTGGTGCTTCAAGGGACACTGGAGGAGAGAATTATGGTTAGTTCTTAAAAGCTTCAACAGTACAATTTAAAAAATAGCATGGGACTGGGGCATAAGGATAGAAAAACAGTACAGAGAACCACATCTCCAGTGAAGTAATACTACCTGGCAGCAGAGAGTAAATCAAAAAGCCAGCCCAGGAAGAAGAAATCGAGGCCAGGGCCATGGATGGACTACTTTATCCTTGATATAACAGAGTGTGGGCATAAGAAAGCTGAACTAACTGCCTGGGACCTGAAGGAAGTTTTTTGAGGGGATAAAATATATACACAGCTTATATAACATCTTAAGACAGGAGTCTCGTTCACGTAACTGAGATGTATTTCAAGCAACTAAAATTTAAACTTTGTATGTGTTTCTAAGAGCTGTGTGTTGCTTCTTTATCACTTCTAAACCGACAGAGGAAAGATTTCTCAAGTAGCCATTTTTCTCTGGCCTTTTAACAAAGGCTCTCTGAAGAGTGAAGTTGTATTTTTTTTCTGTGATTATTTGCTATGGAATTTTATTTTATAGTAGTTGCAAGCTCATCTTAATTTAGGATTTTTAGGGGAACAAAAATACAAGGAAATAGATTCTAACTCATATGCACAGCTTACTGACAACGTACTAATTGATACTGCAAGCAACTTAATTTTCCCTACCTGTTCTATAAAGAATATTTGTGTGTGTGTGTGTTCGTTCAGCAGCTGCAATTTTTGGCTGAATATGGCAGCAGTACCGTAGAATATTTTCAGGTTATGGAAGTTACATTCATTGGTTCTTTTGATGGAAATAAAATAAAAAACTTTAACTGAGCCCCTTCTTATAAGCTGTGCTATGATACAGTTAATTCATAAGAGGCCAGAGTCTTCTCTTGAAACTACCTAAACATATTAAAAAAAAAAAAAAAAAGGAGTGTTTAGTCGGTCTTGGACACATGTTTTCCGGTTCAGAGTGTAGAAACCATTAACTCTGGGCAGTGAGCTACTACAGCATCCCTAAAGTGCCACAGGATGGCAGCCTTTCAGAGTAGTGCATTGTTATCCTGTGGAAAATCCTGTAATTCATTTTCTGCCTGAAAATTGAAGAGCATTCTAGTGTACTTCTTTGTTACAGAAACCACTGTCCGGTTCTATCATATTGTGTTTTGTCTGGATGGTTACAGAGTTTAGAAGATTGTTCTCTATGGTGCAGTCTGCATTTTAAGCCTGAAGCTGGGATTAAAAAACAAGGGGCAATCAAATGTGGTTGTGGAGTTCTAGTTCTGGGTTTCCTTCTTTAACCTACCCTGTGCTTAATGGAGTCTGCAGGTTAACCTCTTTTTCCTCTTGCATGTGCTCAGTTGGTTTGGTTCCTCACTCAGCTCCTTCAAGTACTTTCAATGACATTTTGTTTAAGTAGGGATTACAGCTTTAAAAGTACTTGGAATAAGTACAGCCGTTATTGTGGTGGTGTATGAAAAGCAATTATTACTGTTGGTTTTTGCAAAAGAGGCTTCTGTACATGTGCAAGTCTCTAAGATTACCAAGATAGTGAAGGAATTGTGTTCAGATGGAGCTGACTGTCTCCGTAAACTCTGCAGGACTGTGTGACCTCAAAATTTATACAACTTTAATACCCATATAAAGAATTAATCAGTTCCATACAAGTTTGCAACTGTGTTCATAGGATAAAAATTGCAAACAATTTTCTTTTTTTTTTAATCCTGATCTAAGTAAAATTCCTTAATACATGATTATGATGTAAAACAACAGCTGTGAGGCAACATTGGAGTTGATGATTGCATTAATTGTGAAAACTCACTCCTAATAAAATGAAAACAATAAATACTTCCACATAAATCAGCAGAAGTTACTTGATTGCTTGGCTCATATTCTTGCTTTCCCTGGAAAAATATTCCCAGTATTGGAAATGCTGTATTCAGATGCTGTCAGTGCTATGTCAATCATTCAAGCTAAAATAAGTCTTCTTAAAGTGAAAGGTTAACTTAAGGTACAGTGCCATGGCACTAGCATTTTCAAAGATTTCTTATTGACTGTAGCCTCTTATCACTTAAGAGGAGTGAGAGCACAGGGACTGCTGGGAAAGGTCAAAGCCATCAGCAGCGGAAAACATCCCAAATACTAAGAAATGTTCAATTAACTAAGACTGTAGCACAAATGATGAGAAGTAAAGAAAGAAAAAAAAAAGAACACCAGAACTTGAATTCTCTTCTGATGCAGCTGCTTGGGTTACATCAAAAAATGCATGACCAGCAGGCTGAGGGATGTAATTCTGCACCTTTACCCCACTCTTGTGAGACCCCACCTGGAGTGCTGCATCCAGCTCTGGTTTAGATTAGATATTAGGAAGAAAGGGGTTACTGGGAGGGTAGTGAGGCACTGGGACAGGTTGCCCAGAGAAGCTGTGGATTCCACATCCCTGGAAATGCTCAAGAACATATTGGATGGGGCTCTAAGCAACCTGGTCTAGTGGGAGGTGTCCCTGCCCATGGCAGGGAGGTTGGAACTGGGATGATCTTTAAGATCCCTTCCAGCCCAAACCATTCTGTGGTTTTGTGTTGGACCCAGGCCTCACTTCAGGCCATCAAGACACATTGATATTGTCTTTCTTTCCCAAAGTCTTCTTATATGTATTGTGTCTACTAAATTCATAGCAGTCTTAAAAACAAACGCAGATTTTTTTCCCCCTGTTATAGGGGATGACAGAATATTGCCAGCTGCTTATATTTGTTCCAGAAGGGCATCATCCTATTTAGCCTGGCTTCGTGCAGAAGTCCATCTTGAGCAGGACACTGTAATGACTGCGTGTATATTCAGCAGGAACTTGTTGCCCACTGCCAACTCCTCTGTGGTGGAACCTGCTTGCCGTGGATTCTAAAATAAGGCAATTATTTATGTTAATAGGGATCAAAGGAGAAATGGGGCCAAATGTACACCTGTAATATATAAAGTTTTCATGGGCTTCATGGAATTATTTTGATTGAGCTAGTCTAACCACAGTTCATGAGACAAAGTCTCTTTTTGCTTTGGTGCACCAAAGGGTGCAAATCATACTTTATGCTTATAGCAAGCACAGACTTGCAGTCCTAAAATGAGTGTCTAGGTTCACAGCAAACCACCAATGCTTTATTAAAACAAGGACATCAAAAATTAAATAATCTCAGAATTTTTCCCATTATTAGCATTTTCTGTGAAGAAACTTTCTCAAAATGAGATGACTGCTTTTATTTTGTGCCAGTGCAGTTATGCTAATTTCAGGCCTAATTTCTTATTGTTATGACTACTATCTGTATTGGGATGTGTAACTTTCTGTACATTCCTTTGTGATTTATTTTTAATAGGTTTGCAGTTTGAAGAGGAAAAAGCAGTGAAACATTCATAGGCTGCATTTGAAGTGGGGCAGCACACAGCTACATGCTGTACCAGCATTTTTTTGTTTTGTTTTGTAGTTCTTGCTCGAGTTCTGAGGAGAACCAAAGCTGGGCAGATGGTGCTCCCAGATTAAGAAAACTCTAAGAAGTCTCAGCACTTAACCAAAATAGGATGAAGCCTGTGCTTCAGCACAGTTCTGTGACCCTACAGCTTCTACTACACAGAAAAGCAGGACCTTTTAAAAGTGTGAGGCAGCTGCTCTGCCTTCTCCATCCTGCTGATTTTTCAGATCCCCAGCTCACCTACCACCCACGTGGGAAGGTGGTTCACAATTTGTGTTGTACCTCAATTACCAGCAAACCACAAGGCTTTCTGAACACACTCATGGGTCAGCTGAGAGCTACCTATAAAGCAGGATTTTCTACCTTTTAGCTTCCTGCTTTCCTAAGGAAAAAATGTGCTGGTGTTTCTCTCAGATAAGGAATATTCTGATGGGTGGGTGTTTCTGGCCCAGACATCCCCCAAGTACTGCCCCATAAATCCAGATACTGCACTCCCTTTGAGCACTGATTATATGCTAGAAATAGCATCACTTTTAACATAACTGAATTGGTTGTTTCCAAGTAGTTCAGACATATTTTGAAGGACTGGTTCTGCCCTTCGCTTACATGATCAAGAGAAGGAAAAAATGAGTCATCTCATTTTGAGAGAGTTTCTTCACAGGAGGAAAAATTCTTCTGTCCAATGGTAGTGTGTATATATATATTATGCTCTGTGGAAAGGCAGAAGAAAAAGAGGAGTGATAGAAAAATTCGGTGGTCAGGATTGTTTCATAATGTGAGGGAGTTTGAAGAGAGCATATGAGGAAAGCCACAAAGGTGCTGTCAGAATCACTGTTTTCCTTTTCCTGTTTCTAAAGAATTTCATGTAATGATGGGTGACACAGTCTGTCCTAGAAGGTAATACCAAGTTACAGTCCATCCTACAAGCTAATATCAAGTTGGTTTCCCCGCCCCCACAACTGACTGATTATATAATACCTTAGTACTCCCCAGTCTCTTAAGAAATGCAGAGTAAATGGGTATTTGATTACTTAGAGGGATATCCTGGTATGTGTGTTGTAAGAAACCTAAATAAAGTGGAGATTGTGTTCTCCAAAGGGTCAGATAAACAGGTATTGATGTTCATCTAATTTAGTTTTATTAAAAAAAGTAATCACACATTTCTCATTTACTTTAAGAAAATGGCTTATATAAGTAAATTGATAAATAGCTCTGTATTTCTTTATTAGTGGATTTCATCTCTGGTTTTGGAGCATTCTCCTCAAATCTTAAATTCCTCACAGGGCAACAGTTCCCTGTTTCCCTTCTGAGAGCTTAGAATTGCAAGGAGATGCCACTGCCTGATTTAGGATTGAGTTGTTGGTATTAGCCTGCTGTAAATCCTGAGTAACATAATGGTACGTTGTAGACAGAAACTGAAGAACATAACTTATTTCTTTTTACTTAGTGGAGAAAAAAAGGGACTCCAAATGCAGCCTTTTAGCTCTGGGGAGGTTATCTACAGCATTACAAGTGTATTGTGCCCAGAATATAATTAGCCTATTAAAATAATTTTGAAGGACAAATACATGCAAATAGAGATCAGTGCATTTAAGTGAAATTTAAATTAATGTCTGTACAAGAGTATTGCCTTCAAAAACTCTTGATAGTCATGCAGATATTTTGCTTTTTCTGAGTTGGATTTTAGCCAGCAGTATAAACAGATGAGTACCAACTCTGTGCTTGGGCGGGACCTAATGTGGTCAATAGCTGCACTGCCATTCAGTTTCAAGCAATGGAACTAGCAGAGACTGTGTGAATTAATTTTTTTCCCTTCAGATTTGTACTTAAGAGGAAAGTCCCACCCTTCTTCCATTCCCAGTGGAGAATTTGTCTACTTCTGTCACTGTCTACTAATATACTACTGACTTTTTTCTAGTAAGAATTTCACTTAAGGCATTTCCAATGTCAAATACACAACTGTAGACAATTCTAGAAAAGCAATTGGTATAAACTATCATCCTCTCTGAGCTTTATTTGCACCTTAATTAGTTSCGTGTCTGCCCATGGCTCAGTGTAGTCCTGCTCTTTGGCAGAGCATCAAGTACTACGGTGTTGGAAATAATCAATGCAGTCTTCTGCAGGCTAATATACAAAACCAGTTAAGGCTTATGAGACTCCAAAAATATTCTAAAATCACCATGCTTTCAGCATGTCAGTGCATCTCGCAGACACTGCCTTGGTTATAATAAATACACATTTTGGTTTGGTTGTTTTTGGCTTTTTACCTTTAGGTTCTCTACTACAAGCAGCTTGTGATGCTGATAAAAACGTGATGATGATGGTGATAAAAACGTGTATGTGTGTCTCAACACAGAGCTGAGTTAAATGGGAGTCTGAGAATACTAACACCCCCACCTGCCATGAGGTCAGATACTTTTGGGAGTTTTCTCTAATTTTTCCTTTTTCATGTGGGCTGTGGTTGAGAAAACATTTGCATTCAGGAGGATCTCTCCCTTAGTAGCAGACATACAACACACTGTGTTTTTATTAAGTGTTATAACAGAATTGGCTGTTAAATTTTTTAGTAATTTTATCTGGTGGCATTCTCTGAGGTACAATTTTTTTTGTACTCTTGGTCTATGTGTCTTCCACAACCAAGTCACATTCCTACTTATATAAAAGATAAGTTATTTATATCTTAGGCTTATATCTTAGCTTTTTAGGTATGATTCTATTTTCCTTTAGCCAACTGTTACGTTTTCTGTTTTCTGGAACTTTTTTGTTTGTTGCTTCCATAGTCCTGGTGCATTCTAATTCCACTACCGTCTTTTTCATGTGGAGAAGACAGTTTAAACTTTCTTGAGTCTTATTTCAACTGTATGAGTCTTGAACTTTTGCAGGATTATGTCATGAAGGATTTCTGTTTGGAGTCAGTAAGATTTATGGTTGCTTAATCTTCCCTCAAAAAATATATTTTCTCGTATCTTGTGTGTTCATTCTAAAGAATATTAGAAATAATTTGTTTTACTAAAATAACACAATATGTTTTCAGGAACTTGACACTAAAAGCATGAATTTGACAGGTCACAGCTCTTTTTTTATAATTGTACCCTATATATACATATATATGRAAATTATTTTCCCTTGAAGGTTTCAAAATTATTAGAAGGGCTTCTAATGGTAACATGACTATTATTTTTAAAATAATTCTTTCTGCTCTTATTTGCTGGAGGTAACACAAATGATAGTTTAAGTGGAAACCAAACCCCCGGATTCAGAGTTATGATTTTGCAGTATACTCATTTCAGGAGATTTAGTTCAGCTGTGTAATTTAGGGGGGAATTCAGGTGCCAGAGAAGAAGGGGATTTCCTGTTCAGAACTTTAAGGGACTGCCTGGTTTTACTGAGAGGCAGATGTTCACAAAACAGTATTTTCTGTAAAATGTTTCTGTGTGCAGTGGCTTTTTTAATGTAATTGTTGTCTGGTCTTAGAGGCAGTGCAGCAGTTCATTTAGTCAGGTCCCAACAGCAGTGTTGTGTTATGCCAGTGTAATTCTGCAATGTCGACCTGCAATAGCATTAGTCTTATTCTGAGATGTGTTTATTTTTAATCCCCGCTATTATCCCCAAATTTTCAGGTTTCTAGCCTGCTTATCAGTTTTCTTACAATGGTCTTGGGAGTCTCTAGGTTTTGAAAGAAGTCTGTCTCATAATCTGCCTTTTTATCCTGCTCAGTTAGCAATTGAAATGCAGAAAGAGGAACTGCTTACACTGAGGCACCACAAATACTGTAAATAACACCCCCCCCCCCACCCCGCAGATAATCACGTACAGGTAAAATTCACCAAGAATCTTGCATCCCTGCTATTTGGGTAGGTTTGTAACTACAACTCTCTTTTTGATTGTTATTATTCCCTGGATAAAGTTGGATCAAAAGATTTTTCTTTCAGTGATCTGTGTTTGCCTTTTGTATGTATTAGAAAACAAGTGTGAATACTTATCATTGTATCAGTAGCTACTTCTATGCACACTTCTCAGACAAAAGTGCCTTCTACAGTGTCTGTAACACCAAATACTTTGTCCTTGAGGCTGACCTCTCTGAAATAGGGTGGTTATGAATGTGGGGTTGGATACAGCAAGGGCAAATCGATCAGAGCTTCCCCTGTCTAATCCTACAGATAAGTAGTAGGGCTGAATGCAGTGACTCCTGTGTCATCCATATGTGTTGAGATTTGAAAGTCCTACGCCTCCACCCACCACAGACTGTAGTGTGAGGGATTCTGCTGCTCCTATGAGAATTTGTATAKGAGTGGCTGTGAATTGCTTTGGCGAAATGAATTCGAGCAGAGTTGAAGATAAATGAGAGCCCCTTGATGATAATGCATTTATTAAAAGTTTAACAGTTTGTTCAAATAAATACATGGTGTTGCACATGAAGAATAACCAAAAAAACCCAAACCCCCAACATTTGCTGTTCACCCATGAAACAATGAATTTTAGTTCAAAGTTCTAGGTAGATTGGTTCTGGCTGTACTCCCTGTTCCCTGTACAAGGCTTTTGCACTCAAAAAATGGAAATGGCAATGTGCCATACACCACATATTAAAATTGCACWGTTATAAAAGCAAGGAAAAAAGCACTTTGCAGCACTTTCACTTATCATTTAGTGCCAGCTGGCAGTGTGGGATTGGAAAGGCTATTGGTTAGTCTTTTATATTTGGTCTTGCTTGCTGTGTGATAAATAATAGGTCTATCTTCCGTGACACCTTTTATCTAGGATCTTGAACTGTTTCAACTCTGCCTGTGGATGGGAAGGGTTTAATTAAATAGGCCCTTTGCAGATGTTGTATTATATATGCTTGTATTCTACAATTTCCTTACATGACTGTGCCTATGTGCACACAGGTGCTAATGCCAGTGGATCTGTGGAATGCTGCTTGCAGTGTGCACCCATTCCATTGATCATAATCGCAATTAAATGAAAAGATGAAGCCTCACGTGCTCTAGAAATGCAGACCCCAGCCTATGCAAAGGAAGGGGCTTTTTTCAAATAGCTAAATTCTTTTAAAACAGATGCCCTGATGTTTTCATCGTRTTCAAGAACTGCCTGTTTGAGGAACACAGGTAGTGCTGGTAGCTCAGTGAGTAGCTGCAGTGGGAGCTGCAGGCTGGGCACTGGGTGGGGGGGAAGGACTGGAGCCCCAGGCAAGGGGCTGTGACCTGGACAAAGGCTGGCTGGTCACCCAGAGACTCAGCAGGTGCCAGTGATCATTGGGAAGAGCCCAGACTAAATATCCCTATAGGAATGGGCAAACAGACTGTGAGGTAATAAAAACCCTGGGACTCCTTTTTAGGGGATACCTCTCCAGAGGCACCAGCTYGAGCTGTTRTGGTTTTACTGCAACACAATTTAATTACTTAAGACATCTGGGACTCTGCTATGGGAAACCTGGGGTTGAGCTGGTGAGGGAAACCTGTGTGAGTGTGGGGTGTGCAGGGAGTCAAGCGGGGCACCCGTGGGTCTCTGGGGTCATTGAATGGATTTTTCACCCCGCACAAGGACAATGCACTGTAACCACGTGGTGGACTGCTATTGGCACTGTTATCCTTAAAGGAACAGCACGGCTTATTGCCATTCGAGGGAGTCCTCCTGATAAAATAGTACTACCTATCAACTTGGTGTTATTACGCGAGATGTGTGCGCGAAGCAATGAGCTAGCAGTAGCTCTCTTAGGTATAACAGCAGAGATTGATAACCACTACCCGTCACATCCTGTGTTCGAGGCTCATTTACCATTGGAACCCAAGAACATCATTTCGGAATGACCTTTGGATGCAATTACAGTGTTCACTGACACTAGTGGGCGATCTGGAAAAGCAGGATTTACCTGGCAAGAGAACAGAACATGGCACACTGGATTAATCATTGCAGAAGGATCAGTTCAGGTTTTGGAACTAGTGGCCGCTACAGAAGCGCTTAGCCACTGGCATGATAAGGAACTTAACATTGTAATGGACTCTTCATATGCTGTAGGGTTAGTGATGCGCATTCACAGATCATTATTGCAATCGATCCAGAACCGGTTGCTCTTTGAGGTAATGTGCCGTCTCTGGCATATTATGGACTCTAGAACAATGCTGGTCTTTGTAACTCACATCAAAAGCCATACCACTTTACCTGGAGGATTGGTGGAAGGTAAYGCGTGAGCAGATGCGCTAGTTAACCCATGTAGGATAACAACATCATCAAAAGCTGCAGTCTTGGAGGCCCGGAAATCACATGCCTTTTTTCATCAATCCACCGCAGCGTTGCAGAAACACTTTGATCTGTCTAAGACAGATGCCCATGCTGTGGTTGCATCATGTCTGGATTGTGCTCGAATTTCAGCGATACAGGACATGGAGGCTAACCCGCGTGGCCTACAACCACAACAAGTGTGGCAAGTTGACGTCACCGACTTTGCATCTTTTGGACGCCTGAAGCACCTACATGTCTCCGCGGATACTTGTTCCGGCGCAGTAYGGGCAACTGCCTCCACTTCTACATCTGCAAAAGCTGTGCRCAAACACCTGCTTAATGCCTTCACAGCGATGGGYGTTCCACAACAGATAAAGACTGACAATGGCCCGGCCTACTGTTCTAAACAAGTTGCTGGCTTTCTCAAGGCCTGGGGCATACAACATATACATGGTGTTCCATACAACTCCACTGGGCAAGCAATAGTTGAGCGTGTGCATCGCACCCTCAAGGCTCATTTAACAGTTATATTCAAACAGGGGGAGACGAGCCCATTAGACGCCCTAAATAAAACCTTGTATGTCCTGAACTGGTTGAACCCAAAACAAGCAACAGGAAAGCTGGCAGCCATAGCGCATAGGCAGGACAACCCAAAGGACTTCAGTAAATATGAAGTCCTCGTGCAGATATATCAGCCAGAAAAGGTTTGGTGGGATGGTCCCTATAAACTTTTAACCTGGGTAAGGGGTTATGCTTGTGTCTCCACAGGAACCGATAAAAACATTTGGATACCAGCAAAGTGGGTGAAGCCTTGGCTTGATGGACTTCCCTTGCCCTAATACTTGGGATCATGACGCGTGGACGCGACAGCAGCAACGTTTATTATCCGCTGTGACGCCATGGCTACGGCTGGTGCCTGATGACATTCGGCCTCAGATAGTGCACTTGGGCAGTTATCGACATCTGCTGCTCGATAAGGCATTAACAGCAGATCAGGAAGATCAGCTGGCTGGCGGCTGCTGCCTCCACGGGCTAATTTGCAGACCCTGGATTAGTGTGTATTGTCAGATTTGCCAGCAAACAACTTGGCGTGTAACTCGGGTTGGGGACAGGCAACGACATTGGCTATGTCCAAATTGTGATCAAAATATCAGGAGCTTTACGGTCTTGCAGTTGTTAGAACAATTTTTGGGAAATCAGTGGCACCAGTTGGAGCCAGTAAATCCGGGGGTAATTGTCCAGCCACCCCAGCTTCCCGCACGACCGRGACGACGTCCACGCCCTGACGGACGTCTCCTTACCGCTGCTGCAGCCGTACAAGATTATGGTCAGAGGGTAGCAGCACTAGCGGTAACAGAGCTTATTAAACTTGTTGCGTGGCACAGGGTACTTAGCCA
The DNA here is from genome assembly GCA_018881555.1 of Amblyornis subalaris. Classification (NCBI taxonomy): domain Eukaryota; kingdom Metazoa; phylum Chordata; class Aves; order Passeriformes; family Ptilonorhynchidae; genus Amblyornis; species Amblyornis subalaris. Next base: position 10,220,440 of record JACAXG010000007.1, on the reverse strand, counting down.
GAACCTAATAACAGGTGGTGAGTGCGGTTACRGGGTGAGAATCCCTAGAAGTTGGACAGTCCCACAAGAGCAATGGGAAAACACCAAAAGGCAAATRCGGCGACGCCGCTGAGATGGTTACTTTATATATACCCTCTCTTTCACGTAGTTCAGACAGAACACCATAAGCTCATGAGCCTAACCAGAASAGCGAACATGTGGAGAACGTGGGCAAATGCCATAGGTCAGAAAGATTTTTGCTTAASCCTGGAAAGTGCTGGAGATCCATTTCACACTTRCTTGATAGCAATACCTATAGCGAAAAAGCCTTGGAGTAATCTTACCGATCCAGGTGATTTTGGACCGTATGTCAACAGATCTTTATATGAACGAAAGATGCTCTCTTGCAATAGCACGTATAATAATGCATCCACCGAGGGGTGTGTAAAACRCCTCCCGTGTATGGATGGTGCATATTGGCAACAAGCGATTATAGAATCTCTTAATAGAAGCCTGGGAGTGGAGCCCCAAGAGCTAGTTCTGTTGGGCAGTGTAGCACCTTATGAGGTGACGAATGTTAYGGGACAACACGGAGCATGTGACTCTGTGAGTCCTTCCGTGTTGCCCTGGAATGGAACAGGTGGGGTCGACTTCGGTGAACCCTGGGACAACCACCTCAATGATCAGTTTAATGGCTGGCAGAATGTCATGGGATTTGCAGGGTGGCCAACTACAAGAACTGGATACCTCGATGTTAATACAACAGGCAGGAAGGAGTTGCCTGAGGGAATTTTCCTCATTTGTGGGAATAGAGCTTGGGTGGGGGTACCTCAGAATCCAGTAGGAGGCCCATGCTATCTAGGAAAATTGACACTACTGGCACCACACATGAGGGATCTGATCAACCAGGGTCGAGTGAATGCCAGACGGATACGACGTAGCATCCTACAATTGGGTTCAGATTGTGATGATAAAGTAAACTTACAACCCGTTGCTGCCACCATAGCCCTAGCAGTGTTCCTACCAGGTGGAGGCACTGCCGTAAATGCTAAGAATATGAAAAGGCTCCCTCGCTGTGCATCAAAGCAGTTTAACCTTACGTCTGAAATGATTAATGACATGTTGGACGATGTCGATAACATACGACACGCCACACTGCAGAACAGAGCAGCCATAGATTTCCTACTCCTAGCACACGGTCATGGCTGTCAAGAGTTTGAGGGAATGTGTTGCTTTAACCTTTCTGATCATTCAGCAAGCATACATGCACAGTTGGAACAAATGCGGGAAAACATGAAGCATATCACTGAGTCCACCGATCCCCTCTCTAGGTGGTTGGCAGGTCTCGGGTTGGGAAATTGGCTTGCAGGATGGCTGAGCAAACTAATAAGCTTGCTTTTGCCAGTTATAATCATTTTAATAATGTTGCCATGTATTTTGGGATGCTTGCGAGGCTTGTTACAACATACTCTTGTTACTTTATTTAATCAAAGAGGGGGAGATGTAGGCGCCTGGGCTGTTATGGAGTTAGAACCAYGCTGACTTGCACGTACAGCTCRTTCCACATCATGATGAGTTGGCAGAAAAAGAAGGAGCTTGGCCCTGAAAGATTGGGAAGTGTAACTTTGGGGAAGTTTGCTCACGCAAATGTAGAAGCCAATCATAGAGCAGCATTAGGTGCGTGTTAGGCACGTGGACAGGGCATGCAGCCTATGGGATCATGCGATGGCGCGTGTACGGAACTGTTAACCCTATACAATTGTAAGCTTTGCCTAATAAATGGGCTCTCCTGATCATCATATCGGTGTGTGTGTATAAGTCTGTTACTCGTGTGGTCACCACAGCTTCTTTCAGAAGTAATGAAGTGTTAAATGAAGGATGCAATTGGAAACCATCAGATGACTGGGACTTGGCCTACAAATAGGTTGTACCTGCCTGAATAGGGTGGCACCCAGGAGGTAGTGTTTGTGGATGAGCCAGGATAAGCCAATTTTCAGCACCTGATAGTAGTAGTAAGCTTTTGGACTAGACTAGTCTTTACCTGTGGAAAGCTGTGTAGAAACACTAGTGATGATCTTGGGGAAGAGAGAAACAACCTATTTTGATTGCAACTTGCTCTTCTTGAAGAGCTCCTCAGCCTTACTTAATCTGCCTCAAAGACTAAAAATCATCAAATAACTGAGAGCCACCCTGACAGCACCAGATCCACAGTATCATGTATCTAAGATTTGACTAATATTTTTGATAAATTATTCATTTTCAGCTGTTAGGAGCTGAGCATAAAAAAAATTGCTTCTTTGAAATTTTGAGATTGGTCTGTGGCTTATCCCTCATCTCCGCTTTGCTGTTTAGAGCAGTTGTGAGAAGGACAAGTGCTCACGATCTGTGGGTTTTTAAATACATAAAGCTGTAAAGCCTTATCACTTCCTTATCCTGGCACCTGCAATTCTATGCCCTTCTGTATGTATCTGATGAGATAATCACCTATGTCTCTGTTAAGTGTAGGGATTGAGAAATAGGGTAGAGCTGAAAACATTCATATCAGTTAAACTGGGCTCTTTGTGATTGCAGCTGTGAATACTTTATTTATAAAAAGCAGCCAGAGAGAGATGCGAAAGGCAGTGCCTGCCGTCTTAGTGGCTTTGCAGATTCAGCACAGGTCTGAGTTATTTTTGATGCTTCAAAAACTGCTTCTGTCTGCTTAAACAGCCATGAGAATAAACCCAAGAATCCTCTTTTACCCCTCTTGCAAAGCTGCACAAGTGAGTTATTTTCCCTGTGCTTTCTGTTTCTGACTTTGGGTTTTGCATTCACTTCTCTGCAGTGAATCCAAGCCTGTCACTGCCCAGAAAAGTGGTTATACCACTGAGCTATTAAGCTAAAAGTGCTACAGCTACTTCCAGCTGCTCTTTGAAAAKAAACAGGAGTCCTTCTCTGGCCATTCACGGAACAGCTGTAGGCACCCAGGGTTGTGAGAGGAGACCTGGACTGTCCATGTTCTGGACAGAGAAAGGAATTTGGATAAAGTGTGGTGGCAAATGTTTCCTCTAAGATAACTAGCTGGATGTCATCCTTCACGCCTGGAGCTTTAGATAAGCTTGGCTTGAACGCCTGTTCCTCCCCAGACATTTTAAGGGAAGCATTGGAACGCAACTTTGAGATTTGGATTCCATCCAGGGAACYGTGGGCCTGAAAGACAGATGTGTCAGTGTGCCATTCCCAGGTGTCTAGGTTTCTCCGTGAGCCCAATGATTTTGAAAGAAGATCTGTAGTAAATTTTGGGTTTGGTGAAGTGATCTGGGGCAGCTCTGAGGTGGCTATTTGTGGCAGATATTCTGTTGAGTACAGTCCCCAGTGTGAAGGTTCTGTTCTATAGCATTTTATCCATCTGTTCTGTGATTTTTATTTTTTTCCTTTTTTTTCTGAYGGGTAAGAAGCTAAAATTAATTTGGAATTTATTCCTATTCCTTGCTGCTTGTCTAAAGGGGAAAGTGAAGTAAAATGTTATGACTTTAATAGGAATTTCATGGACTGGCAATGCTTTCTTTTCCAGTTAATGTTTGAAGAATTGTTTTTTTGGTTTTTTGCATATCTTCTTTCCCAATCCTTTCAATGCCAACTGAAAAAAAAAAAAAAAGGATTATTATAAACCTTTCCTGGGTAACCACCAAAATTTAAAAGAATTGCTTATATTTGGAAATTGGTAACAATTTCCACATGTTACCATTCCTCTGGCAGTAATGGTGACTCTTGTAACTTGCTTTTATTTTTCATGTATTTTAGCAGAAAACCTTTGAACTCCTGATCTCATTTCCAACAATTTTATGTTAACGAGTGCACCTCTTCAGAATGCAATGCAACAGTGCAGATTATGAGATTATCTTTGAGAATTCTTGGTTTGAAGGTGTAGGCAAAAGATAGAAATATCTTAAAGGGAGAAAAAAGGCTGACCAGGTGCAGAAGTGGAGCAGCTTTGAACTTTTTATAACAAATCTTAAGATCATAGCTATAGAAGCACTCAAAAGACAGCACAGGTTTTTCTGTGGTTAGGTTAATAAATATGCTTGCAGTTGAAAATTATTAAAACTTTATTCAAGAAAAAGTTGAAAAAAGATATGCAAGCACTCTATAGTTTCTGTTTGTGTAAACTTGATGTATTGAATCTGTGCAGTGATCACTGAGGTTCAGGGTAAATATCTTTTTGCTGCTGTCATCTATGCTTTTGTTTTCTTCAAGAGGTTTTGTYACTAATTTCTGATTAATTCTATTATTTCACAGGAATTTTCAAGTACTTTGCTTGATTTCAGGAATCAATCTAAAAAAACCCTAAAATGTTCCTTTCCCGTGAATCTTGCAGTTTGAGAAAAAGGTGAATGTGATATCCTTCATGTGAAGGTGCTACCAGTTCAGAAGTGATGTTATTAACAATTGTTATATTACGGTATTTAAGTTAATRTTTTTAGTACGTACGGTGTCTTTCATCCCAAAGCCACTTTGCAAAAAGTGTGTCATCTGTCATCTACTAGATGCTTTAATGCTTTGGTGGTAACTCTAAATGACATACTGCTTGCAAATGAAAGATCTTCACTGAYTGACAAGGATTCATTGGGGCACCTGGTGCTTTGTTTCGGGGGGGAAGAGTGCTAAGCTTGAAAGGAATCTATGTCAAGATGAAAGAAGAAACAAAAGATGTTTCGTGGGCATCTGCCAAGCCATAGTTTCATGTTGTGATCTTGCTTTATCTGCCTGTGATAACAATGGAAGAGAAGTTGAAGCATGTCATAAATGGCAGCTTGACTTGGGGAAGACGACAGGCAGCTGGCTGGTGTAGAGTTGATATCCAAGGACTTGAGGAGCCCAAATCAGTTGGATAAACATAGATACCAGTGTGATTTGAAATGCCACAGGGAATTTTGTTTGTTATCTGATCGCTGTTTCAAGAAGGATGTAGTTCTCCTCAATGTCCAGCCTGTGTAGATTGTCTTGGACTTCATCTGGTATCTCAAATAAGTAAATAAATCAAGTACTTATGATGCGATGACAGAATTGGGCTCCGTAAGATGCTTGCAAGAAGTCCAGCTCACCTAAGAGGGTTGTTTGGATTTAAAGTGCACGATTTCCATAATGTGTTTCTTTTGCTTGAGTCCAGAGCAAATAAGACAAATCACTGAGAGGAAAATGCAGGAGAGAGACCTGCCAGGTGGGTGTCAATCAGAAGTGTTCTCTGGTTTTYGTCCTGGATTTCAGCTCAGGTAAAGTAAACACAGGGTATGACAGAAGTTTGCAGTGGCCCTCAGTAAAAATCACTGCAGATAAATCAACCCCACAGTATGTTAATTCTTGAGACTCAAATGCAGAGATCCAGTGCTCTTTTCCTCTCTAAAATGGCCAGTTGCTAAACTATGATGGAGAGCTTATCTTTCTCTCTTGAAGGCAGATCACAGCATGCTCTGCAGATGCTGACTTTGGTTTTGTTTTTTTCTTTCCAGCAGTCAGCTATCTATTTCAGCAGTTATCAGTCTTTAACTTTTGAACTTTCTTAACTTTCCTTTGACTTAATAAACAGGAATAATGTTTTTTTTCCCCCGAAATATTTCCCCACTTCCCTACTATGAAAACATACTATGACGCTGCAGTCCCTTTTCTGTGATGTAATTAGATCAGTTATAGGAATAATCTTTGAAAATTGGCCTCTGCAAACTATTCTCAATCAACTGGAGTGGTTCTCTAAGCCTTTAAACTTGGAGGCAGGCTATGGTCTTGACTTCTCTGTCAGCAGAAATAATGCAATATTAAATTGAGGCCTGCCAGGTGCTTTTGGCATAACCTGCAGAACTTGATTCGGTTGTTTGGTTTTTTTTATTTTCCAGCTTTGCCTAGATTGATATTCCAATTGCTGGCTGTAGATTTCTCCGAATTTACAAGATTACATGACTGTCTAGATCTGATACTTTTTTCCAGTATGGGAAAACAGGCACTGATCACATCCTCTCTCTATTTTTTAAGTGAGCTAAACAGACTAGGATCCTTATGTTTCTATAGCTTAGGCAGGATTTTCATGAGTGTGTAAGTTTTCTTCTTTTTCTTTTTTTTCTTTTCCCTTCTTGCTCTTTCTCTGACATTCTTTGCAATATGGCAGGATGAAGCAAGGTATGCTGAGGCATTGATGAGGCTGAGGGGCTAGAAGCACAAACAGTGCCTAAGTGAAATGAGAATGCCTGGAAAACGTGAATAGCTCTGTTATATCTGAGCTATTACCTCAATTCTAAAATTGAACTATATTGCCTTGGAATTACACTCTTTTCACATCACTATTCTGCACCTTTGGGCAGTTGTGGACCTGTCGAGCACAAAGAGTTTGTGCATTGTCCTCACTTAGCTGCTGTTTTGTTCCAGAATCGCTGTTAAAATGTGGTGTTTAAACATGCTGCTTTGTCAGGCCTGCATAATGCTGTATGGTAGCAGCATCTGAGCATGCCATGGAAGCAACGCCCCCAAGGGTCTTCTTCTGTTTATCTTCAAATATGTCTGCTGCTTTGTCTCGGCAAACAGTATCTGAGTGTGACGTTAAAATACGTTTGTATCTACTCTGCCTTGCGGTGCTCACTAATAGAGACCTTGGATTACATTAGGAGTTGTGGGAGGAAGAGGAAATGTGGTTTCTCAGGCCCCATGCCAGTCTGTACTACACAGAGAGAGAGAGATGCAGGGTGAGCTGCTCCTGCTAAGGTGAAGCAGCCAAGGCTCCCTTGGGCAGTGTTGCCTCAGATGGGAAGGGTTCATACAGGTGCTGGTGCAGCATCACTTGTAAATACACCCTCTTGTGCCTTCATCCAGCATTTGAGAGCACCACAAGCATTCCTTGGGCATCAACTGTGGAAAGCAGGTGTGGAGAAGAGAATTTTTACACACTTTTAGAACATGCATCTCATATATATTGCGCTGGGTAGTTGACCTACCTTATCTCACTGTATTTTGCTGTGAATGAATTTTCTACAAATCAAGTGAAAGTTTAGCTGTTCTACTTCTTTTTAACTCACAGGCAATGCTGGAGTCCTCAGGGCTGGTTGCTGTCTTTATGAGCTGCAGCCTTTACAACTCCCTAGTTTAAGTGAAACCTTTTTGACCTATTTCTTGGGTCAGGGCTGAGATAAAATATAACATAGAAAAATGCTTTTTTGTTATGTGATCATTCTGGTCCCAAAGGGGAACAAGAACACCTTTGAAATCATGTATTTGGAAGTAATACTTGGGGGAAACAAATGCATGGAGGCAGTCAACCCAATTGCTTTAAAAAACATGATCATGTGCTGCTAGTTGTGACACCCTATGATATTAGCCTGTAGTCTTAGTTGAAACTGTTTGGTTTCCTTGTGGGAGCAGAGACTTGCTTATGTGCAAGAAATGTGGAATCAGGACTTGGTAAGTGCAAAACATCACCTGGTGAGCTTGAGAAAAAAATCAATGACTTGTCCGAGCTCTTATGTGATAATTAAATTTAAGAAATGAAACAATTCCCAAGTAAGTAATGTACCAAGAAAGATTTTATGAGAAAAGGCAATATGTTAAAACCTTTTGAAGTAACCCAGGAACCAGAGTTTTCAGTAGCAGAGTAGGCTGAGCCATCTCTCAGCAGGGTGCTGAAATCCATGTAGTTCACCAAATCTACTAATGCATCCTTTTCCCATTTCAGTAAGTCTCTGCAACTTTGAAAGAAGCAGTGTTTAGCCAAGAGAATTATTTGGCCCAGCTCTTCTAAATCCTACCTTAGGGAACATACTATTGTCATGGTAACATAGCTTTTGCTGTTAGGTCAAGATAGGAATCTATATTGTTTCAAAATGTATATTTGGAGCACAACTTACTAAAATCATCAATATTTATACAGCAGATAATATCTTCAGACAGGCTGGACACCATCTGTCACAGTCTGATTTAATTTTATGGCTGTAGCAAAGTGAACTGACAGTGTGGAATTTTTCACAGAGGTCAGCTGGAAGTGTGTCATGGTTTTCAGGTAAACCTGTGAAATGCTGTAAGTGATGGTTGTGTATTCATGTTATGTAAATGGGAGAAGTACTCATTTGGGGGAGGGATTGATTTCTGTTTGTTTGCATCCTGAAACAAGTTTAAATTCTGTTTAGTGCTCTATTGTACTGGAATAATTTATAATTGAATCCTTCATACATGCCTTATGTATCTCTGCAGGGAAAATTGAGCATGAAATCATTCGCTCTGGAAGAATTACTGAATACAGGAAGTGGTAATTTTTAAAATTAAATAAGACTTGAGCAGTTGATGGCATTACCATCAGATGGCAATTTAAAATGAAAGTTGTTTTCTTTTTCATAGTAAGCATTTGGTTTATGGCACCTTTAGCATTTTATGTAATGCTTTATATCATTAGGACAATAAAACACACATGATAAATTTATTCAAAATTATATTTATTTGCTAGATTTTTACAGGACATGCAGTCCTTGACAGTAGACAAAGCAGTTCCAAAAATGGCAGTAGTGTTTTTGTGTGCTGAAATWGTTTTCTTGATATGTGTGGCATCAAATAAGTGCTAAAATATTTTTCACTGAAGATGCAGTAATTGGAGGTACAGATGAAATAATTTCGTGTACAGTAAGACAGTCCTGCTTCTCCAACACTTGTATGCTTTAAGTTATTCATTAAGATCATTCCCTTTACTGAAGTCAGTACTTAACAGTCCAGCTTTGTACATCTAACTCACTGCCTAGTGAGACATATGTGCATCTTGCTGTTTGATATTTATGGGCTTTGTATCTGGACATCCTTTTTCTAATGATGATGAGTGTAAAGACTTGAACCCTTCAAATTTGTGCATTCGTGTGCATTTGTGTGCACATTTCTCCTGTGTTGGTGCCTGTCTTGTTGCTGCTGAATGTATGTCTGCTAAGATTTGCTTTGGCCTGTCTCAGATCTTGATTTAGAAATGCATGGGTAATGGAAAGCACTCTTGACTTGAAGAATTATATTTTCTGAATCTGCTGCTTTCCTCTACTATATTTAAACCAGGATTTCAGCATCTGAAGTAATGCATTTTGGTCAGATAGCTGCTGGATTTTGTCCTTGTTTGTATGATGTACAAGCAACTGATCAGTGCAACTCCTTGCTGTTAATCAGCCTGTATTTTATGATTTCTTCTGGTGCATCTGTTTTGCTGATTCACTGCYTCTTTCATTTAAAACCTCCCTTGTGAAAAAGTGAATCAAGTGAACTTATCCAACAGCCCTGCCCTGCCCTGTGATATCACTRCCTGTTCTCAATTACTGGATTTTGTCTCCAATTACACCTCGTAGTTGTAGCATCCCTCTGTTGGCCAGGCCACATGAAGGTAGTATTTAGACTGTGCTTTTCAACCTCAGAGTTCCATAGAAAGCTGACATGATGCTGGACATAGTTATTTCTCTGTCTCTCTTTAGTTCTGTTACATTTGTCCATCTGTATAACAAAGGTAAAGAAATCCTTAGATTAAAATGTACACTTCTTAATGGTATGACAGTGGAGAGGCAGTAGAAGGAAAGGGGGTGAAAAAGGGGTTATAGGAGTATGTGTAGCTTCCTTAAAATTTTTAAAAGCCTTTCTCAACCATTAGCATAATAATTATGTGGAAAATGTAATAGCTTTAAAGGCCTTTTTGATGGAGATCAACACAAAATCCAAGATTATTACTTCTTTTGCCGGGGATAAAGTCCAGGTCAACCTTCATCTGCAATATTGCCTTGAGAATGGGAGTTTTTTGAATTTGCATTTGAAGTGAAATGATGTTTTGTACTAAAGATAGCCAACCCTGGGTGCTTTAGAGGCACAAAGTGGGGGTACAAGAGCTTAGCTGAAATTAATTTAGTTGGCTCATTGTGACCTCTGTAGCTCTTTTTGTGCTGTAAACATCTGCTTCAGTCCAGTCGACCTTAAATCTAGACCATACCCACTTCTGGCCTTACCTGTCATGGACAGCTTGTCTACCAGTTAAGACTGGGGCAGCTATTCTGGGAAACTGGTGCCTAAAATGATTTGTTTAAATTGTTTGATGCAAATTTGATGCACTTTGTCAGGCCATTACAGTGTCTAGCTGAGGCCTGATTCCAGTGTGGAATGCATTTTATGGCATCTTGGTGTATCTTGGCCCAGCCAGTAAACCGTCTCAGCAGGACATAGTATTTGCTCAGGATGAATGCGGGGAGGAATGCTGTAGAGCTTGAGGAAGCAGCATCCCTTGACTGGGAAAAGAAGCATTTGAAAAGCCACTATTTTCCATTAGATACATTGTTTCAAGGGCAAGTATCCTAATTATACTCCAAAGCTTCTGTCACTTCTGCAGAAGCTTAGGCTCTTTGTTCCTTCTCTGTTTCTCTAACCCCAGTCTTGTAATTATGTCAAAAGCAGCCAGCCCTTATCCCTTCTGCACCAGTGAGTGGTCAGTTAATGCTATTTTCAAAGGTATTCTCCTGACTCACACTATAGTGTGAGAGTTTTCTTTCTAGARAACTTAAATGTATTGTATCCTGAACGTTTTTTGTAATACAGGCAAAATATGTCGATGGATATATTTTTAAGGAAAAAAAAATCTCCTTTGCTTCAGGTCAGTAGCAAACACATATATGTGTGTATATGTRTTTGTGTAYGGTTGCTAAAAGTGGAGTCTTTTGCCAAATTAGCGAAAACCTTGAATGGCATTTTTGCAACAAACAGACACCCAAAAAAAAGASAGACTAGTATGTAGACTTTCATCAAAGAGGTAATTTAATTCTCGCGTTTAGCCTAACGATAGAGTCTTGTTGAAGAAGACTGTAAGCACTAAAGAAGTAATTTTTCAGGGTGTTCTTATGTGTTGTTCTGGAAGGGATAAAACCTTYCTCACAGTGGAAGAAGACTCCTTTGCTTGGAGCTCTTCTATGCTGGAAGTAGCAGTCACTTCTTGTGCAAACATGATAGTAATGTCCTGGACACTTGAAGAGAGTAGATGTGATAGGGTGTGAGAGAAAGATAAAGGGAATGAAGGGGTTTATGTTTTTAATGACATGCGAATACTGCCTGTTTAAATTTTTGTTTGTTTTGTCAGTCAGAGTTCTGAGGGTTTTGTTTCAATATCTTGTAGTTACTGCTAGTTGTGGCTTCTGCTATGCATCTTGCAACATCTTTATTGCCCCTCCTCCCCTCATCACTCAAAAAAAATAGAAGTTGAGCAAACTGTTGATTTCTGAAGCTTACCCAGTCAAATGTGCTATGGTTATTGAGACCAGTAACTTGGCACGTTAAAACTATCTGGCTTATTGCTGTGCAGGCGTTTGCGAAGTGTGGTGGAAGTTGTGCCCTGCTGCCCTTCGTGCCTCCTCAGGGCACTGGTGACAATGGCAGGACGTCTTCTCAGTGCAATGCAGAGTGTGGGGAGGACTTTCTGTGATGAATGTTAGCTTGTGATCAGGCTGTTAAGTAAATGGGGAAGAAAAAATACGCAACAGTGTGAAAGTTGTAACCATAGAATTTTTTCTCACTGCAACTAAATACGTTCAGACCTTCATGCATGTATTTATGAATGCAGGAATGATACACAGGTCAAGACTAAACCCTTCACTCCCAAAAAATAAGAACATGCAGGAGAAACGGGCTAATGGGAAAGGTAAAGTGGCATATGTAGACAAGAATAGGCAACCTGTAGCTCAGGGGCCAGTCACAGCCAATGACTTCACTTTGTCACCTTGTAGTAAGGTTAAACTATTTAATTRTTTATGTGTTGCATCATATGTCAGTGTATGGGCTGGTAAAGGCACTTGGATGGCCTTCAGAAAGGCAAAAGTTACCCAGCTTGGGTTAGATAATCTGTGTTAGAGTTCCGGGTCATACAGGGCTGTGTTTGGCTCTGGGTGTGGTAAACCTTGTGGGATATTCAGACCACTGGCAGGAAAGCTTCAGTGCGTTCCTTTTGACCAATGAAGTTGAAATACTGAAGGAAATGGTTTGTTTTTTTCAAAGATAGGTTATTTTGGCAAGATAGAATGGCACCTTAATAGGAAGAAAGGCAAAAAGAACTGAGATTTGTTCAGCCTGGAGAAGAGAAGRCTCCAGGGCAACCTAATTGTGACCTTCCAGTGCCTGAAGGGAGCCTACCAGAAAGATGGAGAATGGCTATTTACGAGGGCATGTAGTGACAGGACAGGGGGGAATGGCTTCAAACTGAAAGAGAGCAGGTTTAGATTAGATATCAGGAATAAATTCTTTACTGTGAGGCACTGGCACAGGTTGGCCAGAGAAGCTGTGGATGTCCCATCTCTGAAAGTGTTCAAGGCCAGGCTGGATGTGTCTCTGAGTAACCTGGTCTAATGAATGACATCTCTGCCCAGAGGAATTTGAGCTTTAATGTTCCTTCCAACCCAAACCATTCCATGATTCTGTGATAATATTTCTGACTAGCTCTTATTTGAGCCTAAATCTCATGGAAGTATAGTAGCCTTCCAGTGTACTTTCTTTGCTGTTTAATGTCAGAAGAGAGGAGACATCCTGTACTTTGACATGTGCCAAAGAAATGTCATYTGCTTAACTTTTAAACTTGAGGACATCAGAAGTCATCACCAGCTCTGCTTGGTTCTGGGAGCTCAAAATTCAATAGCTCCTCCTTTCAGAAGTGGGATTTGTGGCATTCTAGCAGTGGGCACAACATACTGCTGATGGGGAGATCTCTAGCATGTCCTTGGGCTTCTAAGGCACTCCAAGAGTTGCATTGCTTGTTCATGCAAGCAATAGTTGTGAAGGGGATGTGCTATGATTTTTATTTTTTTTTAATCCCTCCCCCAAGCCTGAAAATGAATTGAATTTTCAAGATTCTTATGTTTTTTTAGGCTGATGGGCATTTATGCCTTTGTATGGCAGCTAATGTGAACAAAAGAGCACATCTCCACTGCTATTGCTACCTTCTCTCTGTACTGCAGATGTCTGAGATGCTGCTGCTGCTGCTGCTGGTAAGTGCTCCAGGAGGCTGCTCGGCTTCCCTTTGCAGGCTGCTCTATCCCCTGATTCTCCAGGAGATACCGTAGCTGTGGCTGCAGATTAGATTTTTCTCTCCCTCCCCCTGCGAGACCTCTGTGTGCTTTGACGTCATGTGTGCTCCTTTCAGTTGCCATAGCAGCCCCATTCCCCAAGCTCCCTGCCTGTCTCCTCTGGTAGGTTCCACAATGGTACAGCCAGCATCACGCTGCACAATGGTTTCCAGGCAGTGAAAGAGCGTGATTCAGCAAGCCACTCTTCCCCCCCCCTCCCCTTTTATTTCATTATTATCAGACATTTTGCCTCCCCTTTTTCTGTTCTCTCCTACCCTCTCCCCCAGGCTTTTATTCAGTTCTTTAAAGGAAAACGGTGATTTACCTTGAAACCAACTGCCCATCTTTTTTTATTTTTTTTTCCTTTTTTTTTTTTTCCCCCCGTTATTATAAATAGCCCTTTTTTTTTTTTTCTTTCCCTCGGCACTGTTTGGAATGTGATTTAAAARTACCACCTAAAGTCGCAGTTTGGGGAAAAGGTTTCTGGAAGAGGAGAATAGCTCGCAAGCAAGGAATGGTAGGTGGTTGATGCTAATATTCTTTGACTAACTGCTTTCGCAGGGTGGGGTGATGAATATTGATTGCTGCTTGGGAAAAAAAAAAAAATAATAAAGCAGGGGAGAGAGAGAGAGAGGGGGGGGGTTAATGAAGTAAACTGCCAAGCGAAGCAAGAAGGCTGCACCTGTCCATTTTGTGGCCAGAGAAGCATCATTTTCCTGTGTTCGGGTGTGTATGAGCTTTAATGTTTGGGCGCTGTAGGTGACCGGCGGCCGCGAGAGCAGGGCAGGGACACACCGTGGATGGGAGTGTGGTAGTGCTTTACCAGCTGGCTCATGTAAACAGTGGGGTTTTACTCAGCCTCATCACCTCTAACGCTGCCTGGGGGCTCTGGGGGGAAGGAGGTGTCTTGGCTTGCAGTTCGGTAGAAAAATGAGCTTATTGTGTGGGTTATATGGTCCGTACAGAGCCATATAAAATTTGAATGTGTAAAAATAAAAAGGAAGAGAGGATAAGCAAGTGCAAGATTCAGAGRACAGAAGTCTTGGCCTTTTGCGGAGTGGTTGAATGCCAAAAAAGTGTGCGTGTGTGTGGAGAAGTGTTTGACAAACCTTGTCGGATGTGGGGGTGGGGGTTGTTTTTAAGAAAGTGGCCTTTAATCATCACTCTTCCACATTGCTTGGATGCAAGTGAACAACTCGGCCCACTGGGTTTTACGGAACCACAAGAGCTTTCAGGAGAAGTGTTTACAGCATGCTACAGGCCAGTTATTTTGCAAAAGAGAATTACCAGTCTGTAGATACTGCAGTGAAATCAATGTTGCTTTGCAGGGAAATCCTCTGGCAGAAAAGCTACTGCTACAGGAAGAAATGTTGCGTGGTTTTTTTTTTTACAGCAGAGCGACATTATTAGAAATAATAGAAATTTGCCTTGGATAATTAAGTGTTACAGCATTGTTTAATAAGCAGGCAGTGCTTCCAGTGAACCATGTTTCACACCATTCGGGTGCTGGGTGTTGTTTACATGGGTTCCTTTTGCTGCATAGCTTCATGACATCCCCAGTGCAACCTTCCCCTCCTCTCATATGTTCACTGTAAGTTTTGCCAGAGACTTCTACGGAGACAAACTGACACTACATGAAAATACAAATTTTGAGGAAAATGATGGCATAGAGTAGAAATTTATTAGGAGGAAAATGCAAATGAGTATATTGTAAATGAGCAGAGGAATCTGAAATCAGCTTGCTGGAGGACACAGAGGTTGTCCTGCAAGCCCAGCTTCAGAAGAAGAGAAAGGTTAAGATAGAACAGGATGGTGTAGGTACTGCACAGGGCTGTTTGTCTTTGCTCACGTGTAACCTGTCTTTGGCCCCCATGCCTTGGGGAAAGTGGGGTGCACCAAACCTCTGCTATTTTAACCCTCTTTCGGTACATTGCTGTGTAGTCACTGGTCAGGAACACTCTGGAGTAATATTTTCTTCTGTGGTCTTCTGGCTGTGTGCTCTCYGTCTGCTAAGAAAGGTGGCATAGAAATATCTTTTCAGTTGGCTCAGCTAATGACTTTGTCTTACAGGGATGCAGATGTGAATGACAAAGGTGATTTGACCTCAGCCATTAAACAATATTCTTTTTCCYTGACTCTCAGTAAACTGCACTCTTGCTCACTGCTCTCTCCTGCTGTTTCAGAGTATGCGTAATTTGTCAGGGTCCTGTTGTAATTATGGTTTTGTTTAGGAGTATTAGGATTACAGGGATATTGCTAAATAGGATAAGGACAGAAATTGCTTACCATGAAAAATAAGTTACCTTCAGCTGCCTGTCTGCCTGCTTGGAAAATGTTCTTCTCGTTGTTAAAAAGCCCCTTCAGTGCACGCACATATTTCTATGAGCAGACTGTGAGAATGAGTGTTTTCTTGTAGGTTCGGTTTTTTCCCCCCTCTGTCAGTGGTTGGCATGTTTGCAGCTGTTTTTTAGAGATTTAACAGTACTGGATCAATATACCTTCAAACAGTATTACAGTAGGAGATCTGGCTTATGAAAGCAAAGGGAGACTTGTCAAAATTTCACTGCTGTGGTATTGGAGARGGTCATAAAGTTCACTTGTAGTTTGCAGTCCATTGCAAAACTCATCCARTTTAAGGGGGAGCTAAAGCAGGCCCAAAGGAGGATGGTTTTAGCATTGCTTTTGCAGACAACATCATAATTTTGTTAGGACCTAGAAGACAGAAAAGCTGCATTTAGGAAAAGGTCTCCAACTTTAAAATTGGTAGTCTCTTAMACTCTTGTTCAGTAGAAACTACCCAGTACTTTGGGCAATTCCAAGCTACAGAAAATATCACCAGCTTGTTGATAAATTTTCAAATCAAAGTAAGATTTTGTTTGTTTGTTTGTTTGTTCTGTGGCAAGCATTCTATACCCATAGCCCCTCCCATTCCACTGATTACATTTTGAGCTTATGGCAGCACTACTAGAAATTATTTCCTAAAAGCCCAGTGATTGCAGAATTACCACAGTTGCTGCTCTGTTATGTCATCAGGAGTAAAGCAGAGAGACYTCACTGGACCACAATACTGAATACATGTGTATATGTACATATATATAAACCAAACCTTGGCTTTCAACACTCATATTCTGCTACCTTTCTCCATGATTCTTGCACACTTACTGTTTCGAAGGCTACTTTCCAGAAAAATGAACCCTCATAAAAGGGCACTAGTGATTAAAGTAGAGATCAAACGCAGTACAGGGGATGGGACAGAATTTCCTGGTCCCCTGTCCACTGTTTGCAAAAGTTACACAGCTCTCCTTGAGTTGAAATACTGTGTTCTAGCCTGATAGCTGTAGCTTTGTTAGCAAGATTTACAATCAGTCTTCGCTAATTGTTAGAAGAGAGGGGCGGGAAATTCAAGTCCCAATACTTCCCAGTCTTATTTGTTTGTTATGCAGTGAGATTTTTGGTAAAGGATTTGGTGTATGAGCTTAGTAGTGGTGGTGGTATGTTCTCCTCAGCTTCATCTCTGCAGAAGGGGTGGGAAGTCACGAGCTTTTGTGTACCTTAGGATCTTCCTGACTATGTCTGGAGCATAGGGGGGCAGTGTCTTGTTATGGTAAGAAAAAGAAAATGCAGCTATTTTATTTTTAGGCTTCTGGGTTTTTCTCCTGTCTAGAAAAAGATGATGTTGATGAGCCCGTGAGTGCAGCCCCTCTCTCACATCACAGCAGTGACATGGGAAATTTGGGGGGTGTTAGGACCCGAAAAATCTTTGGGTGTGTTAGAATCTTTTGGGACTGTTGTCAGCTTTTTACTTTGTAATTAACGGTAAAAGTTGGAGGTCCAGATGAGCCTTCCAGTCAAGTCAGTAGCTGCTTCACCAGGATTCTACACTAAGAGGTCAATAACCTGGGAAATTAGCAACTGCAATTTGAGCGTGGGATTTTAGGAGCCTGAGTTCACTGAACTCTGTTTAGTGAAGTGTAATGGGCTCTCTCTTTTTAAATAGTTGTTTTCTCATGACGATTTTTAGTTTTCTATTCTTAGTACAAATTTTCAGTTCTCTTCTGAGGTACTTGAAAGCATGTTGTGATAGAGGGCTAAGAAAATGTTGCCCAAAACTGCCACTTAATGGTAATCACTTAATTTTGTTCAGTGATTAGACACCAAAACACCATGTTTGATTGTTCCTTCTCTTATTCACTGTCTTGATACCACAGCATTTACTTTTTGCCACATTTCTTGAGGTTGTCTGTAGGTTACTTAACTGCATGCACTTTGTTGAACTTCTTTTGTCACGTGCTTTGTCGTTTGTTTATAGAGGATGCTAACTTGATAAACAGCAGTAATTCACAGGCCTTTCTTTATGCCTTTATGTATCCATATCACACAGTTTTTAAAGCTGTTAATAATGTCACAAGTCAAATTTAATTTCCATCCCCAAGTATTGGTGACAGATGACTGTGTACATATCTCAACTTGTTATAGGTAAAGTTTCTGCTCTACCTTATTCCAAAGAAAAATTTGAAGATCTGGCCTGAGAAAGATAGATAGTACAGAAACAGAAATAATTATTTTAGAMCAGTTTTATGATTTTTTTTTAGTGCCATCTGTTTCAATTTCAACAGTCTTGAACATGTGCTCTTGAGCACTAAGGCCTTGAATTTTTTTTTTTCCTTTTTTTTTTTTTTGCTGGTGGGGGAGTAACTGTGACACACTTCTCCCATTTAAACAGCACTTCATTCTGCATTATTTTCTGTCTCTAGCCTTTCTTCTTTGCATGGAAGAAGGGAAATTTATGGTACAGATACAGCCTGAGCTGGATGCATTGTGGTATTATCAGAGGAAAATCTTAACTCTTTGTTATATGATGTGCAGATACTGATATTCCAGGTTAGTTTAGTTTTCTGAAATTTTCTATGTCAATCAGACTTGAAAAGTAAACCCCAAATATTTCTTTCTCTTTTTTTGTGCTTAGGGCTAGTATTAGAAACCTGTACCAACAGCAGGCCAGACTCAAATATCAGCTATGGCAACCCATGCATGAAGTTGATGCCTTTGAACTATTTCCTATAGATGAGACATAGCACATGCTGTGGTGAGTCAACAATGTATTATTTTGTTAAATCATAGTCCTTGGCAAAAAAAAAAGCCAAATGCCAAAAGATTCTTAATGCCAAAGTGCATGCTGATTTTTTTTTCCTTTTATTTTTCTTTTTTTTGGKGGGAGGAGGCAGGGAACATTATTGTTACCACTTGTAGTAATTTTTAGTACGCATTAACATAATGCTGTCATCTTATAATGAATTYTCGAAGTGTATAATTTCTGCATTGCACAATTATCAGATGTAGCACATTTGGAATGTGGTTCAGTGGAAGACTTAATATAGCAAAATAATTTTTAGAAGATCCTACACATGCAGTCCTCCAAACACTATTTAAAATGGTAAAATCTGTCTTTAAAATGGTAAAATCCACCATTTTTGCACCAATTTTTGTAACTAATGTTTTCCATCTCTCTGATTTGGTGTGGAGGAGAGRAAAGGTTTCTTTGTTTCTCTTTGAGATGACTGAAGAAGATTGTGGGGAGTCCTCACATTATTTTTTGGTTTGTATCTCTTTATCCTTGGACAGGAAAACAGATTGTGAGAATAGTAATTTTGTACATGTTAATGCAATTAGCTGATACTCATGGCAGCTCAGTTCCTCTCACTAATAACATTATTAAAATTGCTGTATAAGTAGAAAAATCGTTCCTAAGAAGCTGGGTGATGATAATCCCCACTCTTGGTGATTTTGCATTTAGTAGTACATGTAGTGCTAATTTTGGAATGCGGTGGTACTGCTGTCTACGAGCAGTGTGACTTGATCATTTGTCCTTTGGCTCACCAAGATGTCTTTATCTTAATGTTGCAGCTATTGATATTGCTGTGTGGTATTTCAAGCATGCACCAGTGGCTCTGTTCAGGGTATTTTCAGAGTTCAGCGCACATCTAAGACGCCTCCTCCAGCTTTGTTCTTCCCAATTTAGATCTTAGGGTAGGTAATCCATGCAAATAGCAGGTTTTCAGAACCAGCATATGAAATGTGTCAGAGGAACTCAGAGATGTCATAGGGAAAGAGCTGCTTAAGAAGTTTTCATCCCAGCTGACATAACATTAATATGAAAAATTAGTTAAATATGTTTAACAGAAATTAAGGACATTAAGGTCTTGTTCTGAAGCTACAGCTCCACAAAAAGTATCTGTAGGTGTCTTCAGGCATATAATACAACCCTTTAGCATGTATTTAAAATTTTCTATGTGTAGGAATTAGGGATGCAGTTCTGTAAATGTGTGTGAAGTTCGAAATTTGGGGCTTATGCTTTCTGTGTGGGCTCTCTCCTGTTGATATTGCTCGTTGAGGCAGACACTTTGATTATATAACTTTATTTTGCATTCAGCAATACCTGYTGGTGGAAATGCAACCTTTGTAACTGTAGAACTTGTATGTGAAATCAGAAACCACATCTAAAAATTAGCAAGTAACTWTCAAAGGTAGATTAACTGTCAAAAAACTTTTAAAAATGGTCAGGAAAAGTAGCATTTGGAGAACAAAAGTACCTATCAATATTCATCACAGAAAAGAACAGAGCAAGGAAAAAACTTGGGATATTTTGCTTAAAATAAAAATAAGGTTAGTGCTGTGGGCGATGGGAGTTATGTGAAGCTGAGTTAGTAATTTTATTAGAAATCATGTGAGAGAAAGGCTTTGATACACCTATGCAGAGAGGCAAAGTACCAGAGATAAAGGAATTTTGGGGTTTTTTTTAAGCTCTTGAAGAAACTTTTGAGGATCTTTCTATTTTGTAGTGTCTTGGCTTGGTATCTTGCTACTTTAGTTGCACGGYTTTTTTAAATATTGTGTTGGTTTCTCTTATGTTTCTCACTGTGTAAGTGCTAAGTGCACAAAGAGAAATCAGAAGAACTCAGAGCACGGTTTTCTCTGAGAAACTTGTGTTCTGCTCCTCTGCCTAATAGAAAAACCCTGTTTATATTAAATTTGCTGCATATGATAAATGTAAAAACTTATTACCTGTTGCTGATGATGGCGATATAATGAGGAAYATATTTCCCCTTTGAGGGCTGTTGCCTTAGCCTATTTCCAAAAGCTATTTGTCATGTGATCAGCTACATGCAAACAAAGGGTTTCCAGAAGCGACCTCTAACAGTCAACAATTCAGCTACTCACCTTCTCTACTTTTCAAGGAGGTTGGATTTTGTCCAGGAAGTGCTGAGATCTTCACTTTGAATTACAGACTTTGCGATGGAACCACTTGATCACCTTCAATAAACTTCACTGGAAATGCCCATAAAGGGAATATTCCTCCCTTTGCATTTTTTTTTTGTTGTTGTTGATTATCTTTTTTTCCTTTATATGGATTTTTTTGTCTCCTCAAGATATTTTAGATAACATTGTGGTTTTATGCTATTAGTTCTTATTCTGATTCATGTCCTTTCCCCCTCTGCCCTTGGTTTGTCTTTAGTTATTCCTACTTCCCCTAAGATTAGTATTTTAATTAAATTATATTGAAATGTAGCATTTCAACTCTTGCAGTATTTGGGTTTCTCTAATGCCCTAGGCTAAGTATCCCATACATGTGAGAAACTGTGAGCTTTCTTTTAATAAAATCTAGGCTTTTTATTCGTATTACTGGAAAAAATGAAGTTTCGGTATGGGAAAGATTGAAGCTTCAGGAACACACAGCCCTCCCACCAATATTATTCCCTAATGGTATATTGGAATTTTGAGATCATATAACACAGGTCTTAAATGTTTGGGACTGATAGTTTTAAAAAAAAAAAATTAAGTTTGTTGGAAAGTGAGGATTTGCTGTCTTTCTGAGTGCTTGTAAAGACATGGACATACCTTGTGTTGTATCTATGTCTGTATTCCTCCTGATTTCGCCTAGGAAAGATCAAGCTATTTGAGCATTTAAAAAGTGAAAATGAAATTTATCTAAAAAATGCAAGTGCAGATGTCTGTCTTTGGGGGGATCTCCAGCTGTTTAGTTTTGCTTTGGAATACTGCTGGACCAAAAGCTTTTATTCTGCCACATGTCTGTCTGTGCTTACTGAAAGGGAGTGAACTTAATTTATGAGCTTAATGCTTTCCTGTGTCAGGCGTGACCTGTGAACATATCCCATGAAATATTTGTGTCTGCTGTATTTTTTGAGTTCCTGATGGAAAAAAATAGCTCTGAACCACCTGCCAGCCTAGCTCAGTATTTGGCAGGCTCCTCTTCCAACCTTATGGAAAATATCTGGGACTATTGCTATAGAATATGGGAGTAGAATGTCAGACTAATATCTCCTGAACCTACGAGTAGTTTTCCGGTGTGATTCTTATGAGATGTATTAAAATAATTTGAACAGCCTGCAGAAGATAAAAGGAAATGCCAAATCAATAACAAAAAACACACGGAATGGTGCCAGCGGAAAGGTGGAAAAAGAGACCAAGACAGCAGTAAATTCAGCTTTTCAATGGGCATGGCATGGAACCCATATTATATAAAGTGGTGGGAAGTATTTTGTAACCACAGGGCAAAAGGTTTTGCCTRCTTCCTCTTCTACACTTGTCAGTGTGGTATGTCACTGTGCCTATGTCTTTGTGGACTGTCATTATCAAAAGTGCCTTTCCTTCTCACCATTTGTCAACAGGAGCAGAAACCTGAATGTACCATGTGATACTGCCAGCTTTTCCTCTGCTGTTGCGTGTATTGGAGAGAACAGGGAGCACTGACTGGGAGTGAAAAGTGTTGCTCTTGTACAGAGCAGCACCCACAGTGCTGGCAGCATCAGCTACTGCATTCCTGCTTGGTTTAGGTCGAGTTGACTCAAGGCAGCAGTGTGCCAGCTGCTGTACAGGCATTAGGTTATCAGCTTTAAGCTCTGGGGCAGTCATTTCCCAGCTATGAAAAAGAGGGGAAGCAAGCCAAAGATGTGTATGGAGTTATCAGTGCAATGCAGCAAGTATGACATTAATGTCGTGTTCCTTCTCTCCTAACTATTGCGTGTTGGGATGAATAGTGGCAGACAAGTGAAAGGACAAAGGCAAAAATCCATGGTGGAAAACTATCCAGAAGAGTGAGGTTATCCAGAGGTCATTTAAACTCATTGTACATCCGCGGCCTCATCTACAGCACCTGAAGTATCCTTCTTGCCTTGGATGCAGGCTGCTGGGCAGTGGCAGGTTGGCAAGAGGAGAGGGAACATTGCAGGCACAGTGCAGAACTTGTGCGTTCTTAATGTGCTTGAATTCGTGGCAGAATTAATAAGACCAATTCACCAGTGATGAGTTTGAGGAAACCTAATTATTAAATAGGCATCCTTGAGCTGCTGGGTATTGAATTGCTCTGGATTGGTTTTATAAAAATCAGAGTTGCTCAGGCTTACAGTTTTTAATCATTTTAAAGAAGAGTAAGAATATAAGAACAGCCAGTAGTCCCACATGAAAAATACACCTAGAAAAAGCTTCTGTCCTTAGTGGCCGTTAGGTAAATATTTGGAGGAGAAAAGTGAGAATAAGATAAACAATCATTAATGTTTCTCTTGCTGTGTCCTCCCATATTCTGTAACTCTGACTCTTTTGGGACAGAAATTTTTTCTTTGTGTTAAAAATCCTGTTTCCTAATTCAGCATTACCTGCCCTATATGTGTTTTAAGAGCTCTTTTCTAGATGTTCAATATGATGACCAAGTTCTGGTTGCATTGAAAATGCTGGGATTTTGTTTGTTTTTAAAAGTGATGATGAGTATTAGTCCTAGTCTGGAAAAAACCACTTTCGTCTTGTGTGAACTCACTGTAAAACTGCAGGGGCTTTGAAAGCACTATAAATGTATAATAGCATCCTGATAAAATGTTCTCTTCCTAGCAGACATGAAGTCATTGCTAAAGGTAATATTTGTACAGCAGGCTCTGGAGTGATTTATTGTGTGTGTAGCTTTGTGTTAACGTGGTTACTACCCCRAGCTGGTTTATCTAGATGCCTTTACCAATGCAGCAGGTAGAATAATAGAATGGCTTGGATCGAAGTGGCCTTTGAAGGCAGGGCCTTCTTTCACTAGTGATACAGAGACTTTTAAATATGCTTCCCTACTGCCTTTGTTTAAAAATCTAACTCCAGTTAGGTATCCAGCTATTAGGACTACTTTCCTTGGAGCAGCGTGTAGGGTGTGCTGAGCAGGTGTCAGGGCTCTTTGTTCTGGCCCACAAACAGTGCATGAAAGGAGCAATGAATGGAAGGATTTTCTTGATTTATAGGCTGTTAGGATTGAAATAGAGCACACAAGAAAAGGCAGGGTGGGATTAATTACCCTGTGCTTCATAGAGTGGATGTGATAATTTTTCTTGGTTGCACATTAGAACCAGGTGGCATAATGACCTAAAACAGTATCCAAATGTTCCTGTCCCTGTATTCTCAAAGCAATTTTTCTCTGAACGTGAAAGGTTACTGTTGCTTGTGTGTTTTCACCATTTAACTGCACTACTTCATGCTTAGTTCAAGCACTGTTGTGTAATTCACCACCAAAAACTCAGAGATAGTGTTTAAAAATTGAATCCAATTCTTAAACAGGAAAATAAAGAGAAAGTGAAAAAGAAAGCTACATTTTTAATGCTGGTTTTCTTGAAACAAGAAATTCTYTCYGAGCTGTTCCCAAGAAGGATCCACATGGCTTAATTGTGAATCATAATGCTACTTAAATGCCTGCATTAATTTTATGTTGGATTTTAGTCATTAGCGTGTAGATGGATGTTTTTGTGGCATTATGAATGCTTGATTTGCTGTTGTGCTTAAAAGCAATTTTTTAATCTGTCAAGCTGCGTGAAGAGAATCTGGTGGATGTCTTCCATGACACAGCAATGTCAAAGAATACCCACGTGGTTGAACAAACAGCAATGATCCATAAACCCTTTCATAAAGTGTTTTGAAGGTGGTGTATAGAGTCCTCCATCTAACAACTCTGTAGTGCAATTCTCCACTTTTCTTTTGAGGATTTGGAAAAATAMAGACAAGGATATCTGCTTGGTTTTGGCTTTTTTAGGTAGCTGTGGCAATTGCTAGTCGAGGTTACATGTGTGGCTGTCCACAGAATGTGTAGCTCAGACTGTCACATATGAAGCAGTATTGTCAAAATGAAGTATTCAAAAGCATTGAGTGAAACCCTCAGACTCTGAACKGTTTTATTTTCATTTTCTGGGCTTGTAGACTACTTTTGGGTCTTGTTGCTAAGGTTTTCTCTAAAAATCAAAAGGATGTAAAAAAACTCCAAAAACCTAAGATAGGCTTCAGGAGACAACCCAGCTAATAGGAAAATTACAGGAAAGGTTTTGGTGTCAGCAGTGGTGAGATAAATTTTCCAATTTTGTTGGAAACACTGTTTTGCATGGATCAACTACCTGGCACCCTTACCAGGTGGAATCTGACCTGGGAAGTACTTCTTGCTTTTTTTGAAAAACAGTTGTCAATATCTCTCCCRAAACGCCTATCAAATGTCAAAATTGTAAAATTAAATACAGCCCTTTAAGCTTAAATTGCAGACAAAGTCAGTGAAGCAGTAGTGTTTATCTAGAGCAGCAAGAAATGGAGTAAGTGGTGAAACAGCTTTAAGACATTTTATTGTATTTTTTTATTGCATCTAAGGTGGACTGTTGGAAGGGGAATTTGCCCTTGGTTGCCCACAGGCAGTTTAGGTGTTTCRGTGTTTTTCTACCTGATGCTTAGTAGACTTGACTAGTTGGCTCAAGAGTTTGTTCATCTGAATGGTCTGGACACCAGAGAGTCCATATCAATTAACCAACCAAGCAGAACTTGGTGGGGTCATGGAAACAGCATGAAGGCTGATGTTGGTGAAGGTAGATGCTTCTTCAACTAACAGGGTGAAGGCAATAGGGGCTGTTTTTAAAACAACAAAAAGTATTATGCGTAAAATTACTTCCTAGAGACCCTAACACACACAAATCAAACAGTAGTCCATCATTACAATGATTATTATTGGGTTTTAAGTATAAAAGAGCAAACAGCTCTTTAATATATTCTAAATCTTCTGTCAGGATTTGACTGTCAGCAACAAAATCCAATGTAATTGACCTCACACCAGGAAATACTGCAAAGGAACTTTCTACTGCTCAGTGAGCTAATTTTAATCATCTGCAAGTACACATCAGTTTAATTAGCAAGTCTACTCTGCTCTGATGAGACCTCACCTGKAGTACTGCATCCTGCTCTGGAGTCCTCAGTACATGCCAGACATGGACCTGTTGGAGCAGGCCAAGAGAAAGGCCAAAAGATGATCAGAGGGAYGGAGCATCTCTCCTATGAGGAAAGACTGAGAGATTGGTTCTTCAGCCTGGAGAAAGAAGGCTCCAGGGGAAGACTTMACTGTGACCTTYCAGTACTTTAAAGGAACATCTAAGAATGATGGGGACACATTTTAGTAGGGGCTGTAACAACAGGACAAGGGGTAATGGTTTTAAACTGAAGATGGGTCGATTTAGAGCAGATGAAAGGAAGCTGGTTTGTTTTTTTTATGATGAGACTTGTGAGATACTGAAACTGATTGCCTAGAGGTGATAGATGCCCAATCCCTGGAAACATTCGGGGTCAGTCCGGATGGGGCTCTGAGCAACCTGATCTGGTTGAAGATGTCCCCTGGTCATTGCAGGGAGGTTGGACTAGATGAMCTTTAAAAGGTCACTTCCTATCAAAAAGAAAGAAAAGGAAAACCTGGCTAAGCAGATAAACCACTGGCCCTGCAGTGGCCTAATGTTAATTCACAGCAGCTGTGTTGATGGAGCAGCCTGACCTAGCACTGCACACTTATTCCCTTCTCCAGTAACTCCTCATACAGACTTGGGGCTCATCAAGCCCCAGATTTTTGTTACCCATCCTGCTGGATTACAAAGCCCAACTGAAGCTTCTCCTGATCTTGTAATGTGAGCTACTTCTGTTTCACCACCTACTCCATTTCTCTYGCTGCTCTAGATAAACGCTGCTTCTTTTTTAACTTTCCAGTTTAAGCACTGTGTTAAAATATGTGCCATTTTCACAACTAACATAGTTCTCTGCATGCAGGATCTTTCTGCAGAGGTCAGCAAAACTCTGGTTTGGATCCCTTTCAGAGCTTTTGGAGGGATGAAGAAGAGGAAGCTTGCTTTTTTTTATTTCAACCATCAGGATTACCAGTATTTTGCCTTAGAACCTAGTTGTAATACAAACAGATTCCAAAATCAAGTTATTCTTATTGCTGAGCCTTACTGACAAAACTGTTGTACCTCCTGCATCCATCACCTGTTTCTTTTCCGTGTCCTGTCTGCTTCAAATGAGTTGCTTTACAGTTCCATCTTTTGCTGAATCTGTCTTAGAAACTGCCCTTGAAAAGGTTTGGTGGACRTTTCCAAAAACAGATGCTCAAAGTAATACTGTGTGGAACACCCAAAAGAGGAACAGCATGATTTTGGGTTAGATCTGCAGGCTTGTTTTGTGCCTAGTACAGCTTAAGGTGATAAGTAAATGTGATATTAAAAACTTGAAAGAAGGTTAAATTATGTTTTCAACACAATACAATAAAAATTTACCTTGGAGAGAAAAATTCAGCTTCAAGGTATAGAGCAAGTTCAGACTAGCAAATCTGTACCTGGAAAAGCTTGGTTGTGATGAGGCTGTTTAATAGCCATGCTGGAAATCAAACAGATTTCCTTGCCTGGGATGCTCCTTTATTCCAACAGTAAATCCAGACCAGAAATCAGTTGCTGTTTGAGTTAATTCACTGGGTGCTGTGCCTCTGGCTGGGAAAGAGGGAGAACAGACAGCAAAAAAGCAGTGTACCTTTGTTCTGCAGGATTTATTTTGCTGATTTTTTTCCCCCCATATGAGGCACTTGTTTATGGCGCTTCAAATTTATGTTATTTATTTTGGATCCTTATGTTCTAGTGCAAAGCTTCAGCTTGGAGTTCAGAGTTATCTGAGGGAGAGAGTGCTATGAAAGCCTTCTGTTTGTTTGTGAGAGGAATGTCTCTGTCCTCCAGGAATTCTGTGTTGTAGCAAGGAGCTGCAGTTGGGAAGGACTGTGTATTGCTGCATATGTAAAGATAACTAGCAGGCTCAGCAGCCAGATAGAGGCAGAACAGGAATAGATGCAACAAGATAGAGGCAGAGTAAGTTTTAAACAAAAGAAGACTTACGTTTAAGTGTGTCATTATGCTGGATTTATATCTGTTACATCGTTGTACGTAATGGCACATGAGGAGCTTTGTGATGTTGAATATACCTAAACCCGTGGAGAGCTTTTTCATGTTTATTTCACCTCCACCTGATATTGTTTACAGTAACTTTAATGAATATGTAACTAGCCATAAACCCTAAAATGTTAATCTATATTCATGATGAATAGCATTAGAGTATCTCCTGGTACACTTCGTGGCTCTACATTAATACAACTTTCTTCTTTTTATCACCATGTAGGAAAATAAAAAATGGTGTCAAGAGAGATTTAAGCTGGTATTCCATCTCCAATACTGTGTAATACGGCAGATGGATAACATGAAATTCACGCAGAGAATCGCTTTGTTCCTGTAGTAAAAAGAAATGTTTGGGCTCAAAGCTTCTGCTAGGCTAGTAAGTCATCAGAATGAAAAAGATTTTCATTGTGGGTTTGGTATTATGAGTTTATGTAAAATATTGCTCTTTAGTAAGTGATGTAAGCATTTTCTTTCACTTAGGGTGAGGCCTAAAATACATCTGCCTCTTTATCAAAAAGAGCAGATGCTGCCATTAAATTGCTCAAATTTGCCATCAAGAAATGTTATTGCACTTCTGTTTTGGCACTTAGTCCTTATACTCAGTTATTTTTTCCATGCTAAATATCTGCCTTTTAGTGATGGCTTCCGTGTAACACATATAATGGGGCTTGGGGGAAGAAAAACCTGCGATGATGTGGTTTACTGTAATTTTTTTGGGTAAGATATAAAATGCAGTAAAKTTATGGAATACAAAGCTATTTCCTCAGGATACAAAACTTGGCCTCTTTGTGCATGTGGTATTTTGTGCTATTTTCAGTGCTATAGAATTTTATGGCTTAATTYCCTAGCAAAGTGCATCATCAGCATTGCACATTTGCATTGGCTTGTGAGTCTTGTGTTTTTAAATAAACMGAACATGTAGTAAATCAGAACTGGCTTTTCAGAATTAAAATTAAGTCAGTGAATGAATTGATTTGTCCTTGCATACGATAAGTGTGTTTGTTTGCAAAGTAGCATGCTTGCTATGGAAATGTATTGTAACTGAAGGATTAAAAACAAGAAGAGAAAGGGAAGATGCTGTGGGACAAAGAAATAGGGCAGCAACTTCGACACAGTTGTTCTTGGAGCCCAGTTTTTGATGTTTTATGTGACATCCTGCAAATTTTTTGCAGGAGACTTTCACACAGTCATTGAGGGTTTGTTAAACATTCMATAAGTCTAGTTGACAAGTGTGCTATGCTTGCAGAACCTGCAGCCTAGAATCGTGGAGGACAATGCAAAGGGTGTTTGCATAAGAGGGCAGAAAAAGCCTACTGCTAATATTAAGCCTTTGTCATTGAAGTTGTTTGATAGGACAAGCCAGTGCCATGGGAAAAATCTGCCGAGGGAACAAGTGCAATTAGTTACCATCATCTGAAATATTCATCCAAATTAGGACTTCAATCTGTTAATAGAGTTAGGAGTTGGAAAATAAGTGAGTGTCTGACATTGGTGGTAGTTCATAATCAGCAAAACCTTTGCCTTTGACTAAATTGTCTTGAAGATGGGAAGTTGTCGTAAGGACGCCAGGATTGCRTACAGGAAGGAGGAACAAGCAACCCAATGGATAACCTTGTGGCTTTCTGAATTAATTGTTGCTGGAATATCATCAAGGGGAGGAGACAAGCTACAGGTACAGAGAGAACCAGGCGCATGCTGACTCTGCAAGTTTTCCTGGTGTCTTCGTTAGCAGCAGCCTGCTGTAACTCTGTGACACTGAGTGTGTTCACTGGTCTGTCAGGGGCTTTTTAGTACCGAGGCTTTACTGTTGCAACTGTTCTTATTTTCCCTTTGTCTAGAAGGCATCAAATAGGCTGTTCTATCAAATAATTTTGGTGTATCTGCTCTCTCAGTTTTCTGTTTTCCCTGTCTCATCTCATGCCTGGGAAGGGGAGTTGGGAGTGGCATGTGAGTTGGTCCTCCAAGAGTACTGCGGAGGGAAGGGGATAGTGGTGACAGTCTACTGTGTCTTCCCTTGTTCCAGGGCAAGGTCCAACCACACATGATGGCCGCGGCTGACTGAAATCTCTTGATTTTACTGACAGTTTTCTTACTCCTATTGTAAATCTAGAGAGCTGTGTTTCCTCTAAGCCTTGTTTTTTAACCTTACAAAATTTAATTTAGATGAAATAGTCCTGTTGGTATTCAGTGAAGAATCAATGCCTCCTTTAGTTCYGCTCAAATCCTGTTTTCTGATGCAGACATTTGTTTTGGGTTAATATTGCACAACATCTGTTTAATCCTCTCTTCATCTCAAGTCTTGGGTTTTGCTGGATATCGCTTTTGGGTTTGGTTGGTTTTGGTTTTTTGTTGCTTCACACACCACCTACCTGCCCACACACCTCCCCAGCATGAATTGTCTTTTTTTTTTTCRTAAGTACTGAAATCCACCATTGCCTTTGCAGACACAGCAATTCTGGGCAGGGAGTAGCACAAATACACAAYTATAGAGGTGCTTTTTAAAAGGCACATTGTTTTAGTGTCAAATACTTATCCTCTTTTTGAAAACTTTAGGAGCAGTGCCTTATCTAAACAGATTTTATGTTTATTTACCTGTTCTGATGAGCCTCTGAAGTACAAGTAGGTGACAGGGTGGGAGGATATGGAGTGAAAGTATTTTTTTTCTGTTTATTGTCTGGAAATGACCCTGGAGTTCTATCTGTATTTGTATACATTGTGTAAGTATCAGAGCTTAAGCTCACAGAACATATTTACAGAAGATTTGGGATGCTTTGAATTGATACTTGTTTTGACAAAAGCGTTATGTCAGGTAAAAGCAAATTATTTTGCTCAATCCTTTCTGTACAATATCTGTATAATCTTCASTGTTAGATACTTTTGTAAGTCCTGAGTTTTCTTCTAAGCAAGCCACTTAAAGGATTTTGTATTGTTGTTTGATTAAAGGAAGAACTGTGCTGTCTAGGATTTGCAAATTTGCGAGAGAATCTTATTGCAAATTTTAAGTTATCTTGGTAACTTGGCAACTTGCTCTTCATGGAATCATAGAATGGTTTGGGTTGGAACAGACCTTCAAGATCATCCAATTCCAACCCCCCTGCCATGGAAAAGGACACCTTCCACTAGACCAGGTTGCTCAGGGGCCCCATTCAGCCTGGCAYTTGCAGGCATGGGGCATCCACAAATTTTGTGGGCAACCTGTGCCAGTGCCTCATTCTCATAGTGAAGAATTTGTTACTGATATCTAATCTAAACTGATCTTCWGTTTGAGGCCATTCCCCCTTGTTCTATCACTATACACCTTTGTAAAAATTCCCTCTCCAAATTTGTGGCCTCTTTAGGAAGGCTGCTGTAAGGTGTCCCTGGAGCCTTCTCTTCTCCAGGGTGAATAGCCCCAGCTCTCAGCCTGTCTTCATAGGAGAGGTAAATTAGCCTGTTTTCCAGGTTAGARATTGTACCAATGACAATCATATGTGTAGCTTATTTTAGTATAGAGCAAACAGAATGGGTTTGTATGCAGACTATTTTTATTATTTTTTAATCAGGCTTCCAGTGATGACAGATCACCAAATAAGGTACCTAGGTATTGTTTCTTGATTGATTCGACACTAAATTTAATTTGCATGTTGCCTCTTCTTAGCTGTAATATGGAAAACAAATGTAGGATTTAGAGAAGTGGGGATTAGTGATAGCAAGATGCATATAAAATCATCTCACACTGTTTTAAGAGTGAGCAATTGCTGGCTTGCGATTCAGAGTTCATTTTTCTAATACGCTTATGTTCACAGTTTTATAATTAAGCTTCACTTAAAATTATAATAATAATTTCCTTTTCCATTCAAGCATAACAAAGCACTTAAACAAGCATTAATAAGCCTCATATCATCTTTGAAAAATAAGTATTATTGCCTCTATTTTATAGTTGGGTAAACATAATTGAGGGTAAGTGATTTAGTTTCAAGTGACAAGTGCTTCAAAGGGCACCTCCTGGATACTTTTCCAGCTCTGTGGACCTCAGTGTCAAAGTGCAGATAGCAGGGTAGATCCCTAAGTATTGAGGCTTAGTAACAAAAAATGAGCTTAACAATGCTTAATGTAGATGAAAAATCTTTGTGTAAATAATATGCATTGTGGCAGAAAATGTGAGTCTGAGATTTTGGTGGAAAAGACAGGTCTGTGGTGCATCACCCTTGGCCAGGGTAGAGATCTCTGTGCTCTCTCCGCTGCTGTGGAGAAGAGGAGCCAGGGAACATGTCCTGCTGTGGGTGACCACCAAAGCAATCCATGAGCATCTGCTGAGCAAAGCACCGTGGTCGATCTGTTATTTCACAGCTCACTTGTTCAAGCAGGAAAACTCTGAATCTTGGCTGGGTTATAAGGACTTTGATCCATTCCTTGACAAAATGCCCAGCCCAAGCTGGATTTGAGGGACCTCATGTGTTCCCTCAGCTCCTTGAAGTTTTTCCAGTTTCTTCCAAGCAGAGATTTTCTACGTAACCCCTCAAGAATGTGTGCAAGCAGAAAAAAAAAACAGTCCAAGGTCAGCTGCATGTTCACRTAGGGAAAACTTTGCTTTCCTTTCCTTTGGGAAGTTGGTAGGTGGAACATCATCAAGATGCATTGAATGAATAACGAAACCTTAATAGAGTAAAATAGGACTGAATAAAAGCTGACATTGCTGCCACTTCCAGAAATATATCCTCACCTGCACCACAGCAGGAAATGCAGACTAARTAATTACAGATCTCTCAATGGAAGGCATACCACAGCAGGCAAAGAATAGAAAACCTTCCTTCCTTCAGAAGAAAAAAAAAAGAAAAAAGAAGTAGAAGCAAACCAACATAAATAGTGACAAAGCCACCTGGGAGTTAAAAGCCAGCCTCTTGGGGAGAGGGAGAATTTTAGTGTGGCCAAGGACTGCAGCTGGCTTCTGACTTAAATTACACTCTGGTGTTGCTTACAGATATTTTTCAGAGATATCCCCACTGYATGTATATAGCATGTGTGAAGTTCACAAATACAGAAGTCAATGCCATTTATGTTGATCAGCAGCTGACATCCCTATGGTTGTAAAGGCCATATAAAAGCATATGCATTGTTGTGTTGTGTATAGAAATCTGTCTATTGTAAATTCAATACTACAAATTTATAGGCAAAACATTCTGATATAACTGAAAAATCTTTTTCTCTCAGTTTCCCGAGAGGTGATTTAGATGTGAGAACAGAAGGTATTTCTGACAAGTATTTAACCTTGGTGCACATTAGAAGTTCAAGTACTTACCATATCTAAGCAGTATTTGTCCCTAAATTAATTATTAAATAGGAGTTGCATTCATGAATATTGATACTTACCCACAGATTAAAGGGGAAATGAGTCAGTTGGTACCTGACTACAACAGAAGGAGGAAGAAATTGAAATAGTGCTGTCTCTCAGTTCATTTTTAGGAGTGAAAAATTATGATAAGGAAGGTTTTTTTTCTAATAGGAAAGAATATAATCCTTTTGCTCCATTGTTGGTGTTAGTAGTAGACTAGAAGTAACTCTAGTCTTTCTCTAGGAGGTCTTATTAGATAACCTCAAAGGGAAGGAAGCAAGATAAGCAATGTAATCAGAGGACCAGCWTTGGAATGGAAGAAAATAAAAATTTGGGATATTCCTCTGCATTATTAGCCTGCAGTTAGTTTTGTTTAAGCTTGATTTGAGTTGTAACAGCATTCATTGACTATTGAGTTTTTGTTATGGAAAAAAATGTTCAGCTGCATTCTGTCATTTTTGGATGCTCTATTGTTACTATGAATAGCATTTCTGAATCAAGTACTACCCTCAGGACTGAAAAAGAGAGCTCCTTACCAGGATAATTGTATGCATAACTTAATTTTAAGCAACTGAATCATCCTGACAAATCCAACTTTAAGCAGTTGAACAGTGCCTTAATCAGACTATCCAGGTACTTAAAATTAAGCACTRAGAACATTACTGCATTATGTTTGAATGCAGAAAACAGAATTGCAACACAGCAGAAAAAAAGTTTCCAGAGGCAGAAATCAGTTTTCTTTCCAGTGTATGTCTTTGACAACCTCCCACATGCACAGTTGCATGTACATCATAGTTTTTTTCAACCCCAGCAATATCACCATGTTTGTTGGCTAAAGCTGATGAACTTTCTCACTGCCATTGCAGTTAGACCAAGAGTGAAATAAAAAGCATGAGGCTGAAACAGAGCTCTCATTATTAGATACCAGACAACTATAATCCCATCTGTGGAGATGTACAGCCAGGATCTGGGTCATGTGAAATACTCCCTCCCTCCAACCAGAAGCATTCTAATGATTATTCATGATTAATTTTAAAGCAAGCACAGCAATATACTAAGTGACTGTATTCTCATTTTTAGAATCCCTCCCACGGAACAGCATTTCAAGCAGCTATTATTATAACAGTCCTGACAACTCCCTGATTAATCCTCATCCATGTGTGTCAGATATTATTAACACTTAACTGGTCAAAGCTCAGTCTTTATTACTCTCTGAGTCTGTTTCTTCGTGCGGAGCCTGAGTGAAGCTGTCACGCGTGTCATTCTGTCAAGCAAGAACGCATAACCCATTCCTACTTGTTAATTTGTTTACTGACATGTCTTGTATAAAGTGCATCTCTAAGGATGGTGGTGGCAGTTCTAATCGCTGGTGCAAATGTCAGTGGTCGTGGCTGCTGTTCTTTAAGTATAAATAAGTGTGTGTGTGTGTGTACGGCACATAGCACAGAGCTGGGTGTTTGCCGTTCACATCGCCCTGATGCTCTGCTGATGTCTCAGTTTGCTGTGACTGCAGTGCTGGGCACCAGTGGTCATCGTGTGTGGGCACAGTCTTGACCATAGCAGGTGACGTGGCTCAAATACTCCCAGCAGTATTTGTCCTGCTGTTCCTGGTTGCTAACCTGCTGTCACGTAGCAGTTGCTGCAGTGGACAAATTAGGTTTCATCTGGCATATTCTGGCAAAACTGGATGTTCTGAAACAATCTTTACGATTTCAGATTTAGAAGTGACTTTGAATTCACTGACTGGGTTCTGTCAGTCAGGAGGAGTAGGTGTCTCATGCATTTGTCTCTTTCACTACAAGCTGAATTTTACCTGGACTGACCTTAAAATTTTCTGCTTGGTCCTTTGCCATCTCTAGCTTCAGTCTCTGACTGAACCGATACTCTTGTCCTGTCATCAGCTATTACATGCTGGCAACACCTTCAGGTTTCTTTGTGTTCATTAGCTAAAATACTTTGTCAGCTTATTTAATTCCCAGAAATAAGTCGAATGCAAAAATATTCCTTTTTTTTCTTTCTTTCTTCTCCCCCGCTCCTTCAAAGAATGTGCTTCAGACAGTTGATTCTCTGATCTGATTTGTCAGTATMTGTGTGGATGACTAGGTATGTTTTTAGCAGTGTGGCTGTACTGAATGTCTGCTATGGAGACTGAGGAATGCTGTCTCTGTATAGCCTCGCTAAGATGACTGAAGTAGAGGTGGATCCTATTCTTGCTCTGTGTCTCTTAAATTTGGCCAGGCTCCTGCAGAGTGGGCTTGTTTGCTTCAGCTGTGGGTGCCTCCATTTACCAGCTCTGTCCTTGCAAAGAATGTATTTCTGCACCCACGTGTGATGGTTGTCACTCAGCAACTGATGTATTAATTGGGCTTATTCAAGAACTCTTCTACTTCATCAAATTTCTGGTTATTGTGTAATCCGCTCTTTTTTGGTGTTGTGTCTCTTTGCTTATAGTAAGCTTATAATGCATGCTAGCTTTAACTTTATACATTAATTCAGTGGATGTTAAAAGRGAAGTGGAGAATTGAAGAGTGGCCTTGTTCCTGAAATGGAGGATTTCACTACCGACTGTTCTCTGAGCTCCATAGGTTACAAACATAAAATTCAGGTGGTTTTTTAAGTACCTTTTTCAAATGCAGGCTAGTAGATGAACTTTAGCTGCAGTACTAAGTTGAAAYGTGTGGGTATATTGCTTTCACACGGAACAAAGTACAGTTGAATTCCAGTCTTCCACTTCATGAGCAGGTTTCCTTCCCCGGGTGTATGGCTCAGGAATGAGACCTGATACACACAAGGAGTCTGACTAATAACTTACATTGCCTTGGTGCAACATATTTGCATTTTGGGTATTTTCATGCAAAGATTTTTCACTCTGAATCTRTGATGTCTTATACACAAGAACAGCTTGATCACATCTGATATCAGCAAACAATTTGCAGGTCTTGTATGAATAAATTTTTGGCTATTTGTGTGGGAGAAGAGGCATTTAATTTCCTGCACTTTTGCTGGTGCTTCAAGTACTGATCATATTTTGTGTGGCTTTGTACAATTGCACAGTCCTTTCAATTTGTGTGACATGCTGTTCTATGTTTACTTCCACTGGTCCAGTTCCTCCTTTCCTTACCTTGAAATTGCTTTTGTGCAGGCTGATCGATATGAGATCTTTGAGTTCTTGTAACTTAAGGCAGGCTCTGCAATTATATGTTGTTTCTTGCACCTAAAGTCAGGGACTTTCAACACCTCTAATTTTTGTCTAGGTAGCTATTGCTGGATCTGCTGGGACTTCCTCACAGGACTAGGTGTTTTGTTTGGTCAGTCTGCAGTTAGAGACTTTTTTTTTTTTCCTACATTTGGAGCTACTCTGGTCTCCACCATCCATTTTGATCATCCTTGCTAGTCTCATTCACTGTATTTTTTCACAAGTGGTAAAGAAAACCTCACTTCTGCCTTTACCAGTTCAAGAAATTGTCAGAACTAATGGAGATGTTAGACTTTTGGCATCACTCATCTTGCTTTATACACACACAAAAATAAGTGTATCATCCCCATGGATTCACTGTTTCATGTAGTTGAAATAGAAAAAAGTGTGTGGAATGAGAGATGATTGGCAGGCAAATATGAGGACAAAGCAGATTAAAAAAAAAATGTGTTTAAGCTTCTGGAGGAACGTTGATTCTAAAATCTAGTTTTGGGCACAAAGACCGCTATGAAGCAGACTGACAAAAATCCTGCAGCAGTAAGCTGAATATGTCTTTGTGCAGCCTGTGCGTTTGTAAATTCATAACAATAACAGCTGCTGGACCAGATAGTCTCTCTAGCTCTCTCCCTGTCCATTCCTGTGAGAAGATAAGAGGAAGAAAATGGGAATTGCATTACATTTCCTGTTCCTGTTAATTTCAGACCTGGAAAGGGCTTCTGCYTTACTCTGGTAATTTGGTTATATACTGCAGAAGGCCAATATATTTTCATGATTAATAATCTGTTTTGGCAAATTATGTATTTTTGAAAAGTACATGGAGCACACTGCATTTTAATGTTGGAGTAACCATGCTTTGCTCATTTATAAATATGCTTCTCTGCTCTCGCATAGAATGTGCATAAATCACATTTCTAACGTGAGATAATCATCAGCAGTCAGTAAAAAAGATATTTCCATGGCAACAGTTGCTAAATTGAACAGCGCATCAGTACCTCCTCCCTGGTTTTGTCCAGAAGCCTCCCCGGCTTTAKCTTAGATAGCATCTACCTTACTGATGAGTAACCAAATAATCATACCTGTTAAAAAAGAATAAACTCACCATTGCCTGTGTAAAGAGCACAAATTAGCAAGAGTTCATTATTGCTGACAGTACKGGGCATCACCCTTACATCTCCACCTCTGTAACTCTCCACAGGCCCTGTCAAGCACTTAGTATGGCCTTTCCCCATGCCTGGTGGAGTTGCTGTAATTRTATTTTGAGAGCTCTGGAAGAATCATCTGGCCTGGGTGAAAATCTGATCAGTCTTCCTTATTTCCGCTTGAAAGAAAAGAAAAAAATGTGGAAGCGATGGCACTTCCCATGACTTTATGGTCTTTCTTCCTTTTCTTTATATGCATCCAGGAAAATTGCTGGTTTAAGGAACAAGCTGATGTTGTTCAGCAGACATTTGGAGGTTATTACTCCTACATGTGGCAGGTAACATGAGAATTACAGGATGATGGACCCTGGACTGATGTGGATCGGGATGAAAGGCTGTTAATATGGCTATTCTGAGTTCAGGGTATCGTGTGACTGTGTTCTTACAAACTTCCTCACATATCTGAGAAAGAACAGCTGTGTAAGGCCACAGTTTCCTAAGGAACACCTTTTCCTTCTACACTGAGGGAGCTTGTCCATGTTTCTTGGCAGCTGGGTGTTTCACTGGATGAAATTTTAAGAGGCTGTTTTTTGTTATTAAATTTGGAGGATTAGGGACACTAATCAGTGTCATAATTAAACAAAAACAAGCAGCCTGGTCTTGGGGTTTCTGAAAATAGTTATGTGGAGCTATTTCAGGTTTAGATGCACTAATTGCCTTTGGGGTGACTTGACCAGTTGTTGGTTTTACCAATGTATGAAAAGTTACTTTTTTTGGTGTGCTTTTTGTTTCATTTGGCTCCTGAGGCTGTGCCTCAAATTGTGTGTGGAGTTCGCAGACATACTCATCAGTATTAGGAATTTCAGGTAGAGTTATCACATAATTTAAAGCTCAAAATACCCATTTCCAGGGTAACTTAGCCATGGGGCACTTCACTAGGAAATCAGACAGACTAGAAAAGGGGTAGACAGTACGGGTAGAAGAAGCAAAAAAGGAAGTTATAAAAGATGTAGTAAAAAAAAAACAAGAAAAGGGAGAAAAAATGAGGTGCAGAGGAAAAAAATATGCTTGAAAGAAGGAATGCATTGATTTGTGAATACAGCCAGCAAGCTTGGGAATAAAATGAAGGTGGAGTGAAACTGGTGAAGAAGGGTGCTATCCCCCGTCTGAATTGTGCGCTTCCCTACCAGGCCTTTCTCTTCAAGCATTTCAGATGGATGATCCCCTTTGTCTCCTCTGTCTTCCTGTGGCATCTTCAGTCAGCCTAAGTTTGTCTTCCATGCACTAATTCCTCACTGTGGTGGTTTACAGCTGCTCCAGAGGAATGGGAGCTGTTGCCAGCAATTCAAGAGAGTTTGTGGTTGCTTTGTGTGAGCAATAGGGCTGGTAATTTTATGGGTTTTCTCCTTCTACCTTGCAAGAATTAACCCCCTCTTGATTAGGGTAGAAGTGAGCTGCTGCTGACTACTGCTATAACCCCCAAGGCACTCATCACTTGCTCTTGGRGAAACATATCTTTATGAGAATAGTCCACAGCAGTGATTTTATCTTTAGCTTTTGTAAAGGTAAACATGCTAAAACTGGGAAGTCTGAAATCCTGCTGTGTGTCTCTTTTTCCTTTGCACTTTTTCACCCCCTTTTTGGTATCTGTCAAGAGACCTGCTGCTTTGAGGCGGTGACTGACAGCACAGGCAACAGAAATGTGTTTTGCCTCTCCCTCTGAAAGTGTGTGTTTGTTGCACGGAACTCATTCATATTCTTGTCATGGGTGTAATGTTCAAATGTTGTGAAATGCCACTGAGTGAGATCTGACCTCTTGGCCTGATGCTGATTGTTATGCTCAGTACACTGCATCTAAGCACTGTTTGCCTCTGCAAGGTTTAATAATGAGCAGAAGATGAAGTAGTTAGACGTACACCTGGGTTTTATGTATTTACACCTGCTGTCATGTGTGTTTGTTTATTTCTTGGCTCCAGAGGCAGAAGCAATGCAACTAAATATGGAATTAATGGAAAAAATTGTTGTCGTGTGTGGCGTATTTGTTTCTGAATTCAGTGTCTCGAGACCAAATAAAAAAGAAATAAGAATAGCCTGAAATTATTATAAAACGTAAGATCAAAAGATCTGAAGAATGTTGCATTTAGCTTCTGGACGTAAATTAGGTTCTTTTTTGCTGTGAGAAAGCCAGACCTTCATTCCAGTGTCTTGTGTAAACTTTTTGCCAGGTTTCGTGCCCCTTTTTTGTGACACAGCTGGTGATGACTCTTAGTAAGGGCAGTTGATAGATGGAGTGCTGGTGCGATAAATAATGCAAGCTCTGTTGGTTTTTAGCAGAGACTGCTGTTTACTGCCCACGTTACTGCAGTTGTTAATGGTGCTGGCAAGACGGTGACTTCCAGACCGTGTCCTGTTGCAAAGTCTGCAAAGAGGTACTGGTTTGGGTCATCAAAGAGAGGGAACAACAGTTTTGTGCATCTCTGGCAAGAGCCATGGAGGCCTTCCGTGTAACTTCCCGAGTTACCTGTACTTGGAGGTACAGARTAGAGCTTGCAAGCAATTCAAACTGTTACATTTGTGCTGGGTATTTTGCCACATAGTAGTTCRATCAGTGAGTTCTAATATTCCTAAAGAGTGTAGGAAGCAAATCTAGCTGGCCTGTTGGAGACCAACTCATTTTGAGTCTGCGAATGGAGCTGAGCCAGGTGGCAGTGACAGTTACGAGCTGGATACTTGACTTGTCCCTGCTAATCGTTTCACTCATCAGCAACGTTTCTGCATTTCTGCGGCGTGCGTGCCTACTTTGGATTTCACTGCACTGTTCTGAGAACAAACTAGACACGGCCCGTACTAAAGACTTGTTGCAAAGGGCAGTGCAAGAAAGGATTGGAGTTCTCAGAGTTAGAGTTCAGAGCGTGCTGGGCTTTGTGTCCTGTTGTGGTTTGATGATAGATTCTCGTCTCAGCATCCCGTATTAGCAAGCACAGGAAAACATTTTGCTCAGCCAAAGGAACTTCTTGTTTATTTGCTGAGCAGTACAACATTGACGCAATGAAAGAMACTGAGGCTCTCCATATGTCCTGAAGGAATACTCCTGTTTTCCGGGTGGAAGCAGCTTTGGTGGTGTTTCAACGTGTGATTTCATTGTGCATGGAAAACAYCTGGGTCATCTGGAGCAGAACTGRCCTTCCACTTCTGCTTGAAATGATTTTGGCAAGTAAAATGGCCTGCTGAACTGAAACCCAATCACAGACCGCTCAGTCCCTTGTCATAGATGAGAMCCACAACTTTAATCAGCAGTTTAGAGAGTTCGGGATCTAAGCTGAAGCAAATAACCCCACTTATGTTGAAGATAAGTGGTTATTGACATGGGATGATTTGCCAGTGCTGTTAAAACGATCAGCAACTGTTGCACTGTCAGCAGTGGAAAATGTTCGGAGTTGATTTCAAATTGATATCTCGGAGCTTTCATCTGAACACCTGCTCTTCAGGACTGGAGTATGAAACATTAACTGTGATTATTCCCCCTTCCACCCCCACTCCAAAAGGCACCCAAAACTGAGCAGCTGTTACACCTTAAATTAAAATTATGTCTAACATCAGTTTTAAAGCTGTAATAGCGGGGACGTGACTAGATTGCACACAGAGTTCCTAGGATTCACTCTTTGTAACAAAGTAAAACTACATGCTGCTGGTAGAACAATGAGTAAATTTCTYGTGGAACATAGTCTGTGAGAAATGAGAACGCTGGATGACTAGGGAATG
Organism: Amblyornis subalaris; assembly: GCA_018881555.1. Taxonomy (NCBI): domain Eukaryota; kingdom Metazoa; phylum Chordata; class Aves; order Passeriformes; family Ptilonorhynchidae; genus Amblyornis; species Amblyornis subalaris. The sequence goes on along the minus strand of JACAXG010000007.1, from coordinate 10,179,722 downwards.
TAAAAAACATTAATATGAASAGGACGGTGTTTGCTGTCAAATGCAAGATCCTTTTTATCTATTTGATGGGATTTGGGCATGTATAGAAGGCTTTGAATCGGAGAGTGATAAAATGTGTTTCATTTATTCATTTGTTTATTTTGTACAAGGCACTGGGAGGGTGTTCGTTTAATTGCCCAAGGTATTTCATACTTCAGATAATTTTCCTGTGTTTTCAGTTTGTGAGATTCAGGAGACGAGTAGGACAGCAGCTTTATTAACTACTTGGAAATAAGTAGGCACAAAAATATGCTGTGATCTTTTGTATTGGTGTTTGATACTTTTCTGTTTGTTATCTGTAAAACTCGTAATAACACTGGCTCCTTCACTGCACAATTGTGATGGTGAAGGGGAGAAAAGATGTATGGTCTACATTGTGGTTTCTTTTAGACCATTGTATATCTGGTCTTATTTAGTGTGATGAAAAGCTAAGACTTTATGGAGTTGTTCTTGGAGGAAAAGAAATAAGAATTAGCTCTCAGTCTTTTGAGGGTTTTTATAGTCCAATTTTGTTTTCCATCAGCTTCAGATCACTGGTAGTTTGTTTGGGTTTGGGATTAGGAAAAAAAGGGAAAAAAGAAGACAGAGTATCTTTATTTTCTACTTTAACACACAGTGATTAAAACACTTTTTTTTTTTGTCAAATAATTTTTCTTTTTCTTATATTTTTAAACAGAGAGTATTTGCATGCAGGCATTTAGGAAGCCTCACAGCAGCTTATTGAGAGACATATAATGATACTTTTATTTTTGAAACAGAGATGTAGAAATTAAAGCAAGATTCTGAAGCCTTCCACTGATTTGGAGTATTTCTCACGTTTGAGTTCCTAATGAAAGAATACTTTGGAGCTGATTGTACTCAGACTCCTATGGAAAGTTACAGGATTTGTGTGCTTTTTACTAGTCCTAGATTTCTGCTCTTGCAGGCAGTTCGCATAGTCAGAGCTTGACATAGGATATTTGCTGAAGAGAATTACTGAATTTAACTGCCCCCTGTGAATTGTAAGTGGCTATCAATTTTTATACCATCAGAATTGCCATGAAAGCAACACAAATGGAATTGTTGCCTGGAATTTAAGGTGTTGTGAAACCTCTCAGCCTGGGAAGAGTTGAGCAGTTAGGCAGAGGATGGCACCAATGTCAGCCAGCTCACTGAGCAGAGAGCTCTCCTGTGTCATTTTCTCTGTGTGTTTTCTGTAGTAGGGTATGGCTTATTGGATTTTATATGACTGCTTTGTCTGACTGTTCCCAATATCCAAGTGGGTATTGTGATTTATGTTTGATATTTCCAGCCTCATTTACTGTGGATAGAATAGCCTTGTTGGGAAATGTGTGGAAAATAATAACTTAAACCAATGATCTGAGTAGTCCCAGATAATTACAATTTTTACATTGCACATGCAGGTAAAAGCAGCCTCCCCTGGATTGTTGGATCATTTAACGTCTGAGCATGCTGAGCTCTGTTAGGAAAGGTACTAAGGTTGAATTGATTATATTTCAAGGTGTTTGTCCTACTGCACTTTATTTCCTCCAGTRTGCCATCTTTTCAAGATGCATCTGTTTGTAGGTCTCTGTTGTAGAGTGTATTTCACACATTTGAAGTGATTGAAGGTGTAATTGCTTTTTGAAGCCCTGTTTGCATTTCCCTTAACACGTTACGTCACTCCTATGTGACAGATCTACCTTATCTGATATCTGCTTTTTAAGACGTTCCTATGGTGAGAAATAATTTCTAACTCTCCTAATTCTTCCAGCTTTTAACTCCCAGTCCTGGATGCAGATGTTAGCTGATGTTTTGGAAATAATATTTTGCAGGATAGTGTCCATTGTCACACAGGAGGATGAAATGGAAAATGTCTTAGAGTCTGCATTAACTTTGATTTATTACACWATCAATGCTCTTGTTTTCTTTAATACAGTAGAATTTGTGGCYAAGCTCACTAAGATAAATTTGTATAAATTGATTGTAGATTTTAATATGTGTATTCATCTGTAAGCTGTGCCTTTATTTAGAGATCTTCCTGTATTTGCAATGGTTTCATGTTTCTTTATCCAGATTAAGGCTGTGCTCTGCTCACATTATTCTGTCCTGGCAATACAAAGCTATCATAAACTAGACAGATAAACAAATTTGCATCTACTTTTATCATCAATGGCTTTGATTCAGAATTGATTTTCTGTAGTCTGTAAAAACTTAAAAGTGACTTCTGTACAATTCCAAAATGTCATGAGTGATGGCTTAATATTTAGAACTGAGAACAGGCGTTTTGCTGTTGTCAACAGTAGGAAGGAGGAAGACTTACAGGTATTGCAATAAAAAGGTTTTGGCGGTTGACTGGTTAAAAGTTTTCATATAGATGGGTCTATTTTATCCTGGATAGCATTCAGATATGCAGCATGCTGTTAGATATGAATATCATTCAGATGCTTTTTTTTTTCCCCCCTTGGAACATCAGATGATATTTTAAAGACAGTCAGAACTGTGGTTGCCTACGGCCCTTCCAAATGAGGCTTTCCGTGTTGTACCAACAAAGTACTGCTATCTGTTGTACAGAAAACAAACTGAAAAATAATGAAACAAGACCAGCTTGGGATTTTTGTTCCCTGTTTGCTTTTGCAAATGCTTGTGTTGATTCTAGGGCAAGATGTATGGCCTGGAGCTAAAGGAGGAAGAAAGTTTTCACTGGATGTTAAGAAATCACTCCCAAAAGGGAGAGCAATTAGTGAAATAAACAAAGTGATCATGGAGGCAGCATTACTGCAAGTAAACCRTAGCTTTCCAAGTAATGATTGGCAAGGTGCCACACAAAGAACAGAGGCTGGACTCTCCTAGCTTGGGRTATGCTGTGCCTGTAATTCTGCCACACATTGTAGTTGCATGTGCAAAACGGCAGGATCTCATTCTGAAATCACACTGCAGCCTGTCACGTTCAGGTGGTACTTCAGGTACTGAATGTCCTCCCCTACAAAGTGCTTTTTGCCATGGCATTTTAACTAACTAATTATAGATTTAAATCTCTGCACAAAGTGAGTAATTTCAGGTSGGGAATGCACTGTTGCTCTGTTTTTAGTGTGCTGCTGTCCTTGAACAGTGCACACCAACAAGTCCCCAGSCATGTAAGAAATGCCATGGAAATTAATGTAATGACTGTGATCTTTGAAGTCAGACATATATTAATTTTCTGGATCAAGACARTGCAGGCAAAGAAAAGCATCTTTGGAATAGGGAATATATTTTCTATTATGCATATTACGTTTATCAGCATTAGTAGTGTACAACAGGTGGCTTTGACAGTTTCTTGTTGGGAAAAGAGAGAGGAGGGTAGAATTTCTTATGGCAGTAGTAGCAGCATGAATTTCGACTATAGAAACAGAAATGGCTGGAATTGGTCTGTTYGTAAGTAGAAGGTAAATATAACTTGTGCCAGAACCACCAAGTTGTTTGTTGYGTGTGTTTCTACTTAAGTATTCTAGTCTTTTAGAAAACTTTTCAAATATGTTTCGTGGTCTTGTTGTTTTTAATATGTAAAATGTTCTGTTAATATTCTCATAAGTATTCTACTACTGTAGGTAAGTTCTTTCTTTTTGAAAAACAACAGAAAATTCTGCAGCGTTTGATCAGAGGTTGAAACCATTTCATTCAAAACATTTCCTTTTATATTGTGAGGTAGTTGCCTTAAACCTTTAACATGTTTTGTTTTAGTGAGTCCAGTATCTGAGCTTCAGAAAAGATACCACCAAAATAGCATTCAAATGTTATCAGAAAGCTACAGGTACTGACTTCATTGTGGAACCACTTCATCCTGAAACAGTCTGTCTTGCTTCCATAGGACTTGATAGGAGAGGATGTAAGGCGTGTTCCTATGGTTGATATGTTTTGAAGGAGATCTAAAGAACGTCTCCAAGTTGAGTCACTTGAAATATTTAGTCAAAGGTAGCCAAAATTTTGCTATCATCAGCATAAATTTTGTCACCAGAATTACATGATGTGGGACCTGGCTGACAGGACAAGATTTCTGGAAAGCCAGGCTTGCTGTTCTTGCAGATGATGGACTGCTGAGGAAGGGAAGCATAGAGAGCAGGCACTGTAGAAGTTACTTCCATAGTAGCCCTGAGTCCATGTATGCTGCTTGTATTGAGTAGCGCTGGGAAATATRTCTCTCTAGAGCTTGGGAACAAACATCAGGCAGAGGAGTCAGTGGGAACATACTGTACCCAGAGCCATGCTAATGTAAGTAGTTGGTTATTTTGCCTTTGCCAAAGTTTATGCCTGAACTTAACACCCCAAATTTCTTTTGGCCAGCTTTTGCTGAAATGTGAGGTATCACTCATCTTCTGTGAACTTCAGTCAGTCCTTAAAATGGTGTCTACTGTTCAGTCAGATTCCACGTTTTGGGATAGTGGAGATTACTTCAATGGTAACAAAAATCGGAAAATAGGAAAGGAAGAACAGTGGTAAAGTGGCAGAGARCTAGAAACAAAGTTTTACTTTTGTTTAGGATGGTGAATAAAATGTCCTTGTATGAAGAACTTAATTTTTTTCAGACTAGAATTTATCATCTTAGGATAACTGCTGAAATACTGAAAGGACCATTTTGAAAGGACATTCTGAAAATAATTACTATCCTCTGCTTCAGTTCCTTTAATAACTTGAAAAACATGCCATTTCTGTTTCTATTCCTAATAACAAAGAAGCAATTTATTTTTTTGATACATTGAAAGCATCCTTGCATTTAAAAGAGCGTGAAAAACCACTTCTATAGCAGTATTATGACTCCCTGTCGTTTGAGGGGGCTTGTTTCTGGGATTCAATTCAAAAGAAAGAATCAGAAACTCCTGTAAATTCATTGCAATAAAGATRGAATCATTAAGGACGTGATAGAATATCGTAGTCTGGGTCTAGGTGGAAGGCTGACAAGCTTTCAATTTTTCTATGCAAGTAGAAATGCCATTAAGAAAGTACATCTCCCTACTTTTGTAATGGACTTAAGAGAATCTAGGAAGAATGCCAGGGGGGAGAAACAGTTGCACAAGCAGGCTCTGTTAGAGGAATGTAGCTCTGTAGTAAAGTCAGAGCAATTAATTCTTTAAAGCATCCAAGGCCCATCAAAGGCGATCACAAGATGGGCAGTAGTCTGAGAAATTGAAAATATATTGCCACTTAATTTTTAATACTTTAAACCGAAACTATGTATGAACACATTGAATGACAAATAGAAAAAAACCAGCCAAAGTAACTTTTTTGAAGGAAGGCTCTCTATTTGTGCATTTCTCATTTATTCTTATTTATTTTAGACATTTGACATGTTTTTTGATGTATGCACATATCGGTGTGATGAGACAGATTCAGTTGTAATTTGCTGCAARCAATGGCCTTCTTCTTCTATTCCTATTCCTTTCTTGTTTTGGCTTTTCACAGATGTTTTTTTTCTGATGGATCAGCGTGCTTTACTCTTTCTGTTGTCTTCCTATAACTTTCTACATCTTCCTGTTGTCTGTCCGATAGGTGTGCTACAGTAAAATAACTGACTCCCTGGTACAGAATCCTGATAAGGTCACTCTGGGACTTTGTAYACCAGAGTGATGTACAAAAATAGCAAAACATATTTTTGTGTTGCATCTATGGTCTGGTTTGTGGTACAAGAGTATCTGTAGTTCGCAGTCAATTCCCTAAACCATGGCTTATTAAATGCTATAAGTGATGGGTAATAAYCATCTCAAAGAAGGAGGGAGCTGAAAACTCCAAGTTTAAGAATATGTTTCTGTCCCAAAGCTCAAAGTAGTGATTTGTTCTGTGTCAAATGGAGYTCAGCTTTAAGGGATTACTGAATTATGACCATTTTGGTTGGTTTGATGTGCATTTAGAGTATCTGAGCTGCTGTTTTTGAAGGTCGCATTTGTTACGGGGCCTTCAGGCCACTTSCAGTATTAACTAACAGATTATGACACCCAGGAGAGTTCATTTCATTTAAAACAATGTAGCATGCAAAAAGTTGCCAACCCTCTTATGAAACTGGTAAATTTGTACTTTACACAAGGTCTTTGGCATTTTGTTTTGCAAAGGAATTGTCCCCCTTTACTGTCCTCGCCTCCATTAAATTACTAACATGGTATATGGGGCATTATAGACAAAGATACCAAAACTTCTTCCTTCCTAAAGCTTTTCATACCAAGTGGTCTTTTTTTGCCTTAGGGAACTTAAAAGATTGGTCTCATGAATGCAGTCTGGGGTCATATATTGYTTTGGCATGCCAGTAAAACCCACTGGTTTTCTAGCAGGTATGAGGTGTAGAGAAGGGCTGTTGAGTTGCTCTTTTTATTTTTCTCCTAATTAGGTTGCTTTTGAATAGCTGCATGTAATATTGTAAAAGAGTGGAAGAACAAATCAGCCGGCTTTGATCTGTCCTAAAATTCCTTGGAGAAAAGGGCCAAGAAAATGTTTGTTTATGCCAGATGGTATTATTCCCTAAACAAGAAGAGGTAGAGAAATGCTGTCTGAAGCTTTTATCAGTTTAAGRCACTGAAAAAAGTCCCAAGTACATCCATGTTCTAGAAACAAAGTTTTAAGTTTATAAAGTCACTTTGACAATCAGCTGCTAAGTGCYGATGTTCTGCTGCAGTGCTGTATTTGCAGAATACGGGTGACATTATCTGTGCTGCACAACACACAAATATAAAGGGAATTTCTGCTCCAGTGAGCTCCTACTCCAGAAAACAGACACAAAGAAGGGCTCAACTTGCTGTGCATCCCAGAGAAAGGAGGTGATTGTAGATATAATTCCATGTCATTAAATACTTTCTGGAAGGCTTCCCTTTCTGCTTTTAGTTTTTAGTGATTTGGGTTGGCAGCTGCAGTTTACAAAATACTTGGCAATATCTGGGAGCTTTTCAAAGTGATTTCAATAACCTCTGGCAGGGAGCAGAAGAGAATTCACTTTTTTTGGAACAAGTTATAGCTTCTTACTTTTGATCGTTTCTTGCTTCTAATAGTCACGTGTAAATGTGTGGATTTCCTTGCCTGGTGACTCAGATTTTTTTACTATAGTGTCAGTTCTTCAGCTGTTGAGGACATCTTTCAATTCAGTGCCCAGATTGTTGGAAAGTTAAAGGACAGACAGTCCAAAGAAGTTCAGTTCATTTTTTCCTACTGTACAGAATTGTGCTTTCACTGCTTTTGACAAATTATAGGATTGTGACAACTGCAGGCTTGTGACTACTGTTTGCTCTAGGGTTTGTGGTAGGAACAATAGGAGATAAATATAAGCTTGAAGGACAAAGATGTGCAACACCCAGTGTGAAATGGACATTGGTTATCTGTCTAGATTGCTCATAAAAAATAATGCAGGTTCCTAAAAAGGAGCTCTTGGGGAAAAAGCATGTGATAAGGAATCTCTCTGGAGAGGGATGGATAAGAAGAGTCAGGACCGATATTTTTTTCCTCTAAGGTTGTTATTTGGTATGAAATTATTAAAACAGACTTAGTGAGTTAAAATCTACACTTTAAATCTGACAAGCTTTAAATGTGTTACTAAATAAAACTTTGATTGTTTTATGTTTCACTTATGAAGGGCTTGGGATCTTGATGGGGCTCACTGATGGGCAGAAAAGAGTTAAAACTCAGTGAGCACATTGGTGCTTGTTGAGTGTGATGTTGCTGGAAGTTTCTCATCAGAAAGAAGAGGAGATAGGATCTTAAAAGAAACCTCACTTGAGAATAGTAGAGGTTTACTTGTAATTTGAATGAATATTCCTCAGTCTCCTGTACTGCAGCGAACTGAAATTATCATATGTTAGGTGCTCTGAAAAGAGCTAACAGGTTAGAAAAAGTTGTAGCCCACAAGGAGACAGAAAGTGATCCCTAAGCAGAATTAGGAAAACCTTTTTTTCAGAAAGAGAATTACGGAGTCACCTACACATATCTAAAACTCCAAAGCATACAGCAGTTAGATAAAAGGATAGTATTTTTTCTCCCAAAGATTATAGAGGCATTTTCCAGGAGGTTTTCTTATATATATAAATTTGTTGACACACCAGTATACCCAAAATAGGTAATTTTAACAGCTTCACACTGTGTGGTTCCAAAAGTTCCTTTATAGTTCACAGAAACACACAAGAGGGTGGAAAACTGCTTAAAATAAAAAATGCTGTATCATTGACTTTAATAGAAACACACACACAAAAGTATGTTAAAAGAAGCAAGATAGGAAACACTGCAAGAAAAGAAATTGAGATTTTGGGAATCGGGGATGCAGGCAACACATAGACGTTATTCCTGGAAAATGTGCCTGTACCATGAAAGAGACAAATGTTTTCTCAGGGTTTGCTAAATAGCCAGGTTTGAGAGGTGGGGAGGAGGACACAGGGAGCTCTAAAGGATTCTTTTGTTTGCTTCCTTTAATTTTAGAAGAGTGATTTTCTTCATTGGTAGTAGACATTAAGAGACATTCTCTTGGGAGAAAACCCCATAACACAAAATTATTTACCCTTTCTGTTGTTTTGTGGAAGAAAAGCTTCCTTTTAAAAAAAAAATTAGAAATTTTTTTTTGTCTGCCAGTTCACTGACAGCTTAACACTACTCAGTATGAGAACACTAATAATGATTTACCTTATTTTTCACTATATTTGTGGTTTATGGCTGTGTTTTGGTGTTACAAAATATCAACCAAATTGTCTGATATAAAGGCAGCATCTGGGGAAATCTTGTGTCTAGTGACCTTCAGATTGTTAAACCAGTTGGCTTAGTAAATTAGGAACTCTGRCAGTCAATTTGTACAGGCTCGTGGGGTGAGGAGCAATGGGAAAGAGCCATGGAGCTCCAAACAATGTCTAAAAGGTCCCACGTTTTCTCAGGAAAGCACTGACTTGTCTTCTTGATCATTGTAGCAAAAGTAGGAATCAGTATCACTAACAGCAATAACAACTGTACAATAATAAAGCATTAAAAATAAAGTATAGAGATCCATTGTTGATTCAACAGAGTTATATTTTCAGCTTTCTAGTTGCCATTGCCATTGTCTGTTTCATGTTTGTTCTTTGTTGCACAACTTATTGCCATTTTGGATAAACAGCTCTGTGGGGCACAGATCCTGTCTTATTGGCTGTGATGGCTCTAGAAAGAACTGCTTGTGTAGCATTTGCCACTGGTGGTAGTGAGGTTGGAGCATCAACAGCTGATGCTCACAGTTTTTTCACCGAACGTTACCTGATGTTTGTATTATAAATAGGTGACTACCTATGGTTGTGACTGTTGCTTTACCTGTTGTCTTTGATTTTTGCAAAAGAATAGAAATATTTGCCCAAAAAGCATTCCCTTCMGAGCAAGTGAGTGCTGTAGTGGTCTTCTCCTTGTAATCCAGACTGGCAACTGTGCCAAACTTCTTGGCAGTACTTCAGAAAGATAGAGTTTATGTTTAAGGAAGGTGATGCATTGTGAAAGCTGTCATGTTATGTTGTGCTGATGGAGGAGCCAACTGGAATTACTGAGACAGAACTCTCTTCAATCATTGTAACCTGTGATTTCTGAACTGAAAATGAAAAGTGTGTTTTTTGTAAAAGCTAGTGAAAATACATCTTTAGGTACTTTGAGGCAGAAGATGCTGCAAGTACTATAAGCATTACCCACTGAGTGTTTCATACATAGGGATCTTTGTCTAAATATGTCAACTGTAAGAACACTTAGGAGTTAATTTTTGTCCAGGAACATACACCCATGAAAAGAGATGTAAAAATAACTGACTATGGTGTGTTCTTTCTGGGCTAACCAGTTATATTTCTGACTGGCCTGCCTTTTTTTACTGAATGCAATCTAAAATAAAATTCTTGGCTTAAGAAMACAATCTGATTATAGCCTTATAGTTGGCAGTCTTGTCCTTCAGGCCTTCGTTTCTTCTGATCTCAGTTGCATTGGTACGTGTGGAGCGGCCCTGTGGCTAGTGGCACAGCTGAATGTGGTGGGATGGCCTTTGGAAATGTTTTGTATATGATGAGGTAGGTAGAATTAAAGAATTAAATCTTGTTGAGCGTCTATAAGGTCACAGCACACCTACAAAAGCAGCTTCCATATCAGTCAGTCTTCATGCGTTACCGCGGATCACACACTGGTAAAGGTAACATCAAGAGGAGATGAGAACCAGACAGTGAAACGAACTCAGAGGAGACCAGAATTATGGCCCAACCTAATGAAATGTGAGCGAGTAAATTCACTTTGATGTTTCAGCTTTTGGATATTCTACTGCTTTTCCTAAGCAAATTAACTTTTCAAAGGGTGGAAGAGGAGACAGATCTTCAGGAAGCACTATTGTTCATTCATATTTCTTTACCTATGCTTTATGCAGACCCTGGCACCAAGAGGGTGATCAACTATTTAACTATGTCTAGTTACATTATTAGCCTCTCAAGTCATTAAAAAAAAAAAAAAATCTTAAGAAACATTCCTTTGAGATTGTGAGCGGCTTAGAAATGCAACTTTGAAAATCATCAGTGGCAGACCTTTTTATCCGGCTTGTGCGTGGTTTGTTTGTGGTGGTTTGGGGGTTTTTTGGAGATGCTAGGTCAGTGGTGTGGAATTGGGCTTCGCTTCACATGTCTAGCAGTAAAAAACTTGGTTGGTGAACCTAACTTAGTGTCTTAGTTTGAGGACATCAAAGGCAACTGGATATGTTGCTGTTACTTATAATCTCATCTACATGGCTGCTGTGCAGCATCTGCTTTCAGTAATTTTTTAAACCATTTTATTTTGCATTTTAAACTCTAGAACCCTGGTGAAAGAAAAAATACATAAAACATAATCTATATCTGTGATGTAGATGGTTGCAGATTGTTATTATATTATATAAATATAATTTAAATATATTATATATTTTATTAAAGTACATGACTTTATTGTGAGTATATATAGTTAATGAAAGATGAGATTGTGATCCTTACATGACATTAAGGGCTTAAAAGAAATAAATTATCAAATAACAAGCAGTTCACCATAAAAATGTGACCATTGGCTACCTGTTTTCAGCAGCAGCTTGCARTCAGTGCAGGAGGACAGACGCTCACCACGTGGCTCTGCCATTGCTCCTGCTCACTAGAGAAGTGTGCTGGCTGCTCCTGCAGCAGCAGGACTCAGTCTCCATCTATTCACAGTACCACAAGAGGAATAGAGAGTGCCAGAGTTGAAAAACATTGTCCTTTGTGGCATTCCTTCTTTCCTCTAGTGGTTAACTAGGACAATGCTCTAGTGCTGCAGCTCACTCACTAATGTCATATTGATTTATGTTAAGATGCTAATAACTAGGAGTTTCTGATTTATTTTACTTTTGCTTCATCTTACACATTTGACTAAAATGTGTTGGCTGGTCTTGGATATTAGGGAATATTTAAGTGGTGATAAGTTTCTCTTATAATTACAGATTTTTCTTATATTCCACTCTTTGGAAAGGAGAAATGAGGTGAAATAAGGATGCTTTAGCTTAAATTTCAGCTTATCCATTAAGAAATTTTCAGTTTGATATTTTAGATTTGTTACACAAAGTCCTTAAGCATATCTATCAGGGAAGTAGAATGGTCCAGACTAATTGCTTTGCTGAATCTGGACTGTAAAACATGACTGAAATCTATTAGATTGGCGCCATAAATATAAGACCTTTATTGCAAACTAGAACACCATTTAATGAAATTATCCAAAGTTCACTGAAACCAGTAGAAAGAGATCTATTGACTACAATAACTCMCTACCAGAAAAAGTGTCAACTGCAGTAATTTTTTTGAGATTGCAAATATGTTGTATAATCAGAAATGAAGTTACTGAACTGGCACAAAAAATTATTCATAAGATTGAAACATCTGTATCAATCATAGAAAGCTTCTCTGTTGTGAGAGTGAGAAATCTTGTATTTTTTATAAATAATGTAACGCAAAGACAAGATGCCACAGATATTCAGGGAATGGGGGTCAACAAATGCGGTCAGTATCTGTACAGGAAGATTTATCTTGTTTTGTTCCACTGCTAGCTTATTCTTCTGAGAGTGAATGCCGTTTGGGAGATACTGTGTGTCTTTTCCAGGCTGAGACTGTGGATGTTGATTTCTTGCCTTTTATTTAGTACCGTCTGGCTCTTCTTTGTTTGAAAACTTAGTTTCATGGTGATGCATTCTGTACTTTCTTTACCACACATGCTAAACTGTAACCTCTATGAAAACCTGGAGTAACTGTACAACCTTTTACTTTTGGCTGTATTGAGATGAGTCGGGACCAGCCTCATACTTCTCCTGATTCCCTTTGTATAGGTTTAGTTGCAGTCTTTTCATTTTAATAGACTCAGTTGTCGTGCTGGTCTTGCTTACAGTCTTTTTTGTTTTGATGGAAAATAAATGTAGCCTTACAGATACATTTGTGTCTATACGGATTCTGTCCAGTACTTTGGTTCTGCAAATACTTCATCTCATATGGGAATGTTTAAGGTTGTAGTGTTGCAGCATTACTGTCCTTTCTGTTGACCAGACAACCTTTCTTGATGTTGATAAGAGTAAAATATTAAAACAATGATCTGCCTTTTCCCCCCATTTTCTTCTATGTGTAGTCATTGCAGATATTGTTTTATTTTCAAAATTTGTAGGTACATGGCTTTTTGTTGATCTTACTTTGCCTATTTGAATTTATTATTTTCTTTTACCATTTTTAATATTTAATATTCTTAATATTTGTCTTTTCCTCTTTTTTAAACACAAGTACCAGTTATGTAAACTATTTATCCATACATGAAGTGCAGGGAAACCCAAATTATTTTGAARTATCTAAAAACTTTGGGTCGACTGTGTGATGTACAGAACTGGCTACTTCCTTTATTTAGCTTTTGTTAATTGTATGTTTACACTGTGGTCAGTGCAAGTTTACAGTGCATGTGCAACTGGTCTTAAATCAGCTAAACTGAGTGCTGACAAGGATGGAGTCCCAGCAGTGTGGAACTTGCTGTGAACTGCAGTAAAAATGGGTTGATGCCCAGCCGGTGCTGCTCTCTCTGCGTGCTACCATGGCTATTTTAGGAGCTGAACTTGTCATGATCCTTGTGGGTCACTTCCAAGTCAGGATATTGTGTGATTCCATGAYCTATTAGCAGTGCTCAAGGTGGCTTTTTCAAAGCTGAGCCTGCAGCATTCTGAAGTTACTACTAATTTAATGCGAGAATGCTAAACCCATTTTGGAAGTGAAGTTTGCTTTTGATATCACACTAGGTAGTGTGAGACCAGACTTTAGACATGGGATTCATAACACAAGCTCACCTTTTCTGAGACCTGGAGATGTTTGGATTTTGTGTCCAGGCCCAGTACAAACCAGAAAAAAGGGCCAAGCTAACAAACCCTTTCCTTTTCAAAGGGAGTTGGTTCTCATGTACTTATTAATTTGTCCCTAAACTTCACAATGTCCTCCAGTGCGACATATACAATTGTAGCACTGGCAGTTCTCAGACAGAATTTTAATGAAGGGGGTTGCTTTGTTTTGAATTTTTTGATGAGCACAAATGCATCAAGAATGTGCATATCTGACAATACAAAGCGGTGCAGGACAAAGACCCATGCTTGCTCTCTGTCAGAGATGTTTTTAAATATCTTGCCATTTGATGTGCTTCATTCCACTGCAGAGGAGGTAGAAAAGCTGTAGATTTATATCTAGCAGTATGCAGAGAGAAGTAGCTGTAAATCTGGGAAAGGTGTTAAAATAGCTATCCCTTCAATTCTGAGAAAAATGCCAACTGAATTCTTCCTGTGTAACCTTAGTAAATTTGCAGAGTGCCTTTGTAACATGTTTATTTCTGGAAAGATCATTAAGCCAATTAAAACAGTTATTTTAGCCTGTCTACAGATCTCCCTCTACTTGATTTTGCACAGTAGGTAAAGAAACGAGCATTTCATGGATGCATTTTTCACCTTGCCATCTCCATGTTGCTGAGATTGATGGTCCTTTCAGAGCTAGCTGTACCTCTGAACTTCACCTCAGGAAACAGTTGCATGTGAGTCCAGCCTCTGAAGGCTGTCGTTTTTAACCCTCCTTATCTGCAACTCAATACTGGAGTTCCTTGCAAAGACATCAGTATGTCTGGGCTCCTCATTCTGTGAGCTCCTTGAACACACCTTGTCTCAAATCCAGTGCTGAACAGCGCTTCAGAAAAGGTCAATCGAATCAAAACTGAGATTTTAGTATACATTTATCACAGTTACATAAATTTGAGTAACTGTACAAAGACACGTGCTTGCAAGGGCTGCTGCATGTTAATGAATCCGTAGACACCTACTAATTTTAGCTTTTCTTTACATGAATTACTCTTGGAATCTGTGGTTCATTTTGCCAGCCTAGGGAGTCCCAGATGTTACATTGCTGGCAAGTAGTGCTGCTGCTTTGTGCCAGTATGGGTTTCAGGAGTGACAAGTAATCAACATGTAGGCCTGTGCGAGCTGAAATCTTTTCAGATGAGTGATGTAAGGGGACTCTGGGTGCTGTAAGAGAGGCTGGGCCAGTTGGTGAAGTCTGTCACAGTGGTAGACATTGAGGGCTAGAGTGGACATGAAATGAGAAACACAGGGTACTATCATAGTGTTTTTGTGATCTACAGCCACATTCACGTTTGTAATTAAATACTGCTCAGCATCAGATGGTTTTCTTCACTGAGTCATCTTCTTTCTTGGAGAAGAAAGTATTTTCACAGTATTTTCCTATGTGAGGCTGAACAGAGGAATAGTTTGTCTAGTCACAACTCATTTAGTGTGAAGAGAAATAAAGGAATCTCAGTACAGTCAAGATACTTAAACAGATATTTTCCTCTAAGATAAGACCACCACTGATTTGGCTATGAATGTCATAAGAGAAAAAAATTGAAGGAGCTGGAGAGAATTGTAGCTTATCCTAGGTTGTATGCTTGTGACTTCTGACATTTGTAGGATTTATATAAATATAAGGGGGGGTGTTCCTGAAGTGCAAAGACCTGGTAGTCCATACTCAGTGTGCTGTAACATTAGGACTGTGCAGGAATATAGCTGCAGACCCATAAGGAGAGGCTCAGTAGTGGAACAGAGTGTATTTTGTTACTCAGAAAGGAAACATGTTCCTTCTTCAGTAGATAATTGCATGCCTTGAAGGTGTGGGAGTATAGGAAAGCTTAGAAAATTTTGTCGCCTTCGTGATTTGAGCTATGACAAATATCSTGATCTATAGGACTTCAGGCAACTTGAACACTGAAGCTATTTTATGGTTTTAGATTATGAATATTTTTTCTGATACCAAGTCCTTTGCACTTAGACCTTGGTTTCCTTCCTTCCCCCTGAAGCTGACAGGCAGTACCAAAAATAATATTTTTTTTTGCCCTCACTTCTGGTGAGGTCCTTCAGTCTGTCAGGCCATTATTTTCAAAAGCACATATAGAATTCCAAGGTTTATGCTGTTTAAGTTTTTTTAAAAAGCCCAAACAAACCAGCCAAATAAAAAAGGTAATAAAATACGTTCTTCAGGACTTAACCTCTCCATTCCAGTCTCCCTTATTTTATCTCCTGGATGAAGAGTGATCAAATTATTTTTARAAGAAAGACTTGTCTGTCCCAAACCAGACCACATATTCTCAGCCCAGAAGTAGGTTATCTGATTGCCTCTTGGAAATTAAACCAAATACAATCTTTCAATGAGCTTTTATAGSTCTATTTTTTCCTGCATTCAAATATTTTATTGGTTTATAAACATGACTTAYTGATTTTGAAAAGGGTATCTCCCAAACATTTTGTCCAATCTTTWTTCTTAATAGCTCTTGTACAACCTGCACTATCAGGTGCTTTATAGTTTCTATAGGTCAGGGCAATTCAGCATTATATCTGACACCCACTCTGCAGTAATTTTACCAGATGTCATGTTTGTGACAAAAAGAATTCTACTGCGAAACTGCATAGTGATAGAAGTACCTAACTGCTTCCTGGTGGTGTGTTTCAAAACAGGCTGGTTTAGCCAATGTCAGAAAGMAAGTAAAAAGAGTCAATCTCTCTTTTTCTCTCTCTCCCTTTTGCCCYCCTCCCCCAGCTGTTAAAACTCTTCCAGTCTTCATCTTAAGTAAGTGCCATTCAGTGTTTCCTCAGTGAGCAGGATTGATTTGGATTCATTAGAAACAACTTTGTGCAGAGAGTTTACATTATTGTACAAGTGAGAGATAATAAGTTTAAGTACKGCAGTGTAGATTCATACCTATAATGCAATGAGGAAAAGAAATCATAATTAAACAGTGAAACAATAATGAGCTTATTTCCCTCAGTGGTGTTAAAATTTTGCATATATCCATAGTTAAAATCTATGCGGTTGGTCCCACTGGTTTGTTTCCCACCCACGTGCTTTGGTTGATGAGATATATGTTGGCTAGTGAGGGATCCTTTTGTCTGTCTTGCCACTCCAGTTCAAAATAAAATTTCTGTTCCTGTAGGGATTTTGCACTCCGAGGGATTGGATAATACCCACTGTACAGAGAAGCTGATAAAATCTCTTCTTGGTGAAAGCTCATGTGTAATCTCAGTAGAAAAGGACAGTGTAAAGACAAACTTAACATGTCATTGAAATCTTCTTTGTGAAAGGCAGTCTGTTCTCACATTGAGCCATAGCTCAAATGAAGTGTACATGGGCTGCCCTTGGATGTGCATTTGAGCAACATGACCTAAAGAAAGATGTTCTTGCCCACAGCAGGAGGAATGGACTAGGGGATTTTTAGAGGTTCCTTCCAAACCATCCTAGGATTCTATAATTCATGCTTAAATATTTTTCATTTATTCTCATCATCAAGTTTCGCATCATTAGCTATTTGGATACTTGACTTGGGCCAGCATTTGGGAGGGCAATTAGCCAGACAACGTACAAGTTGTATTCTAGTCTGTTGTTGCAGCATCAACTGAAAAGTTGTTTAGAGAAACTGGGATGTCAATTCTTCTTATTGAAAATGGGTTTACACTTTTATGCAGGTTTTTTCTTTACAATTTTTCACATTTACCTAAAAATAATTACATTGAAGTCTCGTTACAGAGTGTCTCTGATACACTGGAGCAATTTCTGGCAAATAAAATGCTCTTCTGTAAGCCAGTGCCCTGCAGTTGCTCCTTCACATGTGTAATTTTTTTTCAGATTAAGCCAAGATGATTTCAGTAGCACACTGAACCCCCAACATGTGTACTTTTCTTGTATGTATTCGTAAGGGCTGCAGTAGATTTATACACTGATAAGATTTTAAAAAAATGTTTGCTGTGCAATGCTCATGATTCACAGTGTARATGAGATATCATCTGTGTTTTGGCTCTGCATTACACCAAGATAACCCTTAGTTAATGCTGCAGAATTTTATTTGATTGACAATTTTTCTCAGCAGATTAATTGTCCATCCTGCTAGCATGCCTTTGCTTGGACTCTTCACTCTTTTATAGTGATTTAGCCTTCATTACCAGTGACTTCATGACCAGTAACTAATGAACCTGATTTTCCTCCCACTGCAATAGCTGGTAGAGTTTCCTTTAAAGACTGATGTTAGAGGAAGGCATTTTTTCAAGACAAGAAACTATTTGAATTTATGGCTACAGGTTGGTTAAATTAGCACGTGCCTAGGTCTGCCTTTCATTTGCAAAGTGGGTTTTTGTCTTCATGTACTCAGAAATCATGAGTTGAAGTAGCAAAAAATTACTGGGTCATTTTGTTTTTGAATGAGGAATCTTTCTATGTTCTTTCCTTTTTAATCTTCTGAGGCTGTTGAATATGTTCTCTGTCACCTTTCTGCAGCTATGAGGAAGAGAAACATCTTTTAAATTAAAGTTTAAATTCTTAATCTGAAGCTTTGAGGAAAGCAACAAATACCTTTGGGCTTTGTGATACCATAGTAAGACTTGTCAGCAGTAGCACCGGTAGAGATTGGAAAAGTGAACACAAGCTGGTTGTGTTGGGTTGTGATCATGACCTTTGGAGGACACCTGGAGTTGGAAGGGCTACACTGTGCTATGGACTTCAACAAATAAGTAAAACATTTCTTTTACTGAGGATTATTTATAATTGCAACAGAACTCTGCTTCTCTGCTGGTTGTGTTAGGCTTTAAAATTGCCTTCCCGCTAGAGCTTTGAAATTTGTCCAGGACAGGCTTGTGGTAAATTTTGTGGACTTGCACTGGCCACATTCTTTTTCTCCTTTTTCCCTTCTCCTCTTCCAACTCGAAGTAGAATCCTTGCAAAATCAGTTTCCATCCTGCCAGCAGTGACAGCTGCTTTGTGCTGTGCTGACTCCGTATGTCTTTGAGAAGTTCTGCTTCAGGAATTGTCTCTTCCGTTCCCAGGCATGGAAGTGCTTCTACTGTGGAGCTGGTGTAGTGTACAAGTAATTTTATTTTTATCTTCATTGAAATGCAGCTGGGACTAAGCATGAATTCACAAAAAAGTCTTGGAAATGGAAACGTCTTTCTGTCACTGGTATAATGCGCCTTTCTGATTGAGAATTGGAGGCATCCATCTTGCTTTTTAAACATTCAATTCATTATTGCTGATGCTGTGAGTTTCATTTGTACATCTCTTTCAACATATGGGCTGATAAACTGCATCCTGCTTAACAATGGGGTATTTATTTTTTACATCGTGGTTGAATGCTGCTCAGGAGTGATTAACTATTGAACAGCACATACTGGCTAGTCTAGAAAAGGCTGATGAGCTTCTCTAATCATTCAAGGATTGCAGGTAAGCTCCATGTACCAAAAAAACCCGCCCCCCCCCAAATCTTAAACATTGCACTATGTGCTAAGAGTTTCACATTCAGATATCAGTTTGACAGCAGATATTGATAGGCTTGACTTCTGAACTTTATTGAAATGTTAAGAGCAGTCCAGTGCCCTTTCTGCTACGCAGTAAAATCGTATGACTGCTAGTACTTGGCTGTTAATTTTGAGGAAATTATGTTCTACTATAGGACAAATGGATGCATGTCTCTCAGAAGAGTGGGTCATTTTGTGACTTACAGGCTGGGTTGTCCTGCAGTCGTGTGGGAATAGTAACCCACAAACATGAATTTATTTGTCTTTTGGTGTATCTTTGAGGTAGGAACTTCTGCTTGAAATAAACCACCAACATTTTAATTGAGCAGCTTTTGGGCATTATTTGCATTATACAGAGAAAAAGGAGCTGCAATTATAATGATGCACACTGTAAAAGAAAGAAAGGCAAATGACAAAATAAAACTTCATTGAGCTCTTCTGGTCAGGTTGATTAGACCTGTTTCATCAGATTATGGTAATTCAAATGCAGTAGCTGTTTAAAATTGTATTTGGCGTGCCTAAAGCAACTGTCACAAGAGTATACTAAACACACAGGCTCTTCATTAACAGATAAAACTCTCAAACTTTCTGGAGGAAAACAACATGAAAGTGGTCATAACCCTGATTAACCTTTCTACCAGCGATTAAATTGGTATATAAATCTGGTGTGAATTCTTGTTTATCTTTGTGAGCCTAGCATACTGCTGAGCACTGTTCCTCTGATGCTACAGATTTTATTCTTTGTAAACAGGAATTCTCCCCTGACTGTAATGTAAATTGCAAGGGCATGTTCCATTGTGAAGAACAAGTTATGAAAATATCTGTCAGAAATAATTACAGTTGATCCTGCTGTCGGGCAGGAATATAGATTGGATAATTTGCTGGTGTCTTCCTCAGCAGTGCTTTTTATAGTGCTGTTACCAGGAATATCAGAATTTAACTCAAAAGAGCGATACAATCACTGGGAAGGAAAAAAAAGGAAAGGAAAAGTTATTGATCTTCTATTCTTGCCTTTGCACAGTGGTTGCGACATAGGCTTACTTGTGCATTAATGTGTAGAAAGCAGAGTATGATCATGGATACTATTTTTTGAAGATGTGGATGCTCTTGAATGTACAAATGCTGTTTTTCACTGTCAACTAAGGGTGTCTTAAAGGCCTCAAACAGCCGTTTGTTCCTTTGAAATTTTATATCTGAAATCAGATGTGGCACAGAGTACAAGCCTTTGTAGAACACTGAGGACATGTGGGGGTAAATATGCCCTGTGATGGTCTGAAGTGCGTGTTTTGCCGAGTTGTCTGCAAGAGTGACTTTGAAGCATCCTGCAGAATAAGTTTATGGAGAAGTTGCAAGTCCGTTGATTGCCCTTGTCCTCCGCTCCCCCATTCACTAGATTATAAGACCTGCTACAGTTGTTTAGGACAGCAAGGCAAAAGAGAAGGATGGAAATGTACAGTTGGCAGGACACAAAAAAGGTAGGTCAGTAAACAGCTCTTGTAATTTCCTGAGTTTGGTAGAAGTTGAAATGTCATTATTCTTAAAAAGCGGACAACAATACATCTTTCTAATGTGCCCTCTCCTCACTGATATGCAGCTGTTAAGATTTTATTGATTGCTTCCCTTTAATTTCTACTCCTGATTACTTCAACACTGATGTTTTGGAGGTTTTAATTTATCTTTCCTCAGAAAGGTCTATAGCAACAGAAATGTTTTCCACCTCTGACAGGTATTGCAGTCTCTGACTATCACGGTGCATCATAGTGACCTCCAGGCTTTTTTAATCCAACAGACTATATCAGTGAATGAAAGGACTTACCTTAGGAAGGCTGCAGAGGGTTTGAAAGAAAACAGCTACTTTAATGAGAGAAAATGGACCATTCAGTGTCACTTGCTCATGGTATCTGTGCTGTTTTCTTGGAGCATGATAAAATGGAGAAAACAGTCCCAAAATGAGCTAACTGTCCCAACTAGGACCCAGGCTTCCTTAACCCTTCCTGTCTTTAACTCCTTTGACAGCTGTCTTCCACTGGGACAGAGGTGAAACTTCGACAGACCGCATTTGTTGAGCAGTGGTCCCCAGATTTGCAGCTCTCCTCAGCAAGACCTCAGAACAATTACAAGTGTGTCACCTGGACAAAATGTAAAACGTCGCTGTCAGACTGTCCTATCCCTGGTAAGGCACCTAAGGCCACCTAATTGCTGATGAAAACAAGCTTTATTAAAAGGAGAACATCTGTAAAAGAAGGGGACTACTAGGATATGTTACGTGTTTGTGAAATGTTCATATTRCGCTGTGATGAGCATACTGTAAACATGCATGCAAAGGAATGGAACAAGAACGAGCACAGGAAAAGAAACACTTTCTAAAGGTGTTCTGTTGTTTATTGTTTTTAGTCTGCCTCCTCTGAGGGAGAACTGGTTGTGACCATAGACTTCATTTATGAAAAATGCCTGTGAGTGTTATGACAGAGCAGGTTTTGATTTGTTAAGTCAATGAATCTTCAAAAAAAATATTGAATGAACATGAGGTATACATGATAGATCTAATTCAGGACAGCGTGGAGATGTAGACCTGACCTATCTAGCTGCATTTCTTACCGTGAAGTTTCACCACTAAATTTAATTTTAATATTATTTCCCTTCTGTAAGAATGACTGTGCAGCTCTGGATCCTATGCAAAGCCTTATGCACATATTTACCTCTGTGATCTAGAGAATACTGCACATGCTGATATTCCCATTAGGCCTGTATTTAAATTTTTGCAAAATCAAGATCTCAATACACTTATAATATTCTCTTCTCTGTGTAGTATGGATGTGTAGTATTATAAGTAGAATAATAGTGTAAATGTTAATATAAAAGATGAGTTGGCAGTACCCAGTACAATGTGAGTGACTGGTCTTAGTTCATCTTTAAGTGCCCATGCATTAGTAAAAGATGATGAAATATTATAATGTGCTAAAACACTAACAAGGACTAAATATAGTTCGGAATGACATTCCCTGTTAAATTAATTTGCTTAGCAATGCTGAGAACAGCTGCAGAAAATCACAAAGCATTCTTGTATTTTATGTAGCCTACTTTTTTTTTTTCACTTGATGAGTGGTTTTCTTCAAGTTTAACTTGGGGTTTCTTTTTGCTTTGTGGTCTTTTTACTTTGATAAACATAGTCAATTAAGTTCATGATAGGATGTGACTGGGTAAACTCAGTTTCCTAGGTACTGATCCTACTGGAGGTACCACTGCTGGCTGCATGTAAAGTGAATGCATGGGAAATTGGAATAATTGAGGCATTTAATGTCTGGACTTGATGGTCTTAGAGCTCTTTTCCAACCCTAATGATTCTATGATTCTGTTTCCATTCCTGGGTCCCCAGTATGTCACGTTAAGATGATCTGCCACTAAACAATGCTTGGGTGTTGCTGGAGAGGAGGTGTTAATGCTGCTCCAGCTGTGCTGCCTGGCATCCCTCTCAGGTCAGCTTGGCAACACCGGTGCAGAGCCTGTACCAGGATTAATTTTGATGGGAACAGCACTGTCATGATAATGTTCAGGTCTGCTCATACCTGTCTACGAGGGCTTAGAGAAGAGACAGAACTTCTCACGCATCTCTGTTGGGGAAGAGTTGATGGCAGCTCAAAATGCAAGACAGACTCAACCTGTGCCTGTTAAGACTTTCATGTTCTGATTAGATCAGTACAAGAAAAAGCCTTTGTTCCCTTTTCACTTTGAGTCTAGTGGAACCTTGCTCATCATCAGGGTGCTTTAAAATTTCCAGCAGCAAACCCACAGCAACAAGAGTCACTGAAATGGTGGAGTTGGCCGTTTATGGGCAACAGGAGGAGGATCTAGGCTGAAGCATGCAGGCTCCATGCCCCCCAGAAGTCATTTCTCGTACAGTTTTGATAGGTTGTGTGTGCTTAATAGAAAACAAAATTAATCCTCTTCTCTAAGACCATAGTCTCTGTTAGCTAGATGTACAGGGCTTAAATTTCCAAGAAAGTCAGTATTTACATAGTTTAGGTGTAAGAAAGAACACTGAATTCTCACCATACATTACTCAGAATATTTTTAAATGTGCTGAAGCTGTGCAAATTCTTTATGCCTTAGATCTGAGGGTAAACAGCACACTTCAGCACAGGAACATCTCCTGTGTGCTATATTGGATATTGAAATCATGTCATTCRTAAAATATATATATTTCACATAGCTAGTCTGCCAAGCCTATTCCATTCAGTTTAGAATTTTTTGGTGTTTCTTGAGACAAATTTACGTGGTCAGAAYGTAGCAATGTTCTTGAATCTTCTTTTTTTCAAAGATAGTATCTTCAGCTGTAAATGATAAAGACATGTTGCCTGCACGTAAAACCTTGCTGTAAATGAGAAAGCCTGAGAGATTGTGAGAGGAAACTGAAGTCGCAGTTTTTGGATAGGACTGAGGTAGGATCAGTTGCAATTCCGAGTAATCTGCTGAAATGATTCTCTCTTGTTCTTTCAAAGAATGTGTTTCATTTAAATTATGTAGCATGGAGTACTGAGCCCCTGTGAGAGGAAAGTAAGGGCAGCTGGCACAAGGGATTAATTGTGATGCTTCTTTATTGCAGAGCCTTGGCCCTTTAATTTATATAAACAGCCTAGAGYCATGAGAAGGAGAACAGGGCAACATTTTTCCTGCAATTCTGCTGTGATTAATAAGTGGCATTTCTGCTGATTGATTTTCAGTTTTGGAAAGTGTCTGAGAAGTTTTATTTATGTTGTATATCATGCATGTATCTGTGTATATTTGTGGAAAGTCAATAATGGTGTAAAATGCTTGCCTTCAATTTTCACCTGTTTTGTGTAAATCGGGGATGAAATGTTTTTATAACATTGTGTCTTGCCAGTTGTCTGCTGCAGTGCATTTGTTGGACTCATTAAACATCATAGAGGACAAGATGCCCATAAATTCACCCAAATGAATTCATGAGCAGTTAAACTACTAGAACCTGGTTTTCTCTGTATTCCTCGCCCTTGATTAATTACCCTTCCAAAAGTTATTTCAAGTTGAAGGACAAAGAGACAAGCTTTTTATCCATTAGGAAAAAAAAGCTAAAACTTTCATCCTGCTTAGCAATGTCTGCAAAAATGCCAGAGTTTACCCCGAGATGCTGCAGGACAAGAGCTGTCTCAGCCTGTCCAGTTTACAGCACCTTGACAGTCACCTAGAGGTGCCCTTCACTTGAATTACAGTGGCTCAACGTGGCACCTTTCAGATGTGCTCTATTGTAGGGCAGGAGGGCTGAAACTGCGCTGGTGCAACTCGCAAAAGGCTTTGTCAGGTAACAACAAACGTCAGCTGAATATAAAGTTTGGAACAAGAAAACAGCAGTGATAGTTAACCAGATTTCAAGCATCCTATGATAAGCAGTCTGGCCAGTGCTTATTGTTGTAATTGTTGTATGCTGAAGTGTTATTATATTAAAGATATTTTCATAGTGCACAGGGGTCTAATAAAAGTGGAATTTTTCTTCAGTGGCTATAAAAAGTTGTGGCATAGATCTAGAACTCTACTTTTGACCAGATTTATCAGTGGTGGTCAGCTCAGGCCAAAAAAACCAGAAGACGCTTTTACTGTTAGCCCCAACTAAAATCTAAACAAAAACTTCAGACATCAAACAAAAAACAAAGGAAAGATATACAAACAAAATATCCTGTGAAAGTAGCAACTGRTTTGATAAACAATGCCTTTTGGAAGATTGTTATTCAACCTGATGGGCTATCAAGATTAAAAATAAAATTCAAAAAAATCCAGTATTAAACACCTCCTTATGAGGTCAGAATCTGGTGTAAGATTTTCTCTTTTGTTGTTTTTTAAGGCTCCAACTTGTATATTCATAGTTCTAGGTACTTAAATAACACAAAATCCAAGCCTTCCTCTTTGTCATGCTCTGAAGAACAGAGTATTGAGGACAAAGAGGATCAGGGAAGACTGATAAAAAGTGTTTATACTTATGAAGAGAGGTAGGGGGACAGTTACTTTGATAGCCACACTTACAAGCGCTTTAAAGATTCACTCTACTTCATGAATGAGTCAGAAATGTCATATTCCTTGTCCTATATCCCATCATCATTCAGAAATTTCTGCCCAGCCTAAGTTAAAACTCCGTGTCATTCAAAAGAATGTGGAATCTGTTATTATTCATGTATCCGTTTGATTTCACACCAAAGCTCAGAAATGTGTTCTAGAAAAAACACCATGTTAGGGAAAAAAAAAAAAGATTATAAAAATACAAGATTTCACAGAGAAATATATCAGTTTATTCAGCTGCTCATTTCTACACTCCAGTATGTTTGGATTCGAAAATGAAATGCAGAAAAACACAGCTTTTGCTTGGCTATGCAAGCAAAATTGGATTTTGTTCCTTTGTTTCTGGGAAAMAAGGATGGGTTTCTGTTAAGTCTTCCTTAACAGAAACACAGTCTTCCTTAAGTTTTGTTTTGTTCAGGAATTTGACCTTTCTTATTTATATTTGTTTTCAGTAGGTGGATTAAAGCCAGGCATCCAAGGCACTATACCTGACTGAGTGAAAATATCATTTATTTTCTGGTGCCTTTGTTCTATTATCTCTCAAATGTGTGTGGAAGAGCTCTTGAGGTCTTTAGAAAAAAACTCTTTTTGTGGAACATCTAGCTCCTACTTTTGGTTAGTACATGGAGGAGGAGGAGAGGTCTAAAAGGTGTGGGTTTTATCATCAGGTTTGCAGTAAACAGTCAATCACCCTGGAAATACATTTACTATGCACATTACTGCAAGGGATTTACGTAGCATAGGGTATGAAAACTATTCTCTAGTCTACAGGAGACTGAAAACCATGTGAAGAAAATTTCTTGTCTAAATTCGGTTATTTTTCATGGATACCAAGTGATTTTTGTGTGGAGCAGCTTCATGACATTTATTGCATGTTGAAGTAGCTCATGCTACCATTTTTAAATGGAGAAGAGGAATCAATCAGCTGTCTCACAGTGGGATCATTCCTTGAGAGTGATGTCAGTTAAGTTGGATTTAAGCTGATTTATCTTACATTCAGCTTCTATGGAAGCTGGAAATTATATTGGAAAACACTTGGGGTCAGTCACATCTGATTCACTGTTTAGGAAGTAGGCACAAACTTACTTATGATACAGGAAATTAGTGTCTTTCAGTGCCGTGTTTTCAGCTAGGCACTGAAAAGTAGGCAGCAGAGCTGGCTGGTTATGCTCTCTGGACATGTGGCCTTTGCGAGGTTTGAGAAAACAAGGGAACATATTAATGTATTTTATATACTCATATATATGTATCTGCTTTTCATATATTTTTCATAATATTTCATACCTGTTTAGAAGATGATAACTGACTTAAAGTGAGCAAGGTGCTGCTAGCTTCTGCCCAGTTCAGGAGAGTCTTATGTTTGTAGTTGAAGTATAAAAGCACTAGGAAGTGACTCCAGGAACCCTTACATTTGCTTGTCTGTTGCTCAAACTGCAATTGCCTCCTTGTGGTGCATATTCCTTGCTTGCTGCAAGAGAAGAGCTAAGTGTAATTGTGATTTTAGTGGCCARCAGATGTTTCAGAGACAGAAAACGATCCCCTCTTGAGCCCTTGATAAAGGCTGCCACCCAAAAAAATAAACCATGTTAAAGCCCTGAAACCTTAATCTAAAACTCAAGAGCTCTGGCATATGACTGAGTTCTACTTTTTTTTCATTCATGTTTACATTTCAAGTTTAGGACAGTGCATGCCAGTGCTCCAGTGGGATTGTGCAAGGGCTGTGTTATGCTTCATGAGCACGGGCCTCCACTGAGGCTAATGCGAAGCTGCACTGTCCCCATCGGAGTTCTAGGAAGCATTTATGCCTTGGGCACATGCTAAATGTTTGAGATTTGCCTAGAACAAAAAGGGCATTTGGGTTTATATGTCCCTTAAGAGCTTTCTCTTCTTTAGATGACCATGTGCATCATGAACACACATAAGGGGTGTGATTGTTATTGCTGCTGACCTGATGGCATGTGTGCATGAAGCTTTGCAAAATGTGTGGTGTTTATACTCTCCAAGTTTGTAGTCTAACTGGGATGAGTGTCAGGCAAATAGGTTAATGATTTATAGGGAATAGATTTAATGAAGCKTGAAGGCCTGTACAACGTAAAGAGCGTTTACCTTGCTGTTTTCTTGTAAGATTAAAGAAAGCTTGGCACTATGAACATCAGAATGCTTCTAGCTGTGGAGGAGCTCTGGCAATTGAGCCACAGCAGAAAAAGAAGCCAAAGTCAGGGGAAGAGCAAGCTATGCATTGCAGCTTTTTAAGAAAAAATTATGTAAAAAGGTGGCAAAAGGAAGAGCTTGAGAATTAATTTTGCACTTACATTTAGGGAGTCAAAAGTAGGATAAAGTTGTGTTCTTGTACTTCTTAAATTCTTTAGTAAAAGCACTCACATAAAATACGAGTTTTACCATTGTCTTGTCAATGTATCACTTTGTAATACTTGTCTTGGATATTCTGGTCCAAATTCTTTCAAAGTAATACTTAGGTTTGTCATTTCAGTTATCCTTCAGTCTTCCCCTATTGCTTCCTTGCATTACTCACTGCAGAGTTCTGATAGCAAAGACTTTCTCAAGGATGCTCAGCTTGTTCTTGCTGGGGTATATAATATCTTTTTAGTGGTATTGTTTTGGGGAGGGGAGAGAAGTCCTCCATCCTCTGGTGTACCCAGCTGAATTAAACTTGTTCCTGTACTGTCCTTAGCCCCCTTGGCTTACTGGATCAGACACCCATATCTGTTACTGTTTGCCCCTTTTCTCAGCTCTGAGGGAAACTGGGATACAAGAAAGAATACAGTTTTTGATGTCATTTGACATTTAAATTACATCCAGTACCTGTGAAG
This sequence comes from Amblyornis subalaris, assembly GCA_018881555.1. Lineage (NCBI taxonomy): Eukaryota > Metazoa > Chordata > Aves > Passeriformes > Ptilonorhynchidae > Amblyornis > Amblyornis subalaris. The sequence continues at coordinate 10,151,999 of JACAXG010000007.1, read as the reverse complement.
ATCTTGATTTCATATGAGGTGTTGGACCTTGCATGTTTTTGCAGATTTTTAAAGCATTTTATTGCTGTCTCTGAACTCTGGTTTCTCAGCRGAGTCAAATATTTCTGAAAACTTTCCTCAGCTACCTGAGAATAGCAGAGGCAGAGTTACCTGTTTGTCTAAAATGTTTGTGCTTTATCTCTGCTCTAATCAGCTACAGAACTCCTGTGTAACTCGGAGGGCGCCCATGCTTTTAAGTGGTGCTGCTGTGGGCCTCTGCCTGGAAAAATCAATTCCAAATTGTTGTTTACCCATAACAGGGAGACTTTCCCTGCAACCAGAAAGATGTATGAGCTAGTGTCTCTGTGTCTTAGTGGCAATGAGGAGGGAGGAATTATGAAATAGCCTGTTTTGCTTTCTGCTTTCTCTTTTCCCAACCACTTTGTCTAGAAAATTTGCAGTTTGCCTCTTTGGCTCCTCTTTTTCTTACCAAAGAAATTCCTGCCCTCTGACTTTATCAAAGTCACTTTGTTCCAGTGTTACAGAACAAAGAGAACCAAAAAAAAAAAACCAAAAATCACTTTCTTGTGACTGTTTCCTTTTGTCTTTTAACACACTTTTGCTTGTTTTACTTGTATGTAAGAACCTAAAAGGAACATGACTTGGTTTTGATCACTCCTCACCTGTCCAGTCGAAGCTCACTAAACTGTAGATTTTTTCCTAATGTGCTAGTTTGCAGTTATCTGTGTAGCAGGAAACTCACAATAGCCTTCATGATTCTGTATTTTTTTATTAATCATCTACTGTATTTCTGATTTTGTTTAGGGAAAAACAAATGACATTTGCAGCAACACCACTTGGCAGCAGCATATATGCTTTCTTTAAATAGTTCACCTCCCATTGTTTTGTAAGACTCAGGAACTTTAAACATATTCAGTGGATAAATAATTATAATTGTTATTCCTTTTAGTCAAGGATAGTTTTCTTTCATTTAATTTTATTTTTGGTCTAGCTGCTAAATATAGTAAGCTTGAGATTTTTGCAAATCATGAAGAAGTTGAGAATCAGTGAAAGTGTAGGTGCTGCACGTTAGTTTTTGTGAAGTTAGGGGCTTGATTAATGTAAGAACTTCATGGCCAAATCTGATTTTTGCTAAAGAGAAATGCCTGTTTGGAGAATGGAAAACAAACATACATGGCATGATTAGAACGTATCAGTGTACATGTGCCTGAAGACAGCCAGGAAAGCTAAAGAGGAAAGCATTGTACAGTTGTGTGCCCCAGCTTGTGRGAGGAAATCACTCTGTACTGGTATTTTATTTAGCACGAAGCCAATTATGCTTTGAAGAGCTTTTACCCAGCATTAACTACAGCTAGACTGGAGCAAGGAAACACCCACTGTTGCTGGGTTAGTATCTGCCTAACTTGAAAGGAGTCTTTCTTTAGCCATTTTGCACTAGCATGACACATTCTAAACAACAGCAGCAGAGGTGAATGGCCACAGTCCAGCAGCAGGCAAGCTGTTCTTTCTGTCTTGCATCACGTTAGATTGAGCATCAGAAACACAGGTCCTTTTCTTATTCCATTAAGAATTTTTCTTTTCTCATCTATTTAGAGTTTTAATCAAAAGAAGGCAGAAAGTATCAAAATATTTTCTGTGTTTTGTARAACAATGTGTAGCTGCCATTTGATATTAACAGCTTGCAGAGATTTTGCAATAAATCCTCCTTGCATCCTGGAGATGAATAGTTCTAGTAGTGTTTTGTTATGGGAGTAATTAAAATTTGCAAATGTTAAAGCTTAGAAGGGGGAAAAGCTTTTCAGAAGCRAATGAATCTGTATTTTAGTTGTCTGAGAAATAAGCTGTTTTGTAGCTGCAGAATTTACAGAGTAATCTGCTCATGGCCACAGCCTTGCACTCCAGAACTAAGCCTCTTACATTTTTTAGAGTAATAGTATTTTTAGTTGTGTGGCTACTGTATTAATATATAAATACAAACCAAGGCAGGGAYTGAGCATTCTAATTTTGCAAACAACTAAAGCAACTTGTTTTGTTTAGAGAAGTTTTTGTGTTTGTTTGTCCYTGTTTTGATTAGAGAGGTTGGATAATAGCTGTGCCAAGGTCCCTTCCAGTGTGAGTGATTTTTTGATTCTGTTCCTGAATAACTGGGAGGTGTAAATTAGCTGGCACAGTTCAGTAGCCAATTACACAGTTCTTTTAAAGTTATGATGATTAATACAGATGTTGCAGTTGAGCAACTTGTTCCATAGCTTTTCATATCTCCATCATATGTACTTTGATACAGGAAAGATGAGCATAGGTAGAATGTAATACAATTTTTATCAAATAAGTAAAAACATGGCTAAAGAGTATCTTGGTTGCATAATTTGTTCCTCTTAAGTGACCAAACTCATCAATTTTTCCCCTAAATTGAATGAAATTGTTATAGAAATTGCTCTTTATTATAGTGCCACATAATGAAGGAACCCTGAAACAGGATCTATATCAGGATCTAAGAGCCCTGGCCTTTCACAAATTTCCCCCAAAGTTAGAATTTTGTTTTTAACTGGGAAATTCACTATTTTTACATGCACCCTTTGTTAATGGGGTGGCTTACACGCATAACAGAGCAGCCCAGTAAGAATGAGAGCCAATAACAYACAGTTCAACTTATCAGAAATTAATTCCAAACTATTCAAACTTCAAATATGTAATTTATTCAAATCTATTAATTTTCTGAATACTGCTTGGTGCAGACAGTAATTAAGTATTTTTCTCYGTGTATTCTATAAAATATAGGTCATTTTCATCAGTCATAAAATGCCAGGGACATCTGTGTTGAAGGCAAATGTAACTGAATTTGAATTAGGGTTGGAGGTTGACTTGGGAGTGTATTAAAAATAGTTTTGATGTGATTCAGTACATACCTTCAGGCAGCCTTGCCACTGACATTTATCTAAGGAACAGCTTTATATTGATTTTTTTTTTTTAATAGAGAAAAACAAATTTCTGAGAGGACAGAATTTTTCATTCAGTTGTGCTGAGATCGTTGTCTCAATTTTTTTATCTTTTTGTTTTTTTCCCAATATGAGAAAGCAGATTAAAATCAGGTACCACAACAGAAAAAAAAAAAATGCATGCCCCTCAGAAAATATCTTTCTCTTACCATTATGGTAAAGGTTGTTATCTTGTGTCTGGCAGGTAGTGTTTTACTGTGCTCRTCTCTCTCCAATTAGCTCTTCTTAWTTTTTTGCCAACAGTGATAGCCATCGTCTCACTTACCACTGCAGGTTCCCGCTATGCGAATTCAGAGCTGTTTCCAACATCAAAGTTCAATTTAATGCCTCTAGGAAGCRGCTAGAATTTATTCAGGGAGTGAAGATATTCAGCTGCAAATGAAAAGATGGTATGAGAGATTGTGACAAGATCATCAAAAACTTTGACTAATTAATCTGCTGCAGCATCTTGCAGGAGTAGGCTCTTTTTCAGATAGCACCTGTTCATAGAAGTAAGYATTACCTCTGTACGTGATATCTTGGACTGTTGTAACTTGGGCATTCAGACCAAATATTGTCAGGAATTCTGACTCATAATAACTGACTGGAGAAAACACAAGAAGCTGGTAGCAAGGCCAGAGAGGGCTCATTTGTCTTCTGCATGTCAGCTGAGATCATTATGAATATCTTGTTATTAGTCCCTTGTCTTCTCAGTTTGTTTGTTCTTTTTTGTTTCATATATATTTCCTTTTCAGTGCTGTTCCTAAATTCTTTCTTGACCACCCTCTTTTCTTYCAGCAGCTCCGTTTTAGAGCTATTTGCGTGATTTTTGTGAATTTTTACATGCCTTCACTTGTCATCCCAGTGGAAGATGATCTGTTTMTGCTGGGATTAAATGTTAATAATTACACTGTTCACACATTGCTTTCCCTGGTTAGTCCAAGAATAATAAAAGTGGGAGCATAGACACAACAGAAAAGCACTCTTTTGCAGTAGAAACACTCTCCTTGACTATTATTAATTCACTTGCAAATTTTGGTTCATATTTATCCTCTGATGAAGCTTCTTGCTAAGCAGTGAGTCTCCTGGTGCAGAGCTGTAAGTTAGATCTGAAAGAAAAAAGTTATAACAAAGTTGCTGATAAGCCTAAAGATTTTGTCTCCAAAGTGAAGTCCAGTTTGATAGCATATTTGAACATACATATCCCTATTATAACTGGCAGCAATTATATGAAAAAYGTGGGCAAATTGCAGGACTTCTTTCTTGATCCAGTGTGTTAAAGATGACAGAGCCTGTGTTTGAAGTTCTGTAGGAGTTTGGGGATCAGACATTGCCATTTCCTGCTGGTACATTTTGTCGTGCTAYGTGAATTTGGTCAGGTCTTCATTATTTCCCACATTATTCTTCTTGTTTATGCAGAGCAGAATAGCTGAATTTCAGTAAAAGAAAAATACAGCTACAGGAGTGAGAAGAGCATTGCTGAAAGTTCAGAGAAYTTATAAGATACTGTGGTGAGAATATGTATTTTCAGATGAAGGAGAAAGGAATTCCAGTACTGGAAATGCAGGAAATTATTCAAACATATTTTCAAAACACGAAGCATTAATAATTCATAAATGATAATCTTAAAACATCAGTGTTTTTCAAGAAGGTTTTTAAGTAACAACTGAATTGATCAATTGGCCCCCTCATTGAATTAGGACAGGGTGGTTTTCTTAAATAACTTTAAATGATGATGCTATTTAATTAATTTTTTTCATGCCCTGAATCTTTATGTTCATGAATGAAATGTAATGAGGCAGTAATAAATCCTTCAATTCTCCTTTTGCAGCACAAGTACAGAACTACATGTGAAGATGGGGAGCACATTTGCTGTACCCATTGTGCACATGCCATGCATTTGGGTAGTAATATCAAATAAGCAGAAATGCTGAATTTGGCACTTGATATGAATATAAATTGCTTCCCCTTATGATTGAGATTATCACAATTGATGGGACTGGGCGTAGATTATAGATTGTTGTTGGGGAATATCCAGGGATTCTTTTAGAACCTTCCAGTTTGCAGCTATAYTGTGCCAGGTTTAAATCAAGTGATCTTTTATGTACGAGTAGTTCTGTCTGTTTTATCTCCAGCTGCCATTTGATTCCTGTTTAAATTGGAGCTTGCACTTCTAATTTTTTTTTTAAATTCCACATGTGGCTACTTTTTAGATAAGGATTTGAAACATTTGTTTCCATTTTGTTTTGTTGTAGAACATGTGAATACCTCTCGGGKTATAGTCTCCGGAGCATGGGAGAACTGGTGAACAGCACCAGGGCTAGTTTGGRATATTCATTTCAAGTGCAGCAATACTGGTTTAAATAAACGTCAAACAGTTGTGCAGTTTTTCCTCTTGGAGAAACTTGTTTCAGCCCTGGATCAGKGCATTTGATGTAGATGGTTGTTATGTGGGGTGAGGAGAGGAGTCCTGCCTGCCTGGGCTGTGATGAAGACAGCAGTGTTGCAGCGGGGCAGCTGGCTCCTTCATCTCTCTGAAGTAAAGAGTTATATGGAACTTTCCTGAGGACTGACCTTTGCCTTCTGCGTTTTCACAAAAAGCTTTAAACATACTGGGACGGGCCGAGTCAACATCCATTGGGCACGAGGGGTTTGCCTGTTGGTTAGGAGATGCAAGGATGAGAAACCATCGTGAAGGTATTTTCTCAAAATAGTGGCTGTGGTGCTTTTTCCAGACCAGAGAGYTCCTTATATGTCAGCTAGAGAGGCAGCTTAGAGGCAACATGGTGGGTGGAAGTGCTTAGGCTCTCCTTGGACCAGCACAGCAACAGCCCAGACCCCTCAGACTCGAAGTTTGCGYCTGTTAGGCTTAGGGTAAACACAGCCTCCCTCTCCATGATCCAGGAGACACTTATGTGGACAGTAGTGCAGGCTGGGCAGGAAGACAARGCTCCCTAGGCCAAAAGACTTAATCTGACTGGGCCAAATTGCCCAGACATTCCCTGGGTACCAATATCATAYAGCACTGAGGGCGAGGAAGGAATTCAAGATGTACTGCGGGAGGCTATATTTGAGAAGTAGAGCTACTATTGGTTTTTTAGTCTGTTTTAACTACTCTCATTGCATGGTTTCCTTTCTGCTCTCAGYAATTATACTAATAGTATTGATTTAATCCTTTCAGTCTTCAAAGAGCTGTTTGAATAATAATGAGATAATCCTCCTGACCCCTGGAGAGACAGATAACCATTCTTAAAAATAAGAAGTCCTTGTCCAGTAAAGGCAGATTTGAGARCAGCACTGCAGGTAAAGAGAAGTTCATGCCTGAAATTAGGGCATGTCTTTAGTCCATGTTCTGTTTTGAAGATAGCTTTTTGTAAGGGAGGAGAGTGGAATGAAAAAGAGGATGACAAAGCAGCAGGCTAGGTAGAGGCCAAGCCTCGGTGGTATCTTCACAGTTCCAGGCAGCAATTCTCTTGGGGACTGTGTCATTCAACAGCTCAGTGGATAATCAGGACTTTCTTTATCTTGCCTTCATCTCTTCTTTCCTCCTCCTAATTTTAGTGCCTCCTAAAGCTTTGCCTGAAAGTAGATCATGTGTTTGCTGCTGAGTCTTGCATGTTTTTACAGGTTTTGGCATATAGATGCCTTGATCATGATGAAGATTTGAGATCCAATTGTGGTGTTGGTGTTTCACAGATGGGTTTTCTCCCTGTGTTGCTACTGCAATCTCTGGCTTCCCAGAGTGTTTTATTGTATCAGCACTGTTCCCTTCTCCCAGTTCTTCCCACATTGGGTGATTTCACTCAGTGTTGGAAAGCTAAAGTGTCAGAAGAGGGGTAAAGAAATATTGGATGCTTACGCTCTCACGTACGGCTGCGTTCCCTGCTGAGTGATGCTGGTTGTCTCAGCAGCTTCTTGTTTTATAACTGCCTTACGTTGTAACACAATTATCTCAGCATCAGGCCAGTTCTTTATTCTGACACTTCTTAAACGTCTCTAGTGATGTGGTGTCAGCTCGCACCAGAGGAGACGTGATCAAGGAGATTTACGCAGCTGAGTGTGGATGTATTTTCTACGTGGAGGAATTAGAAGTTGCATGCACGTGTGATTACTGAAGGGAACCTTGTGTGAATTCAATACACATTGTGTAAAACATGAACTCAAGTCTGTTTTGCCCTGGGTACATGGTCTTAGAGATCTCTGTGCCACAGAAAGGTGACGTTCATTGCTGTTGTACAGTTGGAGGGACTCATCTCTGTAATGATTCGTTTGGTATATCTCATGTACAGAGGAATATGAGTATTGATCCGGGCCATTAAAATGTATCATGCTTCTATTATTTTATAAGCATTAGCTGCATACAAGGACAACATAATAAACTGTAAAATGTATTCCAGTTCATGAAATTCACCAGTCTGTTGTTCTGCCCAAGGTGACTATTAACAGTTCCAGTAATTCCTGTGGACACCTKGGGGGCTGGGTATGACTACTAATGCGTGTATAATACAAAGTGTGTCTTCTCAGTAGAGCCTTGCAGCAAATTCAGGGAGAAACCAAATTCCCCCAATTTCCTTCCCTTCCTTTCTTCACTTTCCACTATTAGTCTCTGTCTTGAACATGGTGTGTCATGGCTACTGACATTTCAGTCATTGATTATTACAGCAATATAATGCATACAGCCAGTGTATATATCTGCAACATGACAGTGTAATTACCTGCTGGCTTTCCAGAACTCACTGGCAGTATGACTAATGTTAAAAGCTTTTTTCTTTAAAAAAAAAAAGCTTTCTTTCTTCTTTTTGTTTTAATATAAACTAATATAAGCCCTCTGTGGAATGTGAGACTCTGCTAATGACTCACTGGGCAATGAAACAGCGATCTCAGACACTGTAATGTGATGCAGAAAAGGTCATAAACTTGCTTTCATAACAGGATTATTCATACATTCATTCATTAAAAATTAAACACATGTGGGAGCACACGATGCATTGAAGTTGGAAAGTATTGGTGAATACTTTCTTGTAGTTTCTTTACTCCTGATCTGTTGGTGTGAGTTGCAGTTACTCCAAATTAAGTCTTGCCTCGTTTACTGCCATTTACACCTGAGGGTAGTTAATTGCTCTTGTTGAAGTCAAGTGCCATAAGTAGCTACACAATGTTTGAGAACCATGACTTTATGAAGTGATGGCTGGATGGTTGCTTTGTTTTCCTTTTTAAGTCTTTACAATGAGCTTATATTTAAAAGAAAAACATGAAGTTCTTTATTATTTATCTAATTTTACCTAAAAGTTGTTAGGTTTTTAATTGTACTGTTAAAAGTTTTTTGTTGTTGTTTTGAGTGTTTGATTTGGTTTTTTTTGTTTTTCTGGAGTCATGCAGAAAATTCAGTGTGCTCCAAAGTCTTGTGACATAGCTTCCTATCTCAGCCTGGTAGCGTTGCTGTGGGGATTTTTTCATTGGTGTGCCATGCTAGAATGTAGCTAGGACAGGATTGGTTAGTCAGAGCTGAATGTGGTGCTATGGAATGAAGTTAAAACAGCTGAAATAGGGTGCACAGGGAAGCCTGTCTAGTCTAGTGTATGGCTCCCTGGGCCAGCATGAGATGCCTGTGAAAGAATCTAAAAATAGGCTGAGCATGTAGTGGCAGACTGTGACTCAGGGTTGTCTTGAGTCAGGGGTGATAGTTTCGAGGTTAATAGCCTTCAGCAGATTTCTTCTTATGTGAATTTGCCTAATCATATTAGTGCTTATGTTGACTTCTGACTTCCACAGCAACGTAAGATACGGAGTTTCACAGTGACGGAACAGTATATGCAGAATTCTCTCCTATTGTTGATTCTAAATCTGTTTGATAGCATAACCTGGCGTCACATATTTCTTTTAGTAAAACAAATTTTTAAAAGGGAGAGTGTTTTCCGTCTCATTTTTCAGTAATGCAATTCATTTTATGGATCTCCATTGTATTTCCACCCAGACAGCTCTTTTGTAGGCTAAAAAAAGTATTTCCAGTCTGTGCAGTTGTTTTATTACTGCCCTTTCCTGTAGCTTTTCTGGTTGTAGAATGTTAAGACAAGAACCAGAACTTCATGTGAGATTCATGAAGTGGTTGTGCCATGAAAATACACAGTAATGTATTTAGTCTTACCATTTCTATAACTTTCCTGATACTTGTCAACTTATGACTTGTTTCCTTCCTCCCCATAATAATAATTGTCTCCCATTCTCACTTTGTTTAGACCATTATGGACCTGATTTTTATTTTGGTTGGTGCAGGAACATGCAAGTGACATGATAAACTTTGAGGCAATGGCATCAGTTACTGTAAAATTTTGCAGATGTGACCAGGTCATACTTGAGGCCATAACCTTGACAAGCATCAGAAAGAATTCAAAGCCTATTTACAGTTCAGTGTTACAACATTTCTGTTGTTCACAAGCTGGGTAGCAACTCAGGTTGGTTTTAGAATCCAAATGTAGCTAGAGCTGCATATTACTTGAACATCAGTAGCCAGACAAGATTTCTATGTCTACTTTTCTTTAATTGCAGGTATTTATGAGCCGCCATTTCTTGTATTATTGTGGTGAACCTACTCTGGATGTGAAGATTGCCTTTTGTCAGGTGTGTGTTCCTTACAGGTAAAACAAGGTACAGTATATACTTGTACTTTATTTTTGCCATACATGCTATAGTAAAAGAAGTAGAGAAGTGGGTTTCAGCAGCTTACTGGGAGTAGCTGATGATTAGAATGAGAATAAACACCAAAAAGTAGAAAAATGCATCGCAAAAATTACTTTTCTATTGGCTTTTAAGTTTATTTTGTAGTTTAGTCTTAATTATTTTTTATTGTGTTTTGCTAAAATATTAATTAATGTTTTGAGGGGTTTTTAGTGCAAAATAATGGTACAGTTTTCAAACAGAAAAAAATGCAAATTAAAACTATTTTATCTTAGCCCCTTTTTCTGAGACAGACCCTTTTGCATTATAGCCTGTGACTATAATTTTCTGTTTACTGGAAGTGAAGGGAGGGTAGTTAAAATTGTGGTGTTTGTCTTGCCTCCCATTGAACACCATGTGCTATGCAGGTTCTTGAGGTCATGAGACTGCCCTACAGCCAGTTCTGTATTTCTGCATTACCTTTGAAATTGTTTGATCACAATGTGTGGAAGTCCAAAGGCTGAAACTAAATCTGTGATGCAAAGAAAAAGCTTATTGATTTGTTCAGGTTTTGGGTCTCTTGATTAAGTTAGTTAACATATATATGAGTTATAAATCTGTGTGCATAGTTTTCCCTTGTGAATGAAAGATGGCTTTTTTTCCCCTACTTCTGAACAGGTTTTTGTGCTTGAATTCTGTCTCTTCGTAGTTTTGGTGGGTGTTTTGTGAGATTGGACACCAGTAATCTAACTAACTGGGGGGATATTAGGGACATTCTTCACTTTTTGAGGCTGAGAACAATGCTGCATTCTCAGAAATGAATTTGTGATAACCTCTGATTTTTTTCTTTTATATTACATATGGAGTTCAAGTAAAGGCACAATTGTAAAAASGAAAGGGCTCTTATGTGTAAGGATTTAACACAAAACAGTGTTGGAAGGTTTGCTTTGTGTTTTTTAACTTGGGAATACTAAATATTTATTCTGCTGAGAAGGCTGGATCTGGACTTAGGAATCATCAGCTCTGGGATGGGCCTTGTSTGTTCAGTTTGGTAATCTGCTTAACTGTCTGCTCTTTTTTATCTCCTGTGCTTCATGTGCATGTGTTTAACCGGCTTAATTCTTCCACTGTTTTGGAGAGAAGCAACGTTGTCAAACATAGTATTTTAGTAATGCTTTGACAGAGTTCACTTCCAAGAAAAAAAATTGCAAAAATTGCAAAAAAGGTTTTTTTTCTCAGATTGCATAAGCAAAGTGTTGTTGATGAAAAAGTTACTTTCACTGTGCAGAATAGAGTTTTTTGCATAGCTCTACTGCTGACTTTTCTCTCCTTTTTACTTAGACCATTTTGGACGCATTTTTATCACTGAATAAAATTGATTCCTGTTTAATGGCTGCAGCAGGTACCCAGAGAGGACTCATCCAATATATACATACAAAGAGATTCTATCTTGACATTGTAGGATACAGGATTCCATCCTTCAAGCACTTACCACATAAATACCTTTTCAAAGTCTTCAGATCTTCAGATTGATTCTCTTGAGGATAAAAGCTGGTTTAAGCTTCGTGTTTAGGCTCTGATCCAAATAACAGCTAGAATTATGTATAAGAACAGTCCCTAAATTAAGTGTCCTTTTGCATTAGGACCTGTCTTGGGTGCTGTTCATTTGTATTGCTTAAGGTGGGATGGGGGTTATGCCTCTGTCCTGGCAGTACTTGGTCCAAACATCCAGATCTTTATTTAGAGACTAGGAATAGTGTCCAGGTAGTAAAATTATTCTGTTCTTATTCCTGCTTCCATTTGAAATTTGTGCATCACTGCAGACTTTCTACAAAACTGAAGAGTTGTGCTGACGTGCCTTTCATAAAGCTACAATATTGAAGAGTACTCCAATTATTTTTAGTACTGGGGGCATATTTTTCTTGTAACATATTTGCSGCCTAAAAAGGCATAGCTTTATGTGCTCTGAAAAAGAAGTGACATATACATAATTATAGGCTCTTTCTGTTGACATAGAGCTTATGTCACTGAGCATATTAGTTTTGGAAGATGAAATGCTAATTCAGCAGGAATAGAATTTTAAGGATTTCCAACTTCAGGAAAAAAAGGAAGGCCTTTTCTGAGAAATACTCAGTAGCGTAAGTAGGGTAAATATTTACCTCCCCACCCCCTCACCCCGTTTGCAGTATAAAACCACCTAATTCTGGAATTACTGGACATGGGTAGCCAACTCATGTTTTGAAACAGCCATATTTTTTAAGGCTGAGGAAAAGGACATCTGCTTTTCTGTGATAATAAGAAAGTAGAGCAAGAAGGCAAGAATTTCATTAGACTTTTGTAAGGCTGATATCACCAACAAGCTTTTGTCTGTAGGACCAAACACATTTTTATTAAAGCACAAGGTCATGCAGAGTAGTGTATCGTGAGTAGAATAGGACATTAAATTTTAATGCTAATATAGCAATAATATCTATCAATGCCTAAAGGATACTGACTTCTTCATCCAAATTAGTAGGTATTCATAAGCTATCAACAAGAATATATCAACAAGTGATATATTAGATTTCTATGAGTAAAATGATACTTCATAGGGTCAATATCTGTCTATTTATTGCTAAAGCTGTGATTATATAGCTCTGTATAGTCTTTATTTAGAAAAGGGAGAATCTTTTTGTTAGCTATTTTCCTCACATCAGATACTGTGATATTGTATTGAGAAATCTGCTTTGTCTCCTATACCTTTGGCTACATTATTCATTTGGATCACTGGTTTAGTTCCTGTCCATAAAGAAACCTCAGTCTCGAGGAACCTTTTCTCTTGGTGTTTCTTGATCAGTCCTTTTAACCTTCTTTGGTACAATGACCAGGGCTGGATGTCACCTGTGTGTCAGCATTGAGCTCTTCAGGCATCAGGGGAGCGAGGAATCATTTGGATTAGTTGTTTTGTTGTGCAGATACTCGCTTATTGCTCATCTGTTAGAAGTCTCACTTGGAATGAAGGAAACACCTTTGGGACACAGTGACTTCCGAGCAATACATGATTCCACATTTATAAATGAGCTATGAAAATTTTGTGCATGTAAGAAAGAAGGAATTCAAAGTAGTTCAAGGTCAGTGAACATATGGAGGACAAGTGAAGAATAAGTAAATAGTTCTTTGCTTCATGTTTTGAAAAGAAGGCAAACCTGCTGCTTTGTGTGTAATAAGAACTAGGTAAGCTGATGGGGTTTTGGTATTTCAGAAGAGCTTAAACAAGGACAGAGTATTTAAACAAAACAAAAAAAAATGAAAAACCAAAACCAGCAACAACAAAAAACCTCTGCCAAACAAAAAAAAAACCCACCCAACCAGCACTTAGAAATATTGTACTCCATTTAATAAGATGTTTTAATATGATGTGTTAAAATAGAGGGAACAAAGCAAAGATAAAAAGATCAATGACTATTCAACCAAGGTTGAGGTGCTTGCAGGGATCAGGTGGCTACTTGAAAGGATAACTGCATAAAGCCCCCCTGTCTGGAGGTAGGGAAAGACTGCTGGAGAGAGAGATTAAAAGAAGGCCAAGAATTAACTATTAAATCGCACTCGAAACATACTAAAGTCATGAAGACTGGGTTACTAATATAATCCTTACAGGATGAGAATGACGTGGAAGAACGTAGAACTGTGGTGTGATGTGGCTGGTAACACCAAAATCTGTAATGTTACATCCAAACACACACACACACACACACCCCCCCCCACACACAAGATGAAAAACCTACTTTTTGTAGGCTTGATCACTATCTATGGACTTTTGAGTTCAGGGAGAGCCAGAATAAGTGAGAGTCTGGCTCTATGGTGAGTAAAATAGATATAATTTCTGCCATAAATGTGGCATATACAGAATACACAATTAAAAATAATTTAGTAGGTCTTTCTATGCAAAGTTACTCTGTATTTCCCAAGTGACAGCTTCTGTGACCATTCAAATTAACACAGCAAAATCTGTGACCATAAAATTTGAAGCAGAGGGCTCAGTAAATGCATGTTCATGACAGAATTCTGGCACTTGAAACTTCTGTAAAAATTACAGCTGTACAAGTGGGAGGATGGCCATTAAATTAATAGTCCTGTTGACTTAGCAGATGCACCCAGGTGAGCAGGGCTGGCCTCTATGTACATTTTCAGAACTGGCGAGAAGACCGAGGGTTTTACCATACTTGTGAATTTCAATCTCAGCATCTGACTGTTTAAATTGTAGCTTGAAGATATTTTCCCTTTGGATCCTGAGGGAACCAAAGGCATCCACCTCTGAAATGTGCTGTTGTTTGTACCAGTCTCTTTGTCTGAGGTGGGGTGGAGATGTGGGGGCCACTGGGGAGCCATTGGGGTACCTGGCTCAGAACATCCCCTCTGCTTCATCCTGCTCATCCCTGGGCTCTGTGCCAACTGCAAATTAGGAGTCAGCCTTTCAGTCTTCCATCTGATTCTTCTCCTCACCTGCATTTACACACGTGAAATCCTATAGCTGATTTCGGCAGCCTTGCACCATGGCACCCTCCGAAGGGTGTTCCTGCTGGGATTTCTGTGGGAAGACTGGGAAAGATGGAGGTAAAGTTTTGCCTCTGCTAATGAGCCCCAACAGACTCTGTGACAGCACTCATCGTCTTGGAGATGCCAAGGAGAGCAATTTGCCTTAAATTGCCGCTAGCATGGGCTGTATTTATAAAAGCTGAAATGTACGAGCTGTAAGAAATTGCCATATTTTAGGCTCATCTGTAATAGAGGGAATGATGTTCAGAAACAAAGGTCTGTCATTGGAGTATAATAAGTATAGTTCTTTTGTAGGATAGAAATGGACAAATAAAATGGGATATCAGGAAGCAATTCACCTAATAATATAGAAAATAACATCATTTTATATCCAAGGGCTTTTTACTTCTCTTGCTCTGTGTGCTCTGAAAAAAAAAGGAAAAGAGTACAATTTGTAGCTCTTGAGTTATTAGAGTTTCACTGAATTTTTAAATACTTGTCCTTTGAAAGCAAAATATATGCTCTCTAAACAGTTAGTAATGGTGAGACTATCTTTTTCCTTCATCTCAAATGCTTGAGTCTTGACAGTTTATTTTCTTTCCTTCTCCTCCTCAATTTTTGGAATGCTGGGCAAACATCGTTGCACATGTGTCTATGTGTTTGAGTGAGCCAACAGGAATAGTTATGTTTTCAGGGCTGAAAATCTTTCACTTCCCTTACTCTCAAATCTCTCAGTATGGAGGAAAGAGAATGGCATTGGGGAGAGAGAGAGAGAGAGTGTGTGTGTGTGTGTGTGTTTTAGAAGTTTTCAATTAGGTACTGAAAAGAGAAAATAATGGTGCATACATTTTTTTTACATATGAAATGAAAGCTAAGTTCCTATCACTGTAGAAGCAATGTAATTTCATTGTCCAAATATTTATGGAAACTAAAAACAAATGGCACTCCAATGCATACTTTGTCTCTGAGGAATAATCTTTCATCTTACACAGAGGTCTGAGAAATGTAGATGTGTTTTGTTCAGAGTGAAAAGGATGGAGAAATTTGCTTTTGTTTCACGCTTGCAGTGTTTACTATTATTTTGGGGCCCCAGTATTGTAGCTTGCCTGAGTTCATTTGAAGTTCACCTGAAAATTTATTAACCCACTGGAATTCACTTTATTATATGAGATCTATACATTTTTACTATGATATCCTAAGAAGCAAACCTGATTGCCATGTGTATCTATAAACTTCTTTCCCTCATCTATTTTTTAATTAAATGCTAATTCCTATTTCCTTACTATGTCACTCTCAATCACATTTGAAAGAAGTTTATGATTTAGGTGCATATACAGAAGGGCGTGTACTGGAAATTCCTGGGTTCCTTTTTGATGCCACATAGTGAAAGCTGTGACTTGAGCTGCCAGTACAGAATTTGAAAGCCCTGAATCTGAAAAAGCTTAGTGGTGTAGATGGGGAGAGCTGGGGGAATATTTGTAGCTGTACCAACACCAAGGCTTCTGGAAGGGATTTGAGTGAGCACTGAGAACATAACAGAACAAGACCAAAATGTAGTGTGTAGGTTTCTTTAAGATGAGCTATGTGAATTCGGAGATTTGGAGAACGTTTTCATCAGGGTTTGAAACTAAAAGTAACATTGACGTGCTCTATAAAGAGTATGAATTTCCTTGTTAATGGGAAAAAGCTTTTTACCTTAATTTTAGAGTGAAAYGAAACTGCCATTTCCTTGTCCTCATTAGGAAGTGGCTGTTGAATCAACTTAGAGATGGTTCTTGATTATGTGTCATCTTGGTTTGGGGATCTGATCAAATGTGATTAATCCAATAACTCTGTTCATTAATTGATTTAGAGATTTAAGTTAGGATCATGACAAGGATAGTTATATCATTCATTTCCTGGTTGTTATGAAAGTAAGCAGTGCATTGGGCTTAAGCAGTAGGCTTACTGGATTTTGTTTTGCTTATTTAGGCTTTGGTAAAAATCAGAAAATATAGAGTAGGGCTTTTTTCTGTAGCTTTTTAGCAGTGTGTAGTTTTTAGCAGGGTTTAAAGTGAGGAGGCAACTTAGTAGATGACCTGGAGACTGTTTGCCACAAAGCTGAGTTGTTTGCCACTCGGAGGACGCATTCTGCTTAAATTGAACTTCAAATCAGCCTGTCTTGAATTGTAGAAGTAATGCTTGGTGTTTGTTTTCTACCAAAGACCTTACAGGGAACAGATTTTCAAGCAGACAGAAAAATATTAATCTAAAAAGAAAAAGTGATTCCAGGAAAAATAAAACAGTCTTTCCTTTCCTACTCACACACAGTGAGGAGCAGATTGTCAGTGTTACTCAGAGGAGAGCTGCTCATCAGGACATTTGTGTTTCCTTAGCAGTTGTGATCTTCTGTGTCCCACGACTTTAATTGCTCTTGACTGAAGCAATTGGATACGTTAATTATCCATACAGCTGAGGTACTACAGAGTGGTTCTTCTGAGCTTTAATTGATTTTTAAGACATTTCTGGATTTAAAATAACCAGCTGCTGGAACTGCGTTAGTTCAGAAATCCCACTGTAAGGCAGTATGGGTTTCCCAGGCTAGTAGTTCGCATGGTCAGGCTAAGGTAAAAGCAAGTAATTTTGATTTTAAACACAGAGTGGTAAAATATCCATTCCCATGTAGCTCCATACCACACAACAAGCTGTCAGATAGCTTGGGAGTGAGGATGCAAATAAGTTGTGGCAGGCCTGGCTCATCCGAGCCTTAACACAGTCATCCAATTTGTTTAAAAAATTCTCTATAGCTGTACTTCCAGAGGAGCTGGCTATGAGTCAGGCTCACTAAGGAATGCAATTTTTATGCTGACACTTTATATATAAACATTGGTTTCAGAGTAATGGATGTTAATGCTGAATATGTCCTGCATTGTTCTGATAATGACATAAAAAAAGCACAAACTGCTCTCCAAGTGCATTTGTCTAGCCAGAGGGAGCTGTGAGATTCTTGTCAGTCAGGACCATGTTGTTAAAAAAAAAAAGCCTCCCAGTTCCAGGTCTGGTAGGAATAGCTGAGCTGAATGGCCAAGTTTATGCATATCTTTTCACCTCATGAAAGTTCTAAGACTAAGGCTACACGGTGTGAATCAGATGCAGTCTGTCTGTCTTCCAGTGAGAAAAATTCAAACCTCTTCTGGAATAATTTCTCTCTCTGTAAGCTTCAATTTAGCACTGTGTCAGTGTCCATAAAACTCTCACTTTCTGTACTGGGGCAAGGTCTCCCCTCTCCTCCTCACTCACAATGTCTCATTAACAGGTAAACTTAAAGTTTCCTACTGGTCTTCTGAGATGAGACTTTGTGTTTGAATGAAGAGATACATGTGTTAATATGTTTGAAAGTTTCTAAATGAGGTGGTTAGGATAACGCAGTCCAGGTCCAAAGGGCCTTCCAGTGAGATAATGGACAGAAAAATAACATTAGTTGTCCTAAGGCAAACCTGAGAATCTCAGTTCTCAGCAAGGTCAGTACTCTGTTTTTGATGATCAGCTTTGTGGAACACTGGAATGATGTCCTTTCCAATTGATAGAGTAATATAATCAAAATCAACTTTACTTTTTTCCCCGGCTCAATCAAATTTCAGTTTAGCAGTCCATAATCACATAACATGATTGATTATTCAGATTTTTGGGGCCAAAGAAATTTATAATCCAGCATATAAGAAAATTTAGAAGCTGTGTTTGGGAGCACAGCTAAATAAATGCACAGACAGAGGCATATTTGGTTTTTGCTTTTCCTTATAGAAGGCATTTGGGAATGTCTTGACTTCCATAACGGAATTGTCAACTCTTTGAGGACAGAACTATGGTAATATGTTGAACTTTTGCATCCTGTGCTCAGCATCATGTAGTATAGAATCCTAAATTATAAGCACCTAATTCTGATTTTTATCTTAAATTACTATAAACTTTGCTCTCTAGTAGTCATATAGTGGTTATAGTGTAACTTTCTAAATAGTAATTTTACATTTTCGAGGGAGTCTTTTTTCAGCTTTGTGAAAATTAATGGTTTTAAATTTTACAGTTTTGGGGGAGGAGCACTGCTCTGCACTGCTAGCTACAGTGCAAGCATAAACTTGGTTTTGTGTCATGAAAATTGGTGTTTGCTTAGTACTAATGCATTTGTTAGGTCATGAGAGCAGTTCTCCTATCCTTAGGAATCTAGAACTTTGGAAGACCTCCAGAGGGTCTGAATAACTCCTCGTGATACTGAGCCATGTTGGGTCACAGCTTGTCTCATAAACTGCTCTGTTTCTTTTGCAACTGCTGTTGAAGGAGTTCTCGAGGCCTTTATCATGTGCTCGGGGCAAGTTTTAGCACTCATGTGGATACACTTACTTTGTCTCTGTCTGATGCACAATGAAAAGCCTAATTCCTATGTTTCTTCCACTTCTGCAGTGATGAAAGTCATCTTATGTTAGAGTGAGGTATTTATTGCAATAAAAACGAGGGCAGAATCAAAATGAACACATAAGCCAGTAGTCAAAAAGCAGCAGTGATGGCAAACAGAGACCAGTGGTTGACAGTAACTGTGTCACAAACATCAACTGCAGAATTCTTTAGTTTTCTTTAGTCAGTGAGGTTTTATGATGACTTTCTGCATGAAAGACGGTTTGATACAGTCTTTAAGAGCATCTGAAAACTCATGTAGATCTGTGAAAATGAGCCAAAAATGACAAGAATTTATATTGAAAAATTAGGCTGATAGTGCCTCATCAGTATTCTTATGTTTTACCAGCTTTGCTTTCTCTGTTTTTACCACTCCCTCTCCCCTTCCCTTCTTCTATACAACAGGGATTTGGGAAACAAGTGGATGTGTCATACATTGCCAAACATTACAACATGAGCAAAAGCAAAGTTGACAACCAGTTCTACAGCGTGGAAGTAGGTGACTCAACCTTCACAGTTCTCAAACGCTACCAGAACTTGAAACCCATTGGCTCTGGGGCTCAGGGAATAGTTTGGTGAGTATCAGCAGTTTCTCCTATGCTTTGAAACCGGATTTGCGTTTTGCATTTCTTCACAGTTTGCCAGCCACGGACGTTGTCTAAAATTGCAAAAATAGCAGTCAGGCAACAGACATCCCGAGGCAGAAGGAGCCCTGTGGTTTGCTAATAAATTCCCCGGCTGGTGAGAGTGATAGCACTGGGTTTGTTTCTCCACACAGCAAAATGGAACTAGCAAGAAAGCGGGAGGGAGATCTTATCATAATTGACAACTGTGGCACTATTTCCACAGGCAGTGCAAATAATGTCCCAAGTAAACCCTGTAATTTTAGTCTTTGTACAGTGAAAGTCACTGAGAGCAATATAGAAACTTGTCACATCCCACAGCATTCTCAAGTACTCTGAGTGGAAGCCTTTAGAATCAAGGTAACTGCTAATGCTTCCTTTATTTCTTGAAAGTGATGTTTCAGTGACGTGAATAATGTGAACAAAAGACAAATTCAGTAGCTCTCCTAAATAATGCAATTCGAATTTAGCATGTTTAAGGGTTGTGATATCCTGGTTGGCTTTTGCCTCTGCATTTTTAGACATGGCTTTTAAATTTCTTTGGCTTGTATTTAAACATCTCTGTGCAGGCTTCTGTTACCTGTTTAATTATGAGGCATTAGGGTAACTAAAACAATCTTTCATCTACAACTTGATCAGAGAAGAAGTCTTAATTCTGTCTGTTGTCTCTATGACCTCTTTTTTCTGACTTTGTAGTGTACGTTACCTTACAGGTGCAGGCAGTGGTAAAGCAAGAGGTTCCTTTAATCCAGTGGCAAGTGGGTTTCCGTGGATTGTTGGCACTGGCACCCTAATTGACAGTGTCACAACACATCCTTAGATCTCAGTTCATCACTTCTAATATTTTGTATACTTTGAGACCACACAAGTGCAGAGATTGATCTAAATGGTCAAGTACCTTACTTTGTATCTTAAACACCAAAGGACTAAAGGTTACTTTAAAATCACCTTTTGGAAAGAAGCATATTTTGTGTTGACTACTAGTAATATTAATTTTGCACTATTTGTCCAATTCCATATATAAAAAAGATGGGTTTTCTTCCTACTTACTATCCTCTATTTGTTTTAGTGGAAAATCAGTTTTTGTTGAACATCTTTGCAACCGAATTGCTGTAATGATCAATTACGAACAGCAAAAAACATAGAAGTTAAGCTAAGTAAAATCAAAAACATACCATGAATTTTACTTTCATACCAAGAGCTGACAGCAAAAACTAAGAATTTCTCAAGAAAGAAAATCAGATGAGAAAACAAGTAAGTTCAAGTGAAAGTTAACACAAATCCCCTGAAATGGCTGAGTAGCATGGAGAGGTCATAAAAGGCTTTTTTTGGTGATACAGATATTGAAGTATTACATGATAGAAGGGGAAGATAATGAGAATTATTTCTTAGTTTGTGTCACATTGTAATCTACTGCCATGACTCATAATTTACCAGAAATACAGCCACCGCCTATGAGCAAAGCATGAAGAATCAGTGGTGAAGTGACTAATTAACGAAAAAACAATTGTGAGATAAATATTTGTAGTTTAGCTAAGAGAAGACAATACATGATGAAAAACATCTTCAGTTTCTAGTTGCCTAATAGTAATAATTAGATAGAAATAATAAGCTTACACAGTAAATTTTAATAGAATAACTTTCTATTGTAGAAACTTACACTATTTAAAAGCTATAGGTATTTTGATGGGTATAGAATTACATCTAGAAAAAGCAGATTAAGGAAAAAAAACCCTGAAAACTTGTCTATTTGTGCAGTGCTGCTTTGTGCTGGTGGGGGAAGTACTTTCTGCTTCTTGTCCTGTTCTGTTGCAGAGAATAGCCATGGGGTGTACCTCTGTGAAAATAGTGGGAAAAACCTAGATCCAGTGGTTCTGTTTATACTCAATGACTTGTTCAAGAAGTGCCACAGGTCTGGGATGCAATTCTGTCCCTCGGTGCCAGAATTAGAAGTGTAGAAGCCAAATGGATGATTTCTGACTGTTCCTTCTACCAAGGGCAGGTACAGGTAGGATGGCACAGAGCGGTTTAGGCTCAGTCTTCTCATAGCTTGCCCGGTTTCTGGATTTTCCCTCAGGATAACTGCAGGCAGAAGGACACTACCTCTTGTCAGACTGGAGTGACTGGCTACCCAGCTGCTGGAGGCAGCCTTAATGCCTAGTGACATTCGGTTTTATGGAGTGATGGACTGGTGAATGCTAACGACCCTTAGGAGGAGAGACCTGATGGTTTTCAGGCTGCTCTGGAAGCAGGTGTTGCAGGGTTCCTAGGAAAAGCCAGGGAGTACTGAAATTTTTCTCATGCAGTTCTATAAACAGGTGTCAGGATAAACAGGAGAATTTCAGTGGAAAATGGTTTATGTTGTGGAACAGAAGCAGGCACAGGAAGCAGGGAGTGTGGTTATGAAAGAAGTGGGGACTTGATTTTGCTTGATTATTATGAAAATTACATCAAAGAAAAAATTATTTTCTTGATATCGAAGCATTGAAGATATTAAGGTCTTCAGGAGACGATAATTTAGTAACTTATGTGAAAAAGAGAAAACCATATGGTGTGATTGTTATAATTGTGCCCATGTGAAATAATTATAAATTCGGCAAGGAAATGGTATTGGATATAGACATAGTACAAACAGTATCTTTGGAAATTAATCTTTGGTATCTTTCAATGGGGTTTTTTTAAACTGTTTTCAGGAAATTATTTTTGCCAGCCAAAACAAAGAAAGAATAAAAGCTGCTTGGAATCTCTTGAGCAGGGAAGTTTCTCTTCACCCTGCAAAAACTATTCTTTATGAAAGCGTAGGCTGTTTGCTCACTGTACATCACACTGACATCTGTGAGAAAGACTATCTAGGGCGTGTTTGCATATAATTATCATGTTGTTATTACAGGCATAATGACAATGGGGCATCACTGAAACAGAGCTTGTAGTTTATTAGACCAAGCTGTAGTTGTAAAAATCATGAAGGCTTTTAACCATAGTAGTTCATCTTTGAGTCTGTGATAGGAACAGAAAACAGATTTCTGAGTTTAATTAGATATGTGCCACTTCAACTGCTGAGAGAAGAAGTAGCTGATATCCCTCTCCAATGTTAGAAGGGAGCTGGCAACTACTTTATTTTGCAAGGGGGACTGAGAGAGAGACAGGTCACTTTCAGCTTGGGTTTGTGCATGGTTTAGGTGATAGTGGATGGAGAGGCATTCTCGTGTTCCATAAAATCAACAGAAATATGCTGATCTTGGAGTGGGTGTTTCTTTATGTTTTAAATGAGTGCTTTTTGCCTGGAAGCACAGTAATTGATCTGTAGGTTTTCTGCTGTGGTTTGCAAGCTATCATTTTTTATGTTCCCTGTGATATTTTTGATACCGTCTGTGATGTCTAGAAAAATGGTGTTGTACAGAAATATTTCAAAAGCAATTTGAAGGGGCTCTGACAGATTTTGAATTTATGATAGAAGCAAGGGTGAAGTCCAGGTTTCTAAGGCAGAAAAGGAAGACATCACTTACAGGCTTGAGGATACAAGTAATTAAAATCTTAGGAGTAGCTAAAACATTTGGCCTGGTTTATGACCACATTGGTGCCTATACCTGTGTGCATTATGAGGAGAAAGTGTTAGCTTTGAAAAGAAAGTTGTCTGGGTGAACATCAAATAAACGGGTCTGATGATGCCTTTCAGCTGAAGTCCTTTATCTTGTTTTTTCTTAAAAGTGAAGACAAGCTTTCATGCTGCATGATGTTGAGATGAGGTCTAATGATGTGTCAGCTGGACCAAGGGGGGATGGCTGGGAAGTGCTTTATGGTGTCTCACTGATGGAGAAAGTTTCTGTGTGAGTAATGTTTGAGTGGAGGATATGGGAGCAGGAATTATGCTTTTTTAGAGAGCTTATATCTTTTCAATGAATGCATTATAAATTTAGAAAGACACCTCATCTGCAGATATAGAGGAGGCTGTAAATATATTCCTGAAGTAGTAAATTGGGAATGTGTTGCAAGTTTTTTTCTTTGAATTAGTGTTTTGATGGTATTTTTGAGCCTGAACATAAAGGAGGTAGCAGAGGTTTTTTGTGTTCCCTGTAATAGGTAGAGTCAGCAAGATAAATAGCTTGCTGTGTGGATTGAGATTACTGTAGGTTCTCTTTTGCTTTAATTAATTTAATTTAATTGTAATTTGGTGGTTGAATCTTAAGAAGTGCAGAGTTCTTTCAAATCAGCGTGTGGCGATGGTGGTGCTTGTAGCCTATAAAACTGCTGATTCATTCCCTAAAGTAATCGCGGGACCATGGAATCATTTAGTCTGGAAAAGACTCTTAAAATCATGGTTTCCAACCACTCACCCAGCACTGCCAGGTCCATCACTAAACCGTGTCCCCAAGTGCCACATCTGCACATCTTTTTGAATATCTCCAGGGGTGATGACTCAGCCGCTTCCTGTAGATTTCAAAGGCCGGAGGAGAAATGTGACAGGTATCATCTGCTACAAGATGCAAAAACACTTGGGCTTTTTTGGACAAGGATTATCCTGCAGTTCTGATTTTGTGTAGCACCACTGACTCCTGGTCTGGGCATAAGGGTCTAAAGTGATATTGCAATGGGAATAATGGTAAAAGCCATAGAAAAGAGGAGTTGATGCTTCTGACCATAATAAATTTGGAGTGTGTATTATGTAGCAAAACTGCACTTTTGCTATGGTGCAGTTTAAAAACCACAGAGAACAGTGGTCATCTCAGTGTCTGACAATTAATGTGCAACCTTATTTGAATCATTTAGCTGGACACCGGCCTGTTAAAGTTCTTGTGACATGGATATGTTTCTCCATCATGGTCCTGCCATCCCAGTAATACTGTCTTGATTTCTTTGTCGGCGAATCGAAATACTGTATTCCTTGATAGAGATCAGCATTTGTGCATGTATAAACTGGCATAGTTCCATTGAAGTTCAGAGGTAATCTCTCCATGGGATTGATAACTAATTATCCTCAGAAGAGAACAAAGAATATATGTCAATCAGAGGCAAAATGGGGTGAACTAGCTACTCAGACACGACTAGAACTTCAGTGGCCCTGCAGGAAGTGGCCGTGTTAATTTTGTCAGCCCCAGCATCTCCTGTGGATCAGAACTGAGCGTATGTCCCGAGCCTGGTTACTTTCATTCCAGTTACACAGTCGCATCCCGCAGACTCTTTGTGCTTAGCATTCTGCTCGCTGGCGCTGCAGATTTATCCTGTTCTGTTAAAGTTTCTTCAAATTGTGTCCATTAGTTCAGCTAGTGTTCCCTTCCTCATGCTGTTGTGTGCTTTGCTGATGTGCTTTGACATCCTGCTCCTGAGGAGGTTTTTGAAGACAAGCTTTAGAGAGCTTTGCGAGTGTGGTCTGCAAGGAAAATGTAGGAGATAGCTGTCAGTTTGCACTGAGAGCTATTGCTGTACTGTTAGTGAAATAAGCATGTCAATCTAAGCAAATTTTCCCATGTTTCCCAGTGCTAATATCATCCCATACAATGGCAACACATGGTGATTTAAAAATTTTTTGTCTTCTGAGAACCAGTGGTTTAAACTATTTCCAGATTTTTCTTTTTTTCATTTTGGGAAGTTCTTGCTGAAATTCCGTAAGTAAAACCCACAGCAAGTTTCAAACCTCACTCATTCACTTGTACATTGCAGGATTTTCCCCCAGCTCCCATTTGGATTCACGCTGTAGTATTCTTTGGATTTTCTTGCATGTCATTGCTCTGAAACAACAAAAACTCAACTGCACATATTTGTTTGCCCATTGACCAGCATCTGGTCTACATCTGAAACAGCACATTCTGCTTTGTGTTTCTGATATCTCTATGCCTTGATTCTTGAGAAAGATGGCAAATTCCCCAATTGCATTGCAATGTGGATCACCAGCATGTGAATTTTAACGTGTTCAGGGTCTCCCAATGGGTACAGCAAAGACTGAGTATCTCTCTCTATTTGAGCTCCAGAATATTGAGTGGAGGTGCTTATTTAAGGTGGACAGATTTGTGTTTCTGAAGCTGATGTTATTAGAATTTGCATATTAACACATATCCAGAGACAGTTTGCTTGCCTATGGAGTGAGAGGAAGAGGCCATGTCTTGCAATAAAGAACTGAGCTTGGATATGGAAGAAACTGCTGTTAGGATCACAGAGGACTGTGGCCATGTGACAAACTATACATAAGGCCTAAAAAATGGGACAAGTGGATTGTCTTTAACAGTCCTTGTTTGCTTTGATTCTTACAACTTCTATCTACTACTACTATCTATAATATAAGTGAGAAAGAAGCAAAAAAATGGTTTATATCTAGGAGTGGTTGAAGGCACCTGAGGCAGGATGAAGACCCCTTTTTATATGACAGGGGAATCTGAGATGTAATGTTTGTACAAGAATTATTATTGCATCTTTTTTTTTAAAGGTTTGACATTTAATTACTTTACAAAATAAATATTTCTTAAATTTTTTTTTCTGTAATGTCCTTTTTTTACCTAGCTGCAGAGATTCCTGGTAGGCAGGAAGTCACCATATATTTCATGCTTGTCTTCTTTTGTTTCATTTCCCTCTGCTTGTACGCAGAAATCTAAAATCTAAAATGTAATGGTAATCACAAATGGTATGTAATAAAACATGCCACAGTATTCTTTCCTAGCAAAAAAATCATGCCTTCTGTCCCTAAAATACGCTGCCTATATATCTATGTCCTTTTTTACTTCCTTTCTCCTTAAAGAACCTATGTAGTTTCCATGACTACAATAGTTAAGCAGGCAAAACCTATTCCATATTTATACTCTGCAAGTTTATGGGGAAAGAAGTAAATAAGTTTGTGAGGAAGCTACCTCTGTGCAATCTGGTTCTGTGAACCCTAACAGCAATGCTCACTTTACCTGGTCACAAATTCAGTTCTGTAAAGGCATGGTCAGGCTCATTTGAGAGTGTTGGCAGCCTGGATTTTCAGTTGGATTGGTACAAGTCTTAGGCATAAAGCAGGTTTGTTCATAGCTGTGGCTGGATCTGTGAGCCTCTTGGAGCCATTAAAAAACATATCAGCTGTTTGTAAATTCCGTGTCTGCAGAGAAGTAACTGATGACTGTGAAATTTAAACTTTCCGTGCTTGCTAGAAACCCCATTTAATTTACACTTTTTGCTATCAGACAGTGATGTTGTGTAACTCTCTTTAGGGATGCCAGGTACTTAGCTGCTCCTGCACTGTCAAAGCTTCCTTTTGGTCACTGACAGATCTCCTTTTTCTCACATTTGTGCTGTGTCACTACTACAGTGCAACTTATTGGACGGATTTTTTCAAGACTCTCGTTGCTTCTCCTGGAAGACCAGGGTTGGAATTAACTACTGTCAGTGCATTGCAGCTGTTCCTTAACAGACTTCAGGCTTATTCTGTTTTGTCATTCACCTGAAATCCTGTCCCCACTGAAATGAACACTGTTGCATCATTATCACTGATCACCATGGGTTTCACGTGAGACCAATTGCACAAAACACTTCTGTTCCCTCTTAGGATCAAGGGATTTCTCCTATGATAGGAGAACAGCTGTGACCATATGGAATCAGGGAGGCAGGGCTATAGGACAGAGCACCTAAATAAAAAGGCAGGTGTCAAAACAAAGAAGCGATGGAACCAGAAATAGAAAAACTAGAGCCAGTCTGGAAGGAAATGCAGCTCAGGTAATTCAATTTTCTTTGTCAGCGTGTATTGTTGATATTTATTCTCTGATGTTAATGTAGTCTACAGATTTTCACAGTGTTTTATAGAAAGCAGAATGTCCTTTGTCCCAAGACCTGTCCTTAGACAATCATAGAAAAGAGTGACAGCCTGAAAAAAAAAAACCAGAAGTTGAGCAAAATAGAAAGATGATATGAAAAAAGATATTCTGTGTGAAGCTTGGGTGAAGTTTGTGAACAATGGGAGACATGTCTGGCATGACATTACTGCAAAAACTTACCAGAATGGACAAGAGTCTGCAATAAAGAGAGGCAGTCAGTTAGGAAGGAAAGCAGAAAGCAGGAAGACTCAAAGACAGGAGCTCCTTTGCAAGTGGCAAACAGGACATTGAGGTGGGTTGTAGGGTTTTATGGTGTTTTTTGGTTCTGTTTGTTTCTTCGTTTTTCTTTTTCCTTTTTCTATTTTTTTCTTAGTTTCTTTTATTCTTTTCTGGATTCATGGTGTTACACTTCATCCAAAATTGTTTTGTGACCATTTACAAACAGGAAATAGGTTTTCTGTCTCTGGGGTCACTAACTCACCGTGAGCCACAGAATGGGGTAGAATTTCTGATTCAAAAATATATTGTGTTTTAAAATTCTGTCTACACATCTACATCTTGAAATTTCTGCTGTAACAGGGCAGCTCAAAAACCTAAGACACTTTTCATTTAGTTTCTGTTGAATAAAGATATTTTGGCTTGTTATGCAGCAGGTAAGGTTTCTGTCTGCTTAGAACAGGCTTGCAGGAATGGCAGGGTTAGTTTTGGAAAACTAGAATTTGAGTAGCCTTTTAGGGTTCACCTTTTTACTTTTCTTTC
This sequence comes from Amblyornis subalaris, assembly GCA_018881555.1. Taxonomy (NCBI): domain Eukaryota; kingdom Metazoa; phylum Chordata; class Aves; order Passeriformes; family Ptilonorhynchidae; genus Amblyornis; species Amblyornis subalaris. The sequence continues at coordinate 10,124,270 of JACAXG010000007.1, read as the reverse complement.
TCCCATGATTATCACATTGTAGGTAAAGGCTTGCTAACAGTACGCTGTTATTCCTTGGCTGAATTTTGAGTTTTAATCAGTTGAGAAATGTAGCAAGAAACGTTGTGAAATAGCATTTCTTATTCACCAAAAAGTGACAGCTTTTGTTCTGTTTGTCAGGCAAGCCAGCAAGTCTTTCAAATTGTGGTTGTGAAGGGGTTATGGAAGATAGTAGCTGGTTTCTATTCCAGTTTGTACATCCAAAAACTAGCATATTTATCATGTGACTGACAGTTTGAATGTGGTAGGTACTCAGCTTCTGGCAGGTGCACAGACTCTGCCTTGGTGCCACTGTTTCCCTAGTCTTGTAAATTGCTGTTAAACAAGGAAGCTGGACTTTTTCTGGCTTTGCTGCTTTACAAGCTTGAATACTGTCCAAAGTTTATATTCCCCACTGACAGTTCAGAGCAGTGAATGTGAGATCTCTTTGTCAGATTCAGTGTCTTATTCTCCAGATGTTGGGCAAACATCTACTTAATATGTTTTAACTACAAATCACACTTAAGCTTCTTTTGCCCATGTGTTTTCTGCCACTGAATATTGATAGGCACCCCTAGCTCTGGTCCATTTTTCAGTTTTGTACCTGGGTTTGGTAAATCCTTGGGCATATAAAGAGTGAGTAGTGTAGCATGCTCTGGAAACCACGTGCTTGTCATCTCTTGCATGTGTCACGTGTAAAAGAAAGCATATTGGTGTAGAGCCCTTTCAAAGCAGAATGAAAAAGAAACTTGGATCTTTTCACTGCCCAGGTTGAATTTCCTAGGCTGGCATTTAACAAAAGCTACTTTCAGCTAGCAGACTGTGCAGTGGGTTGGTGACAAGAGACATGCAGGACCAGAAAGTAGAGATTTTACAGTTCTGTTCAGAAAAGTATTAAATAGCCAAGTCGCTTTCAGAGCCAAGTATAAAGAATTAGCAGGGCATATACAGATGAGAAATATGTAAACATGCTTCATACCCAGCATCCTCATGAATATTTTGGTCTCCAGGCAAACTGAAACAGCACCCATTATGAGTGGTGTGCCAGGCAATGTGTGAACCATATAGCTGCTTCCACATTGCCTTTCCTACTGTATCCCTGCACCGTCTTCGTGAGCGAGAGTAACAATGGGAAGAGTTTTATCTTGCATCAATATACAGGACTGATTGGTGGATTTCAAAATAGTTCTTGTTAGGGCATCACCAGCTCATGTAATTAGAAAGATAACTAACTTCAATTGTAAATATATTTACTAAAAGTAAGTGTTCCAACCTTTTTTATCTCTACAACTTCTTTTGCATTGTCTCAAACACCTTTACACGGCTCAAAAGCTTTCCTTTGTGACCACCCATCTGCAAGTCTGGCAAATAAAAGCTGTCACAGCATGACTGAATTTTGAAACAGATTTCACAGAAAGGTTTTCAGATCTAGTTGTCCTTAGAAATGAATTCTGCTTCCCAGTTTATCTCTGCTGTAAAGGGCTGCTTGACTTTGACATTTTAGGCAATGACTGTAGTAAGTTGAAAAAGAATGAGCAATAGAGGTTCAAAATTGCAGTGTTATGGACATTGCAATGACACTATTTAATCCTTTATGGGTGACAGTAAAGGGACTGGATGAATTGTGGGCTTGGACTTTGTGTTTGCATGTAAGCTATTGAGCCAGGTGATAGACAGCCCTACTAGAGATGAGAAGGCTGAAGTACTCAGCAAATTCTCGCTTCAGTCTTCAATGGCCTCTCTTCCCACACCTCTCAAGGGGATGGACAGCAGGATAGGGGCTTGGGGAGCAAAGTCCCTCTCACTGTAGATAAGGATCAGGTTCATGACCACTGAAGAACCTGAATGAACAGAAGTCTATGGGACCTGACGAGATGCAACCCACAGTCCTGAGGGAGTTGGCAGATGTAGTTGCCAAGACACTCTCCATGGTACTTGAAAAGCCATGGCAGTTGGGTGAAGTCACGGGTGACTGGAAAAAAGGGAAACATTTCACCCATCTTTAGAAAGGGTAGAAAGGAGGAACCTGGGAACTACTGACCTGTCAGCCTCACCTCTGTGCCTGGAAGATCAAGGAGCAGATCCTCCTAGGAGCTGTGCTAAGGCACATGGAGGACAGGGAGGTGATTCAGGACAGCCAGCACAGCTTCACCAAGGGCAAGTCCTGCCTGACCAACCCAGGGATCTTCTGTGAGGGAGTGACTCCATCAGTGGACAAGGGAGGGGTTACAGATGTCATTTATCTGGATTTCTGCAAAGCCTTTGGCACAGTCCCTCAGAACATCCTCTCTCCAAACTGGAAAGAAATGGATTTGATGGGTGGACTGTTAAATGGATAAGGGATTGGTTGGATGGGCACATCTAGAGTGTAGTAGTCAAGGACTCAGAATCCCAGTGGACATCAGTGACAAGTGGTGTCCCTCAGGGGCCTGTCATGGGACCAATGTTATTCAATACCTTCATTAATGACACAGATGAAGGGATTGAAGGCACCCTTAGCAAATTTGCAGATGACCCCAAGCTGAGTGGTGCAGTTGACACACCTGAAGGATGGGATGCCATCCAGAGGGACCTGGACAAGCTCAAGAAGTGGCCCATGGGAATCTCATGAGGTTTAACGGGACTAAGGGCAAGGGTCAGGGCAATCCCTGGTATCAGCACAGGCTAGAGGATGAACAGATTCAGAGTAGCCCTGCCCAGAAGGACTTGGGAGTGCTGGTGGATGAGAGGCTGGACATGAACTGGCAGTGTGCCCAGAAAGCCAATTGTATCCTGGGCTGCATCCAAAGCAGTGTGGCCAGCAGCGCGAGGGAGGGAATTCTGCCCCTTTGCTCCACTCTGGTGAGACCAGCTGTCTCTCCTCGTAAAATGCTGAAATGTAAAAATAGAGCCACACATTTTGAACTTTTGTCTTAAAATCCTCCAGTTTTAATGGTACATGTTTAAGTGTAAGTGCCACAGAATTCACTGTTAATCACAGACTGGGATGATAATCCCAAACAATTCAGGCACTTCAGTCCTCTCTCATGTTACTTCATTCCAACACAGGATAAGAGATCATGTGTTGCTGTGCAGTGCAGGAAGGAACATTTTCAGCACAATCAGTAATTTCTACAGTGATGAGGAAGCTCATGGAAGGTCTTGGCCACTGATTTATTTATCCTGTGAAGCATCCATGGTGATAGTAAAAAAATGGTGACTTGTATTGCAGCTGGGGCGGCAGCTTGATGGTACTTTCTAATCCAGCTGTTTCCATCTGATTGCAAGGAGCTGTGAGCTGATGGAAACACACACAAAAAAAGGTTGGAACCCTAAATGCCAACAAGAAAAGTGCAGCAGTCATCCCTTGTGAAGCTGTATTGGTCTCTTTTAGTATCAGCTCTAAATGTTGTCTCAATTTCTCTGCATTTTGAGGAGAAATAGAGCTGATCCAGAGGGTATAGTAGCCATTCCAGACAACAGGTCTGCAACTCTTCAGTAGGGTCATACTGGATATTTTTCGGATTTTCAGCACACAGGCTTGAGTCCAAAGCTAGTAAGGACATTGAAAGGCTCTTGTTTGTTACAGCAGCCTTTGGCTTGTACTGCTTGGGGCAAACTTTCTTCATGCTGGTGCATGCATGGAATTCTTTTCTTTTACACCATTTTCATGGAAAACATTCACTGTATTTAAATATACTTTTGGGGAGAAGTTTTCACTGAAAAATAATTTTTTTTTCTGTTAAAAAGTAATTATTGAAGAGAGGAATATGCACTATTTGTATGAATGTCTGCCTCTAGAAACTCAGAAGTTGTATGTCAAGAGGAAAAGAAAAAAGTTAAGAATGAAAAAGTCTAATTTCGTTCTAAAGTTTGGACTGATAAGTGAGGTCAACATAAACAGCAAACAAACAGACCAACCAAACAAACAAAAAAACCCACCAAAAACTCCCTACCAAAATACACTCATGAAAGTTTTCTTAAAACAAATTACCTTTTTCACTCTTTTTTGTTAGAGTACTTATCTGAAAGGGGACCTTAAGTAGAGAGAATGTAAAGCACTTGAAATATTTTATGGTTAAAGTTTCACAAACCACTTTTACAGAAATTTTGCTTGATACAGGAAAAAGATTTGTCTTTTGACGTTACTAAAAATGATTTCTTTAGGAAGTGCAATATTGATAGTTATCTGAAACCAAGGGCTTTGAAGACAGAGAAATTACTGTGAAAAAGATTTATATATGCATCTATCTATGCTTTTCCTTTTATCTGTATGTGCTTATACATTTGGATGTCTGTCCACTGATGGAGATCTCAGCACGAAATAATAAGCATGTTTCAAGTGCACAGATCACCGCTTTGCTTAACAAGATCAGTTTCAGCTCTCTTCCCCCTTGCTGTGCTGGGATGAAGGAAATAAGACAAAATGCAAATGAGAGCAGTAAAATTAGCTTACTTAGAAGGATCAAGGAATGCAGCTATAAATAGCAGTGATTTGTAATAAACAGAATTGTTACTGGAGTCTTTTTGGAGGAAGGCAATGATGACCAAAGTTTGTCGCTTTAGAAAGTAGGTGTAATATTAAGTAGCTTTTCAGAAAAATGTTACCACTGTATTTGTCACAATATTTACATGTAGTAATAGGGAAGGGGAAAGTTTAGGGTCCCTTGGATTTCTATAACGTTCGGTGAAGAGACTTCCTTAGTATAAAAACCTGTTTGCTGAGATTGCCCGGAGTCTCCATTTCACAGCCTGCCTGGGAAGACTGGAGAGTGGGAGCTTCCCTTCCTCTTGTGGGCTTCTGATCTGTTGTCTGAGAGCTAGTAATAGTACTTTAATGAATTAGAGGCTTGAGATAGAGTAAGCACCTTGAATAGGATGTGTGCCCCATCCAAAAAATCTTGAAACTAAAGACTGCCAAAAATTGTCCTTTGTTATTCTAAGAACCCATCTCTAAAATCGATTTAAGAAAATATAGATTTTCCATGGGTTTGACAATCTATTCTGAGGTAGAATATAATGGAACTGATAAATCTTAAGTTTCATTGCTGATGAAAAGAGCTATTCCTGTATGGAAGGAATAATTTTAAGTATTTACTTGGTAAGTGTCTATTGAAATAGAAACTTGAACATGCAACTAGAATGCTTTCCTTTGCTTTTTGAAATAGGTATAAAAATGAATGCCTGGTCCTTCAAGTGTATGACAACAGAGCATTGCTCATTGATCACCACAGTCTGAACTCACATAAAATATTAGTAGTAAATGATGACCTAGGTTTGTGTTAATCTGACTAGAAGGAGTTTCACTTTTTTCCTGCCAAAGTCAGCCTTGTTAAAAGCTATAATTACATATATCTCTTGGTAGTCATGAATTTATATTTGCATCTGGCTAAAATTTTTTATCTCTGCTAAATAGGTTTGTTTCAAATTATTTACAATTTTAAAAGACATTTTTAACACTAACATTTACCATGTCAAACTAGCTGTAAAGAGGATTTATAGGGAAAGAGTTTATTTACTGCCTTTTCTGTCTGCACAACTACCAGAGATATGGTAGTAAACTTTGAGGATTTTTCTGAGCTCATGTTGCAGTAAAGCTATCATTTTATTACAAGACCAGGGGTGATTTAGAGTCTTTGCTATAAAAACAGGGAACTGCATAAATTAAAAAATAAATTCATGGTTCAGCAAGAGGTGTTGTGATAGAGTTTCCAGAGGAACTCTTTTAGATGCAGGTCCAGTCTCTTATTTGAGTTCTAGAGAGACTTTCACACTCAGCCTTTTCATCACAGTTTGCAGACACTCATTACTCTCTCTCTTATTCCTGCTCCCTTGAGCCACCTGTTTGTACAGCCACTCTCCTGCCAGTGATTGCAGTTTGTCTTAGGAAGGCTTATCATCGATACTAACCTTGGTGTTCCAAGGCAAGGATTTTGTGTAGCAGGCACCAGAGAGAGGACCTACATGTGGTATCTGTAATTTCATTGCAGTAAAGTGCAGAGTTGGCTGTCTGTAAACAAAAGCTTCTCTCTGGTGAATGGAGAAAAAAAACCACCAGGGCTATGAATTTACCCAGTGCAATGAATTTACATATTCACTTCTTCAAGTAGTTGGACACCTTCCATTAGATAGAAGACCATGATAGAACTGCAGTCAAGATCATTGTGTCTCAAAGTAAATATCCCTGTACAAAGGATTACTTTAGTTCCTGCATGGTATGTATAGGACTGGGAATTGAAAAAACCAAAGGTTTAGAAGCCTTTGGTTTTCTGATTTTAGATTGATGCTTTTGCTGGTTGCTTTGACAGAGAAAGAAAATTCAGAAAAGCAAACAGAGATCAAAAACTGAAGAAAATGTTTGCCCAGACAAACTTTTGGTGCTTTCTAATTCCTAGCCAGTAATTTTATGATGCATCTAATGAGATTAAAATATGAGAAAAGATTATTAAAATGATTCACAGTATTCTTACATAGCTCAGATGAGTCTCATGTAGGCTTTTTATTTAAAAGAAGTTGGGTGATCAAGTAATATGGATTAGCTGGGAGATTTGTCTGCTGAAGTATATTTGCAGTATATATCCATGAACAATAGAGACAAAATATTTAACTGTTGAAAGATCCTGCTTTTTTAAATCCTTGAGCTTTGCATTTTATTTGTTCAATACTTTCTTAATGGAGTTAAGGGGTATTTTAGTTATGGCCTTTATGATGCCCTGTTGTGGCTGAACCAAATCAGGATGAGAGACGTGATTCTGGCAGCTGCTACAGGARGTTTGCTTTCTGCTGCATACTGTTAGGCTGTAAATCACACATCATGTTCCTCCTAACACAAGGTTTAGTTGAGTGAGATTCTGTGGCCAGAGGGAAATCAAGTTGGGCTGGATCTTTGATAGCCTTATCAGCTAAGCTGCTGCTTATGTGGCTTAACTGGTGAGTGCAGTATCTTTGTTTATGCATGTGATTAGCATGATATTAGCTGGGTCATAAAAGCTATATGCCTTATTCATGAATAGGAGAATAAAGAATTGTTACCAAATGACAGAATGGATGATGCTGGAGAGCACCTGGTCCAACCCACCTGTTCAAAGAAGAGTCAACTAGAACAGATTGCTCAGGAAGAATCTGGCTCTAGCTTCTTTACTCCTCCCGCCAAATACTTAAGAACAGTGATAAGATCCACCCTAAGCCTTCTCTAGGCTAAACAACTCCAGCTCCATCAGCTGCTCCCTGTGTGATGGATGTTCAGTCCCTAATTGTCTTCATGGTTCATCAGTGGAATTGCTCCTGTCCTTATCTTTCTCATACCAGGGAGCCTGGAGCAGGACCCAGGATTCCGGAAGTGGCCTTGGAAGCACTGAGCAGTGTAGAAGGATCACTTCCCTTGACTCGCTCTCAAGACTCCTCCTGAATGAATCCTAAAAGTATTATTTGGAAAACTCCTCATCACGTTTAGCAAACAATTATTCTCTTTTGTGGGATGTATTGGGTGTGTTATCTATGCAGAAGCAGTGTAATTGAAATATTTCTGATTCTTCTCTTGTGTGGTTTCCAAGACAAACATTGCCAACATCTTTTTACCTGTTTTGAACAGCTGTGCATTTTCATTGGCTTTGTGGTTAAGCTTCTGATGCTTGCACGCTTTCTGCTCTGTGCTTGGTTAGTTAGCCTCTGTCACTGAATGTCTGCAGTAAGCAAGAGTTAATAAGGAAAAAATTTGCAGGATTCTGAATATTTACTTTATGCTCAAGAAGGCAATTTTTAGAGCAACTAGTAGTTTGGTTGATTTATCTCTTGGGAAATACACCAGCTTTTCACGGACTAGCATAAAACTTGTGTCATGCCTTTCTTCATTCTTGGTAAAAGGGAGAATCAGGAAGAGCGTCTGAGAATGCTGTCCATTTGGGAATGTTTCTGGGACTTACTGTGCTTTGTGGAATTTAGAAGTCAGAATTTGTGTAGTCAGATTTGAACCACCAAAATAAGTGGTTCGAATTCATAGGAGGTAACAATTATAAAAATAGCTGAAGGTGGTACAAAATATTTAACAGTTTAATGAGAATTTTAGGACCCCAGGTTTAAAAGCCCACTTCAAAAACAACAATCTATTTCTTCATGTTTTCAAAAGTTGCAGACATGTAACAAATCTTTTCATTTTCAGGAACTGGTAAAAAACCCTTGTGAAATTGTTCTGTTTCTAGATATGTTATTGGTATTGGATGATATGGTCTCAAAGAATGACTAAATAACTTGATTCCATTAGAAATATTATAAGGAAAACACAAACTTCATTCTGGATAAGTGGGCACTTGTTCATTGAGCCTTGGTAAAGGTGTTCTTAGTTTTGACAGAAAAAGCAAAAGCCTCTTCATTTTACCCATGCACAAAGAGTTGCTTTATGAATTAAATTTTTTGTCTCATCCAGTTTTTATTGTATTTTTTATTTGAAATTACTGAATTTTTTCCCCCCACACCTTGAAAATAAGTGTAAGTTTCCTGTGGAACTGGAGTTCAGAAGTAGTGGTGCACTCTGTCTTCTGTCGATGTGGTGATAGAAGTTTCCTTTTGATGTCTTATTTTTTTCTTACTAGTAACTCTCCTTCTTTTGCCCCAGTATTTTTCTCGGTGGAAAAAAAGGAAATGGTAGACTTGAAGCTCGGGAGTTTGCCATGGGAAAAGCTGGATGCCCCCTGAGATGCATAACCCCTCTGTTTGTAATCACTACAGTGCTGCATATGATGCCGTCCTTGACAGAAACGTGGCCATTAAGAAGCTCAGCAGACCATTTCAGAACCAAACTCATGCCAAGCGAGCTTACAGGGAGCTGGTCCTCATGAAGTGTGTGAATCATAAAAATGTAAGTTTTCAGCAGGAAACCAGAGAAGTGCTATGTTTATTGCTTTGTTAGAAAGGAAATTGTTTTGTTGGTTTCCTTTTTAAAACGGAAGAAGTTAAATTATGCTCAAGGGCTACACTCTGTCTGGTCTGATATGGCCACTTGAGAGAGTGAGGATATTCCACGTGCTTATTTAAAGGCTGTGCCAAATGGGGCTTGTTCTAGACCTCCTGCTTCTTGCACCAGCTATCTGTTGTATATCATTGAGTATCCATAATGAATGAAAATATTCCTATGCTGCAGCAAGAGCTTTATTCTTTGCTCCAGATGTGTCTACTGTTTTAAAGTGCTTCTAGTGGAAAGCAGTACCTCTCATGCTGGAATTTGTGTCAGTCAGAGTGTGCGTGTATGTGCCCTCAAAGGAATTAAGGCCATGTCAGAGAGAAGGAAGGACTACTGTTTAATAAGATGGTCCTTGATTATTCGTCCCCTCAGATTAGCATTCCTCATAAAGGAGAAATTTCTGGCTGTAGCACAAGGACTGCTAGGCTAGATTGAGACGAAGTTGATCTTTGAACCTGTAACTTCAAAATTCAGAGGACTGTCTTGCCCTTAGGTCTTTGGTTTGTCACTGGTTATCCTTCTTTCAGATAATTTCAAGTGCGTATAGAAGAAATCTGAGAGATCTGTGGTATTTTATTTTGAATGTTGCCAGTTTTTTTACTGCTCCACAAAGTGAGAAGTGTTAATGTAAACTGAGCAGTGAAAAAACAGTTTATCCTTTAACACACTTCAAAATGGGTTCAACTCATAATGTGTATCACTTCTCTTTATTCTTTTGTCTTACTTTGCTTTTCAGATTATCAGTTTATTAAATGTCTTCACACCACAGAAATCTCTGGAGGAGTTCCAGGATGTGTAAGTAACAGAGGCGGTAATTAAGCTAAAGCTTTAGAGATGCGTGGGGTATTATAGTGTACCTTGATTGCAGTAACTCAGCAGAAAAGATTGTGTGAGTTTAGTGGGTAGAAAAATATTCTGAATGCCCATATTTAGAGCTCTTTTGACAATTTAAGGTGAAAAATACCAGGTTTTATATTTGTTTTGATATGATCTTGGACTGAGTAAAATCATTTGCCTGGGGAGCTAGGGGTAGGTGTAGAAGACAAGCAGCATCTCTGTTGGAACTTTGCCCTATAGCACAACCACTACTATGCCTAGTATGAACCTGCTGTGAATGAAGTTTTAAATAGTCTGTGTTTTACATAGTTGTTCACCTTTTATCTTCCTGTCTTTCCCGTATTCTGTATACATTGTATGGGAATGCGTTCCTATTCTGTAGTCTGACACCAGCAGTAACCAACTGGTTGTAATGAGAATTTTGGGAAGTCATGCAACCTTAGGAGGATTTTTGGAAGCATTTTGCATAGGGATGCATATTTTAGCCTCTCAGATGTCTCTGTTTCTGTCAGATTCCTACATGTACTGTGGTAGCCATCCTTGCAATGGTCAAAGGCCAAGTGTTATGTTATATGGTGCTTGTGGGTCTTTTGGGCTTCTTACATTTCTGTGTTGTGCTGCCTGATTGCCCATGTAGGGTGTAGTCTCTGTCATGGAGAATGCACCAAGAAAGGACAAATAATCCACCAGTCTTGGTGGTATGCTAAGTGAGTGGTGTCTCTGCTGAGAGATACAAGCACCACCATGGTGCTGTTGTTAGTGGGCCCAGTCTCCAGCTGTGTTACTCCCAGTCATCAGAAATAAAGTGAATTTTGAAGCAAGAAAAGGCATTGTTGCTTATTTGAGATGATGCTGTGATTTGTCTTCAACACAAAAAAATAACCCTGTGGTTTTGCTTTTCCGTTCAGTTACCTGGTAATGGAGCTAATGGATGCCAATCTGTGCCAGGTCATCCAGATGGAGCTAGACCACGAGAGAATGTCTTACCTACTGTACCAAATGCTCTGTGGTATCAAGCATCTTCACTCTGCAGGAATTATTCACAGGGTGAGGAGCCTTTGGTTTAAAACATGAGGCAGTATAGGAAATGATCATGATGCCTTTAAATACCACTTGACTGTCTCGTGTATTGTGGATCAATGCCCTGTCTCCCATTACGATGACTATAAATATAAGAGCCACAGTCAGAATATGGGGGATGTGGAATTGGCATTTGCCATCATTTGTACGTATTCTAAAACAAATGGAAAGACTGCTGAGTCTACGTTGAGTGCATCCTGTCATTTTGCTTTTCCACATCAGAGTACCGTGCTTGGTAAGGATGTGCTGCCTGGCTGTGAATGCCAGAAGCAGCACTGTGTGTGATAGTTGATAGCAGAGGGGATCAGTTCATGTCACTGTGAGCAGGAGGGAATTCTCAATGGACTAAAAACACCCTGAATTAGCTTCTTTATTGAAATGTGCTTTTACTAATGTGGGATTTCCATGAAAAAAACCCGAAAGAAATCCAAAAATGTTTCCTTAAATAAAAGAAGGACTGATAAAATGGGCTACAAAGTGGATGTTGCTCTACCGTACACAAAGGTCTCCTTTCTTGCCGTGTCATGTGTTTAGCAAAGGATGATAGATTTGGCTTTCAGACAGTCATCCAGCAAAGGAGGAGTTGAATTATTATAAATGTAGCTTAAAGTATCTCCACGTGTACGGTTGAAATGTCTCTATTAGGCTCCCAGCATTAAAAGGAAATAATCTAATCAAAACAGTACTCTGATACTAATCCTAGCTTCTGATCTGCTAAATGCAATTAATTTAACACCAGTAGGCCCCTGTTATCCAGGTAAAGCCCCACGGTATGCCGAGGTAGAACAACTTCCAGGACAGTTGGCTAGAGAAACAGTAGCAAGGTTTTGCTGTGTACTTACAAGTATTTCTGAGAGTAACTGGGTCAGGAGAGTGAAAGAGTATTTGAAGGATGACCTAAAGTATCAGCCTGTATCCCAGCTGTGCCTGGCTTTGTAAAGGACAGTCACATATCTTTTTCTTTTGCAGGATTTAAAACCAAGTAATATTGTAGTAAAATCTGACTGCACGTTGAAGATCTTGGACTTTGGGCTGGCCAGGACCGCAGGCACTAGCTTCATGATGACTCCGTACGTGGTGACACGGTACTACAGAGCTCCAGAGGTCATCCTGGGAATGGGCTACAAGGAGAACGGTAGGGCCGCAGTGTCGTTGCACGGTGTGACCTCAAGGGCAAGGTCTGCTTCTACCCTCGTAAGGGGCCCCCGAAGGAGGGAGAGGAAACATAGTGGGAAATGGCATCTTGAACCAGAGCAGTTTCTCACTGCTGTGTACTGCAGCTGCAGAATGTATTTGGGATGCACTGCTGGTGGATTTATCAGCGTGGGATTGCAGAGCAATAAGGAACTTGTTCTTGGTTATGGTTGAACTCAACAAATACAGTTAGCTCGTCCTGACCTGGATATCTCTGGCTTCTGTGGCTGTGAAACAATGGGAACCACGGGAGTTGCTGAATGAGTGATGTGCTCTAAATTTGAGTCTGGGTCCCTGAATTGTTTGAGGGAAGAAGAAGAGGTACAAGCTGAAATAGCGAATCCTAGCACTTCCAGAATTTCTCCAAATCCAGAGCTAGATCTGAATTTCAGGAATGATCTCCTTCTTTGTGATAGATTTAACAAAAGTCCCAGGTTTTGCTGACAGGTTTCATGTGGTCAGGATCTAAGTATAAATTTTGCAGTTTGAGTCTTTTTTTTCTTTTTTTTTTTTTTTAATGGAAAGTAGAGTTGCAGAGAAGAGGAAAAAGCTGAGGCTAAATAACACGCCCACATATAATTTGCATGCAGTCTCCGTAGAAGTAAATAGGATTTTGCTCTAAATAGTTTATGAGAGATCTTGGTCCCTGGAAAGATTGTGAAAAGCAGGTGGGGGTGCTTGCTATAGAGAAGCAGATAAGGAAGAACTGACATTTTGCAGGAGATAAGGGGAAAACTTTGTGAGTGATTCTCATTTTGTGACAAAACTGACAATTGCATCTGAGTGCCAGGTAGACCAGGCAGGAAAGGGGGGAATACACCATGACTCAGATTCTGCTGTCAGAAGTACCACTTGTCTGTTTGAGGAGGAGACTTTTCGATGGCAAATACAGCAAATGTCAACACCAGGAGTTTATTAAAATGTGTCCTACTTAACTTATGTTGAGGAAGATAGCTAACCTGTGGGAGAACTTATACTAACAGGCAGCCGCATCCTGTAAAGGGCAGTCAAACTGATTTTGGGAGCTGATTCCACTACTTAAGCACTACAAAAGCATAATCTCACGACCTAGTCTGAAATTAGGGTATGAATTATTTGTAATGTTTATGATTTAAAGTATAGATTATAATATAAAAGTCTAAAAAGTAGAGAATTAAGCAGAGTCTAAGCATAGAGAATAATTTCTGAAAAAGAAATAATATTCCTCAAAGTATTTTGTTTGAAATTTTTGCTCAGTACCATTAGAAATTAGAACTAGACTGAGCATGCTCTTAGTTCTGTAGTCAATATCCAGAGTTCCTTCTAGAGTCAATGAATTTTTGTTGTTTTTTTTCCTCCAGATATTTAGTAGATGATTACCATTGTTGTTGTTATTGTCCCTGAAAGGACAGAGAGACCATTTGCTTTTCACATGATTAAAACTGCACCAAGAGAAAGTTAGACACACTTTTGTGATGAAGTACACAGCTGGGAAGGTTCTGAGAATGTTTGCCACATCCAAAGGTCCTGATGAAATGCCCATTGAAGTTGACATAGAGACTTCCTTTGACTTCCCTGGGCAATGAATCTGGCTTAAGATGAATGATCTTGTCTTACTTGAACAAAGCCAAAATAAACTAAACAGAGGAAGAAAAAAAAATATTTGAAAATTAGGGTCAGCTGTTGGAGGAGCTGGTCTGCTTGGAAGCTCTGATCCAGCTCCCAAGGAAGTCAACAGAAAGGGTTGTTCTTTGCTTCCCTGCTCTGGCCTATGCTGCCACATTACTGAAGCTCCCCTACATTTTTTTTCCCCTCTAACTATGTACACTGCCTGTATAAGGACTGTTCACTGCTTTCATTTTCTTTGTGCACTTGGTTGGCTAAAGATGCATAATTATCGCCAGTTTGCTGCACTTCTATGGAAGGTCCCAAAACTGTCACTATGAAGAAAACTCTGCCACTGCCTCAGGCATGCTTTTGCTGTCCCATGCCCCTGATACCTGTACCCTCCTTTTCCCAAATGGAACATTTCACCTTTATTTTGTTTTACCAAGAAATGAGTTGTTTGTTTGTTTCTTTGGTTTGTTTTGGATTGCTTTTGAAGGATAAGAAAGGGGAAGAAAAAGAGGAGAAATCTGGTTATGTGGGTCGGCCCATAAACACAGCCACAAAATTAGTTTTAAAGCTGAGAAACAACATAGTCTTTTGAAGCATTTCAAAGCAGTTTTTTCCTCTTCACATGGAATACAGGGGGGTTTTTTTCTGTGCATACTGTGTCACTATCCAGCCTTTTTTCTTGTAAGACTTAAAGGGCAAAAACCCCCCATCCAAGTCAAGCAGATAAAGTAACTATGCATATTGCATCTCAAAGCTGAAGGCAGGATCAGGAATAGGAAATGCTCGTAGTCTTGTTGGTACTTGTTCCATCCCATGGAGCTTTGTTTTAGCATTTATTTTGAGTACCTACACAGTACAAAACAGAGTCCGCTCAGGTCAAGCTCTCCAGGTATGTGGATACAGACATGTATACCTAGATAGGTACCTTCAGATAGGACATAGGTACAGATCCTGAAGCAGGAGTTTTAAACAACCCTTAAGGGTGGTATTTATCCATACGGCCTTTACCTGTGTGAGCAGTTCCAGTTGGAACCTGTTGTCTACTACTGCAGAGAGACTCAGTGCTGCAGGACAAAGTCTAGAAACTGCCTGGCTGTAAGTAGGATTTACTCCAGATTGTCATTCTCTGGGTCTGTTTTTTTCTCTGGGGGAAAAAAAAAAAATGGAGTTGTTTTTTCACCATAAATTTGGTGTATACCATGGGTCTGTGCAGTTGTTACTTGATCTTTCCTTGCTAGCTCTGGACCTTTACCCAAAATGTTGATTTTAATTTTTTCCACTGTTGTTACTAACTACTGACTTGAGCTGAGCTGACTGACACAGCTTTTATTTATTTAGTAATTTATTTTAGCTTTTGGTGAGACATGAAAAAGAAACCCAACAAAACCACAAAACAAACTGTACTGTTCTGATCAACCTGCTCTTTTTCCCCTCCTTTAGGAGTGAAATGTCGTAGTTAACTTTGCTTTTTTTTCCTCCTTCTTCACTTCCCTGTCTCTGCTGTTCTAGTGGATATATGGTCTGTGGGATGCATTATGGGAGAAATGGTTCGCCACAAAATCCTCTTTCCAGGAAGGGACTGTATCCTTGTGCCATTTGCTGCAGCTTCACCTATTATTTGTTCCTCTCCTCCACCCCATCCCTTTTACCATAAAATGACTATACCAGGACTGTAAAGATAGAAGCAAAAAGTTGAATCCCAGAGGTATGGCTAAGTGAAAGCACACGACTGATATGAACGAAATTGAAAATGAAAAACAGATGCACAGAATTATTTCAGTCAATTAAGTTACTTTAAAACCTGTAATCATTCCATTTTATATAGTATTTATGTCAATCAGCACTATAGAAAACAAACATTATGTTTACAAATTGGATAGCTTTATTTACTACTCTTCAAAGGAAAAATAAACAAAAAGAAAAGAGTCCTAACTTGGCCCATCTTATTCCTGTAAATCTGTTTTTCTGCTTTTATGTTTTGGAAATATTGACTTCATAACATTTGTGGTGACATCATAATCTTTTGCTTGCTAATGCATCATGGTTTTGGATTCATCTTAATGCTGTATGGGCTCAGTGTTGAGTCAATACAACATTTTTTTTTTTTTTCTTTAAGACAAAATGAAGAATTTGACTCACCCAGTTTAAGGCAACCGTTTATCTGCTGTGGTTTCCAAATTGGCCTGAAATCAGATTCTCTTGATTTAAAAACGGACTTCCCTCTACTTGCATGAGGTCTGTGTCGTTAATTAAACTGTAATTCCCTCCCATCTTGTTCTACTTGTCTCGGGTGATATTATTTTTACCACTTCCAAGGTGGTGAAAGCAATATTAGAAAATGAAAACAAAAGAGGAGGTGTCTACTCAGCCTCATGTGTATCACAGGCTAAGCCAGGCAACCTGCCTATGGTGGCTTGGAAGTGTAAGTAGCATGTATTTTGCCCATCAGGATAAAATGCAGCAACATACCATGTCTTCACTTTCAGAAACAAAAAGGCATATTATTTTCAGCAAGTTGGCAGAAAGGCACCATGAAAATCTGGCATCAGCAGCCACTAGCAGTTGGTGTGAAGAAAACCCAGCTTTCACAGATACCTAGCCATGGAAGCAATTATTTTTTTTGCTGACTCTTGAGTAATTCCCGTCGTGTTTGTCAGAGTTGGGTCCTGGCTGTCCTATTTTGACAGCTCTGTCAACTCTCTCTGAAAGCTGAGCTCTGCTTGGTAGCCCAGTGAAGGTGCAGTTCTACTTCACTGACAGGTAGATGGAGGGACAGCAGGTACCTCCTGTCTGCTGTGGGGGGAAACAGCAGCCTTGTACTGGCTTCTAGTCTTACAGGAAGAGGGACTGGAAAGTTAGTGGATGCAAAACATGACAGTGAAGTAAAAATGGTGGGGTTTATTATTAGTGGGTAGCGTTGAGATGTCACTCTAAAGGTGCTGAGCTTTCCCTGCAGCATGAGGAGCAGGCTGCACATCCCACCCCGTGCTGTAACCTGAAAGCTCCCACCATTCCCAAGACCTGTAATTCAGTGTGGTACTTGTGCTGTGTTTCAGTGGCAACACCACCTCAGAAACCCCTGTCATAACTCTTCCTCCAAATAATGCACTCTTTTCCTCTTTAAAAAAAAAAAAAATCAAAGAAAAACTAAATTATCTATAATACACTTGAGGTTCAGGTGTAAATACTGAGGATATTTCCATTTAATCTTTTCAGAGAGAAGTCTGAAATTTTAGTTGATAAGCAACTAGGATTCATACAAAGAATGGTTTCAGGGTAAAAGCATAGCAGCATGGTTAATGGGTTGGTCTCCTTTTTCAACAGCAAATTAAGAGTTGTGTCCTTCTGCCCATTTCTAGAAAAAAAATTAATGCTATATAATTTAAACAATGTAGCTTTTTAAAAAATCCTTCAAACATAAGAATTACTTTGTTTCTGTCTGGCTGTGACAGCAGTCTCTTACGACAGTGTGGTATTCATGGATAGCAATAGATTATCTTTAAAATACTTTTTAACATTTCAATATCAGTTGAAAACAGCAACTGAATTTTTGAACAAATGCAGCAAACATTGTGTAAATTGTGGGATAGTCCTACTTTTTAAATCATTAGAAATCCCATGTGCTGAAATAGAATGCATGTGGCCCAAGTCACAACTGCTACCATGTTTTACTGGTGAGTTTACTCAGGTGAGCTGGAAGTTTAAAAAAAAAATTAAAAACAAGAAAAAAAAGGAAAAAAAAAATCTGTACATTCATTTTGAAGTCAGTACTCATTTGTTGACCAGTTTGACCCCATGAATGAGTTGTCATTGTTGGAAAGACTGGTTTGTGTATGGGTCCATACTATTTCCCACCCCTCCATGGCTGTTGACAAGCAGATCTAGTTTCCCACCCAGGAGCAGGAAGAGCTGGAGAAGCATTTTTGCAGCTGCAGGTAAACTTCACAGAAGGACATTGCAATACTTCCCTTGGGCTACTTAAGGCTTTCCAGCAGAGAGTTTTCTAGCTGAAAGGGGCAAGTCTGTATAGAAATGAAAAAAATCAGTTCCTTTTAATCATTCAGAAGACTGTCTATTGTGTGCACTTGCTATCAATATAAGCTTACTCACTTCTAGTCTGGAGTAGGAATATTTGTGTACGGCACAGTATACGCCTAAGAAAAATTTCACAGCTGCTGCCAAGTTTTATGGAAAGACAATATTTTAAAAGTTAATCTTACCTAAACCATCCCACTGAGTTACCATTGCACATAGGTGCTGCTGACTTGCAATGAAATTTCATTTTTAAAGTCTTCATGGAAATTAAAACATGGAGAAGATTAATCTCAGAACATCTCATCTACATAGATAAGAAACTCTCTCTTAAACTGCTATGAGAAAGCTCTGAAATCTGGATTGATTACAGCTGGTTTTCAGACAAATAAGAACAGCCTCCAGTGTCCTGGGGTGTACTGGGTAGAAAATATGCAGCAGGTACCTTCATTCCTCGTTGTTCAGCTAAAGCACACATTTCAAAATACTGTCAGGGAGACTTCCTTGTCAGAAATCAGACTCTCTTGAGAAGAAATCCACTTTTCAATCCATTTCCAGATGTATTTGCAGACCAAAATATTCCCGGCAAGTTCTGATAAGCTTTTGTAGTCCACTTCTGAGTTTCTTGCTCAGTGTTTCTTTGATGCTTATTCCACTTTTGCCTCAGCTAAATCAGAAAGAATGTGAGCAACTAAAAACTGCCCAAACTCTTGGATGCCGTTGGAAATATGTTAGAAAACCCCAGGGCTTTCCCCAAAGCTGTGTTCAGCTCTAGGTAATAACATCTTCAAAATCTCATAAGATTTCAATTTAAGGATTGGAAATGAATTGCTGTTTTTTTGTTTGAAGCAAAGGGAAAACTTAAAAGGAATGCTTTCAGGTGAGACAGATTTATTAAGATGTGAGCTGCCAAGGCCACAGTGATGTCCTATAGGGACACATGACTTAGTGGGGGACAATAAAGCAATCAGAGCAGTACTGAAAAGAAGGAGGCATGTAGAGGATGGTACTATAGCAAGTTCACGTGTGAGTCCTTCAGCAGATCAAAGGGAAAACAGTGATTTAGTTATAGAAATATATTGTGATGACAGGCAAGTGTCTTAAGTTTGGCTAGGCCTGAATTTCCGTGGTGCATATGTAGAACAGAATACTTACTGCAAATAGCTTAAAGTCTAAGACAGTCAAAAGAGAAAATACTATTAAGATAGCAAGACAGAAAAGTTCCAAGTTTATTCTATGTAGTTATGAACATCCAAAATGGATTGTGAAGAAAAGTCAGCACTAACAGATGAAGTTAATGTTTTCTGTAGCGAGATTTTCAAAAATTCCTTTGCCCACCAGCTGTCCTGGAGAGTGGTGGCATTCAGAGATGTTCTCTGACATCTGACACAGAGTCTTCCGTTGCCTTAGCGAAAAAAAATTGGATCAAGAAAGTCTTTTAGGAAAAGGTGCTGCCTTTCCACAACTCATTAACAGAATTTATCTTTGTGTTTGCAATATGATCTGCATTGATTAGTGGGTGTAATTTTAGTGTTTTGAGTGCACATTTGGGGGTTTCTTAACCTATAGTGTAATAAAACCTCTGCACTTTTTTTTCAGCGCGGTCTGTTGTTTTTATTCTTCTGGGTAGTATTTTCTTAAGGCTTGTTTTGTCTTTAAAAAAATAAACAAAAAAAAAAATCAAAATTAGCATCAGGATTGTTTAAAAGATACTGTTAAGCATGGCTGGCCTGGCTTTCCAGGTAGAATCAGCTAGCATGTGTTAGCCTGCTGCTTACGTGTGTTTTTAGCTATGAGGGCATTGACAGCTAAGCTTGGATTTTGATGACCTGGATTATTCCTCCCCGGATATTTGGTATTTGTTTTTGGACTCGGGATTTTTCTTAAAGTTTGCTCGTATGAGATGAGGTCTGTCTCAAAGAGACCTCAGAGTAGATGTGATGGTGATTTGACTGTTGCCATTCTTCTCTTTTTTTTCATTCAGATATGCATCCTCTAACAGTTTAGAGTTTAATTTGCACTTAGAATGAGCCCCCCATGCTGTCTGTCATCTGTGTGGCTTTTGGAGTGGATCCCAGGTGCTACAGTGAAGATGATCCATTGCTCGTTTCCCATAACTCACCTTTAAGATTTTCAGCACCCACTGCTGCCTTGTATAAATTTCAGCTGAGGCAAGTTAGTTGCTTTTTCTGGCACCTATGAAAATTGGATGGTCTCAAATGTTTTGGGAATTTTTTCGGTGCCATTAATCAGCTTTTTCGTGATGGCAGCTGCTAATTTGAGCTGAGATTCCCTGGTGCAGTTGAGCAGAGAATTGAGAACTTGTGGACAAAACAAGGTGGTTCTGAGGTGCCTTTTGTCAAGAGCATGTAGGTGTTTGGTCGGGAGCAAAGTAAAGAACTGGAACACACTCAAAATCACATGAAGCTGAGTCAGGGGAAGTTTAGGCTGATGTCAGGAAAAGGCTTCTCACCCAGAGGGTGGTTGGGCACTGGACCAGGCTCCACAGGGAAGTGGCCACAGCACCAAGCCTGACAGAGTTCAAGGAGCATTTGGACAACACTCTCAAGCATACGGTGTGACTCTTGGGGTGTCCTATGCAGGGCCAGGAGTTGGACTCAGTGATCCTGATGGGTGCTTCCAACTCTGTGATTCTATTCTGCAGTTCCTATCCCAGATATGAAAGCATATAAGTATGCTCAAATGACATGCTAATCTGTTTGTATTGTAGCAAGAGAGACTACCTGTGGGTGTCCTGCTGGAGGAGGTAACACAAGTGTACTTGAATATTCTTTGACACCTGGGAAGAGATACTTCAAAGTCAAAATGTAAATTAAGCTAAAAAGAGGACCTGAAGCTAGCAAATGCAGGATCTGCAGAACAGGTTTTAAATGYTACTGTCAGTTAGACGCAGCATAGTTTGTTTCACATCCCTTGGCAAAATTCTCTGTAGGTATCTCTTACTGTGATGATATTCTTATACAGTTATATTCGAAAGAAAATGGAAGAAAGGGAAGGGCATGAGTCATCCCTCGTGCCTCCACTCATTCTTGAGCTTGCAGCTCAGGATTCCCATAGCCTTTTCAGTCATTTTTTAACTACCATTTTTAGCACTTGCTTGGCACTCCAACCTAAGGGCCAACCTCTGAGGGAGAGCACAGATTTGGATGTGATTCCTACCTCCTTCTGCATTTTTCCAGATGGGCCAGGCTCTGGCACAGTGGTGGGTTGACCCTGGCTGGATGCCAGGTACCCCCCAAAGCCACTCTGTCACTCCCCTCCTCAACTGGAAAGCAGAAAGAAAATACAATGAAAAATGAATGAACTGAGCTCTGGGCAGGGAGAGGTCACAAACTGATTACCATTGTGGGCAAAACAGACTCAACTTCAGGAAATTAGTTGTATTTATTACCAATCAAAATCAGAGTCGGTTAATCAGAAGTAAAACAAATCTTTAAAGTACCTTCCCTTCTCTCCTTCTCTGACTCAACTTTATTCCTGATTCTCTACCTCTTCCTTCTCACAGTGATGCAGGGAGACAGGGAATGGGAGTTACAGCCAGTTCATCACATGTTGTTTCTGCTGCTGCTTCCTCCTCAGGGTGAGGAGTCATTCTCTGCTCCAAGCATGGGATCCCTCCCACGGGAGACAGTCCTCCATGAACTTCTCCAATGTGAGCTCTTCCCACGAGCTACAGTTCTTCACAAACTGCTCCAGCGTGGGTCCCTTTCCACAGGGTGCAGTCCTTCAGGAACAGACTGATCCAGCGTGGGTCTCCCACAGGGTCACAAGTCCTGCCAGCAAACCTGCTCCAGCGTGGGCTCYTCTTTCCAYGGGTCTGCAGGTCCTGCCAGGATCCTGCTCCAGTGCAGGCTTCCCACAGGGTCACAGCATGTTTTAAAAATGAGAGAAATTCAYAGGCTGTTTTGAAGCCTTACACTTGTAAAATAGTGGCAATTCTCTTTTGGTTCTATATAGCATCTGTCAGGAGAGTAGCTGTATTCCACTGTGTTTATGCAGGAAGCAAATTAGAGGCAGTTATTCAAACACTTGGGAACCTTATTCTTGTTACTGAGAAATATTAAGGTATTCATAACATCATGCAGAAAGTGGTGTTTCAAATTAGAAAGGAAATTCTTTCTCAGGAAATATTAGTGGMATGACCCGATACTGTGCTGAGCACTTGTTAAAACATGTTGAAATCCATGCATTTAATAAATACAAGCACAAAGGGAAAGGTTTTGGTACCTCAGCAAGGTCCTGAGATTGGAATATCACAAAGCTGGGAGTTTACCATGACTTAGCCAGAATGGAGGCTTCATTAATATATCTATCATAGTCTTGCTCAGTCAGTTTTGAGAACATGAACATCTCTTTTCATCTTTCAGAGGGGCAATTTCTGCATCACTAAAACAGGAGCTATTACAAATGTGAATGCATTCTCTCTAGTGCTCTGGGCAGAAAGTGTGAACTAGCCCATCAGGTTGGAAAAGATAGCAAAGCTCATTCAGCTGTGTCTCCATCTCTGGTCTCTGGAGTTTCTGTGGCATGCATTTAATGAATTTTAATTTGAATGTCACGATTTTCATTGAATGACAGCTGGACCTTACTGAGGGCAGGACTGAAGAGCCACCTCAGTGGGAGTTTTAGCAAGGGCAGTTACAGATTTTCCCCATGGGCTCCCTCTCTTTGTGTTTTGTGAAGCCCCAGAGAACCTGCAGTTTGGCAGGAGGAGAATGTAGAGTTACCAGGAAAGTGTCTACAGAAGGCTGATTTGAATCCTTTCCATATRGAAACATCTTTGGCTAGTCCTAAAATTCCTGATCCTTCTGCATCTTTGCTGGAGGGAATCTGAAACCTGGAAGGATGAGCAAGCACTCATTTGGGTCAGGATTCCCCCTGTTTGGTGGGGAATCAGAACCAGGAGGTGGCCCAGAGAAGATCTGCTGTATGAGTAAAATGTTTTTGTTGTTCAGGAAGACACTTGCATGTGTTTTCTGGTGAGCATTTATCCAAGCTGACTGTGCCAGGGAGGCATTTGTTGTCCTTGGAAATTTTACTCACATTTTGAGGTATGTGTGCACGTTCAAGAATGCATTTCAGAGCAGCTCTGTGCAATAATCTGGTTTGTAGAGACTTTGAACAAAATAAAAATCCCCCGTTCTTAGTAATCCAGGACATGGATATTCTAACGGAGAATGTGTTTCTCATCAAGRGTTACCCAAATCTCAGCAGTTTCACTTCAGAGAGTCTTGAAAAGTTGTAGGTTGAATTCCTTAACTCTGTTTCATGTGATCTTAAAACATCAAGGCAAAGAGTTGCTAAACTGAAGCTTTACCTAGAGTCATGCAGAGGTCTTTTACCAGAAGTTAGCCTGGACTTGATTAAAGCTTAGGGATGTTCCATATGTTGGTGTAGCATTGCCAGCCTTTGTGAATATCTTGCATTTGAAAAAAAAACCCTTGCACCAGGTGTAAATTTTTGGTGCTTTGAAGCTGAGTGCAGATGTTCAGAGATTGTGRTGTGCTTGTTTTTTTTCTGACGCTTGTACGAGTGGAATTACTCAGACTACAACATCTGGGTCGGTGTTGGACTAAATGAGGCAGAGGATGGAGGCATAGCTCTCTGTGCTGCAGTCCTTTCTGGAGCTTTGCACAAGTCTCAGTGCCTTAGCTGGGGCTTCTGGCAGCTACTGCTGTATATGCTGCAATTCCTAACCTCCAACCAACTACTCCTAAACATGCAGCCAAACCCTGGTTCCACTTTGACTTATCTCTAATTGGCTTAGGAGGTAAAAAAGAGGCAGCAGTCAAGAAGGCTCTTGGGACATTGGTTATATTCAGGTGTTTATCTTTGCTYCTTCTAATTTTGAAATTTTCAAAGAGCTTCCTTCCCAAACCCTCAGGAGTAGAGGGGAATAATCATCTCTGATTTCACACAGTTTGCAGTTTAGTAAGTCACTAGTTCAGCTTCTGTGTGTGCACTCTGGAGCATAGAATAGAGCAGTGATGTCAGGAGGAAGCCTCTGAAAATAAAAAGGAATTAATAACAGACGAACAAACAACTGCTTGCTCTATCTTTTCCTGATATTTTGCATGCCATTTAGCTTGTGATGAAAGCAGCAATAATTTGCATCTTAGGTCTGCTTATTTCTTCCAAACAAGTAGCCTTTTATTTAGTTCTTTTGTTTTTGTTTATTGATTTATTTATTGTGTAGTGTTGACGCTTTTCATACGCTGAATAAAGCAACAGGGAACCTTAGACCCAGGCATGTTAAGATTTCCACAGATAGGACATTTGCCTTCCAAGTCAAATGCACTTTAAACTGTTGCTCAGTATGAAATTTTAAGAGTAAACTTAACCAAGCAGCATGATGCTTTCATATTTTTCCCCAGTTTCTGGCCCTGAAAGACCAGCCTGTCCCTGTGCTTGCTTTCATGCCCTATGACTTATCATAGAGCAAGGACAGCAGAGGTAATGTGGTTACATGGTATTGGTATGGGGGAAAATGCCACCTTAATCCTGTGCTGGATATAAGGAGTCTGATTTTCATCTTGTGCTCCAGTGTAAATTGTGGTGAGCTTTGTTTGACCCAGCTGAACTGCTCTTCCCTGCATGAGGTAAATAGGCCCACAGTTTGCTCAGAGTTTCACTGCAGAAGGTACAGCTTAGTGCTTCTGTGTCTCAACAGGCCTATTTAGAAATCACCATTTCTGATCATGGCAAATGGAAATCTTATGAGATTCTCAAGATCCCTGTGATGGACTGCTRGCTTCATTGAGATTTGGTGGAAGTGAGCCAACAGGCCCTAAAGCAAGCATTGTTAGAGTTGAATGATCTCAAAAAATTCTATTCATACCCTTGAATAAGAGGTGGATATGTCTTCACAAGGACCCAAGTTCCTTTTGTGGCTTCTGGCAGTTCAGCTTGTGAAAATATGCATGGATCTCTGGTAGCTGGAATGATAAAGGAAAAGCAATTTGCATATCCTTATTGAATACAGAGACCAGCATTCATTTACAAGACAAAGCAGCATAAACCTAGGTAATGAATACAAATGAAAACTTGAAAAAGACAAAATTAATTGGTAAATTTTAATTACAAAGTTGTGTTATGACACAGTAGCCAGCCGCGGGTCTCACTTGGGTTTCTGTATTTAATAGCATTGTCTTTCATCCACTCTGGGGTAAAGGAAACTGTTTGAGTTGATTTTTTTTTTCTCTCAGACCTGCTATGTTGTCATGAAACTTGTGTGCTCAGGCAGAAAAGCACCCGCCGAGAGCGAAAGGCAGATCTGTRTCTGCAGGCGCTGTGCTATAGCATGATTGGATAAGTCTTCTCATTTATTTGTTGTTCTGTTCCTGTTTTCTTGTTTACCTTCATTTCATTTTTGTTTTCAGTTGACATGTGGTCAGTAGGGTGCATCATGGGAGAAATGATTAAAGGTGCTGTGTTGTTTCCTGGCACTGATCGTATCCTTCCTAGCAGCCATTCTGGCCCCAGTAGGTACTTCCAACCCTTTCCCTTCCAGCCCCTTCCCGCTAGACTAGTGCTGCCATACCTCTGTACTGTACCTAAAGAGCTGGGTTAAGTCCCACTGCAAAGTCCCTGCAAACCAAAATGTCAACAAACCATTACTGCCTCTCAGCAAAAGCTTTAGCTGGAAACCACAGTAAGTACAGCATGAGGAGGTGGAAAACAACATCCTCCATGGTTCATCTGAATCGCTTTCTGCAGCCAGCGACCACGGTTCTGTTGTYATGAATGTCTCTTTTTTAATTTGATGAGGGGTGGGAGGGGTGTGTTTCATAAATGAGAGGGTTTTTTTAAAGGTTGTAGCAGGCTAGGGCACAAGTCACTGCTTACCTCAGGATGACATGTAAGAGGTTCTGCGTGTTACATGCATTTCTGCGTCTCTGATTAACTCAGACACGACTCACAGAAATGCTTATTACTTTGTTCAGTTGCTCTGCAAGGGGTATAAAAGTAGAAAAGTAGGAAATGGCTTCAGTTTGGGCACAACTTCTTCCAAAAGACTAAAATTATCACTTTGTAGTAGTTTGATAACTCAGAAGTCTGGAAGTTTCTTGGGAAACTGTTGTAGCGGACTTTGGTCTGTCATCCTTTATTTAAGTACATGGAGCTATTATGTGAAAGCAGAATATATTTTTGACATCAACAAGAAGTGATTTATAGATAAGCCCATTAAATCAGTGGATGAGCGTATGTTTTCCTTAGACACTATTCTACATTCAGGGTTGAGGCAGCCATTTTTCTTAATTTGTTTGATGCTTTATTAAAACTTCAATATGTACTTTGTTATTTTTCATATTGTGGAACACTTTCTTGTGCACAATAGCAACCGAGCCCAGTGCATGCTTGGTCTAACTCCAGTCATTCATTATCCATAGGATCAGGAAAATGAGAAATGGAAATGACTTGTGTGCAAGTTTTCCTTTGAATTTAAACTCTGTACTTAGATGACAGAGGAATTTCCAGGCATTATTCATTTTTATCTAACTTTCTGTGAATACGTGTGCATGTACACTTATGCGTGTCTGTGTATACACATACTTACCAGTTCACTTCAGCACTTCCCTCTTGGCCTCGTTCACACTTTGAAGGGTTCAATATTTGGATCAGAATGTGGAAAAAGCATTATCTGAAGAGCATTAAAGAAATGAAAGTAGGTAATTATATCATTAATATTTTCACAGCCTTGTCTAGTAAGATTCTAATTTGTGTTTTGTCCAAAATGCTGGGTGAGCACACCCATACTGAAATGAGCAATACACTTTCCTTGTGTTTTCATGTGATCTGGAGCACGTCTCCTCTGCATATGTGACAGTAAACCTCTCCCTTCTGTGTGTTAATGAAATCATTAGCACCTATTTGTGCTCCAGATTTGGCCCACGCTGTGCTTCTGTTTCCTGTGACTGTGGGGTGAGACATTTGAGTGTAGGGGTGAACATCCCCTGGTGTTGTAGTCAGAACTGATTTTATGTTCATTGATTTACATTTTACAAGATAACATTTAAAGGTATCCCCAAATAAGCCCAAAAAGAATTGAATATGTCTTAAATAGCACTGCAAAAACTGGTTTCTTTGACACAGCTGCATGCTTGTTCAAAAGAACTCGCGCAAAGCCTCTGTAATTAAACCATTGTGTGCTGTCTATTATTGCAAGAACTCCACAGAAATTGTTGTTACCAGCTGCTGATTTCTTTGGGATTGGCCTGTAATCGAGTTCACGTTCTTCATTTTTATTTGTAATACGTCACTAAACGTGCACTGTGTTTTCTGTACTGCTCTGCTTTTCTTCTGCTGTTCCATGAGTGCCTATTCCGTGAACAGAGAACGATGCCACTGCTTTCTTTCAGGCTGCCGAGCACTCTTCCTCAAAGCCATCTCTTCTGCAAATCCACCCCTCCCCACCCCTTCCCTGCTGCTGAGCAGCCACTAGCAGGGGTTCAGCACTCCTGGCTCCTCTGCCCATCTGTGCAGCTGAAAAAACAGTCAGGAAGCTGCAAGGTCTGGCCCAGCCTGCTGAGATTGATGACCTCGTGGCATCTTCTGCCTTAAACCTGCACGGAAAATGCTTAGCCTTGCTGTAAAAAAGATTATTTCTTCAGCCGAATGATGGAGTTGAGCAGCTGGATAATTCCATCAGCAGGGACTATAAGCCCTCAGAGCTCGAGGGCAGCGTACTTAAGGATGTTTTTAAGTGCAGGGGCAAGAGTAATTAAACACCAGTTTCTTTAAAGAAGTTTTCTCTTTGACAGAAAATGGGTGAAAGATGGATTAAGCCTGGCAGTGTACCGGAATCTGCTATCAGCAATTTTTTCTTAACAGGCAGTGCTTCATTTCACATCCACACTGTGATTTGAAAAGTATTTAATACTAATTTGTGTCAATTTTCATGCATAAATAACCATGAAAAGCAGTTTTGAAGCTGAAAGATTGAATATTCATGAGAAATGCACTGTCAGTCATATATTTGACTGCAAAATTTACTATTTGCCGTTTTCCAGTGGTTAAGGAGTGTAGGTCATTTGATACTGTTACTGTTTACACAATTAAATAGTCCATTCAGCTAATTTAAAAAATTTCTGTAGCAAAATTCATAAGCAGAAAAGCAGAAGATGCCTCCGAGTTAGTGCAGAGAGGAGTGCTTAACCAGGCTGCAGCTCTATTCTACTCCTGTAATCCATTTGAATTCACTGAAATCACTTGGGTGAAGCTGAGAACAGAACCTTATTCTCTTTTAAATTCCCAATTGTGAAGGATGATCTCCCAAATCCTTGAAGTTTTACTATGTCTCTACCATTTTGGTGTATGCATGTGATACAGTTAATTGTGTGCTAAAGCTTTTTCTTTTTTTCTTTTTTTGTTTTTTTAAATTTCATATGAAACTTCATTTCAATGTTGACAGCAGTAGTTCTGCTTTCAAAAAAAACCAATTATCATGAAGTTTGGCTATACTTATGCCTCGAGCAAGGAGAATGTAGTGACATGGTGTGTTGTGTTGCCTCAGGAGCAATGTGACAAGCTGGCTGTACCTGTGAGCTGACGCTTGTTCCACTTGTTCTCCTCAAGATTTTATGAGGGAGACTGTTACTCTTTTCTCATCTCTGCATAAATGATCTGGAGGAGTGAAGAATGTGCCTCAGTCCTTTGGTGAGCTGTGAAAGTGGTGGTTATGCATTTTTTTTAACCGCTGCAGGCATTTTGGGCGGGCAAGGATGAATGCGCCTTTAAATCCTGTAGCTGGAAAAGCTTAGGGACGCAAGTCTATATTCAGTGGAGAGATGTGATTTMAGCTTCTCTTAGTCTATGTTTGTACAAACTTATACAGCCTTATTCTACCACTGCAATCATGTCACGCATGTTGTAGAGATTGGGGTATAGGGGGTTTGCCAGCTCTTGTGCTCTATGAAAAATGTCCTTAAAGGTGTGCCAGCTCTGTTCTGCTCCTTTGTCCCTGAGGGCAGTTACCCAGGGAGTCCTATTGACTAACTCCTTGAAGAACTGGAAGTTTGCTTTCCAAAAATTCAGGATCCTGACTTTACTCTTCACCTGACTCCTATCCCTCAGAACCGCAAATTCCACCAGTGCATGATCACTGCAGCCCAAGCCACATTCAGTGGACTTTCGTTGTGTCTTGTCAGTGCTGGGTTAACTGTTGGACTTGATGATCCTAGAGGTCTTTTCCAACCTCAACGATTCTATGATTGTATGAAATTTCTCCCAGAAGTTGCTAGCATCAGTCTTACCAGAGCTCTTGAAATCTTCAGCTAGTGCCAGGTGCAGCAGCAGAAGTGTTTGTAGAGGAAGTCATTGAGCCATCAACAGATTTGATGAGCTTATACTTGGGCTGAGCTGCTCAAAAAATGCTTGACAGAGCTTCAAAGCCATATTGTGGAATTCTGAACATAAACAGGGCCTTTTTGAGCTCAGAAAGGACAACTAAATTTCAGAAGACAGCCAAGATCGTTAAAGATTCTCACAGAGTTAAAACTCACTCCCTCAGACCTTGCGTTGGGACTCAGTGCTCAGAAATTGAACAACATGACCAGTGTGAGATGAAGAAAATAGATAGAAATACTGTAAGCCATCAGTACCCTTGAAGGACTCCTTTTTTTTTTTAAAATCTACACTGCTGGCCATTTCATTTCAATAAAAACAGAGCAATGTTTTTCGAGACCCATATTCTGAAACAACAGTTTCACCTTTTGATAGATTCTTTTCAGGCCTGGAGTTAATTTACTTACAAACTTCACATCAAATTGATCTGAATTGCTAGTGAAATGCAGAGGAGAAAAATTTAAGTAGTTCCTGAAAATACTTTTCAATATACATATTTGGCCTAATAACTTTGTCTAGATTACATAAAAAAAGGGGGTGCTGTGCTGAGTCAGAATGATCTTCAAAGTCCAGATGTATGTACACAAGTCATTATAGCACTGTCCATAATCTCTTTTTAAGAGGTGGATTTATACTTTCTAGGATGAGTGGAGAAATTTTTTTTGGCAGGCACTGGAGAAGATCTCAATAATTGCCATAAGGCTTTCTCTGTTTTATGCAGAAGATGCAGGGACTGTTCTGGCAATATAAGAACAGGTTATAGGAAACTGTTCTAGCAAACCTTCTAAGAACAAATTTCTCAGTACCTTTTCTTTGTCAGGAAATCTGAACCAACGGAAAAAGATATAGAGACTGCAGAAATTTTGCACAGTAGTCTTACCTGTTAGAACAAGTACAGATTTCTTGGTTACAACAGTAAATGAAACAGCATTTTGTGATTTTCAGGGTATTATTGGCAGTTGGAAATCATAAACTCCTTAGGAAAAGCAGCTTTGTGTATTTGCACAATAAATCAGTTCTGCTTCAAATTTGAGATGAGAATTATACTCTGTTTGAGAAGTAATTTTTTTGGTGTGGTTTTTCTATGAGCATCCATGCTCGATGAGCAGTGGTTCCATGGAAACAGTGATGCTTGTGGAGAAACCACAAAAAAAATATGAGTGCCCAAGCTGTGAAAAACCACTCCCAGCACTATTAAATAGATGAAAGATTGCCCAGTGTCTGCTTAAGTATTTTCAATACAGCAATGTAACTCTGTTAGAAATGTTTGTACTAAACACAAATTGTTTGACCTTTGACAGTGTACCAGCAGCTTATAATTTTCTCTTTGGAAAACTGCCATCTGTATGTAAATATAAGGAAAATGAGAATGCTTGCTCCTGTCCAACATTGTAACTCAGTTCATGCATTTTCCAAGGAAGTATGCTATAGATGAGATAGGTTTCAGAAGTAAATGCTGTGCAGCCAAATTTTCAATCACTTCCCTTTCAGAACAATTTCAGAACTACAGAAAATACTACATTTAATCAATCCTGAATATGTAAGAATGTTGAAGCAAGTTCTCACGGATTGGATTGATGTGTATTCTTCATCTGAAATAGTCTTAATATGTTTTCCTATTGCAGGAAATGATGTTTTTGATAACTGGTCTATTGCATATTTATTGTATTTTCTTGTGGAAATGTTTTATTTCCCTCTTTATTTAGCCTTTTCTCTTTGCTGACTTCCCATCCTTTGAGTGCTGTGTACAGCTTTGGCTTCTAGGAAGTCAGAGGAAATGTAGAGGTAGAATTATTGTAAAAGACTGGTAGAATAAGACTGAGGCGAATATTGCTGGAGTTGACTCAGATGATTTACACCGGTAGATGAATGCATAGAATGGTGTATGGAGTTGAGTATTCTTGCAGAACTTCAAGGCCAAAATTAGCCTTTGATTAAACACTGGGAAGTTGAGTAACTGTTGTAAAAACTCATTTGGAAAGGGACAAAGGAGCTTTTGAATAATTATTCTCCTGATTCAGAAACACAAGCAACCCTACAGTTTCCAGGAACTCGTTTTCCATATTTTGAGCTTGAGGAGTCTATTCTTGACTTCATATCCAAGTTGTTGTGGGTACACCTGAGATACAGGAGCAAACTGTGTTCTTGGAAGCACTGACTGAAGCCATACCAACTTGACTGAGAGGAACAACAGGAACAATTATTTTACGATTGTGCTATGTCCCTCGGATCCTACTTCCTATCCACGGTCCTAGGTGGCTCTTATAAACACTTGTAATACTAGTGTGTGTTGTAGCACTTGTGGATGCCCCATCCCTGGAAGTGTTCAAGGCCAAGTTGGATGGGGCTCAGASCAATCTGGTCTGGTGAAAGGTGTCCCAGCCCATGGCAGGGGGTTGGAACTGGATGATCTTTAAGGTCCCTTCCAACCCAAACCATTCTCATTCTGTGGTTTGCTTGCTGCTGTGTAAGCACAGATGCTCAGCAACTGAATGAAATGCCAGCTAAAAATAATAGTGCTTGAAACTTTTAGTTAAGGTGTTGTCATAGATGTGCATCCAAACGGTTGATGACGTGTCCAGCCAACACTGCTCTCTCCTAACTTCTGAATGATCAATGGTAATCTTCTGAAGTAACTTATTTGTGCTACGTGTTATTTTTGTTACCACCACACGTTCCATTATGCCACATAAATAGCAATTCCTGTTCTGAACGTTGCACAGTATTTTCTGTTACAGTTTAATTTTTACAAATGCCACGTTCTTCTCAAAGCATTCACCTTGGAACAGAAAATGCTCCACAGTTACTGTGCAGATGGCAACATTTGCAATTTCTTTCATGTGGGTTGGTTTTTTTTTGTAAACTGTGTTGGCATCAATATGTAAATTGTGGGACTGTGGGAAAAATATGAATGTGACACAGATTATTTCCCACAGTGAAGCTGGTTAATTTGTTTTTTAACAGATTTGTTTAAAAAGAAAGGTTCAATAAAAAAATATAAAAATTAGTTGAGCTATTAACTTTGCAGTTGTTGCCACAATTTGGTGTTGGGCAGGGAAATGCAGAGCTGCTCATAGCAGCTAATTCTGACAAGTTAGGAGTGTCAAAAAATTGCCTGAAGCAGTGCAGTTTTTGTTGGTGGAACATGCAGATTTAAGGAGAAAACTGTTAGAAAGGTGGTTACCAAGATTTTGAGATTGAAAAGAGATGAGCTTCCCCTGTCTGTCTCTTACAAAGGAAACGTCCTGTGCCTGTTTTGTTTTTGTTTTGCCTACCTTAACAAAAGAAGTTTTGACATGCCCTGGTTCTAATTTTCTCCAGAAGCAGCACATTTAGCCAGAAAGAGCAAATCTTGCCCCAGTGCAGTAAAGCTGGTGCAGATGCACTGCTTAATAGGTGGAGAAAGTGCAGTCCAGTGTGCTGGACARGGAAGCGTGCTTCCCACCAGCATCACCACCATCCAGCACAATTCCAAAAGCTCTGTTATAAACAGGCATTTTGGCAGAATTACTTGTGTTTTCCACATCACAGTCCATAGATCCTGCTTGAGGAGGATTTTAGAAACAGACTCATTTTTCTGGAGAACAAACATGAGTGATTAAATTATTTGTACCACAGTACTACTAAAACATCCTTAGGCAAACAGTAACTCCTCTTGCAAAACCTTGCTGTTGAACATAACAAAATACAATCCTTCACTCAAAAAAAGAGTATGATYTACACAGACACATTACAAGAAGAAAAAAGAAAAATTATTGTGATTTTGAGGCTAGGTAGGTAGACAATAATTTTTTGTCTAAATTAATTTTTTAGGCATAAGCTACTACTTTGTACACTGTAGAAATGCTTTTAATATTTTGTGATTGAGATGGAGAAGTATTGTAAATTTTCTCTTGGAGCCATCTCCATTTCCTTATAGTTGTTTGGAAATTTGCAGAAATTTAATTTAAYTGAAGTTTACAGGCCAACTGAATGAACAAAACACTGGTTCTTAATTCACACTTTTGAAATACATTGCATGAATGCACACAGAAACACAAATCCTGGTAAACTTTGAGCCTGTGCCTCTAAATAGGTGACTTTAGTGTGGAATCTGATTTTTGGAAAAGAAACACTTTATTGTTCATTCAGAATATTATTTTCCTATTAGAAATTTTATGCCTTTGCTTTAGAAAGATATATATCTTAATCTGCWGTTCAGCTTCTGGTAATTTTCTAAATAAATAAACAAGTATTTAGAAAGCAAAGGAGAACAATCCTCAGGACAGTATGAGAGTACGAAGAGAAGAGGTGGTTGGTGAGCTTGAGGCAACCTGAGGCCTCAATGATAAATCTTTATTCAAAAGATACACATTTAAGATCTATTTTCTTAAACCTTTGCTGTAACTCTGTATGGCCATCTTAATGTTCCTAAATGCCACAGTGTTATTGCCAGAGGCAAGCTAATAAATCCAGGTTAGATCCCTTCTTCTGTCTTAAATCATACAGATGCTTTTGTGAGCAGTTGACACATTTTCCTTGATCCTGCTTGGGGCAAAGGACASCTGAACTGATTCAAATAGCTTTTAAGCAGTCATTTAATCATTTTCCAGAGCTTTGAGTTGTAATTCTTTCCGTCTTCCAGTCTGTCCAATATTTGCTTAATTTCAAGGAGAATAACAGGGTCTCCTGTTTTTATTCTATAGAGAGGGTTTTTCCACTCCGATAGAGGTTAATCTTTTTTTTGCCTGGGAAATTTCTGTCAGAGTTATGTGATCACTAACTCTACCATTTTTTCAATTGGTGTGCAAATAACATCTTTAGTATAGTCGCTCTTTGGTTAATGTAACCTACTATGGATTGTGATTCATATCAGGACTGTCCTGTAGTAMCATTTGTTTCCTGCAGAATTGCTGTAGCTAATGCTGACTTCCAGCTAGAGAAAGCTGCTTATCTTTGCCTTGATAAACAAACCTCAGATTTTTTTTTCCAAGAGTATTTTTAAAAAAAAAATCTTCTACCACAASGAGTACAACTTCTCATTGCCAGGTGCATCACAGATGCATCACAAACGGTGACTGCGTAAAACATTACAGTGAAATGGAGCTGGAGCAGCATTCAGCAACAACATTATTACATTCTTGCACATTTTCATGTATTGGATCTCAGAATATAATCCAGTGCTTGTAAGGTCTAGGTAAGTGGAGAAGCATTACTAGAGAGAAAATGTGTGTGTCCATCTGACTAAAAACTAATCTGTCGCTACCCACTTTCACTGGGCATGGTTTTGTTATTGCTGTTATCAGGACAAAAACAGTCCTGAGTGCTCCATCATGTCAATTTGTGTGTGTGTGTGTGTGTGTGTCTGTATGTAAATGTATCTAAAGACCAAATGAGTGTATTTTGTTTAAGGGTTTTGGCAGTATATGAACAACATAAG
This sequence comes from Amblyornis subalaris, assembly GCA_018881555.1. Classification (NCBI taxonomy): domain Eukaryota; kingdom Metazoa; phylum Chordata; class Aves; order Passeriformes; family Ptilonorhynchidae; genus Amblyornis; species Amblyornis subalaris. The sequence goes on along the minus strand of JACAXG010000007.1, from coordinate 10,089,795 downwards.
TCAGAAATAATACAGTGAAGAAGCAGGATTATCCATTCAGATCATTCAGTTACTCAAAACCGGTCCCTGAAGTTGCTGYGACATAAAGCCTGACCTTCTGGCTCTCGGTGTGAGCCAGGGCTGCAAAAGGTCCAGTGCTGTCCTGCAAGTCAAGTCTAGTGAAGTAGCAGAACATGGTGGCTCTGCCAGTTCCCTTGGCTTTGGCTATTGGTTTTGCACCGATGTCTCCATCTCTTAAAATCTCCCAGCCGTGGGTGGGAGTTTGCTTGTCTGTTGTTTCTTAGTGAGAGCCTTTCTGTCAGCTCAGAAGAAACGCATGCAGTGGACACTGGCCCGTTGTCTGTGGATTTTCCTTCTCCCCTCTCTATCACCACTGACACTGGTTCCCACCACATAGGCCCTCTTCTGGGAACTTGTACTCTTTCCTTTATCACTCGCATCTAGGGCATTTTACTACATCTTCCCTCTCACAAGTCCCACAAAAGTCTGTAATCCCAAAGATCATTTTCTCTTCGGCCTTCATTAAGTGCCTGGGAGATGGTTCACCTGCTCTGTGCAAGGGTAACCTTCTTCGAAGCAAGTCCTGTGTTTGGCCCTCACTGTTTATCAAACAGCCTTCCCTCAASGTGCACAGGTAATGCTTCCAGTGATGATTTTATAGCTTGGCTTTCTCACCCATTTAGCTTCTCTTGGCACAACTAACAGCATCTTCATTTCTGTRTTCTCTGTTCTTCTCTGCAAAGCATTTACACGCTCTGTATTCTCAAGTTCCTCAGAAAGGCCTGCTTCAGAAATAGTCCAGTCAGCAATCAATGAGGTGTGTTAATTTGAACACRAGTTTAAAATGCCAAACCACTTTATTTTCTAATAAAACATTTAATGAAATATTCAGGCTACTCTTTGAGCGGCTGTAGTCTTAGATAACTTTATTGTTGTTGCAATTGTTTGGTTTTCTCTTGAGAAAAAGATATTTTTCACCGACAACACAAGACAAGCTACATACAACCTATGGAGTGTGTGTGTGGGAGGGGCTTTTCTACATAAATCTTCACTTTAGTTTGAAAAATAAAAGTTATTCAGAAAAATCTTTACAGACTGCTGCTATTTCTAGCAACCTTTTTCAGCAGAAAAATAAAACCATTCAAAACACTGTTTTAGAATTCTTAAAGCCTATGTTTAAATAATTTTCCTTCCTTTAAACACTTTTGATTAGTAAACCTGCAATTTTTAAATGAGTTATTCGATTTTTTTGTTCAAATAAGACAGTTCATGTAAATCGGAATTAAGTCTGTCTTTACTTTTCAAGGTATGTGAAAAGACTGTTTCAATTTCCCTAAAATAATACACTTTTGTTAAAATCTGAAATTGCTACTAAAACCAAGAACTGGTTTTTGCTTGACTTTATTTATTTTTTCTTGTTATCGTCATTCTGTTGATCTGATTTCTCTCCTAGATTGCGAGGGGCTGTCTTTAGTGTTTSGGAAACTCCTCCACACTTACGATAGTTGTGACAATAATAACTTAGAAGAATACTTTAAAAAAAAAAAATCTCTGTGCTGAAATGCTTTGAATGTTTGTCTTTTAAAACCATTTTCTTTCCAGTATGTTCTTAACAAATCTCTCTTCATCGTATTTCTTAGCATCAATGTACCCATGGCTGCATGTCCTCTTCCTTTTTTTTTCATTTAGTCATCAGTGTCTTAGTTCTGTGAATTAGACAGTGTGATGTAGAGGTGCTACTGATAATCTGCTTTTTTTGGCACAGTGAGTCTTGTACCGARCGTGACTGGAAGAGCTACATAACACCTATCAGATGCCTAACTGTTATCAGAAGAAAACTAAAAAATCAATACCAGAACAACAACAACAAAAAGCTCAGTACAAAATGCCTGTAATACAATTTCTTTTTAAGCGTTAGAACCTGTTTTTTATTAGTCAACRTCAGTTTAGCAATGTAGCTGTCGCATTTTCAGTTAAAGAGAAACATCTGTCTACACCTGTGCATCATTTGTCTATAGAAAATAAGTCCCAGTGTGGTCTTATAGAATCAAAAAAATTGATTTTGAGGRGTTGCTGGTTGGCTGGTATTGGAAAAAATAGCATCAATGAGGTTATTGGAAAAAGTAAACATACAAGTGCAAAGCAGATTAGTTGGAGAAGATTTTTTTGTCCTGTGCAGAACTTCTTTAAGCCAGCTGGGTCTTACTCTCCACAGACTGAATAGAGAGGGCGGGTGCCCAAATTGTTCTTCCAAGGTGACGTAGTGGCAATTATCTGCATGTAAAAAAAGGGAATGCAACTCATTGGATTTGAGGTTTTAAAAAAAAAAAAGTTAACAAGTGTTGACCCAAAGAGAGGAATCTGTGTGTTATCCTGTGGTGGTCATGGTTTTACCACTGCACAGTGTCCTCAAGTAAATTTTGTGTGTGAGAGAGTTTTTCCCTTTGCAGGCTGTAGGACCTTGAGGAATAGTGAGAAGAGAAGGAAAGATAGAAACTGTAAAGACATTCTGAAGGGTGTTAAATACCTCTGGGGATTCTCAGAGAACACAAACAGAAATGTCAGGAGGCTACACGGGGGCTTGTCTTTTGTTTCCCTTAACTACTGGTGTTCAGATATTGATCAGTGGAATAAAGTTATTGAGCAGCTGGGAACACCCTGTCCAGAATTCATGAAGAAGCTGCAGCCAACAGTACGGAACTACGTCGAGAACAGACCCAAGTATGCTGGCCTCACTTTCCCCAAACTTTTTCCAGACTCTCTCTTCCCAGCTGACTCGGAACACAACAAACTCAAAGGTATGTCTGACAAAGGGATGTGGCTCACATGCAACAGCTGCAGTGCAATGAAGGTTTTTTTTCCAATTTTTCTTCTCTCTAGTTGCACTCCCATTTAATAMAGTTAGTGGAGGACAAATGACTGCATGGGTTTTGTTCAGCTGAAAGGCATGCTTTGGAAATGATTTTTGGAGATTCTGGTGCTTGGGCAGCCAAGGGAACATAATCACTGATGCATTTAGCATATTCCCATGGTGTTCRGTGTGACAATTCTGTGCCATGAGGAATTGAAGTGTTCCTTTACTCTTRTTCTTGAATTGTAACACAAAGGAACTGTAGAACTTCCATTGTGAGATCTCAGCACTTGCACTGTTTCGTTTTAGGTTAAAAATACCAGTTCAGCCAGATGCCTGTCTCATAGCTCTACCTTCACTAGAAAATATATTAGCAACATCAGCCGAAATGGTGTAGCTGAGGTTTAATATCCACTATCTTTTGAAAAAATGCTTTGTCACTTAGGATACGTGAAGTAGAAAACTAACTTAATTACGCTGTGACTAGATATTCCCTTGTAGAAGAAAAGTTGCCATTATTTGAATCACATATTGAAGTCTTTTTTTACTTGAACAGGGCTTTGACCTCCAATTGGAAGAAGTAATTACTGTGTGTTTAGCACACRGCTCTGGAGCCCCTGCAAACTTGTACTGTGTATTGGTTCTGCACCACTCCAGCACTTGGAGCCACTCACTACAGTGGCATGTAATGGTTTCCAATTGCTTGCAATTTGCATGTCATTACACGACCCAGAATTTTCTTCCAATTAACAACTGCTTCATAGCCAAGCTGCTGTCTTGGCTCTGGGAGCAAAGTGAAAGGTCTGAACAGATGCTTTTGGATACACAGAATTTTATACTTCTACTACAACACAATTGAATAATGGAATTTTCCTGGATKTTCAGCTACTGAATAGAAATGACTGTCAAACAGTGCTGTTATCTTTTGGGTACAGAAAGCACATACATTTGAGCATCCTGAATGCCAGTTTTTAATATATAGTCATGCAGCAAGAAACAATGCATTCAAAAACCCCTACTTGTGCAGCATTGTATCATCCCATGCCCTGCCTAAATATTTCACCATAATGTAATGATAATGGTTTAATTACAATTTACTTTTACTCACCCATGTATGATGAGGTGCCTAATAATATTTTTGCACTTTTTGCTCTTTGTAATTTTTTTCCTTTCATTGTCTTTTTTACTTACACAGCAAATAATTCCAAGAATCGAAGAGCTTAGATCTACGTGGATAATAATACTAGAATGGATATACTGCATGGATAATAATAATATAAATACATGTTGTTATAATTTTTTTGTGTGGGTTGAGACGGTATTATATTTCTTGCAAACTCTAAATAGTAAAATAYCATTTGGGTAATATAAAGATGAGTTTGTGGCCTGATAGGCACAATRGGATGTATTATCAGGTAAAATAAATCAATGCTGCAATGTAAAATTCAAYGGGTGTATATGCATATGTAGTGGAGGATGATGTGCCCCACTGATTAAGACTTCTTTATGGGGGGAAAACAAGACTTAGGCAGTTCCCAGGCTCTTGCATAAACACTATGGTGCCAAGGCTACAGATTTGAAATTATTGCTTCTAAGGGGATGCTTTAAGATTAGCCTAGTATCTATGCCTCATTAAAATATTTAATGCCTCACAGCAGGCTAGGTGAAAAACTTTAAAACATCCAGAGAAGTGTGGATGTTTTTCTGAGCCAGTGTAAGTGTGCCTGTAAGTTTCAGGCTTTGATTTAGTAATGCCATGATTTTAGACTTCGTTATGTGAACTTTTGTTCTCTAATCCTGGTAATAATCACAGCTACATCAAGCACATTTTTCTTGGGTGTATTATTCAGCCCTCTACATGGAATCTGCATGAGTATAAAATCTCATTGAAGCTTGTTAGGGGAGTTATGGTATCAGCCCTGATGCTGGCACCTTTCTAATGAATCTGACCTAAAATGATTACTGAAGAACTCTGGCTATGAGAAGGCAAGTGAGCAGAAGTACGTGCAAACAATCTCTGAAAGAGTTGTGCCGCTGTTATTTTCCTACCCCTATTAACCCTCCTCTGGAGGCGGTGGTTGTTTTGTACTAACACTCTGTTTCTCTGCTTTCATTGTTCCAGCCAGCCAAGCCAGGGACCTCTTATCAAAGATGCTGGTCATTGATCCAGCCAAGCGGATATCAGTAGATGAAGCCTTACAGCATCCATACATTAATGTCTGGTATGACCCAGCAGAAGTGGAGGCGGTAAGTGGGGCAGGACTCCTTCCTTCAGAATGCTAGACGCAAATGTGATTCATAGATTCCTGCTGCTTTACAGCAGCACAGTAATGAGCGTGCGATAAAGAAACAATGCTGTGACTGCGGTGGTCTTGGGATTTATGTGAAATGAGATCTGTAGGGACGGAATATCTCTCTTTATTATTAGATTAACTGATAATAGATGGGAGAAGGAAATGCACTTGAAGCATGTGAAGCCATTTTCTGCTTTCTTCCAGAAAGGATTTTGAACTCAGTAGATCACCTATTTTTTAGCTATAGAACTCAATCTGGCAAAAGATACTATCTTTCTTTCCAAACCTTTCCCTGTGGAACACAGCAAACATGATTTCCTATGTTTGTGTTCAAGGATATATGTGGAGAGGAGGAGAATTAAGCAAAACAATAGTCAGGATTCTGAAAAATAAAAGAATCACGAAGTCAGAATTCAGAAAAATCTCAACTGGACATAAATTCTTCCTTAAAATGAAACAGGGGCTCGTGTTTTCCTGGGCTACAGTTCAATGTGCAGTATCATGTACACTGTATGCAAACAGAAATGGATTTTTTTCTTATAATCTGTATGCCTAGGTGAAGCTGTGTTAACGGGAATAAGTGCAATCTGTCAGCACTCCAGTGATGTAGTATAATAGGTATAGTATAATAGGTGTGGTATAATAGGTATGGGTATAATTCCAGAGAGGTGCTCTGTAATACTCTGTATGAAAATAGAGCTCATTATTTCAACAGCATTAGAAATCTTACTTAGCCACCATAGGAAACTAAGACCATGCAAAATTAAATCACTGCTGTTTAGTGGTATTCTCCAATTCAGTCTGTGTTCTTGAAAGTGCAGTAAAGTTCAAAAGTAAATGGAATGCACAAACCCCATCAAACTTCGAGCTCATGGTTTTTTTGCAGAGGATGTTATTTAGGAGTGCTTTATAGGGATTGGTTTTGACACTCTCATTTGCAGAGGGAAAGTTAAATTGGAAGACTTTCTTTTCACAGTGAACAGTTTATAAAATTATAAATATCCATCTGTTCATGCTGACATACCTYCAGTGGTTAGCTGTGAATCATTTACTCATTATTTTCTGGATAAAACCTAAAAAAGTTTTGTGGGAGTTTGGTGATTTTCTGTTCTTGCTCAAGAGTGTCTTCCACCAAATACTCCACTGAGACATCTGCCCTGTTACAGTTGCAGAAAAGTTAGGATCAAATTCAGCACACATTTCCTAATGCCATGCATTAAGCATGCCTTGTGCAATGGGGAAATGACTGTTGTCTCATGTATTTTTGTTAGATGTTGCCAAATTTATAGCAGGGGTGGGAGTTAGTAGGCATCTAAAAACATCCAACAAATTAGCTGTTTGAGAGATAGATGCTTTTGCTGATTCACTTAATAATCTGACTCTGTGAATTTGTCCGTACTGAACAAACCCACAGAAGTTATAAGAGGGTACAATTGAACAAAGAAACAGTATTTGAATGACATTTCAAAACCTAAAAATGGCTCATTAATATTAGATTTGCAGCATGACAAGGCTCTATGGAGCAGCTTTGCTTTTTCACAGACTGCCCTGCAAATGTGCAGCCAGGGAACCTGACAAGAGAGCAATTGGAAAATTAGTGATGAAGTTGCACTTGGTCACTTGCATAGTGCTTAGCTTCCCACTATTTTTCCTGGTTGCCCCACTGGGATTTAGTAACCTGCASTGTGCTTCATCTGCCCATGTTCGCTGCACTCTTTCTCTTGGTAACAGTTGATAAGCACTTTTACACACAGTGAGGTCTTTCATCACGTAGCTAAAGGTTTGGTTGTGGGATGTTTTGGGGGGCTTTAAGTTCTCTTTCCATAGCAAAATATGAGGCAGGATTCCGCCCACTGTCAATAATTCTGTACAGTAGGGATAACATAAAAATTAGGATACAGAGGTATTAAACGAGACAGTGTTTTCAGAAAGTATGGTACCGAGGAAGAGGGAATTAGGCAACTTCTGCTGTTTAGTTAGACAGTAAATGGCTTCATCAAAAGCAGCCAGGCATCTGTTGTACAGTGACAATTGCCTTCAGAAGCCTAAGAGGACAGGTAACTGAAAGCATTTAATGTAACAAATTTTGAAGTGAGCTGTTGCGGTGTCGTTAAATGTCGGCATGTGCTGGAGTAGACAATGAAGAGCACTGAAGCCGGCTCAGGGAATAAGCAGAGAATTTGGTGTCAAGGTTTAACCTGGARGTAACAACCCTCTGTGTCTGCCCAGATTTGCAGCATTATAGATGTGAGGGGAACRGATAAAACAGCCCTGCCCAGTTAAAAAGCAGACTAGTGAGACAGCTACAGTCCCTTTTTATAAGTCTATTRTAAGTTTATGGTCTTTCASAGRCTGTATGGGGGGCAATAAAACTATTATGTCTCTTTCTAATAGGCAAACACTGCACACAAATGGGAAGTGGGAGGAATGCAATACCCTTTTCCCTGCTTGGTGTAACAGCATTAAACTCTTCTGGGTGGCCTTAAATGCCAAATGTGATTCCCTGACACAGAGAGGAAGATGATCTGTTATTAGATGTGGGACTTGCTATTCACTAACCACGGGAGGTTACTCAAACAGTGCTGTGGCTCTCCCACAGACTTCTGCACGAAAACAAATCACAACCAAAGCCCTCAACAGCTCTGAAACAGTCATCACACTCGCAGTTAGAAACAGGCCGTGCAACGTTTTTAAGCTTACCTGTGGATTTTGGATTTAGGGGAAATCCTTATGTCTAACATAGGTGGTTTGCCAGCTTCTTTCGAGCACACTCAGCTTGCTGTAGTGTCTTTGATAAGAGAGTCACAGTGTTAGGTTCTCCAGAGCACACAACATTGATCTAAATTATTTGGAATAGTGTTACAGTTAAGGTAAGATAATTTCTGTATTCAACCAATTATAACTAAAATATGTGTTTTTAAAAAATATGAAAACATGGACAGAAAATGTATGGGTTTGGTTGTTTGGAATTTCCAAGATTTTAGGAATTGTTGAAATYTGTTATCCACCTCCACACTCAGTTTAAATGTAGGGAAACCAGAGTTCAAAGGGCAAAAATATTATTTACTAATATTACACAGGAAGCCTATTGTACAATCAGAATAAGAACCTATAGACCTTACTTCTCTGTTTCATATTTCAGTTAAAGRCTCCTTCTTGGAAGTTATATGCAAAAACTGTCTCAGATCCACTTTTAAACAAATATTATGTTTATTGCTTTCATGTTATGATATTTACTTTACCAGTGTAACATTTGGATTATTATCATGAATAAATGACACACACGATACCTTTTCTCCCTCAAATTACTCTTGTTCTATTTTTAGGAAAGAAGAGCTTTCTAACACATCTTGCCTCTACATGCAGACTGTGCTGTTTATTGTAGATAATCTCAGTATCTCCCTGATGACATATTAGCTTCCCTSTTTTCCTGTCTGAAAATGCTGGGCTCGAGACTGTTTTCATTTACACAGCTGCCTTTTGTTTGAAGCTGCTATACATTCTTACCCTTCATTGGGATGATTTGTGAATAAATTCCAACTCTGATATTTAATTTTCCATACCTACCCTAATGTTTATGCCTATATGCAGGTCACTGTTTTTTATCCCAAAATGTTCAAATTGTGAACAGGATGGATTCCTAGACGTATGCTTTGCGTTTAAAGAAGTTCTTCCTTTTGTTATTGATGTATTTGAAGAAACCCTTCATTTTATTTTTGATTCCATTTTGGAACCTTTTGAATGTACATGTGATCTCATATTGCTTCCTACTTGGGAAAAGTATTGTTCCATTTCATGGGAACAAATCTAGTGGCAGAATTTGCCATAGATTATTATATGATGTTTTCTCTTAACTGGTTTCAAAATTTGTCTTAGATTTTACTGTACCTGTGGTTTGTCTGTTTATCTGATATATGCCATCCATGAGAAGAGAGATTTCCATGAAACAGAAAGATCAGATGTTAAAAACATTCCTTTTAAACATTTGTCTATTTTGGCAGAAGTTTAGTTGACAATTTTTAGTCAAATTTCAGTGATAGATTTTGTGGGATTTTATTCACTGTAACTCACACATCTTTCATTCATGGTTTTATTTTCATAGGATTTATATTTCACTGGAGTATTTTTGCATCTAGGACCATCCACAGGGGGCTGAGTTGCGATTACCATTCATTTTTCTGTGCAGGCCAATCTATGTGTTACCTTCTATTAATGTGATGCTGTTTCCTGTGTTGCCTATGAAGAGAATTTGGTTTAGGGCTCTCAGTCTGAGAYCCAGGACAGAAACTGCTGCTGTATTGTCTATGACCAGCTATTAAATACAATTTGTTCAAATGCATTTCAAGTTTCACAGTTTGTCAGAAGAAAAAAAAAAATCGCCCACCTCTTATTTTACCTGTGAGTGCTGAGCGTCCATTATGATGGAGAAGCACTTCTGGAGAGCTCTGTGGCCTTGGCAAACACACTTCAAAGAAGGTGTCACCTTCAATACATGAAAAAAGCAAGGCTTTTTTTCAGGTTGTTCATCTCTTCTGGTATGCTTTTCTCTGGCTCGCCTCTGTGTGTATAGATGTTGTATCTAAAATCTTCGACGAGCTGCCACATTTTTTAAAAGCACTCTGTCACAGGGCTTGGTTTTCTGCTTAGAGATTGATGGTGTGCATCTGTTGTCTCACAAAAGAAGTGTGCAGCTCTGCTTTCTACACAAGCACAGATATTTCCTCTAGTCAACAGCATCTATCCCTTTATAGCTGATTGACTATAGCTTAACACAGCTTCTACAAAAATCTTTGTTAATGTCGGTGAGGAGGAGTGGTTAGAGAAGAAAGACACATTTCTTTTCTTCTTTTTATTTTTCGAACCAAACTTAATCTTTTTCCAGCTTGCTTGTTGTATCTGCAAGCTGTTCAGTCATCTGTGTGTAGCCAAGTAATCTTGACTCCTGCTGCATGGCATCCTTACGGTCCAGCTGTTCAGAAACAGCTCGGTCTACAGCTTCTTTGATGCACACTATGTGTGGAGTTTTCCAAAAGTCTCTGCAGAGACTCCAAGGAAAAAATGGGCCCAGAGTCATCTCTTCTTCCATATCCATAGCTGAGATCATGCCTAGCCCACTGTGGAATCCCTTGGCAATACTGGGGCAAATCCCAAGCTCTTTCTAGATAAAGAGATGCCAGACCTCTGGTGACAAACACGCTGGTGTACTTGGGCTTCCAGTGCAAAAATAAATATATAAATGGGATCAGTAAGACAATTTAGGTTGCAGCAAAACACAAAGGAATTTTTATATTCACTTTTTATGAGGATCTAAGCCATTTAACACAATGTTTAACCTCACACCATTGATTTTTACAGCCTCCAGTCCCTCTTTTATCTGTATGTTGCTAATTCTATCTCTGCCCTGTTGTGCCGCTCCAAAACTACTGCTCCGGACCCTGCGATTCTGGGAACAGATGCAGACTCAAGTCTTGCTCTGCCAAGCTTTCTAAAAACGGCTCATCCCAAGGTCTCCACTGTGCTGGCACTAGCTCTGCAGAGGCAGGGACAGAGCTAGCAGGATTTGTTCAAGTGTGAGCTTCAGCCCATTCCCCTTGCTTTTTAGCAGTGGCATACAAACCAAGCTGTGTTTCTCTGGGAARGTGAGAATACATCAGCCTCAACACACGCTTTGCTTTTTTCTCTAGTGAAAAGCTTCTCCTCCCTCCTGGATATTAGAAAGGTATTTAACAAATCCAGCAGTCTCCTGCTGTTTATCTGACTACATAAAAACCCCTGTCTTTTGTGTGTTTTGCTTTTTGGTTTGGTTTTTTTTTTTATCGATTTTGTTTATTTGTTTGTTTGTTTTGCCTTTTTTTTTCCAGAAGAAGATCCATATAGATACTTTCTGTTGGGCTTACTTTGTAATTTTTATTATGTTCAATGAATGTTACATTTAATGYAAAAATATTTTGAAAATCAATTAGTAAAATGGAAGAGCCAAGAACCACTGAAACAACAAGGGGTTTTTATAATATCTGCCGGAAGAATACGATTTATTCCTTTGCTTCCACATCCAAAAATAGATTCTAGTCTGTTATTTTTGCCAATGCAACTGCTTAGAAATCAGTCTGGTTTGGGGAGAAAATGGCTGCCTTAAACTGAAGCTAGATGCTGCCACCCATAGGATTGCTCCACACCCTGCCTTGATTTAATGCTACTTTAACTATATACTCTTTCTGAAACCTGTACAGACTAAAGCATGTAACTCACAGCTGGCACRTGCTGTATGAAGAATTTATATGAATGCCTATAGCACTGCAGCTGCATCCACATGGAGAATTAATGATTATGAACTCAGACATTTTCTAACACGTTTGATTTAGGTAGCAAAATCAATTTTAGGCAAAGCTTTGCGCCARGACTGAAAACAGGTGCTGAGGAGGGCCCGGGTATGGCAGCTGCTCTGATTGCTCCATTGCTGTGACAATATTTGTATATTGTCCTCAAAAACCTCCCTTCCTCCCTCTAATTTTAGAAATTGGTTTAAAAAAAGCCCACAGAACAAACAAGTTAGCAGAAAAAGGGTGGTCAGCCTGGAGGGGATTATCTAGGTTGATAACAATGTATGAAGCTTTGTGGTTCTCMTTAGGATTAGTGAGAATTGTGGGAAAATAAATTCTTGAAATAGTTGTGGTATTCTCAGCTCATCTCTGTGCCTTGAAACAATGAAAAGATAAGGGCTTGTTTCCTCATATCAGGGAATTTAGATGGGAAAGCTTCGCTTCTCCCAGTGTGAAGCGCTGGCCTGGCCTCTCAGCGGAGCTCCATTCAACTATGCTCTGCACAGGTTTTMGAGGTTACAGATCCTGCCTCTGTGAAGAGCAGGGATTTATTCACATCCCTATCCTGCAGAATATTTGTTACCCTTGGCTCTCTCATTCCCGCCAAGACYCATGTTCCATAGCTGTGGGTTCTGCTAACTCTCAAATAAAGCTCTGAACACTGGTACAGCAGTAGAATGAAGTGCAGGTGCAGCTTCTGGCATCCTGCAGTGTATGAAGTAGAGTTTAGTTGCTCTCCTTTGTTCGAATCCATAGAAAAATAGGAGCTTGGTAATGAGTGAGGTTATTCTGGGCTCTCTCCCTGGAAAATGCCTTTGTTTCYAGAATGTGTTAATCTAGGGAATGATTACTGCTGATTTTCTTGTTGCCTATTAGCCAATTACGCCAGCTTAAGCTGTAGCAGAAATAAATTAGAAGAGACATAAACCAAAGATTTTGTGCTTGTGTGAATTGAAAACATGTATGTGCATCTGATCACTTGTTCCTTTTGAGTCTGTAATCTGTGTTTGGGAATTGAAGTAGTGAAGTACTGGAATCTATCCTCTTGTTTCTGTCTGGGGGAGAAATACAAGTTTTTCTATGGAAGGTGTAAAAAGAGTGTTTATACTTGATAGGAGCAATTTTACCCACAGCCTATGCTTTTTGTGAGCCTCTCCCTGAAGCTTTTAGAAAGAAAGGTACTTGCAGGATATTCTTGTCYTACTTGGTTCGCCTGTTTCTTTGCACCTTGCAGAGAAGCAGTGGTTCTGTCACTGTGATTCAGCTACAGCTCAGCCAAATGCCTCCCCTGCTGCYCCTGTAAATTCCTACCTCCTGTTTCCTTGTCTTGGCCAGCTTTCTCTGCCTTCCCCAGCAGGAAATGCATGCTCCAGGGCTGGTTGAGTGGCTGAGCAGGAGTCCAGCAGGCTCAGCTGGAGGAGTAGATTTTATCACATCCCRCTGGTCAGTGGTGAGGCTCAGTGCGCTCTTGTAGCGTCCAGCTCCCTGACAACACTGTCAGCAGGAACATGGAGTCCCCATGGAGGTGGCACTGATCTTGGTGGCATAAGGACTCACTGGAAAGGACTGAGAARGGTTATGCTGAATAAGAGAACAGCTGCTTTGGTTTTGGACTTGGACTCTTAGAGGGTTGTGTCTTACCTTGCTGGTATAGCAAAACATCAGGTTCTCCTGCTGAGGCCTGACACTCACAGTGACTCCTGGTATGTGTTTCTCCAGCACCTTATCAGATCTGGAATTTGGCAATTCAGGACTTCACCTAATTCCCTTGTCTAAAAGTCAGAGGAAATACATAGGAGCAAGAAAAGTGTTGTAGATCTTGTTTCCATCTTCATTAGACACTCTTACCTTGGATGGTGAAGGTTCTTGGTAGAAGGAAGGAGGGGAAAGTCTTCTACCTTGCTTGGCTGCTGCGTTTGGCAGCCAACACCAGGAAAGGCAATGAATACGTGGCTTAGCTGCCCAATGAAAGCAGGTATTCAGGCTCCCTGAAACTCTAGGTGCTTTTGTCTCAGTAAACTCCAGGATCTGCCAGTTCTGTGACATTCCCATCAATTAAAAAAAAAAAAAAAAAGAAAGAAGTCTTTCTCTCCAAASAAAAGTTACTTGAAAACACATGTACTGGAAAGCTTGGGAATTTGGAGTATGGATTAGAAATTGTGGCAGGGAGATGTACTTCAAAATTAGAGTTATTTGGGGAAGTTTGTATAGCAGCAAATCTAAAGAGCAACTTGAAAATTAACATACTAATGTTACTACTATTAACCAAGATTGATATTTGTTTGGTATTCTGACAGTACTTCTCTGCTGGTGAAAACAATTTGTGTGTGGAGTTTCTGGGCTCAGTACAATCACAGTGACATTGTTGACCTGGGTTTTATTTCAACTGCAGCTATGCCTCCTGTGATTTCTTCTACAAAAAGCATTGAATTCCAGAAGTGTTAATCCCTTCAATATTTAAATGTGTTTCATGTGTTTTTGCATGTACAGGATGGATTACAAAGAGGGAGAAGAGAAACTATCTTTAATTAAGTAATTACTCCTAATTATTTACCATATAACAGACAATTGACTAAAGAGCTTTGTTTTTTTTTTCCTGCAGCCTCCTCCTCAGATATATGATAAACAGCTGGATGAAAGGGAACATACAATTGAGGAATGGAAAGGTAATTGCATCTTGGAATTACATAGGGGTATTTTAGTGGCAAAATGGCAAAAATGTAGCAAAAATATAAGAAATATCCTGAGGACTTTCAGGATATAACTTTATCATTATCTACACAGGTTAATGTTTACAGAGGTGGTATGGATTCCAGTGCTTCACTGAAATCTAGGGATACCGTCTGGAGAGCAGAATACTGTTCAGCAGGGCGATGCATCAGAATTTTAGCCACAGTAAAAAGTGTTGCATTATTGTGCTGCTTCACTTCTAGATAGTGCAGCATTAAACAATTCAYGTGCTCTAGTTTAATCCCATTTGTCTCAATCCAGCTCCAAAAAGAGATGAGAAGAGAGGAGGGGAATGGAAGAGTGAGGTCTTAGGCAAGTAGAGCTGTCAGACTCAGGAAGTTAAGGTGGGGCAGACCTAGGGAGCTCATGGCAGGGCTACAACACTGGGTGATGGTTGTTTTGTTCCTGATCACAGGTACTGGTCCTTGATTGTAACTGTTATAATTCTTTCTTCCAGAACTCATCTACAAAGAAGTAATGAATTCTGAAGAAAAGACTAAAAAYGGCGTAGTAAAAGGACAGCCTTCTCCTTCAGGTACTCAGCCCCATTGAATAACTTTGGTGTGTTTTCTGTACTAACAAAAAGAGAACGGAGATAGCTGAAGTACTTGGGCTGCAATTGCAGTTATATAGGCCAGTTAGGAAGTTTTTATGAAATCCAGTGCTACTAATGGGTTGACCTTGATTAATTGCAGTTCAGTGTCACGGCAATACTTTAAAAATGGTCTTCTCTCTATTTGAGAGATAGTTGTCCTGGTATTTTCTGTGGAGAGGTCTGTGTTTACAGTTTATATTCCTGTGGGTGTGGACATTTATCTCACACTAATACTTTCATGCTGCTTATGGGTGGATAACTGAACTAATACTTTACTAGTTGTTATAAGCAAAATTGGTGATGTTAGCACATACTCATCTGTTGGACACACAGCACTGCACACCAGACCCTGCMCCAGCCCACGTAGGTGTCTGGTACCCAGTCTGGTAGTTTATCTTTTCTGGAATCCAAYCACATTAGAACAGCTTGCTGACAAGGTTTGATGCCACTTCAGCGAGAAGGGAAAATTGTCTTCAACCACTGATTCCTAAAGTCCTGTCACAAAAAAATCACAGCTAAAATTTTTCCAAGAAAAATTCTCATCAGCAGTCTTTTCACAGGAATGCAAACTGTGGCTGCCAGTACACAGAAATACATATTTGTGAAGGTATGCTTTCACTGGCACACTTTTGAAGTGCCCAGATTTTGAGCACAGTGCTCCAGTTCCAGCAGCCTTTAAGGGCAAAACTAACTTAAGTTAGGACAAGAATGCATCATTAGTAACTGACAGGACAGGGGGAAACACGGCAACAATGAAGGGAGTTAATAGAGTGCTGGATGGTGCTATTGGAGCACTAGCACTGCACCTGGATTTTGACATCAGTGAAGTAATATATTGGAAACAATCCAATGTGTTTTTGCCAAGTAGCAAACAAAGTACAGGACTTGCAGATTTAATTTACAGAACTACGGTGCCACCACTGAAAACAAATCTGGGCCCCTACCAGTTATCTGATAAATCCTCATTCTTAAATCTCTCCCCTACAGAATTGTGGTTGCAGGCTGATTTATGATCAAGAAACATTGTAGTTGCTTGTTTCAGGCATTATCTACCAGGGATTTCTTTATGTATTTCATATTCTGTTTTTCCTATGAGGAAGTTTTTTATTGCTTATGCAAAACATTTTCAAACATACAAAATTGTCATTTTTTTACCTGTATTTCTTCTGCTGTTTCCCTTTGACTGTTTTTGGAATGTTAKGCACCAACAGGTTTAGCAACTATTYCAAAACTGCTCTCAGATGAAASTGTTTTCTAAAACAGTAGATTTCCTGTTTTTCTTCACTTTGTGCGCCTGACTTCAATTTTCAKCTGAATGAAATACTGAAAGAAGGAGGTAAAACACCAGTTCTGAGCATAAGGAAAATGAGGGAGACACTACACACACATTACTCACTGGTGGTTGTTCTTGGCAAGGATTCAGGTGGCTAAGATTTAGTGCTCTGTCAATAATTGCAGCAAGCAAGCTGGAGATTAGTTTCCATGATTACTTGATCAGAGTTTTGGGGGAGACTGCTGAAGCTGACAGCACCAGGGATAATAACTGCCCATTGACAGATCTACTTAGAGTGCCTGTGTACCAGGGTGTCAATCTCTTGTTCTGTGAGGAATTGGTTAACACAACATAGAAGCTTGAAATATGGGGCTTGGAGGGAAACTCCAGTACCTGCTCTTCATGCTCACGTTCAATGAGCAACATCAACAGTGTCTAAAGTTGTTGCCAGCTGAGGCTACTTCTGCCTGTCCAAAAAAAAAGTGTTTCTGACTGGTATTATCAAACAGCAATATTTTCATTAAACAAAAATGTTTGATACAAGGCTGTAGGTCATTTAGAATTAAACCTAAGTTCTGTCCATACTATCTAACCTCCTCTCATACTCTCCCCTAGCCTTCACTACCCAGCTGTAGTTTCAGACAYAACATTTTCAACTGTCTTCTCCTTTCTGGGCACAGAATATAGTATATAGCACAGATCTCAGTGCATTCTCTTTCTAGATGAAAATGGATCTTTTATTCTTAGTTGCCTGGCTTTTAGTTGCAGTCTGATTTGGTCAGTTTTGTTGCCATCACCCAGGCACTACTGGATACCTTTCCTGGCCCTTTTCTGTYATGTGCAGACTCTAAATTAAGCAGCTGGTGGACTTGCCAAGCACTGCRACATTCAATACCAGGAGCTGCTATTTTCACAATTTGTAAGAAGTTGAGCAAATCCCCAAAACAGACACCAGGCTTTTTTTGGAAACAGCAAAAGCTACAGTTCTCCTTCTATTTTTTTTTTTTACCCCCGAATCTGAACCACTTCACAGCTGAAGTCTCAGAGGCACTTCCATTGGTGCTATTTAATAGTGCTTCCCAGGAGCCCTCTGAGGAAGGAATCCCTGCTTTACAGTATGGAAGCTGACGTGTGGCTTAAAAGAGAAGCTGTCAAGTCAATGGCAGAGCCAGGAACAGACCTCAGGAGCTGTTTCTCACCTTCTCTAACCTTTAGCTCTTTTCCTTAATCCTGCAGCCAGGGAAAAGCTTCCTGTCAAATAGCAAATTCATAAATGGGGCCCTTTTTCTCTTTTGAGTGCACCTCTGTCATGTCTGTGCTGTCTCACCTGGCACACATYCCTCCAGGAATAAGCTGTTGTAGCACCAGGCAGGTGCTAAGCACAGCAAATGAAGCATTTCTTACTGACTAGGACAGCTTTTGGTTGGGTTTCTGAGTGTTACTGCCTAAGTGCTGCTTTGTGCTGCTGAATTCTTCAATTCTGTCGTTGAGGTTTAGTGTGGTTTGTGGCTGTTTTGTGAGTCTGTGTGGTTTGGGGCTGCAGCAGCAACTATCATGACAGTGTGTTGTGTCCTGTGGAATTGTGCTGAAAGCTAGGAATAACCATAAAAATGCAGTTTCCAGAAACTTATGGGCTGCATTGATAYTTGCTAAAAAGAACGTGGCAGGGTTTATTGACTTCAGTGTTGCTGAATCAGACAGAGTATAACAAAACCTTCATCTGTACAGTTTCTGCAGCTATTTCTTCAGTTATTTTGCCTAGCTAAGTTGAGTACCCATTCATCAAAGAAAGCTGTACAGCAACAGTTTGATCAAAAGTCGATTGAACCTACTGGAATACTTTCCATTTGATCCTTGGGAAAGTATCCATGACTTAAAGGCAGCCTTCTGTCCAGCATGGTAAGCATTTAGAAAGGTTATTATTATTTAGTCATTAATATAAATAAATTCAGTCATATTTTGACTACACATAAATGCRTATTTGTATTTTCATAAAATGCCACATGATCAAATGACATGTAAACATGAAGTAACAGTATTGTACTGGATGATGAGGTACACGTAAATAATTATTTGAAAAACATGTTTTCTGGCAGAGAAGATGGATGATTGCTGCATGCAGTCACCAGTCAGACTTAAGATTGCTGTGTCTTTTTGCAGCACTTACAAAATTAACTATTTTATTTTCAAAATATATCAGGAGAGTAATTTAAGGGTGGTTCTGATGCCATAATATCTTTGTGCTACTAGAACAGCAGAAGGCAGTTCCCATCTGGAGCTCTGAATGTGAGCATATCTGTCTCTGTTTTGTGCATCTTTACAGTGGATGTGTATAAAGGAAATAAAAAGTTGAGGAATATAGAAGAGGGTTGTAGATATGGTATGGTGGCTTGTTTTCTCAAAGTAATGTTTTTATTGCATTGCCTGAAAGTTCGGTGGAAAAAAAATACCAATCAAACTGGTTTTTGCTACCCCGAGAACTTTCGTTTGAGCTGAGGTTAATGGGCAGTAACAGTTGAGCAGTCATAAGTGTACAATAAATACATTCTTTACATGGCTCTGCATTTCTCATTCAGTTATCTGCATTTATAAGACAGGTAATTTCTGATAATATTCATGGATGTCATAAATGTTTAGTCACATTAATGATGGTCTCAAGAAGATGCGTTCCTCATTTCATAARGTCAAAGTGATTTTTTGGATAATATCTAGTACTATGATAGTTTTAGAGAGGCAAGGTAAACTTGGATGTACAAAAACACAATCACAACTGATAATCCTGTGCTTAGTCACCTTAACTAAGAGGAAGAAACCAGCCTTGCCTGCCCCACAGCCACCTTCTCTCTGCATTGCTGCTGGATGGTTTGATTCCACCCACTCTACTAGACTGCCARTAGGAAAACTGGAATTTTATGAGAAGAGTATGGAGGATTGGGTTGGGTTTGTTTTTGTTTTGATCACACGTTGTATGATCCTAGCATGCCGCTGACTGCTGGGTGTTTAGGAAGTCCAAGAAGGCCAGAAAAAAGTGGGGTGACACTATAACGTGAGCTGTAACTTTTCAAAACAGAATGTTGAGGGAGAGAATTTCCTGGTAAAATASTTAATATTACCCAATGTCTAAAGTTTGTATGGCCCATCATCTGCTAATGTGTAAAATGGTCTGTGCCCTTCCACGCCCGTTGCCACAGGGTAAGTACCGTTTGCTTTCTTAGCAAGTGGCACATTCTGGGGTTTCAGGTTTAATCACGTTGGTGTTCGTTTTCGTAGCACAGGTGCAGCAGTGAACAGCAGTGAGAGCCTCCCTCCATCCTCATCTGTCAACGACATCTCATCCATGTCCACGGATCAAACCCTGGCGTCTGACACGGACAGCAGCCTGGAAGCTTCTGCGGGACCCCTCGGTTGTTGCAGGTGACTAGCCGCCTGCCTGCGAAACCCAGCGTTCTTCAGAGGATGATGGAACCTAGGAGGAAAACATTCACGGGAGCTAAGAGATGAAAAGAGAGAGAAATAAAATACAAAGATTTAAACGAAACAAACAAACAAGCAAATCTTTTCAGCCTGCTTCTCCTACAGAGTTATGTAATGCAGCTAAGCTCAAGTGTATATTTAACTTATAGTTGCTCTGCTTTGGTCTTCTTCCAGTGATGCTTACTGGGGGGGAAAAAAAAAAGGAACTGAAAAATCCTTTTTTTACCCCCCTCCCCACAAGATGTAAAATGAATGGCTGCAAAACCAGCAACCTGCAACTGTCTTTTTCGCACTGGCATGACAAGGTGTGCAGTAGCCACTCTCCACCATACGAGTGTGTATCTGCCTTCACTCTGTGTTCTGTCATCTGCCCAGTGAGGCAGACAGGGATCTCCACGCATTTTTCCTCATACACAAATAGCACATAACACACACGTGACAGCAGAATTCTGGCAGTGCATGCAGCTCTGTGCCTGCACATCTGCGTAGGCACTTGGTGTGCACTCCACAGCTATTAATGGCCCATTCCAGGTGAACTGCATAACTACATATGGGATATTACCAGTATATATTCTATTTGTTTGCTCATTGTTGAGGTTGCATATCTTGTATGAGGACTTGTGGAAGTGTAAATAACCACACAGGGCTGTGGCTCCCTCAGACACTTGAAGATGTAGCACCAAATTTCTGCTGAGAGTTGTATATATATTTTGAAATAATAACCAGTTTTATTGAAAGAAGAAGCCACAGAGCTTCATAGAAAAATGTTAGTTTGTGAATGTTAAGACTTGTTGTTCTGATTTTTAGAGCAGATATGTGAAGCTAAGAGCGGGTTAGAAGGAAGCACATGTATCTTTGCAAGCTACAGGGAACAAGAATGAAGGTTTTTTTATGCATGTCTAAGCCCAGAAGGATATCAGTAACCAACTTTTTCTGTCAATGTTGAGTGAGTTATCATCTTAGGTCATGGATAGGCTCGCTATTTTGAATTACATGTATGTTTGTAAATTAGAGGGTATGACAGGGTTGGGGAAGGAGCAGATCAGAAGGACATACAACAACTTGTTTTTATTTTATGTCTAGACCTTCCTAGGTTAGAGAAAGGATTTTTGCAGCCTACCCCCTCTCAGTGTATGTTTGCAGCGTAGAGGTTGTTTTCCCTTTAAACCATTCCCTTGCAGGCATCTCTGCTACTCAGAGAACAGGCATTGTCTGGGTGCTTTTGGCTGTTCATTTGCTCATGACAAATCTTCGGGCTCCCCAGGAAGTTTTAGCAGCCTGTGTTACATGGAAAAGAACCACAGAGTGCGTGGGTCCAGTTTTCCTTTACTCTAAGTATTAGCAAAGGTTATCAGTCAGCTCGTGAGCTGGGCTGGAAGGGTCACAGCCAGGGGTCTTGGGCAGTTTGGACAAGTTCTGAAGAACCCAACAGTGACTGAATATCAAATTGAATTTACCAGGTGATGATACACAGGATTTCTGGTGGTAAGTAACAGCATTTTTACCAGAGAGTGACAAAACTCCACACAGAATTTCAGAACAACTGAATCTTTTTCCAACCAAAAGAGCAATTGGAATTTTCCACTGCAAGATCATCATTATCCGTGTTGGAAATTAACTAAAATCCAAGTCATCTGTCCTTTTACCAAAGTGTGCCATGTAAACTGAAATGAGCTAAATCCTACTCTAATGCTTTTCCAAATGTCATAGAGAGAAACTGTTTAGACTATGTTAGTGGATATTTTAAATTCACTAATTCTTTTGTATTCAAAATTCTACCAAAATAGGACTGTTCTATTGGGTGGCTTACAAGCCTGCCATTTTGTGGTAGGAAAAAAAATCCTGAGTCCCAAGTCAGATTTTGTTTAAAGGGAAGAAAGGGAAGAAAAAACTTCTCTCCAGGGTGGAGACGAGGGGAGATAAAAATTAAGTGGATATAAAATAATTTCAGACTTGGTAAGTCTGAGCTGTATCAGAATTGCTGTAGGAAGTGGGGTTTTTCGCTGGTTATATTTTTGGTAGATTTTTATCAAAATTTTTTTGAGAATAAAATTAGGTTGATAATGTTCTAAAAACTCAGAGCAGTAATTTTAAAAGCAATAATTTACTACTGCTAAATATATTTAGCAATATTCTCTCTTAAGCCATGAAGCATCAGGTCATTATTGAGTGATGTAACTCACTTCAAAGCCAATGATCATAGAAGTATTGAAAGGTTAACAGCAAAGCTCTGTAGGTATGTAGGCAATAACACCACGGGTGACTTCTTAGCAATAATGAAAAGTATCACCTCCAGATTTAATTCACCATAGATACATATTAATAATATTCAGGTAACTCGTACCTACTTTACATTCCATAGTAGCGTGCACAATTTGGGTGTGTTATTTAATCAAAACTAAACAAAGTGTCTCACAGCTGTTTGTAAGAGAAGCTGCAAAAATACCACCAGTGTAGACCATAGACACTTGGAGTAATCCCAATTCATTGCCAGTGATATTATGGAGATGTGGCACAGGTAATAGCAGAGACGCCGTTTACAGTAGATGGAGACTTGTAGACCTCCCATATTGCATCTATTGAAGCCAAAAACCATACTCTCAGTCCTATGGTGTAATTCAGTCTTGTTTGGGTTCATGAGTGCTGGGTGGAGAACGAGTCACCAGAGAAGGTATCCTCACGACACAGGAGTTCCATAGCTTTATTCCCTGATTCTGCTAAGCACCCRTGCTTGTTCAACCATCTCATGGAGGCTGTAGGATGCTTACAAAATTTTAACTAGCGTGTGCTTTTGTCCTTTGCTCAGCGGTGATCGACATCAGCATGTGCTGAAGTGCCTTGCTGAAATGGGGCCTAAAAGAATTACTGCATCTCTTTTTGTCCTCAAATTAGTCTCCTTTATGAGAAGCTCTGTCTGGGGGAGGAGACTTGGAGCTGTCCACATTGGACACTAGAAAAAAAAGCCATCAGTGAAGAAAAGCGTTAGTTCTTTACAATTCTGGTCCTTGTATGTCCAGACTGAAGTAGTGACCATCAAGCAGGAATAGCAGCCTTTGTTTTGCTTTGTGCCAGGAATTCGGTTCTGTCAGCTGATACCTTACAACAATGCATGTACTCTTGAATAAAAGATTGTAGGGATGATGTTCTGAGGCTGTCTTAAGGGAAACCWTTTTTTTTTTCTGATTCTCCTCTTCAAGTCTKTTCCCCTGTATTCCAACATTTTGTTCAGCTTGATAATGATAGATGCTTTTCTTTTTTTTTGCCATTTGTCTTTTAAATCTACTTCTGTTTAAAATTTCAGTAAATATAGTACTTGGGCAACAATTCTCAGTTAATTCTCTGAGGTTTGCAGTTGTAAGCRTAATTGCCACCACTGCAGAGATGCAGGAAATTGGGAAGCCAGAGATCTAGGACAGATATTCCAAGGTATTTAGGCACTAAAGGGGTAATCAGAGATATCAGAGAGCTTATGCCAGAAGCAGCATAACTTACAGCATCCTGAATGGCAGCTGGACACCTTGATATTTTTGAAAATATGCCTAAGAGCCTATTGGTATCTTAAGTGCCTGAATACCTGAAGAAATTCYGTCCCAAGTGGCTTACTGAAGTCATGTATATGGCCATCAGCAGGGTGAGGAGAATGGCAGGAGCATCTTAACKATCAATCACTGCTCAAAGCGCTAGCTGCAAGGAATAGCATTGACAGGGTGRAGAGGGAAGTTGCTGCAAAGGATTCCTGCTTTATTTTCAGATGGAGAACTTTGGGATGATATGAGGGGAAAAAAAAAAGAAAAAAGTCAGAATGACTCTTAAAAGACCCTTCCTCCATTTTCTTTCTCACTGCTGAGTTTAAATAAGGATGGGGTATTGATTTACTACCAGTTGATGCAAGATTATATATGTTTTCATTCCAAATTTTTTGGTAATTTTTGAAAACAGTCTTTAGATACTGACTTGGTAGCTGGAATAGTATTGTGTGAGTTTTGACTACATTCCGTTAGAATGTGTCTTCAAGAGAGTTTAGATATTTGAGTTGGTCACAGCAATTTATGCGAATTGCATTGTGGTTGATGTTCTGCCCCTCCCCCCACCACCACTATCTAGAATTCCATGGCACAAATAGATCCAGGAATCTTAGCAAGCTTGCATTATATAAAACGGAGCTTAAATTGGAGTGCAAATATGGTAGTGTGTCCAAAAAAAAAAAAAAGCCAGAGAAAGCATGATGAGGTTTTCCAAGCCCTAATGCACTG
Organism: Amblyornis subalaris; assembly: GCA_018881555.1. NCBI lineage: Eukaryota > Metazoa > Chordata > Aves > Passeriformes > Ptilonorhynchidae > Amblyornis > Amblyornis subalaris. The sequence continues at coordinate 10,066,005 of JACAXG010000007.1, read as the reverse complement.
ATGGTTTTCCTCTGGAAATGACCAGTTCCTGCCCGACATTGGCCTCCGAAGGTTACATGAGACAGATGATCATGTCGCTATGTCACTCTTCCAAATTTATAAGCAATTTGGTTCATATATATGGTTTTATCTTCATATATATTGCTTTACCTTCAAAGTTTGGGATAACAATACTGAAGAAATTAGACCTGTTGCAGTGTCTTCAGGGAATTTTCCAAAGTAGTGCTACTTAATTCATTTGGATTGCGTTCTAAATTTGTCAGCGAGCATCAGTGATTTCTATTCCACCAACTTACTTTCTCATGAAAAATGTACGAATAATAAATTTTAGAACTGCCTGTGAGATTTACTTTCAGCCAATCTCACAAATTTTTTATTTTAAAAGAATTACTGTAAAATGGAATTGGAATATTTAATTCAAAATACCTTTTAGTAACCAGTGTTAGCTTATTGATTCCCAATGTTTCAAGCTTCACAGTGTTTCAAAGAATCAAAAATTATTTTAGTTTCAGATCTATTTATTTCTTTTCATTCAGATATATTTATTTATTTATATTTCTTTCTTCATGCTTATTGAGAATTTAAAATTTTGTGTGAATTCAAACATGCAAAAACAAACAGACAAACAAGGCATTTTGCAACAAACTGTGCTTCCAGGGAAAGCAGTGAGAGAAAACCTGCAGGGAACAATTAATTGTCTTTTACTAGTCTGTCAAAAAACCCTCTGGGATAGTGGTTTGCTTTATATTTAGGCTTTTGTTTTTCTTTGCCTTCTGTATGTGTGGAAAGAGAGGGTGTACATATGGACATGATTTTTGGAACCTCTGTTCTACTCTTACTTGATCCAAGTTCTCAGTGTGGATAAAGAGAGGAATTGTAACATAATCACACATCTTCAAGAATCTGATGGCTGTGCTTATTTGGACTTCCACCACTTTACAAAGGACACAGTTAACTAATTGCAAGCTCAAGGTGATCTTCACACACACACAAACACACAGACACACACAAAAAGAAAATAATTGTGCAGTAGGTTTGAATATTATAGGAATATGTAATGTCTTAATTAGTAAGATGCTTGGGGGAGGCAGGGGAATGGTGAATGTGTCATCTTCACCAATGAGCTGGAAAACAGACCTGTCCAGTGGAATTTAGTGGAGTCTTCTCAGTATATTAGGAACTTGCCAGTGTGGCCTGATTTTTTTTATTCTTTTTGATGTTGGTTTGGGTTTTTTTAATCAACTATTGATTGCGAGAGGTGAAATGTTTAACTTAATGCATGTTCAGGCTCATTGACCTATGGCAAGTTTGAGTTTTCAAGAGGGTTTGATTCGACAAAAGAATGTTGAAAAACTTCAACTGAGGCTAATGGTGCCTTTTTACCTGAGAGTGAAAAGCTGAAAAGCACATATTGAAGGAAGACACGGTCAATTTGGGAAATAAATGTATCCTTACCATGCTTATCATTTCAGACAGGTCTCTTTTGCTAATTTTCACTGAACAGGGCCATTCTTGTCTTCTGGAAAGCAAGATATTTATAATGTAAATAGTTGTATTGATTTATTTTTTTCCTTCCTCTGTAACTAATATGTAATAATCCAATGTGCTATTTCTGTTAAAATCTTTTACAATAAGGCCGCTGTTTGCCTAAATATGGTTGACCTCTGACCTTCTCCTGAGTCAGTCACATGCTGATAAAGGAGGGTGCTGGAAGTTTCAGTGTACATATAGAATCATGTATATTTAGTAAATTGGGTAAGTGGGACTTATGGCCAGTATACATTAAGCCACAACAGTAACAAAGCTCCAGATCTTAACTAGCAAAAACAACTGTTCACCTTGCCATGTCCATCCTGTAATAAGATCTAAGTTGCACCTGCCTGTAGTTCTGCATGATCAGACTTCAAAGTATAACTAACAAGATCTGTAATGTATCAGTGTTGATAAACGTAGATGTAAACAAAAAAAAAAAAGAAAAAGAAAAACGAAAAAAAAAAGAAAAATTAAAACACTTGACCAACAAAAGAAAATCAACAACAGCAACAGCTCAGTATCAAGACTGGAAGATGAGACATGTCTGATTTTGTTGCACAGTTATAACTGAAAAGAACAACCGGTGTCAGTCAGCATAAATGGACTACAGTAAGACATTTGTTAAGGAACCAACATTATTTCCATACTGTTTTGTTCTTACCCTGTTTGCTTTGAGCATCTGTTGTTCCCTGTGTGCGGCACAGGGGAGAACAGGGCCTCAGTGATCAGTGTTTTATGGTCAATGTCGCATTAATGATTTCCAATTTCTGTTTGTTTAGCAATTACTGAACTAAGATGGGACTCTCATGTTCTCCCATGTGTCAAAAGGAATCCTGTCAGAGCTTCCTCATGAGGATACTCTTCTCACTGCTGTCTTGACTCCTGTCATTTGAGTGACTTTGCAGTATTCCCAGTGAGCAGCACGACGCAGCAAATGCAGCAACGTTGCAGGCATGTTGTGCATTGTACTTTCACAGGGGCTCAAAGTCACTCGGGGACAGGACTCAGTGGAAATATGGTATGTATTCTATGCATGACGCCTATATTACACCTTTATGACCTTATAGTGGTAAAACTGCTGATCTTTACAGATGTGGATTTGGACCATCTTTTTTTTTGGAGGAAAACTGTCCTTATCCCACAAACCACTCGCTCCTATCCAGAGCAGCTAAATGGAAGTTAAAGAGGTGCAAGGGCCTTCTCGGGACCATGCCCACGGGTGAATTTCATGCTGTTTGAATGTGATCTTGCCAAAAAGCCTGTATGTCTAGCAGGGGAGACTGTGACTGTCCTATAAGGAGTGTTTGTGTTGTTTACTTTAAAACAAGCTTTGCTAATTAAAGTAGTGTATTCCGGAGTCTATTTGAATGGCATGAAGGGTATCAATGAAGAAGATGGAAAGTATGCTTCTACAGCTCTCCTGGCTTCTTGTTTCTTTTCCTTCAGCCCTCTTTAGGCAACTCAGATAAAGCTGTAAACACATGGATGTTGCCAGGATTACTAAATTCAGTTAGTGCTCCTTCTGATGGGCTTCATTTAAGAAGCTCTASAGATATGTAAAGGTATCTTAAGAAACATGAGAGTCAGACTTTTTGTCTTTGAGTAGCTTGAGAGTCTATTCCTCTAGTTGTCTATTCATCCGGTTGATTGCCTAAAAATATTGGAGGGGGTGGGGGAAATGTWGTTCTGACAAGACTGGACAGAATGAAGAAAATCTGCCAAGTGAAAGCTAGTTCCCCCTCCCATCTCTTCCCCCATTAAAACATGTAAAACAAATCAAGCCAAAACCAACAAACCCAGAAGAAAAATGAACAAAAAACCCAGCCCCCAAGCCACGATACCAACTGCAGTGTTACTCTTTGGAGACTGATTTTTCAGAAAGTTGAACACACTTCACGCTAGTTGAAAAAATAACAAATAGGAGAGARGTACTATCGTTTGGAAATCATTGCTGTTTTTTTCAATTCTTGCACAAGCTATCTAGGTCCATAACATTTCCAAGCTAGTCAAACCATAATACACAAAGGATATTGTATTTGGATTTATCATGTGTAGAGATGAAAATTAAAATCACAAACAGCTTTATGTCAAAACAATTTGAAGGGGGGAGCTGCAGAAAAGGATGAATTAAAGCACCTTTACAGTAAGAACTGTAAAGAAAGAAATTCTTACAGTTGTCAGTACTTGAATGTCATTTCAAGCCTACTATGCACAGTAGCACTCTTGTTCTGACCTGCTAAAACAGGACAATTTTCAAGGTCTACTCTTGTCCCATTTTGTAGATGCAGAGATTGGCCAAGCTACAACATCTAATAGAAACCTCTGATTTGTGGGGCTGGGGATTTCTGGCTTTGTAATTGTTGGTGCAAAATGGGGGGACCCATTTCATATAGGGACTCGCTTTTTTGTTTTACTGGGTACCTTTTGAAACAATTGAAGAGTCATCTTTTTTTGAGAGGTTTGCCCTTTTCAGGAGTGAAAATTTTTATGGCCATCATTGAATCCAGATGTGAAGCTGCAGCTGTGACTTAGCTCCCCACGATCTCGTGTGGCGGCCTGAGCACCCCGTGTGCGGTGGGAGGCCGTGCGTGTGGCACGCTGAGGGCTGCAGCAGATCCATGGAATCGTCTGCCTGGAAGGAGATCGAAGTGCCTCTGCAAAATCCCCCTCCCCCTCCGCTGGAGGCAAACGAAGGGGATGAAGGTCAGTGAGCAGCCCTGTGCTCCGGCTGGTGAACATTTCCCGTGGTGCCGCGAGGCCCGTGTGGGTGCACCGAGAGCAGCCCTCAGCGCCCTCACGGTGCGTGTGACTGTGTGCTCYGCACGCGGGGCTCGCCCTCTGGTTTGGGGGCACAGCTGCAGTTTTGCTTCTCCCCAGAACCCTCTGCTGAAGGCTGCTCAGTTTTCACTGTTTGTATGTTTGTGCTGATGCTTGGAAAGCAATGATTCTGCAGGCTCCGTTCACCGCCGCGTGGCTGGGACTCCCGTCAAGTATGTACAGACAGAGGCTGAGATTATATTGCTCCTCCAAGCCCTCTGTTAATGGTATAGCTTAGAGTATGAATTGCAAAACTGCTCTGCCTCCAAGAAAACATGTCAGCATAGTGTAAGGAGCCAGGGAGGAAGCTGGTTACATTAATACCAATTTCCTAATGTATTTGTCTTATTTTGCAATTGACTGCTGGGAAGGAGTAAGTGGTGTTTGTCTCCTGATGCTTCCATGTGAGCATGTCCACATTGCGGGAGCAGACATAAATGAATAGAAATTAGGGTGCTGGATAAAATAGCTCTCTTTCTGAATATGCCTATTTAGGGGATAGACTGGGGCTTTTGTTAAGTAAGTCACATTATGAAGAATGGTTAGTTGTTGCTGTCTGGAAGATTTTAGCCTTTCTYGCATCATAAGCCTGGCACTAACAATGGGGGCATTTCATGTTCCTCCAGGCTAAATTTAAAATGTGTGAAATTATTCCCTTCTCTACTTCACATCTATCATTGGAGAATAACGGAAATTATCTTTGATACTTGCAAACTCATGAGGCAGAAATTACAAAGAAGCAGCCAGTGTAACAAAATACCCCTTCAATTTTCCAGAATAATTAGTGGCTTAAGGTGTAGATGAGGTAAAAAACTGTACAGTGACCCCTTTCTGTTGTTAATCCCAGCTAGGCAAAGACATGTCTGATGTTACAAGATTAAGATAGTAGTGAYTAACAAATTGATGGCAGATACTATCAAAATGTCTTTAAGTCTTGATTTSCCATCAACAAACATTCAGAAAGATTACCTCTGGAATTTTTTTGTCTCGCAAGATACATTTATGCCTAYGYTTTGATGGATTTGACCTCAGCATTRTCTAGATCATATTCCTGCTCTTGGAATAGTCTTATCTTTTCAGTTCAGTTATATCATCTTAGAAGGAAAATAATATGTTTTAAATGTATCATCAGAATGCTAAATCACAGCTAGAATAAATGTTCATTTTTTGGTATTCTTCCCTTTTTAAGTATGAATAATTATCCAAAGTGTCCTAATAGTGGAAGTCCTGGAGGTAGGTCACCACAGGGTGCTGTTAGATGTGCCCACCTCACATCTGTTTTCCAGGGAGCAGTTTGCCTTTCAGGGAACGATTTATGGATATGGGTGTTCAGGGGGGAAAGGAGACTCTTTCTTAATGTCAGCCTCAATTCAGACTTAACAGGATTTGAACACAAATTCAGAGTATGYGCAAAAGCTCTCTTCAGTAAAATTGGAAGTACTGTAGAGTCCAGCATGTCGCTGAGTGGACTGAAGGAAGAAGCTCTGGTTTTAAAATCAATGAACATTATGAAAAATAGTCCAGGAGTCAAACCTAAYGGCTGAATACCACTGCATTTCAAAGTTCCAAGCAGCCAGAACATTGTCCAAATTCGTTTTCAGAAGCCTAATGCCATGTAACAGATCAGAAATCACACCTATGTTCTCAGAGCAGGAGTATTCTGAGGTTTTTAGTGTATGCCTCGCTGAAATGTCAGTTGAAGGGTTATTATGATTCTCTGCATAAAGGAAAACACTAATTTCTGGCAAAGTGCAGACCTCTCATCTTTTTCACCAGAAAGGAGAAAAGTAACATCTTGAACAACACTACAACACAACACCATGCTGCTGACTGCAGGTGGGCCAGTGGGAGAATGCTGGTCAGGTTTCAGCACAGCTGTACTCATCACTTTGAGCTTTCTGACATTTTGTCACAAGCACAAGACGGGGTTAGTGGATATGGCAATAAAATTACAGCAGGTATTGCTAAAATAATTCATTTGCCAACATTGTGACATGATTTCTCAAATACATGAAGGAAGTTTTAATTTCCTTTTGGCCATAGTTACTAGCATGAACAAACTGACAGGATCACAAAGCTGTTCATCACTTTTAGYGTTGGATTTCTAAGAAGTTATCACACACACACATGCTGCAAAAAATTCGCTACCACTGTTGAGTGGCACTAAATCCAGTGGGACTGTGATTGTACATTAAATTTGTACTGTGTTGCAAMCAATTTACAACCAGCAACTGGGGAGGGAGAAAAAAAAAACCTAAAAAATCAGAGGGTGCAGTGCAGTCTTTTTTTATAGCTACTGGAGGAAGACAACCATTGTTACCTCAGCTTCTGCTCTGTGTTTGATCGGATCCCTGATCTCAGGTTAAGGTTGCACGCATCTTGCTCCTCTGAACGTGGCATTGCAGAGCTGTAGCAACAGAGCAGCCATAGATTTTTTTTCTTCGCTCAGCTGGTGTGACACAGACACAGCTCCCTGCAGCGAGGAGGAGGCATGGTACAGGTGAAGAGTGACAYCTAAAGGCACAAATGTGCTCAAGGGTCCAGCAAGGGCAAACTTCAGCAAATCCTTCAGCCTGTAAATCATCAGCTTGTTGGACTTCTTCTCCAGCCAGCCAGACCCTGGACAGTTCATCRTGTACTTGATGGTCTGGAGCATTTCTTGGATGCTCCAGAATTAGGGGCAAAGCATAATTCTACGTTTTCAGTAAGTTTTTGTTATTTTTAATTCCTTTTCCAATTGTTTTTGTGTATGAATGTGTAAAGAGCTCCCTGTAGCACAGGGGATAAAGATGGTCAAATGAGCAGAATTGAGGGGTAGAAGACAGTGGTGCCAAACCAGCTGGAGGTATGAGTAGATTAAGCCACCCTCAGTCTCTTCAAAACTATTTGGAGTCCTGAAAGTAAGAGGCCACAAAGAATTTAGATGATTACCTTTTATGAATTTTCAACTGTCTGGTCTGTGACCAACTTGAAATTACGTACTGAAAACTTCTTCCAAGAGAGCCTGCAAAGCTATCTCCAAATAGACATGCTATGTTAGCATATTTCTCTTCCCTTTAGATAGCTCAGCYATCAGCCAGCAGTACAATTGGCAACACTATCATTTTGGAAAATTCCTTTGTGTTGAGTTATTTTCAAATCTTTGCTCTATTTGTTTTCTTTTTCTTTTTCCTTTTCTTTTTCTTAATATCCACTTTAACGGAAAGGCTTTCTCTGAGCCATACGTTAAATATGCCTTCCTTCAATTTCTGTTGATATTATAAACAAGATCATAGAATCATGAAATGGTTTGGGTTGGAAGGGACCTTAAAGATCCTTCAGTCCCAATACCCCTGCCATGGGCAGGGACACCTCTCACTAAACTAGGTTGCTCAGAGCCCTATCCAGCCTGGCTTTGAGCACTTGCAGGGATGGGGCATCCACAGCTTCTCTGGACAACCTATTACGGTGTCTCACCACCCCCACAGTAAAGAATTTCTTCCCAATATCTAATCTAAACCTGCCCTTTTTCAGTTTAAAGCCATCGCCCCCTTGTCCTATCACTATACTCCCTCGTAAAAAGTTGCTTCCCAACTCTTTTGGAGGCCCCTTTAGATACTGGAAGGTGCAATAAGGTGTTCCCASAGCCTCCYTTCTCCAGGCTGACCAGTCCCAACTCTCTCAGYCTGTCTTTATAGGAGAGGTTCTCCAGCCCTCCGACCACCTTCATGGCCTCCTCTCAACTTGCTCYAACAGGTCCGTGTCTTTTCTGTGCTGAGGACTCCCAAGCTGGATGCACCACTGCAGGTGGGGTCTCATCAGTACCACTGAACTATAGAGATCAACTTTATCATAATATTAATTAATTATTAATTATTCCTTACCTCTATAACAACTTCTTTAGCAGTGGAAACGGTCAATGACTACTGTGARTGATAGGCTAAACTTTCATTTAGATCTGTACAATTGCACCTGCTGCTCCCACATAGAGCAAACATTACAACACTTTCCAAACCACACATCTTTCCRAGTGATACAGCTTTTTATCTCCTGTTTTATGCTCTGGTGCATTTATTTATTAGGGGCTACTCCGTCAGCTCAGGAAATGAGTTCTCTTAAAGATAATAGCATTCAGTAATTATCACATCTCTCATTTCACCATGTCAGAGAAGCCATTTAGAATGATGATCACATGCAAATTCTTGCTACATTATTGCCTATGTAAGAAGTGTATTACAAGAAAAGAAAAAAATGTTACTGCATCAACGTTGCAATTTTGCTGTGAGGAGCTAAYGGCTTTGCACTACATAGTGAAGTGAATGCAAGGAATTCCTATTGTCATTGATTTGATGTTATAGGYGGTATACAGTTAATACGAAGGGATCAGCTACATAACATAGTAAATGCACTCAAGAGCACTCTTTTTTTCCCTCACAGAGGACCATTAAGAGGAAGAAGAGTYAGAGTAGTAACAACATAGCAACCAACTGAAAAATTGCAACTCATCCAACAAGCTAAATGGAAATTATTTCCTTACCAAATTTTTTTTTGTAAATCGGAATCCATTAAGTCCTGTCTCAGGCAGTGAGTTTCTGTCAGGTGTTTCTTTAAGTATGAATTGCCTCTTATCTCTGGTATGTGTGTGTGWGTAAGTCATATCACAATGCTTAGTATGTTCAAAGGCAAGTTAGAAAAGTAAATTACATTACACATAGGCAGAAATTCATTTCAACTAGCGTGGTGTTTGGAGAAAATATCCCTGGAAATATTTTGGCACAATAGCTTTTTTTTTCGCTTACGACACAACACAATCCAACATTGAAATAAGGGTGTAGACTTGTCCCCAGGTGAGTGCAATTCAGAGGATATTTTATGCTCTCTTCCCTCCACTCTTTTTAACTACTGAGGAGCACAATTATCTCAGCAGTATTAACAAGTTAATCTACCACAGTGGCATTTTTTTTCCAGTAAGCACCCCTAATGAACTGATGCACTACTGGACTGCTGAGCAGCTTGCTGAAACAGCTCTGACACCACAAGCAATTTGGTTGTTGATGCTGTGTTCAGCAGTTTGAACTGATGAATAAATACCTGACAGCCACGCTGGTTACAGTCATCASTCTTTTAAGAAATACCAAGTTTAATGAGCATAATAGAACAAAACAACACCTGCTAATGGGAAACAGTCTCCCTGTAGGCAAATGGTTTTAATAGCACCAAATCAGAACTTCCCCTTCAGCCCGGGTYAGAAGCTGGTTGAATGCCACATGTGTCTTTGGAGCATTAGGCTTTTGTAGCCATGCGTTACAACCCTAAAACACCTACAAACACGAATGCACGTCAGGGCAGGCAGGGGAAAAGGGACAGCTGGGGATGGCCAACACATTGTCCCACCATGTGAATATAGGCGTGCTAGTTTTGCACTGCAGAGAAGCAGTGGATTCCCCATCATTCCTCTCCATGCCAGGAGGCCTTCTCTGATTCTGATGGTGCTCTGAGGACRATTTTTGGCTCAGGAGTTGTGGCCTTTGATGTCGAATAATTCGATTTGTAGGTTTTGTTTCAGTTGGTGGGTGATATTTTCCCTGAGATTCAGTAATGGGWACTGCAATGTTTATTGTCACACAGGCTAAGAACTAGTCCATGGTTTGCCTGTGGGAGGCCTGTTGTAACTAACTCACATGGTTCTGACCCACCCATTCAGAGAGTTTCAAATTTAGAAGGCTAAGGCAGGCAGCTCTTAAGGCTGGGAAACAAAATTACTATTCTTTAACTGAGCAGGACTTAAAATAGCAATTAAAAGAACTAATGTGATGGTGGAAAAGTATGGGAGGTGTACTTGTATCCTATAAAGCACCCTTTAAAGTTTAACCCTTTCCCTCCATGATCTTGATGCACTAAAACCTTGTCCTCGCCTTTCACGACAAAAACATTGTAGGAGCAGAGTTCTCTAGTGTCGTGCATTACAGTCTCCTCCTCATCTCAGTCATGGATGCCACAGCAGCATACTGAAGACCTCACAGAGGAAGGGGAATTCAGGTACTTGCTGCAGTCATTTCTGCACCTCAGACCTCATGTGCGCATTCTCCTTCACTAACACCACTGGCACAGCTCCAAGGCTGTATCCCTTCTTCAGGCAAAAACTCCTTCTTCACTATCTACGAGGAGATTTGGCTGAACAAGGTCAGAATCAAGGTCAAGCCTTATATAGAGCTGGAGGCTGAGAAAGAAACTCCTTATCTGCTGAGAMTAAGTGTAACTATTTTCTGCAAAATAACTAAATAAGTAGCAGCTCAAATGGTTGTGGCTCATTTTTCTTTTTTACTGATAGTGACTGAATTTTTTCTGGTGTGAGAAGGAGTTAAATGCAGTTTCTCTACAGCAGTGTGGTGTAAGAGTCTGACAGCCCCATCCCCTTCTCTGCTTCCTGAATTTCAACTCCAACCACCACCAGACTTTTCAGAAAACTATAATATTTTCAGGAAATTACTTACATATGTCTTCTATCCTGAATTAATTTTATTTTTTTAGAAGGAAGAACYAAAAAGATGCTCAAGATTTTAAAATTTCTCTGTGTTTTAATAACTACCCTATGGATGTGACTCAAAATAAAAGCAAGTCTTTGAAATCATAGAGTCATAGTGTGAACTGCTTCATGCACTTTCACCTCTGAAGCCCTACTTTTCAAGAGTRTCATTATTATCAAATGAAGTGCACTCATGTTTGGCAATTGCTCTCTGGAAAACAGCAAAGCTAATAAAAAATACTTTGCCTTGCAATTTAGATATACTGGATATAGTCAGTTTCTGTGTTGTGGTAACCAAAATTTTCAGCCGCTTCCTTGACAAGATAATTCAAGATTGAATAATATACTGAAGTAGAAAACAATTTGCTGCCAGGGTTAATTCTATTTTGTTTATTTTCTAATACTTTGATATTGAAGAATGGTATAAAAATGTTGCTTACACTTACTTTAGTGCTTTGATTACAACTGGTTTTTTAACTACTGAAATCCGTTTACAACCACAACCAACTYTGTCTTTCCTCCAGACATTCTTCATAAATACTTTTTATACAAAGCTGTAACCTTTATTCAATGAGATATTTAATTAGAATGGAAATAGGAAGGTACTCTCAGTTAAAAAAAAAAGAAATTGACCTTCTTTTCATATATTATCGTGGTCACTTCTTTTCTTGTAATTTTGGTTAGGATACTAGATATAAATGAAATGTCCAGCATTTTCTACAGTGATCTGAAGTTTCAAAACCGTCAKGATGTTAAATCAGGTTCTATGGAGGGAAATTTGAGACTCATTCTATATYGACATTAGATTTTTACAAAATTATTTTCGTCCTTTTTTCAGTCAAGGATAGATCTGTTGGCACAAACAGCACAACCACAGTGCKTCCTGTTGTTTTATCAATTAATTTAGTAATTACATGTATTGGGAGGTTTTTAGGGTGTCAGGATGTTGATTTTGTTACCTATAGTGTGCTCCCATTTCACATGGTACTGTTTCGTGAGTGCTGCCATACATGAAGGTGGGATATTTGCGTAGTGGCTCTGTTATCCCCAGCACCCTGTGATCCCCCACTCRTCTTAGTGAGAAGTGCTACAAATCAGGACTGGCCGTCTGTGAGCATTRCCTTAAACAAGTTGCAAATTTAGTCTCCTATATTTGGAGCTAAAGTTTTTATTATCCTGCACACGGTTTGAATTAAAATTTGCCTGGGCCTCCCTGTATTTAAGAATCCGTGAAGTCGGATATCAACTCATTAGAAATTATAAAAAGATAGCTTGCATGCCTGCAGAATGGAGAAACAGAGGTAAGGGATTTGTTATTAACTCATTTATAGATGCTAAAGCACGCAGGAGCTAGCAAGAGACTGCAGGTAAATTTAACTACAAAGAAAGTAAAAGATGGTACAGGGGAAATATGGAAGTATATCTATATATCTATAAAAATATTTGTATATGTACCAGAATTTCAGCCACACCCTTCTGTTTATTTAAACAGCATAACAGGACCATAGTCCTGTAATTGCAGAAAGCTCTCTGCTCTGGTGTGTGGCAGGAGACAGAGGTTTTGGTCACAGCCTTCATGTTACTTGTGTGCTACCTGCACCAAGAAAGTGTAGCTTCACTGAAAGTACTTGAAGCATATTGTAGAAAATATAAAACAGGCTTAACCCCCAGTCATGCACACAGCAAAATATTAGACTGAGGGATTAAATAGCCTGCTAATTTCAAGTGCATTTCTTAGACCATCTGCTTTTGTTCATTATTTGCTTTAACAATGAAAAAGACGAACAGGGTGAAAAGGGAGCAGCTTTGTTTTCTTCAGAGCAGAACAGATGCACATCAGATGCTGCTGTCCTTGGGGTAAAGAAATACATTTCAGTCTGCAGCACTGCCAAGATAAAATTAACAAAATCATCTGAGTTTCAGATTCCTTCTCTTGAACATTTAACTACTTGACTTGAAGTGTCTGTGGAACAGTCAGTGGTTTGCAGAAACTGTGTTTCTGAGACAGAAAAGAGTATCTACAGTGTTAAGCCAGTTACAAGTGAGTAAGTACATCAAGATACCTGCTTTTAGATTACTGTTTTGCTAGCATTCCATGATAGAAAGCTCTCCAGCAGTGCCATAAAAAATATCCTCTGAGCCCCTTCTTGGGTAATAATTACACAACCAATGGTAACAAGGACAGTCTGAGCTTTAGCAGGCATAGTTAATTAGTGCAGCTCCATTGCCTTCAATGTATTTGTGGAAGTATCAGTAAATTAACTTACTTGGAATATCTCCCTTTGGAGAAAATCCACATTGCATTCCATCTTCTAAAACAGAATAATTCTTATTATGTTTACTGTACTTCATACTGTGTTTGAACATCAGAAGTATTGGTTAGGAAGACGAATGACACCAGCACTGGAGTAGATTAATGCACCTAAAACAAACAAAAACTACTTTAAAGTGGTATTTTCTATGTATAAAAGAAAGTGTATGCTGCACACTTGGTGAAAGCAACACCCAGCCAGAGCAAGACAGAAAAGAGATGGAAAGAAATGAGCCAGTGGGTGGAAATGTACAGAATGTTCCAAGTCAAGAGATGAAACAAGTCTGTAGAGAATTGCAAACCTATGAGCAGAAAGTATTACTTGGGCACAGAAATGGCTAAGAAGGCAACCAAGAGTGAAGTCATTTCATCTCCAGTCCTGGATTAAGCATGTGGACATGTTCAGAATTCTAAACTCCCTGAATCTGGAAATGTTTAGGTTCCAAGAGCAGATCACATTGTCATGGCACATGGGACACTGACTAGGAGTCAGGTATCTCCAGTGAAGCCTCCTGTACCATATCAATTTACACCAGGGAAGGAGACTGCAGGTACAGTGATGTAACAGGAAACCCTGCTGTGGATTGGAGTGTGTCGGGGGAAAGTTAAAGTGTACAACTCAAATGACGGCTGATTCCCTAATGGCTCATGTATATAGCATTTTAAAAAATAATTAAAATCCCCATACAGATTGTTTTGTTTTGGTTTTAATTTTTGCTCAAGAAAGACAAGGACAACTCTTAACTACTAACGATTTGAGAAGAAAAAAATACCCACACAGTGGAATTTTGGAAGGGACTCCTTTTTTTGCCTTTTTCAGACTACATCATACTACATGCTGTGGTCCCCATTGGTTTTCTTTTGGTAAGTACTTTTCTTCTCAGTACCATTTTATGCATAATGGTACTCAAAGAACCCCAATTAAGGGCCCAACAAGCAAGAAAATCTTGGGTTTTCTTAATTGCCATGTACATCTGCATTTAGTTCCCAAATCTGGGTTGTCTGCTCATGGAAGAGCAACCCCTGCATTTGGCTTGGGTTTGCAGTCCCTTAGTCTGCTTGAATAATTTGAAGGACTGAATAACCAAACTACACAGGCTCATGTTTATTCATGCACACTACTGATCAGACCACTTAAAAAATATGTTCACAATTTACATGCAGAGAAGTCTTAAGTCAGAGGGCAGACTTCCCTAGCTAAACACTTCAGAAACTTTTGAGCTAATTTAGCTCCAACTCTCAGCCTTGTTCCACTACCCAGGTAAGTTTCTTGAATATTGCCAACACTGACTAGCCACTGTCAAAAAGAAGATACTAGATTCACGTTAAAATCAAGTACTGTCATGTCTGCTTCTATTTGAAATAAAGGAAAATGACAACATAATAAATGGAACCTGTCAGGCTTTCCGAGACAAAATACACTGCTCATATTGGAATWAGGCAGCCATGGCAGCAGGGAGTACAAATCTTGAAGACTATTTTCAAAAATACTAATAYATTTTTCCAGGAACAGATAAATTCTTCAAATCTCCAGTRATCTTCAGRTAAAATAATATTCAATAATTTATGKTTTTACTCCCACTCTTACACAGCTTAAAACATGTGGTTCTTTTCCTCCGGTGATTTCATATCTAATGTATTCCTGCAGTCATCTAGCAATGACAATTTCATTGAGATTAAAATAGGAACTTARAAATACATTAATTCATATTTTGTTTCCTGAATGTGCAGAACCTATGGTTAAGTTTGCTTGTTTAAATCTCTGCCTGATAAGCCTTAGAGACAATGGGTCTATTTAAAAGTTGTAAAGGAAACAATTGACGCCAAAGAGTTTCCTGTAATAGAAAAGAGTTTYCTCCCCAATCACACCCACTAAGGGTTTGGGCCAGCATCTGATCCCATGGTACATGTTAACCCTCTTCTCTTAAGCTTCATTTTAAACTTTCATACACAYCAGGAAAGTTAGAGATAGATTTGGTCACACTGCATTTGGGTGCATTCCCTGAATTTTTATTTTTTTCTAGACATCCTCTCTCAGTCTGCTGTTCTTGAAGTTGTCAGGGTATTTCTCTATGGACTTTTGGTACTTGAGGGTCAGAAAATACTCGGTGGAAAAACACATACCAGTACTTTTCTCTGTAAATAATGGCAGTTTCCCAATTCTGACCTCAGGTAGACTGACTGTGATATCTAGCACAAGGGACCAAATGTTATTTGTACTTGTGCAATAGTATAATCCAGGTAATAAAAGCACTCCGTTAAGGACAACTTTTTTTTTTCTCCATCTTTAATTGCTAATGTGGTTATGATCTGCTGTCATGGCATGCTGTACAATCTGAACATATCCCTTCRACACATTTTGCATTCATGGTAAGTCTGCCTTCCCTAGAGCACTATTATTTTCTCTTTCCGTGCAGTGGGATAAATTACACTGAGATGTGAACAATGCAATCAAATCCTAGCACAAGAAACAGAAACAAATTGCATGTTTACGCTGAAATGGGAATTAAACACTTTTAAAAGCTTCTTTCATTTTAGAGTGAGATTATTCTTTACACCAGTGGTAATAAAAGACAGATAACGTCTCACTGGTGGCTCTGCTTTCTCACCACCCAAATGCCATGTCACAGATTGCCCTGCCCAGACACAGAGCAAGCACTCGAATCAGTAGACTTTCCTCTTCCTCCACACTTCTGTCGCTGTTCACTGATGACACTGTGCCATGGACTGCCGTGGCTAACTGTGAAAAGAGGCTCTTTTAAAGTGCTTGCAAATTTAAGGATGCTATGAAGAGAAAGGTACCACCACATGCTGTCGCTTCAGTTCACTCTGCGCTGCTATTTCTCCTGTTCATGGATTCAGCCATAGTTGTGTGGTTATGGTGATGACTGATTGCAATTGACACCATAAGATGCATTCCATGAGTGCAAAGTAGTTGGACTGAAATTCGTTATGTGATAAGTAAGAATACATGGTAAATTTTGTGCTTGGGTTCTTAAAAATCCAAGCTGCCAAACAAAAAGAGTGAGATACAGTTTCTTTGATTTTTAGGTGGCTTGTGTACACTAGGTAGTGTCAAGTCAAAGAGTGGCAATCTCAGAACAACAGAAATTACTCAAAATATCACAACATTCTTATGCTCTGACTGCATTTGTACACACTAAATTTGCTTGCAAATGTAACCTGAAATGCTCCTTGTGTGCAATGCCCTGTAATTTTTAAACATGCTGAGTAAAGGTTTTATTTAAAAGCACAAACTGGTGGTTCCACCATAAGGAAGTATTTTACAAAGAAGCCCTTTGAAATTTAAATAAGAGTCTTTTACTGAACAATCTCCACAGTTGCAGGGAGAAAAGGGCATGTTTTAAATTAAAAAAAAAATACAGGACTCACTATGAAAAGTAGTGAAGTGAAAATAGATGAATAACTATTGCTATGCGTAGCCAGAGGAAAACCTTCCAGACACTAAAGCAGGAGTCTGATTTCTTCTGGACTACCAGCTCTTCTGTAGGACGAGTGTGGGACTGGGAGTCAAAACTTTGCACCAAGTTAGTACTTCGCACCATTTCCTGCACAACCCTGAATATATCAAGTCATGTCTCAGCTTTTCCTTCTTTGAAATGTGGATAATATTATCCTTCCATGTGTTGTGAGATTTAGCAAATCCTGTATAGCAACCTGCTTGGAGAGCTTCAAGAGGCAGGAGTCTGGCATCTCTCAAGAGGAGATGCCAAAATATTATCAGGCATACAAACAAATATGTAATTAGGATTATAAAGCCAGAATTGAAAATTAAGCAATTCATTAACACTTCAGCCCAATTGTCAAGCGTTTCCTTCACAGGGATTAAATGATGACCCGTCTCTAAGAAGTGAGGAACTTTTCCAAGGGCGTGTTTCTATTGCAAACTGTTTCCTGTCTCTGCTTGTTCTAAAAGTAATTTATGGCCAGGGGATACCAAAGAAATTTCTCTTTGGGGCTAATGACTGTTAGAAAATCTGTTTATATTTCAAGTTGTGGAAATACATAGTACAAAAGCAACATGAAGAAGACTGTCCATCACACTGCTTCATCTGCTTCACACTTCAAAAATAATTTCCAGTCAACCAAGCAGTAAAACATTATTAAGAGAAGTAGTGTGACACAGCTAAATGGAAGTTGGAAAGAAGTGTCCAACAATTATTATATAATTATATTAATCAATATAATTCTTTTAATCACAGAAGTAAGTGTGAAACTTTTACAAGATGTTCATGTGCAGTTCTCATAGAAGTCAGCTAGAGTGGCTGGCCTATGTATTTCTGAAGATAAAATTTACCAGAAGGAAGGGATGCCATTCACTCTGTGTGAAAAGTTCTCTTCTCCGAAAGTAAGTATCTCTTTTTTAAAGGCACTTGATTTAAAATCCATGACAGCAAAAATAATTGGTAATGAATTGCAGAAAATGTAACATTACCATGTAATCTTGGTGATAGCAAGCAATTAAGAAAGCAAGGTAAAATCCTGAAAGAATGCCTACACAAATGCAAAAGCTTGTGCAGTTAGACATTCCAATAAAATTAAAAGCAGTCCAGTTTGGTRAGTGTAACGATGTGAAAAACTTCTGGGGTAGAACTCAGTCCCTTTAGTTTAACAAAATAGTTTTTTACCTAGTCAAAACAAACTTATCTTCAGATATCGCAGCATACAGCTTTTAAAAGCACATTTTGTACAATAACTTTAAAAAGTATATTAAATTGATCCTTATTCTTACAGAAGAACAGACAGGCAATTGTTAGGAACAAGACAGCTTTTCGATCAAATCAATTCACAGCTTTTTATGGCAAATGTGAGTAGAAATGTAGATTAGAAAGGTTTATAGAGTAAGTAAGGGYCAGAAAAATTGTCACCTGGTCAGATCACGGTCACTGTAACATCAAGGTAAAACTGGAGTAATTCCACAGATTTCAATGTAATTACGCTGGATTAACTCTGGTGGAACTCTTGTAGAGAATGATACCCTTAAGTGATTTACAGGCAGAAGAGGTTTTTATGAGTATGGAAAAAAATTCAACCAACATTAAAGGGAGTACAATATTTCTAAGGCATTAGATTTATTTTCTTATTTTTGTTTTCGTCTGACTTTCTGATAGTTCTTTTAGCAGTTTATACAGGGATTCTGCTTCTTTAATTCTATGGTTCTCTCACTATGTTCCCCTGGAGTCTACCTTCAACCATTTTTGCTGGTTTTCCAAAGCATTTAATGATTCAACAGACATGTTGCATCAGTGTCTCCTGTTATTATCTCTTCATCCATAGATATTTTAACTTTTACCAAGATACTTCATCACCTGTAATATCAGCCATTTGTTTATGCATGCTTGGCTACTATAGGAAATGCAACAGCCCAGGTATTGCCTCTGAAGAGATGATGCTGGGAAGACAAAAAGCATAAAGAAAATACTGAGCACAATTTTCAGGACCCGGGAGTTTTTTACACTGTCGCTACAACTAGTGTCTCTGAGTGAATGCTATAAATGATAGAAACTGAAAAAAAATCTTACAGATGTCAGCAAGCAGTGATAAAAAAGTTCAGAAAAAAAAAGTTGGGTTAACTTGGTTTGTTAACTTTTACTGGTTTTGCTGCCTTTTAATGCAAAGTACTGCAATTATTACATTCAGTTCCATGTCTTCAAGTTAGGTTTGAGATCACCCACCTGAATACACATGCATTTGGTAGTCAAAAATAGCAAAATAGTGCAATCCTTACACATGAATATGAAAAACTTAGTTTCCAGTCATTTCTATCACCTTAGCAAAGTGGGATTTGATCAAGGAGAAAAAATTTACGTGAGTAGCCTTAGGAATTTCAACAGCTCAGGAAGTGTAATAAAACACTGCTCATACTGTAAATGCTGGAACTACGCGTTGGATTGTTTGCCTGTAGACACCCACCCACTGGAACTGTCATTATGCAACTTTCAGTCCATTAAATCAAAAACAAAAATAAAAGATGACCCCCAAATTATAGAAGTCACCCATTGACAAGCAGAATTTCTTGCTAACATGTGAGTACTGAAGATCATGGCCAAATAGAAAGCTGTGACTTGTACAAGTCAACATCTTCTCTGTTTAAGGGAACTATGAAGCTCTTACTGTGTTCAGCAAAAATTGTACTTGCACTTGCACACAGGATGATGCTAAGTTGCATTGCAGCAAGAGGAATTAATTGATTGAAGATGAACACAAAGCTTTCAGATGCTGGAGAGCTACAACAAAGGAATATTCAAAATCCTCTCTTGCCTGGCCTCTAAAATTTGGTCAGCCAAGAGTCATCAATTACAGAATTATAGAAATTATAGAAACACTACAATTTTGGAAAAAAAAAAACCCTCTCTTCTCTGTGCCCCCCTCTCCCCTTGGCAACTTGTCTAGACTTCGGTCTCTCCCTCCACACAATCTAGCTACTGTTGATGTAAGAGCCTTTTCTTCAAAACAGGCTGCAGTCTGGGACAGCCTTTGTGTATTTCTCAGCCTCGGTGACCCTTCATCTCATTTCAAATCTCAAATGAAAACAAGTCCTTTTCTCCTACCCTCCCTATACATTTTAATGTCTCTCTTCCGCTGCTCTGATTTAACTCTTCACTGTAATATTCCCAAACAAAACCTTCATTAAGATAGACTCCAAAGTTAAATGCAGAAAGGACCAGTTTGAACAAGTAGTTTCTGTCTGGGCAAGATTGTTCTCTACTGTATATTTACTACTACTATTTCAACCAGTCAGGTTTTAAGTATCTAGAGCTAATTAGCTCCCGTAAATTAGATTTCCTTGAAGATTATCCTCAAGAGCTGTAAGTCTTGATGTAAGAGCTACTTTCCTAGTAAACTCCCTATTTTTTTTTTCTTTTTTATATTCCCCAAAATATTTCAGGCCTCTTTTCTGCAACTGTACCAATACAGGGCCAACAAGAGCACTACAGACTTCACTGGCATTAGCCTACAAATGGATTTCATTGCAAATGGGGACCAAAAATACTTCCTCCACTGGCATTGAGCCTCATCAAATGTTTGCAGGCAGTGTTTTCCCTATCCCTTGATTGTCATTTAGCTGAAGGACATAAAATGGCCAATAGTTCTAGAGGGATCTGTGAATCAAGCTGCCAAACTTCAGATACCACTTGTTCTGCACTTTTTGAAAATAAGGATAGTTTCGTGCACCAAAACTGGGAAACGCCCAAAATTAATTGTCGCTTCTGAAAATCCCAGACAGTCACTGTACTGTCTTAATATTTCCCAGAGATTTAATCTGTGTGGTAGCTATTTCCCTTTGCTGCTTCTTTCTGAGCAACTCATGTAATTTCCCTAGGATGTTTTAGATAATATAAGGACAACACCTAATACAGACAAACAGAAGGTGCTTTGTGGGAAAAGGACTTGTGTGTGAATTTCTGTAAGATGCAGATGTTGGGATCTTTTTTTCATTTCTTTTTAATGGTTTTCATTAGTTGCAAAATATGAATAATCAGTCTTCCTCTAAACTGACACATACACTGCAGCAAGCCACACAATTTTTGATTCCTCAGTTGCCCATACTCATGAGTGTAAGAGAGGGTTCTGTCCAGTTTATGCACAGGTTTTGTCCTAATATACAATCAAGGTGTGGTCAGACATGCATCCCAAACCAGGAACTTGGAGCTGTTCTTGAATCCCCCAGTTTAGGCATTGATAGAGGCACAACTCTTTATTAAGGAAGTTTCAATGAGAACAGTAGATAATACAACTTGGCTTCTTTTATTTCTTCTCTCTCTTAAGCAATACTGCACTACATTAAGCATAAGCTATGAGCAAACAATGCAAGATTTTGATGGTGGAGTAATTGGAGTATATTTATTTGCCAGACAATCTCCGCAGAGGAAAATTTTAAGTTTGCAGCTCTGGTTAACACAGAAACTTCCTCTGAACAGCGAAAGAAAAAGTCACACTCGGCAATCTACTGAGTACTGGAATGTCAGTCTTTGCACTAAATGTGTTGTGTTCACAACAAATCCAGAAGAACCACACTGACAAAAGCCATTTCATTTTTCCGTAGTGGAGGCATTCCAAGGCATCAGTCTTCGTGCACAATGTGCTATGTCTTTCTTTTAGCCAGTGAYGTATGAATCTTCTAAAGTTATGACAGTGTTTTCCATATATTTGCATCCCTGTAAAATGCACAGTAGCTGAAGATGATAATTACATTTTTCATTGATCCTAAGCTCCAAGTTTCCTTGTTGAAGCTGTTTAATTAAAAATATAATCAAATAGTCTAATGAGATAATTGTTAAGGCATTCACATACGTTTACAAGGCCAAGGAAAAGGCTGTCCCAAACAGATGCTCATTAGTAGGATGAAGAACAAGGAACCAAATCTTCTTTTGAGGAAAGTAAATTCAATCAAATTTATGGTCTTTTAAAAGAGGTGACTCTCTGGGGAGGAGACTTCTACATTCAGAGGCGTATTCTAGTACAACTATACAATATTGCCTGGTGATGTAGGCTGAGTTTTAACACATCCCTAAGTCCTGCTTTACTCATTCTGTTTCTTTGAATTAATAATATATCTTTGCAAAAAAAATCATATTTCTACAAAGATTCCTTTCTCTGCCCCATCTTCAAATACAGTGAAGACAGAAAAAATAGTAACCTGGGTTATGGCCTCTATTGATCTGAAGTGTGGAAGCGGAGTTTTAGGATAAAATCAATTACAGATCATCTATAAAAACTCTCTTCTTTCAGTAAGACACTAACCTGTAGAAAGAGGAGCTGCCATAGAATGTATAAATATATAGGGACCAAAATGTGCTCTTGTCGGAAATGTGGATGCCAATATACTCAGTTCACCTTAAAATGTCAGTAGATAGTTATCAACTTAAAGAACTTGTGTTACAAGAAAATTATATTTAAATTACATAACTAACAACCTCTCAGATTACTGTAGCCTCTTACAATGTAAATTAGTTCTACTACTCATCTTTATTTTTGTTATGACTTACACAAAGTCCCTGACATTATTAGTTATGGCAGACTCACTTGCATCCTGAGTCCTTAATACTTTAGTTAATACAAAGCAATTGGTATTTAGTTATGGAACAGTTACAGTCAAACATTTTTATTTACTCTAAAGCAACTGTTTCCACCACTTTTTAAATTTTTTTTTTTTTAAATTTCTCTTCCAAACTATCATTCTGGAAGCTCATTTTTACACAGCCCAAACTCGGGGGCACATCTCTGGTGGCACTATTCTTTGCAACTTAAAGTGCTTTCCCTGCCCCGTGACTATTTTCTTTCGCAGTCTGTCTCCACAGGGGAGGGAGGTACTGCGGGAACCCCAGAAGAACCCACCGGGGAAGCTCCAACCCCACTGCACAAGTGGACAGTGGGTTCCCACGGTGGATCTCACATTCGAAGTGGAAAAAGAACACTTCATTTAAAAAAAAAAAAGCGCCAAAAAAATCCCACAACTTTTCACCTCATAAAGCGGACCTTTTTCTCCCCACAATTTGTCTGACAGCTACAAACAATCGGCCATATTTGAAAGCTTTGCCACTAAGGCTTTTAAGTTTGAGAACCAAGACTGCCAGCTGAAGAGCCAAGGACTGGGAGCAGCCAGAAGAACACCCCCGAGGGAAAAAAACCCAACGAAACAACAAAACCCAAGCAGAACTAAAAAACCGCCTTTGGGGCCAAGAACAGGCTGCCGTCACCAGGGCTGAACTTCACCCCCACACCCCCAAGAGAGTCAATTCCCGAGTCACTGCGGAGCTCTGGCCGGACCCTGAGGGCGGGAAGGGGCCGGGGCCGGTCGGGGCGCGGAGGGAGCGGGCGGGGCCGGGCGTGTGTCAGCATCTTCCTCGCCGCCCCGGGGGCGGGAGGGAGAGAGAGAGAGAGGGAGAGAGGAAAGGAGAGAGAGAGCGGGAGGGCGGGGAGGAAGGCGCGGCGGTCGGGGGCGGTGGGCGGTGCGCGCCCGCCTCCCCGCGCTGCTGGCGGCCCCGAGGGGCAGCGACCGGCGCAGCGACGTGGAGCGGAGCTGGCAGCGGGAGCGCCGGGCCGGCGGGGCCGGGCGGCCGCGGTGCGTACCCGGGGGTACCGGGGCGCTCGGGGGGGGCGGCCGCTGGCGGCGGGCCGGCCGTGCCCAGCGGGAGGGAGGGAATGCGGGAGGGAAGGAGGGAGCCGCGGGCGGGGAGCGCCGCCGCTCCCGCCCTCTCCGCGCCGGGGCTGGCGGCCGGCGGCGAGGAGATGCTGCTCCGCGCTGCCTCCCTGCCCGCGCTCCCAGCGCAGCCCTGCGCGGCCGCTGCGGCGGGGGAGGGCGAAGCTCCGCGCTCCTTGGCTCCCTCGCTGCCCTGCGAGCGCGGACGGCGGCTCTAGAGCGGCGGTAGGTGCGCGGCTCTCGGGAGCGGGGGAGCGAGCCCGCCGGCGGCCTCCGCCGAGCGGGGCTCTCCCGGAGGGATGGGGGCTCTCCCGGAGGGATGGCCGCCGGTGGGCGTGTGATCGCCTGGCTTCGCTTGTCGCCGGATGGCGGGGGGGCCGGCGGCGGAGTGTGGGAGAGGTGAAGAAAGGCCGCAGGGAGCGGCGGGCGGTGTTGGCGCTCCCGCTGGGACTCCCAGGCCGGTCCCGTAGGGTCGGGCTGGGCGCTCGGCAGCAGCGGGACACGCTCTGCCTGCAGAGAAAGGCTTGGTTTCGCTTGCACCGACCAAACAAAGCAACCCCCGCACCCCTCGGACTTGTTAGCAGAGAGGAAACTTTTTCCTTGTTAACGTTTTTGGAGGAGCAGAAATGAAGGATAAATCTGTTGGCCGGCGATGAGAAATAGCGTAGGTTTCATTGGCTTTTTATCTCCCAGCAATCGACACCTCCGCAGACCGCAGGATAATCTCTCTCATATTCTAGATTGTGTCATTCTCTTTAAATTGCATGTTTAAAACAACAAAGGCAGTGACTTCATAGGGAACCGCCAGGAGCTGTTCTGTACCCCTCCTGTTTACTGGGGAAACATTTGGGAACCGGTTTGGTTTTGTAGGTAGTAAATGTAGGACATGGAAACTGTAAGGTTGGTTGCAGGTAATCTGTGTCTAGCCATCTTATTAAGGTGTGAGTTTTGGAGAAGGGAATATGAAAGTCTTTGCATGTGGAACTAGCTGGGGCAGTAACTGTGCTCAGTTCCTGAAACCTTTTCAGGGAAGAGAAGGTATTTTATGAAACTGTGCAGTGAAACTGGGTCAGAATACACAGACTGAGGGTTGAACCTCATGTGAGAAAGCTGTCATTGAATATATATATTCCGAGGTGTTGTGACTCCCAAGCCATTTGTTTGGGCTCAGATTAGTGAAATGATGACATTTCCTACCCCTTCCAGAGCAGGACTGCTTTCTGTGTTCACATTCAGCATCAGGACTCTGACAGAACCTCGCCTGTGCAAGTCTGTCTTTGGATGACAAGAAATAGGTTCTAAAGACCTTTCTGCAAGAGTTAAAATCAACAAGGAGAGAGGTACGAATAGGAAAACAAATAATTTGTGTCTTGTGCAAGCAATACTGATGAGGAAAGAGTAAATCTAGTCATAGAATCTTTTGGTAGTGCAGTTACAACAGAATTTGCTACCACTCCTAGTGCTATCAAACGTACCTATCTGTTCAGCTTTCACATGGACCAGATGTGTTTCTGGAGTGTCTTTTTTTTTAATCTGCCAACAAGCATGTCTTCCATAAACAGTTTTAGAATGTAAGCAGTAATTTAAGGAAAGAAGAGAATGACAGCAAGAGAGAAAAACATACAGTCTAACTTTTAAAGATACTTTATTACTTGTTTTTAACTCAAAACCCCTGTTTGGTAGCTGGAAATGCACGTAACATATTCCTTCCATAGTGAGACTTATTTTTTTTTTTCTTTTGCATGTGCATGATAAAAAAATTGGACCTTATTTAGATGAAGGTTTTTGTATTGATTTTTTTTTTTCTAATCAGGATTTGGTTGTTTGGGTTTTTTTAAGTTAAAGGTGCAGTAAAAGTAGATACTTTTGAATATACCAGACGTAAAAAGAGACAGGCTGTATCATAGGGTGTTGTTATAACAGCTTAATTAAAAAAAAAATCTCTAAATTCCAAGGCTGTTGTTGAGTGGAATTGAAGCCTATGAGAACCACAGGCTCAAGGATGCTTGTGTGGATGGAAGAGCAAGGAAATGTCTGTGTGAGAAGGATGGGCTGAATATTAAAGGAGTGAGTGCACAGCATGTATTTTCACCGGGATAACAGAGCCTATGGAAAGGATGTGGATCCAGGAGTCTATTTACAGCTTCGCAGGCCTTCAAAAGTAAAAATGGGCTGTGTGGATGAGTGGTAAATAACCACTGTGACTGGTTGTCGTGAGCCTGTGATAACTTGTGCACAGCATTGTAACTTGTGCATAGCATTGTCATTTTCAGTGCCTTGAAGGGAAGTAGTGAAGAAGCCTAGGAAGGGGAGGAGATTGCATTCCTGAGAGTGGGAAGGTACCAAAGCACATATGCTGCATTTGCCTGTTCCAATGGGAAGGAAGTAGTAGAGTTTCTTTGCTTTTTGTTTTTTTGCTTTATGGTGGGATTTTTTTCAGCCACTTGGTTCATAGAGTGACTATCACAGAGAAGGCCCAAAATTAAAAATGCAGTCTTTTAGCTGTTTACTTTTTAAAGAGTACAGCAGGGCAAATATTTTTATTTTTACATCTGGAACACAAATTATTTGGCACGTAGCTATTTTTCTCGCAACCAAATGCAGGTATGTACAATAATAATTAGTGGTTGTATAGTACAATAAATCTTCAAAGTGCCTTCAAATCTTAATCAGCAAACCTTAATAGCATGCTATTCCTGCAAGGGAGGTAAGTAATTAGATAAAATGAGACTGGGCAGACTCTTAAATGGAGTTTATTGTTGAAGTGCCTGTCAGTTTCACAAAGCTCTTCTTTATCTCTGAGGTCTCTGAATGCTGCTGTACTTAAATGGCTTCAAATATTTATATGTTGAAATACACGACAATATGGCCCAGAGGGCCTTGTTAGTATAGACATTCTCTTGTTCAAAGTTCTTCACAGTGAAGGAGACCTTACACTCAAGAGCCTCTGTAGTGGTTGTTCCATAGCACCTGTGAAGACTTATTAACCTGAACAAGAGTAAGGTCAGCTCTATAAGGGGAATGATTTTCTTTTGAAGAGCTTTCTGCTGTATTTGTGTGACAAGCTTAGAAACCTTAGTCCAGCGATGGTAAAAACTCAAAGTGATTTCACCAGAAGTCTGTTAAACCTAAGAACATTAAGTATTGATCTGGCTGCTGCATTTTGGAGGGAGTGTTGGTTATCAGTCCAACAGTCTGTCACTCTTTTTTTCCTCTGATTACAGAAAAAATTGACTGGACTTTTACTGTTTCAAAGTGAGCTAGTCAGTGAGACAAAGAGATTGAAAAGCAAGTCTTGGGGTAGTGTGTCGTGGTGCAGAAAATACTTGTAAGCAGTTTCCCTAAGCTGTCTCTTACCATGGGACAAGCGTGGATGGAAAGCTACGAATACCAGAGTAAGTTAATGTTGTATGTCGCCAGTTAACTATTAATGAAATCTGTGCATCTGTAAAGAAGGGTGGAACTTCTGAAAGAAGTGTTTCCCAGCCCCACCTCCTCCTCAAGTACAGAGAAGGAGCCTGGCGTTTACAGATGGGAAGGGCACAAGATGACTCTTTGGTGCCGTTTTTATTTTGTCCGGGCTTCTCTTTCTCCTGTGCTAGTTAAAATACCTGGGGAGGAACTGGGCATATTCTTTGTACATCATTATCTATTAAAATGCTTTCATAAAAGGCAATGAATTGAGTAGGCTGCCTTGGGACAGTGATATGCCCTGTGAATTTGAAATCCAGTTGCCAGGATAGAGATCTGCTCCAGTTATGACACTGTAGAAAGAATAACAGAGATGAGAAGGCTTTGCTCTCAGGGTGTCACCTCTTCTTTATCTTTTATGTGCAAATTCAATATGCCACAGAAATGTCTGCATCTAATATGTCAAGAATTAAAGGAGACCCTTTAAAACTGCTGATTTTGATTGYTGTTTAGGGAATACTGTAGTTTTGCGGGACACTGAGTGTTATTAAGGATTTGTAGATGATAGGGTAATGTCAGATTTAGGACTAGGTGTTGTGTCAACTCATGGTTCCTGCTTCAAACAGTGATWAAATTAGGTGAGATGGGGCACTTGGGAAAGAGAGGAAAGCTTAGTCTCCTGTTTTGTAGGTAGAAGTAAAGCATGGGGAGAAGAATTGACTGACCTACAAATGAGGCAAATAGAAGTGCACACGTTTGGAATTGAACACAAACCTCTTCATGAACTAATCTGAGGCTGTCAAAAACCSTCACTCTCTTTAGTAGACTTTGGGACTTCTAATTTCTGTGTGCTTTGTCAGAGGAAGCRCATGGTTTTCTGGGGTTTCGTGGTTTTTTGTCCAGCTCTGGCTAAAGATTTTTTTGTGTGTTTCTTGAAAATTAGYGTCGTAAAGAGCATTTGTCTGTATCTGTGGGGGAAATATGGGTGGGAACATTTTATAGAGTTTGCTGAAATTTTAGTAAGTGAGTCTGAAAATAGTTTTCATGTGGTGTTGACATCTTCTCCGAGTGTTTGTATGTAWTGTAGGTACTTGGCTTCAGGCACATGCAGAAAGATGCCTTGGAAGTGCAGTATCTGAAGTCTGTTTTATTTAGAAAAGTAGATCCTGACCTGAAAGGCTTCTTGGGTGACTTTTTTTGAACAATGCTGTTACAGGTGACTTATGTTTGTGCTGTAAGCTTGAAATTGATGCTGAGCTTGTTAGGAAACAAGTTAAACTCCTGTTTAACTCTATTTCTCAAGTAAAAGARCTTGAGCAGAGGCTCTTTCCCATCACACTTTTCCTTGAAATCTAGTTTTGTTCGTTGAGGGGAGTGGCTGTTAGATCATACAAATTCCTAATTTTTTGATGTGCTCTTCATCTTAATGAAATCTAAATTCTAACTGGATAAATCATTGGAAATACCAGGTTCTCCTGTGTTTCATATTCGGTTTCATATCAGCTGTAAAAGCTGTTTTGGCTCCATCTRTATATGTGTGTGGGTGCAGCTGATGTTCTCTAGCAGCCAGATGACAGTAGTCTTCCTGGCACATTCCAGGATATCCTTGTGTATTGAAATCTTAGCACCATGCTGTGTGCTGTAAGAAACTGACAATAAATACTGGTTCATTGCAATAGCATAGTTATGCCAGTGTTGCTGAAATTGTTGCATTTTTTTTGTTGACTTAAGTGCTGTTTCAGAATAAACATTGAAAGGCATAAAGTTGTGTCAAAATAAATAACTTTTAGTAAAATTGCATGCTTACACATGTAAGCTTCTCTGAGTCTTGGGTCCRTTCTATACTGTGTCTTTATTCATGTAATAGCCAATGTTGGGCTCGTGGCACAACAGGCTCTCAAAACCTGTTAGAGAAAAAACCCAAGGAACTGAGTGCAAAGGTTTCCTAAGTTGTTGCTGAGTACAGACAGAACACAGCTTATCTCATAATCTCAAGGGCTATAGACACTCGTTTGCAGCTCCCTGTTTGCTCAGGGGAATTGGTTCCCAGTGATTAACTTTATGTTTCAAATGAGGATTTTTCCCTTTTTAATATTAATTTCTTCAGCATCTCGATAGCGTGTGCATATTGTACTGTGTTTTCAGGTTTTCGTATAGACACGAATGGCTACACAGAGGGCATAAAAACCCACTCCAATAAACCTGTGACGCACATGGTTCCAGGGCTTTCTTAGGGTCACCAGGGGAAGGTAATGGGACTTGACTCATAAAACCATGTCKGTTTTACCCTGTAGAACATTGCTGTTGAAATATTAACTACAAAATTTCAAACTTGTAAGCAACCTTRTTTGGGGTCGAATGCGTTCCATCTTTCTTGCCAGGACTGTCGACTTTTTCTGCTAACCACTTCTATATATTGTAATTTTAGGAGATTAAATGGACTAAAGAGAGAGGTAAATTAAAGTTTGAAACTTCAGCTGTTAGAAATAGTTGTRCTTCCTGGGGAAGTCATGCCTGGGTTAAATGATGATAGATTTGGACTTGGATATTGCTTTACGCAATAGAGGGGTGAAAAAATGGAGCGTGTAGATTTTTAACTATGTCACACGTAAGCGGTCTAATTTTTCTACCTTGTTTGCTCATCGGGGTATCAGTACTGGGAAATACCCTGATTTTCTTCTCTCATCACAATTCATCGAGTGCCAGCAGTATGTTATTACTGATTTTACCCGTTTCTCTCTTCGTATAATTTAGTGTTTCAACAAGAGAAGTGTTAGAGAAGGGAAATGGAGCAGAAGTTTTGCCTTTTAGTACCTTTACTGTAAAATCACTAAGTGGAAAATCCCCTCCTAGTGCTTAGGATTATGGTCAGTGAAATAATAGTTCTTTTTTCTCAAGTCAAGGCAAAGCTGTATTTGCCTTCAATGAATTAACTGGGGAGTTTGAATCCCAAGCAAATGGTCACTATGGTTGTACAAGTGCTACATTTATTCCTTGCGTTTTAATGTCAGTGAGTAACAGCACACGTGTTACTTTGAGAGGCATCTCTGTAGTACACGTCATTGACTGGACAGTTGTGTGGTTAGGTTTATGTGGAGTTATCCCTCCAGCAGCCTAATTAAAGACTACATGGAAGTTCCTTAAATGGGATGCTTCAACAGGTCATAAGTACTGGTTTCTCCTTCAGAGGTTTTGTTAGGGTATTTCTTTCAAGTGCCTTAGTGTGTTTTAACTATTTTTCAATGATTGAGGTGCACTTTTTGTTTGTTCTTCTGAAGCCAGTTTGCTTTCAACTTCTGTGAGTCTCTAAATTGGACTTCTTCATATTCATTTGACATTTAGGAAATAAGAAACTACTGCCTGTATGCATGCATTATTCAGAGATTTATTTGTCAATAAGCTCCCTCTGCGCTTTACTGAAAAGGATTTATCTTAGATAGGTTTCTAGGAGGAAGGAGATTCTGTCCAGCCTTCATAGACTCTCTTTTAGAGTTTTCCCATGTCTTGAATAATCTTTTCTCTGTTCTTAGACCAGTGCCCTGCACCTGAATGGTTTTCCTCTTAACCATTGGTGGCAGAGACACTTGCAGAAAAAATCAGTTTATTAATTAGTGTTAGAAAACTGTACAAAGTGGCAGCAAAAAATAATAGCACATCTAATTAATCCACTGAAGTATTAGAAAAAACTGTTGCAGTCTCGGGAAAACTAGGATTTTGMTTATATTTTTCCGTAAAAATAACTTTGTGTTTGGCACCTGAATTGATACACCCTGAAGAACGATGAGAATCTCTCCACTAACTTCACTGGAAGTTTGAGTAGGATGTAAGTGGAATACGAATGCTATTGACATCTTRATTGACATATAACATTACAGTAGACAATGCAGTATATATCTGTATGTCTGTAAATTAAGAAACAGTGAATAGCAGTTGTGAGCTCTTAAATAAGTGGTTTGTATCTGAAAAAGCATGAAATTATTTTACAAGGTACCTAGGATACCTCTACAGCACCTGGAAAACTTTGACCTAGGAAGTCTAGCTTGTGAAAACAGTGTTAGAAAAACACTGTTTTTTGGAAGAGCACACAGTTTGGAAAAAAGAAGGTAGGGTAAAGAAGGGAGGGCAGAGGACAAAAAAAAGGCTGGGCTCATTCAAGGTATGCTGGGACACCTTCAGTTCCCTCTAGTTCAGGTTTATGGGCTTTACCAGGATGTCCTTATCTCATGTGCTGGTGGTGGAGGCTTCTGTGAGCTGAGGTTTCTTCCTCATGAATGTTGGGGTGAGTTCTCAGACCTTCAAAGCAGCAAGTACTTTTGGTGTTCTCAGCTTACTGGTCATGCTTAAGACCTTCAAGGGTTAATAATTGTCTGATGTGTATTGTGGTTTTTTATTTGTTTGGTTTCTTGGGTTTTGTAGGTTTTTTAGAACTATTTGTCCTCTTACCCCTTTTTGTTTGTAAAGTAGTTCAGACTCTGAAAATCAGAAATTTACCTGGGAAATCTGCTCTAATGATCCATTTCATAAGAACGGCAAGAAATGTACACCGTAAGTTTTGAGGAAATCCCAAAACTTTGGACTTAGATTTCCTGCATGGGATTTCTTCTGTGGCTATAATCTGACAAATGTACATGCTTAGCAAAACAAGCTAACATTCAAGAACCTTACATTTTGAACAGCTTAATTTTTCAGTGTGCCCTGTCATTGAATCCCTTGAATGACCTTAATAAAGAATTTAAAGATTATCTGATTATAAAGATTTGCTCGCTGGCAATGCTGACAGTTTGTTTCATCAGAAATATAGACTCATTTATTGAGTGGCTTTGCAGTTAGGTTATCACATGTGTGGGGCAGCCAAATCAGCCTGGAGCTTTAAGCACATGGGCTAACACGTAGAACTGAATTACTGAAAGAGCTGTGTAAAAGCTCCTTTATGTCAAATTAAAATGTGTGTGCTCACCACGACTGGTACGAGGCCTGGGTGTTTCAAAACTGTGATGCATTGTAAAAATTAAGTCTTTCTTTTAACTATTATTATTGTTTGTTTTCAGAGGATTTTTGATACCGTCGTATGACATTAGTTTGTTTTAATCTGTTGGCAAACAGTTTTGGTAAGGACAATCTTTGCCTTTTTCCTTGCTCCGTGATGCAGTTCTATCCTCTATGTATTTGAGGAATATGATATGTAAAGGAAGGAAACCCTAAGCCTGCTTTTCATTGTTTTGTCACGAAATACTAAGGAAAATCCTAAAAATAGTTTTATAATAATTTTGAGATTTTATTTTCATGCAATGCCTTCGGAAGAGAAGATATTTAGTATGCCGGAAGATTGTTTGGTTTTGTTGGAAGAAAACGTTTTCTGTTATTTTCGGTAGCTGCAAATATTTGCTGGTGTTTAGTAAAAGTCAGGCAACTTCGAGKCATGACTGGGTCCTTCAAGGCCTTTAACATGTTCTTCTCTAGTGAAATTTGAGAAGTTGCTGTCTTCACAGCAAACAAAAGAAAATACTCTTTGTGAACTGCTTAACTGCAGCTGCGTTACTGGAACAAAATGTCATGTGGAGTGAAAGTGTAAATGTGCTCAGAAAGGGATTAGAGAAGTTAAGAGAACAGAGACCATTAGTGACTATTAGATTTGACTGTGCAGCTTGAGCTCAGGAACTCAGTAAACTGGTGATTGCCAGGAAAGGGGATGGGAGAGGTGGCCTGATCCAGTTTAGTACTTCTTGTATTAAACATTGCTGAAGTTTCTAAACCCACAAAAATGGGAAGCTCTTCCAAACTGAGAACTTCTTGAACCCTTTTCTTTAAAAAAAAAGCCCAAAAGCTTAATAAGAAATGTTTTGTGATCTGCCTTTGAAGCTCATGTGTGTCCACATGGGCTGACTTGATGTTCAGAGAACAGCTGTCTGGTTCAAGATGCAATTCCTTGCTTGTTTTTTCATCCAGTCATGGCATCTGTGTTCCCTTTTCTTCAGACCACTTAAAGAGGGATTAAGTGTTGGATGGTCAAGCAATCAAGGGAATTAATTTTCATGCATACAACTCTAGAGTAAAATAGCTGCTCAGGAAGAGATGAGAAAAAGACAGCAACACCTTGGTGATATCACAAAGTTTTGGTTGTAGTATTAGTTGTTGTGGAAGGAGAAAGTGAAAATATACTACTAGATAAAATAGTAAAATATAAAAGTAAATTGTCATTTTAAATGCTATCACATGAAAAGCACAACAACAACAACTTGTAGAGACATAAGTAGTTGGATTACTTTTACAGATGAGAAACATATTACTTAAGAAGGGAAGGACATAAGAAGAGGCAATCTTTTTTGGTTTTGCTTTCCTTTCCTTAATATCAGATTCTTGCGCTCTGTTGATACTACCGTGTGTGCTGTGTGTGCTCTTTGGCCTTGCATGGAATAGTTAAAAAGAGCATTTTTCAATGCAAAGCCCTTGGTTTTTTGATATTGTCAGACACTGAAGGAATTTGTGTCTTTAACTACTTAGTATTAACAAGCAGAATAGAATTTAACACATTACATGGAAATTTCCCTAGTGCTTGCACAGTGCAGAATATAGTTTGCAATGGTATGGGAAATATTTTTGTGCTTGACATTAACTGAACTCTTTGATATACACATTAATTATCACTGATTCAGTCCCACCCATTGCCTTTGCTTTGAGAATATTAAGGAACTGAAGATCACAGAATTTAACTTTTCACCTTAATATGAACCGCTGGTTGAGAAGTCTGCTGGTGATGCAAAATCTGTTTATTCTGCTTCCCTCTTCAGTGGTTTTGGAGAAATGGAAGAGAAACTATTGCCTGTCTAGACTTTAATAATTTATATATATATATATATTTACTTTTTGTGTAGACAACATTCATTTCACGGCTTATGAAGTATTTTCAATGATAGGCTATAAATGCCAGTTAAAAAAGACTACCAACAAAAACATAATGTTTGTGCCAAGAAGTAATATGCATCTAAAAAGAGTGATTGCTTTTTCTAATAGTTCTGGAACCCCAAGGTGTCAAGTCTTCCAACTCTTTGAAAACAATTTGTGGAATTCAGATTTTTCTGTGTGACAAAAATTCTAATTAGTCACCAGCAGGCTCTTGGATATATGCAGCAATTGTAAATTGTGTGTGACTTCTGGGTAGGGAAAGTTTGGGTTTCCTTCTCCTTCCTTTTTTCTCCACCTCTGTCTCTTAGTGGGATAAACTTCTTTTTATTGCCTGTTTGTAGACTGATGGTGTAAAATCAAGGGTGAAGTCTTACAGCAACTTTTACACAAGTAATTATTGTAGAAAATCACTAAAAAATGGGAGCGGTCACTCCTCAGCATGGTAGGAGGCAAGAGCTAGGTTAGTGCCAGCTGTCTTCAGTTAAATCTTTTGCCAGAGCTCAAAATTTTACTCTGTAGCTTTTAAAGTCCAGCCTGTGAATGGTTCTATGCATTTATTTCCCCCTGAATGGCTGGGGTAATATTCAGCTTCTAGGTATGTGTATGAAAAAAGGCAGTAGTAAAACGGTAAAAGCACTCAATTATTTGAGGAAAAAAATACTTTTCTTCTATAATTGATTAGTAATGGTCCACTGAATCCCTTAGTTTTGCCAGCAAGGCTTGGTATCTATAATGATTTTTTAATTTATTGTTCATGTGTGAAAGTTTCCAATGTTCCTAGCTGCTCCTTTGTCTCTAAGTTGGGTATTTCTTCCTTGGCTAGAAGTCTGTGTATGCTTTAGTGCAAGCACACTTTCTGCTCTTTTCTCTCAGCTGTCTGACAAGTCTTGGTTCCAGCTTCTGTGCTTGTGCACTGTGAGGAATCTAGGGATAACTCTTCCCACTATGGACTGAGAAGATATTACATCTTCCTGTCTCTGAGATTTAAATCTCAAGATCGTAAAATTTTGTTCCTTTCATCCTTTTTTTTTTTTTGTTTCCTTCCTTGCCTCCTTATATTAATACCAAATTGGGTATTTCTGTAAGTGGTGAACACTTGATGCTTGCTTGTACTATTTTTTCTCAGGTAAGTGTGTATGCAGCTTGGGGTAAACCTGTACAACTGGTCTGGTTTGATAAACTATCATTCAAATTTAGTATTTTGCAAGCAAAGTTTATGGGAGGATGTTTTGAAACTATTGGTAAAACATATGAAAGTTTTGAAATCTGTTTCAGAGTACTGTCCGAGTGGGTTTTTTTGAGTGTTACATTTATGACTTTTCTATGTGATGTACCAATGAATAATCTCTAAAGTGTTTATTTAGCAATGAAAGATGGAAGTAGGAGTTGAAGAGGTTCAGCCCACCCTTTTTCTCACACAGAATTGTGAATTTTTTTTCGTAAAAGCTGAACTTTCTCTGAGAAGTTTATGCCATTTATATGCTGAAAATGCAAATAATTTTTTTTTATAACATACCAAATTTCTTAAGTCTGAAGGAATAAAATTGAAATACTGTATTCAGGAATGGAAGAAAATCTGGATTGTTGTCAAAGTTCTAGACATACATGGAAAGGATGAAAGTTGGTATATTGTATGCAGACTATATTATGTAAGACTTGAGCTCTTAGGTTTTGAAGGGAGGAAATTTTTTCTTTTTTAGTGTTGGTTTGGTGTTCCGTTTATTTTAGGTGGTTGTAGTTAGTGTTTTCCTGGGTCTCCATGAAGTAGAAGTTATGGAGTTAAGCTGTTGTAGATGATATTATCAAATTGATTGAGAAGGCAGCAGAATTTGATGCATTCCTTAACTGGTCTAACTCCCTTTGGTCCAGTTGCATGAATAAAAGATTCTAGTGCTGTTGTATTATCCTTCTATTCTCCTTTCACTTTATCCCTCACTAGGGCAGTGGCTTCAGAGATTAATAGGACCTTCTGCTTGGTTCTGTTCCAATACAGCAAATATAATTTGTACATGGTCATTATCTGTGAATGTCCTCAGTCTGCTTAGCTTCCCATTACTATTCATAGGAATGTTCTTCAAAGAAAAGGAAAGAAAGATGATGCTGTGACTCGCTTTCCTCTTACAGTTTCTAGGCCTCTGGAGGAAAAGTTTCTGCTAGTTTGCCTTTGTTCTGCAGCCCAAGGGTGTAATACAGCTTTTTGTCCTTTAACTCGTCTAATATGAATGTTTATCACCCAGACAAAGCAAAACTTCCCAGAAGTCTGGGATTTTTTTTGGTGATAGCAGGCTTGGTATTATGTCATGGGAGGAGGTGCTGCTATCTTGTTTTTCCTGTTTTTTTGGCAGTGCCATCTTCTGTAGCTTGTTCTGTCCTGTAATCTCTCCAAGTACCAAAATATTAAGGAGTGCAGATAATGATCAGATGGAGTTCTTTGTCCATTCTGGTGTGTGAAGCTAAATCACATCTGTTGTATCATGGACTATCTATTTGTCTTTACTCTAGATCTGGCATTCTGTTTTGTGTGGAAGGTCTACTGAGGAGTTCTAGAAATCACTCTTGGCAGGTTTTTCATGCTGCTGTCGAATGATACTGAAGCTTATGTTCTTTGTGGTGAGGGTCTTTGTTACACTCCAAATCCCATTCACTTTCTTGGCTCAGAAACCGTAAGCTTGGTAAGCATTTGAAGCTGGGCAGCCATAACAAGCAGAGGAATCTCTTGTGAAAGAGAAACGCCATGTTTTCCCATCTAACAGGAAAGGGACTAATAACCACATCACCTTTGCGGGCAGTTAAGGCATGGAGAATATCGTGGCTGTAGGACTGAATAAATCATGCGTAACTGCTGAATTTAAGATGAATCATAAATTGGGTGTGTGTTAGAAATTTGTTCAAGGGGCAGTATAGTCAATTTAACAATTGTTCGGATGTAAACACATATTGAATCATGCAGTATATAATTATATATTTTTCTGAAGTGTGGTGAGCAGAGTGACAGGCTGAGGGACTCAAGTAACTGGTCAGGTTCTGATTAACTTGTATGATTTTGGTACAAAGCCATCTGTGCTGTGTCAACTCATGTTTTGAAGGAAGATCATGATTTCCTAACCATAGGCATTCCAAGACTTCAAGTGGCTTTGTCTACTAATTAATCTGGAGCTAAAACCTCCTAATTGCAGGATTTAAACTAGACAGTATAAGCTGCTCAGAAAGGTTTTGGCCTCCATAAAGAGCTCATTTAAAAAGCAAGCATCTATGACCAAAAGTCTTCATGTTTTATGTAGAATTGTTAAACTGATGGCTGTCTCTAGATGTGCTGCTGAATTAGTTGGTGATAGTTGTCACACAGACTGTACTGTTCTCAATACTTGGTGCATACCACATCTACAGAGTTGAGTGGGCAAAAAATAGGTAAATTTTGATGTACATTATCAGTTGCAGGAAACAGATCAACTATGGATGGTTGGATAAAGAAAACCTGCCTTTAAAAAAAAACCAGTATTTTTTCAATACGTGCAAGGTGGTGGCAAGTAATGTGCTAACAGTAGATTTAGCAGRAAGTTAAAAATCTTGGGAAATACTGAAATATGGAAACACCGACACCAGATGATTCAAAATTTTAGGAAATCCTATGATGAACCAGTAGGGAATAATATACTTCCTATAAAGCTTGTCTTCGTTTTCTGGGCAGCAGGTTTGTTTCGCAGCACAGAAGTGCACATGGCATGTCTTCTGCTCACTCCCAGATTTGTAAGGGCCCTGCAAATCGGTTACTGGTTGGGAGTGTGTATGCAGAGAATAAGCACAGCTTTAGTCTTRAATGTGTATGTGTGAGTATGGAAGGAAGTGCGGAAAGAAGGAGTCTGCAATCTGAGAGGACAAATGATCCCCTTGGTGGTCACAGTTTCTGTGCTTGGGACAAGGAGGTGTTAGGCAGAAGAAAACTCCTGTGTTTGCACTGTGTGCATTTAACTCAGAGGTTTGGTATCTTCTTATTATCCAGTTGGGTTTTATTTCATTAGTGGTTTCACCAAATACCATTTGGACCTTATTGGTAGGTCACCTAAATTACATTGCATAGATGGATTCTCAGTTACTGGGTGAAAAAGTGAGATGTATGCTGTTGAAGGACAATTTCCAACAGTGTGCTCTTCAGCTCAGCATCACTTCAGGAAGGGGGAGCATCTTTCCTGTCACTTGAACAGCAATTAAGTGCTTTTAAAAAGTAGCAGTTAACTTTTCTCTGGAAAGTTAGTTGCTTATGGAGAAAAGAAAGGGCTGTGAAGTCTCTTAGGAGCACACAGATGGTGGATACCATTGAAGCGCTTCCCAGGAAATGGTTCCACCCTTTAAGACTTGCTAGTGCTACCCTTGCAGTACCGTGTGCGTAGAGCGAAGAGCTGGTTTCTGGACAGATGGAGGTCTGTTATTAGAGTTGCAGCCCATCTGCTGGTATCAAATCTGTTTTTACAAATGCTTACAGAATCTTATTTAAATCTGCCTTGGCCAAAACCTTTAATAGGCTTTAGGGACCCTGTAACGAGGTTTTCAGGTASTTCATGTTGACTTCTCAAAATAGATCAGCGTTGCTGCCCACTTGCAACTCTSTTTGTCCTTCAGGGTTTTTCTCTTGTCCTTCAGCAGAAACTTAGAGCAAAAGTGAAACATTTGGTCTATATGGAGTATATGCATGCACACAAATGCACACACACATTTTATATAGATRGTTGGTAACACATGCATATGTGTGGGGACACACACACTTTCTCAACATGAGTGTGCGCCRTAAAAAGCACATCCTTCCTGAAGGCTGATCTAAGGTTCAGAGAGTCAGGTATATAATCTCACTTGCCAGTGCTTCTAATTTCCTTGGGATAATCTTGCCTTTATCTGAGGCAGCAGGTTGTCATTTGTTGGCTTCGGAGCTGCTCTGTGTAGGAACGGTTGTTCCATGGACAAGTCGAATCCAGCCAGCTGCCTGTTCACATCTCTGCCATTCACTCGGAATGTTTGTGTTTCCTGATGGGGTGTCAGTGTGAGAACAGTTATGGTTCTCAATTGGAAGTGTATGAAGTTGCTTTATAAAATTAGTCACTGATTCCCCCAGCTTACATTTTTCTGAGCATAAATCTTTGTAAGGGTTTTGACACCTGATAGGAGGATACCATATAATAGACATTTTAAATTGTATTTTGTGGTGCATATAAAAAGTATAAATCTCAAAGCTTGTAATACCATGTCTGAGTAGAGAAAGGCTCTCTGAGAGCAAAATTACTTTTTTTTTTCTGCTACATTAGAGTGAAAAAAATGCAGTGCTCTTTGAGTAAGACTTGATATTTGCTACTGTGGTTGAATTAGCATTTACTTCAGCTTAGACATAAGCAGAGCAAGGATCTCTCAGCTTATGCCTTGGTCCTAGAGACATAGCTTTTCTTGTGTGTACAGTTCTTGACAGCTGAAATGTAGGCCTATGTTCCATCTTGTCTGTTTTTCAGGATAGAAATTCAGACTTTCACAATAATAATTAGTCATCACTTGTGTGAATAATAGCTTTACTCCCAGACAGGTGAGTTCACAGATAAGATATCCATGGTGTCATCTCTCTGCAGACCTTGTAATGTTCTGTTCCTTATGCCCTATCTCCCTTCTTGTTTTTTCTTTTTTTTTTTYCCCAGAAATGAACTGAAAAAATCGTAACTGTCTGAGAAGGCAACACTGCTTTTTTTTTTTTCCTGCTGCAGCTCCTGGGTTTTTGTGGTGTTGCCTGTGTTGTAGAGCATATGTAGTTGCTTAAGGAAATTAAATTTTCAAGGAGTTGGGAATATTACTTTCTTGAGCATTGAAAACTGAAGACATGGTCCATAACAGACCCTCCAGACAGTCTTTCTCCATCAGTAATTGTTTGGACTCACATCCCCTCTTTTCACCAAGTCCCAAGCAGAAGAAACACTTGTGAGGATGTAGTTCAGCTTAGGGCATTGGGCAAGAAAGCCACCAGAGTGTTTGTAGCAGCTGAGTAGTTGCAGAGAATGCTGGCTAGGTAGTAACTTATAAAT
This sequence comes from Amblyornis subalaris, assembly GCA_018881555.1. NCBI lineage: Eukaryota > Metazoa > Chordata > Aves > Passeriformes > Ptilonorhynchidae > Amblyornis > Amblyornis subalaris. The sequence goes on along the minus strand of JACAXG010000007.1, from coordinate 10,026,307 downwards.
TGATTTTTTTTCTTGAATTTTCGTAGCAAACCCCACACAAACATACAAGTGCAATTTAGCAGAAGTATTGGTAAGTGGGGTGATCCATGTGGGAGTTGTCCTATTAAACTAAATGTGTACTTAAACAAAAAAAAAATCTTTGTGTTATAGTCGTGCAGCTTCTTTGCCTGTGTACACCTAAGGTAAAGCAGTGCCGGGGGAGTGCAGGTAGATGTCATTTTCAAACTTGGTTCTGTTATTCAGCCAGTTTTACTTCCATTATCGACTATTATTTCCTTCCCAGGCAGGACATATGAGGTAGCTGTTAGTATGAACTGACCTCTGAATACCAGGCATTTATTGTGGTTGAGTACACAAGTCAGCAGCTCTCTCTCTTCTTGTGACTGTGTAAGGGTATTACTTCCAAATGAAGAACACAACACTTGTTTCTGAATCCGGTGCTTTTTTCACGAGTACCGTACATGAGGCCATTCTAACTATGGAGAAAATGCTTTGGTGCCATAGTGAGGTATCTCTTCTGCTCATTTCTTTTTTCAAAATGCCTGATAGTCAAACGTGTGAAGCTGACAAAGATTTTTTTGCTCAGATCCACCTTTCTCCCACAGGGGGAAGAAATCTCAAAACTCAAGTGAACCACACAGTTTACTCACCATAACAGCATRAAAAGCCATTTGTTGAAGTATTGGATGTGAATATATAGGATTAAAGTCAGGCTTTGGAATAACATATGGTAGGGTCAGTCTTTATACTTGTTAAGGGTATGTTGACTTCTAAGTTATTTACAAATACACTGCAAACCTAACAYTTTTCTTGATTACTAAGGCTGGTGGATATTAATGACTGCCCTCCCCACCTCTCCCCCACAGTATTGTAGCACATTAACATAGTATTTCTGTACCTATCTGAAGGACTTTCGAATGCCACATCCAAGAAAACAGAGAACTCTTACTTGGCTTAATTTCTTACTGATCCAGTTGTGCTGCCTTCATGGCACTTATTATTACATTACTGCAAGGGGCTATCTTACCAAGAAGAGACATTTTTAAAGGAAGATACCATTCTCTGTTACTGAGACTGAAAGGGTTAGCATCTGACAGAATCTGACCCCTTTGGTAGAGAATTTGTCTAATGTAGTARAAGTTGTATCATTTCATTACCACCCAGAGGCCTTAAGCCAAGCTTTTAAAAATCTACTCTAGAGCAAGTTTATCCATTAGCGAAACTTACTGGTGGAGTTACTGAATTTCTAGTCTKTGGCAATTTATAGCTTGGTGTTAAATATTTGAGCATTATTTTTCTCAAACATTGGGAACTGATTATAGAGAAGGTAATACTGTAGTGAATGAAGAAGCAGTTACTGTGCAATTGTCACTGCTGACTTGACTTGCTGACCAGAGCCTTAGTGTCTTATTTGCACATAGCTTTAGAATGCCACAGATGGTGGGAAGTAATACTTACTGGCTTAAAATAATGCTTCCTAGTGGCTCCACGATGTTTAAATCACATGCCTGCTACTATTTCTGCTCCCCTGACAATAGCTGACATTCCCTCTTCAGCTGTGCTGGGAGCTGTGAGTGAGTAAGGACAGACTTCAGTCATGACCTTTTTATAGTATGTGAGGAATGCGTGGCTCTGGCATGCAACAATGGGATAACTGCTGGACTAAAGCTGGAGGTGCCATTCTTAGTGCCTTTTGTCTGATAGACAGCACATCATCACTCCATCGTGAAGCTATGCTGTCAGTAGTAAGATGCCTTTTGCTTGTGGTTATTTCAGGTCATTAGAAGAGTTTAATTTGTTACGTGTGAATAAGGGTGTTCTTGGTTCATGTGCTGTTTGAAAAGTGTTACTATTGCCAAGCTGCTTTGTAGTCCTGAAATTTCTGGGTTTTTTTCTACAGCTTGCCTTAGTCACAGGTCTTCTGCTCCTACTTAGCAATTAAAATGAAAGTTGCAAGTATGAGAAATGCATCAAGGAGACGTGCCCTCTCCGAGGTGGAGCAGATCAGCAGCAAAATAAGGGAGTTGCCCAAGAATCTTACACTGACAATTAAACAAAGAGAGGGATACAAGAGTCATGCTGCGATTTATGTGGATTAAACTTACTTTGTAGTGATAATTACATACTCTTCTGGGTAAAATTTTAATATCAAATRCGAAGCATCAGCTACCCTCATGTATAAAAAAGCATTCTACAGTTGCCTAGAAAACATGACTTTCATGATCATTATATACAATTTGGACTGGATTTACTAGTTTGCCTTACACGAAGCTTCAGATAAACAAGTTTATCTGGTTCTGGTGATAGAGACAGAAGAGCAAAGGAGGGAGTCAACACTAACCCTTGCTTGTCTTCCATTGTGTGTTCAGGTCAATGCCAAAAGCTGATTTCTTTCCACCTTCCAGGAAAGAAAGCAAGCACTTTTCGAGTAAAAGAAACACTGCTTGTCCTGGAGGTGCGAGCCAAGATTCTCAGTATGTCACATTCTTCTGTCTTCCAGATATGGGAATAGAAGACTGATTTAAGGCTTTGGAAGGAGAAATGCTAACATCTCATCTGTTCATCTGTGTATGCTCAAATAAAAGGCCACCATTTATACTCCTGGGAGCGTCTTCATATTCTTTTGTGTTTTATCACAAATTTGAGCTAGTTACTGTTCCTTACTGAGGAGGTCTGAGCTCAAGCAGCAAGCTATCAGTTTGAAGAGGAAATGCAGTTTTAAAGAAATTTTCTTGATATAGTTTGGGGATTTGCCCAGGCGCATGAGATTTTTTTTTGCTGACATTTCATCCTGTCTGCYTATGGGAGAGAAAGAGGAGAACATGGAAGGAAAAGTGTGAGTGGAAGAAGCTAATCTATTCCACAGTGGGGGAAGGGGAGAACTACTTGGGTGGTAATACTAATCTGCTGCCCTCTCCAAAATGAAGGAGATGGAATAGTGCTAAGGCAGTATTACTATCAGGTAGTAGGTTGAATGAAAAGCACCATGGAAGGGTGTTTTTTTTCACAAAAATGTTGGTTCATCTGATTTCTGGCAGCTCTTTAGATACTTAAAAAGAGAGGGGGAAGATGAGATTTGGATATTGTGGGGCTTTTTGTCCCTATTGTATCTATAGGAGAAATTTAAAAAGTGGTTATGACACTAGGGTTTGTTTCCTTATCCTTCAAGACAATAATTGAGAATAATGTGCACTAATTAACTTGAGAGCAGGACTCTTAAAAGAAAAAAAATTCTTTAAACACAGTTGACTTGATTASCTTGTATATTTGACTTGATTGCATGCTTGACTTGACTATTTGCAAATAATGCTTATTTTCTGGATAGTCTATGCAAATTGGACCTGCARCTATAGGAAACCACATTTTATGTGTGTATTTGAAAATAAGGTTTCAAAGACTACTGGAGTGCAAGCTTTCTAACCTGGCTCCAGGGTTCCAAACTTCAGGCCAGTTTCAGCAACTGTGTTATTGGGGATAAACTAATTGGTAGATGTAGTCCAGGTCTCGTTYGGGGGTGTAAGATGTGGACCAATGTAAATAAATAAGATAAATGCCAGGATCCTGAAATTACAGGCCATGGTAATGACTTAAGGTGCTKAGGTTCTGAAATGGGAGAGACCAGACTTTCAGAACTGTCCAGGTCTAGCTTCACTTCAGTGTCACTGAAATTTGTGCATGTCGAGTGCTTTGAGAAAGTGCTTCCTGCTCATTCATTGAGTGCTGAATGAAAGTGTCAGTGTTTTATTTTCAGGCAGCTAATCGTGGCTTAAGAAAGGCGAATTTTAAGATGTTCTCTTGGACAGAATTGTCTTGTTAAATGTACTTCTGCCTTCAGGCATTTATATCTACAGAGGAGAGGCCAAGAAGGGGCTCTTGGCTCGTCTGCAAAGAGAAAAGTGCTCCTCAGAACCTGCCACTTTTTGCCTGAGTGTCCCTGCGGAGCAAGGGGGCAATATTGCTSGTATTCAGGACACTTCAAGTCAGCTAACAGTGTTTTATTTGGGACAAATAATGTGGATTTTTTCACCACAGAAAGTATTTTGATGTGTATAGAGCCTTCTTGCTATCTCTTCTCTGTTTTAAATTTTGTCCAAGGATAAAAATGAATACCAGAGTATTTTATGTGATTATCTAGCAATTCTAACAGTGTTTGATGTTCTAGATTTTTTCACTACTTCTTACAGAAGAAGTATAGATGAAGACCTGAAAACACCTGCAGAGTGTGTGCCTAGCGCAGCTGCTCTCCATGTTTCTTGGCATCATATTCCTGTGAAGTATAAAGTACGAGGTAGTTAGTGCAGGCATTTCAGTTAGCTGATGTTAAAGCACGGCTTTTGACTAAAAGTTTTTGATCTGAAGTTACAAGATTGGGGAAAAAAGYTAATGCACAAGGTAAGGAAAAAAGCAAGGGATGTTACTAAGACCAAAACAAAGTTGTCAAGCATCGGTTAAGTTGAAGTAGTTGAGCCTTTTGACTTTCAATCTGTTTTTAAGAACTTTTGGACAAAATTTACTGATATTACACTCTTTGATAATCACAGTTATAGCAATAGCTTCTKAATATTTTGGCTGGCAACGGTCCAATAAAATTTGGAAAGAACAGGCCATTAAAATTTTCTTAATTCTTTGTTGCTGTTGGAGACTTTCAATTTCAAATTTAAAATGTGTAAGGAAAAATGGCAGTGGTTGGGGGAAATGAGAATTTTGAGCATTTAACTTCTGTTCTGCATACATAAATAACTAAAAAGTGAGATGTTGTGAAAACTTTTCAAGTGGTAGGGAAAAGAGTACATACCTTGCAAATAGTAATTTTGACAGAATTACCCAGTGTGAAGGGCTGGTCCTGTTGTGCTTTCCCTCTTACTTGGGACAGACCAAGTGGGAGGCTCCCTCGTGGGCCATGTTGGCAGTGTCCGGATGTTCCATAGGGGGTGTGCTTTTAACACGGGCTACTGGGACTTTAAAGTGTAGTGACAAGGAGGTCACTGAGCTTGTTTTCAGGCAAGAGCCAGAGYTACCCATCCCACTCATCTGGGAGGGTGTAAGCTGACTGTCTTAGAGGGAGGAGCTGGCAGCTGGTCCTCATGACAGGCTCTTTTAAAGAAGTGTCTGAGATATGGGAGAGGCCTCTGGCTTAGGCAGGATTCTTTCCTGTGACTGTACTGCCTGCATGGCTTAGGGCTGAGTGCTGCCGAGAAATTGCACTCAGAGCTTGTTAATACAAATGATTTACACCTGAATTTGCTCCTTGTCCTGGAGCGCAAAAGCTGCCTCCACACGATGCAACTCCTTTCCTGTGGAAATAGTACTCCTGTGTGGTCTAGGAGTAAACTCTGCCCCAGAACAAGCAACCTGTCAGGTTTGTGTCTATGCATCTCCAGTGCTAASTATTTTAATTTGTCCACTGTCTTCTTACACTGTGTTGTGCTCTCTGCTGTGTGAATGTCCCTGTTTGGATGTGCCGTGGCTGTGACGTTGTGTGAGTTTTGGATGTATGAGTAATCCATGCCCTAACAGTTCATGAAGAATTCATACCACCTCACCCTTTGACTTGCCTGCCCTGATCCCATCTTCAGCTAAGTGTTGGTGTGGCTTCGTTATTAAGATGCCATCATAACGCTGTCTGAAGAAAAAGGAAAGTGAACTCATCCTTGGAAGGTGCACCTTTAGCTTTTCTTTAATCTGTCCATTCTTATTACAAGGAGTGAAAGGAACAGGGCACAGGATTCCAGCACAACAGATCTTGCTTTCCTTAGATAAAGAGGAGACAGGGAGAGGCCTCATTGCAAGAAAAATAGCATGACGTGAACCGGCTGAGAGTCCATTGAGAACTCTGCCAGTGCACCAAGATTTCTTTGCCAGTCATCCTGAAACACTGACAAAAACAGGGACTGCCAGGAGCATCTTTGGGTGTTTGAAACAAACTTGCACAATTTGTACAAGGGAACCTCTTTGTTTTACTTGGAATTTTGCATTCTGTCGTTTTTGGCCAATACTATTAAGCTTTCCTGAGATGTGCTCACCCTGTCACCTTGGATTAGCTCCTCTTTGCTCAACTGAAATCAGCTAAAATTTACCCTTAATGGAAATAGCTAATTTTTATTCTTTTTCTTGCATTTTAGGAGATTGCTATTAGTCTTTTATCTGCTGTTGCTATGACCCAGCTTTCTTTCTCTTAAGTTCTTAGACATAGAATTCATTTCCATGGTGATTCATTTTAGCTGGAAAAGGAATGTTAAACAACTGTATAGCCACTGATGTAACTGCAGTTAGAGAGGTAAGATGAGAAGATAGGCAGTCAGTATGGTTTTGATATGGTATTCTACAAAAACGATGCTTTTCTCTTAGAAAAATTACTCTATATTCCTTATGTTGCAATTTATGGGAATGTTCAGGTATTGTGTAGAACCAAAAGCTTTTGTGTGTATTGAGCATTTAGGTTTCTGTATGCGAAAAGGACCACACACTATTGAAGGTTCCCAAAATCTAAGGAGACAGGAAATTTGGAGGAATTGTGCATGGCAAACATTAGCATTCCTACAAATACCTTYCTGTGAAAAACGTCTGACAGAAACAAACTGGTGGGAAAGAAGTATGTATTGAGCCAGGCACTTCCACTATCAGCTCCAAATGGGAGCCTGGCTGATAACAGGYGGGCTGTACAGGTGGAGAAACCTGGCCTTGCGTTTTCCTGCCAACAGCTTCACCCCAGCTTGCCTCAGTCAGTTCCTTGGTGCTGGAGAACCATTTTGTGGGAGGTTCTTTAATCCTCATAACAAGCGTGTTGGTCTGCCCATTGCTGTGACAGACAAACACTGCAGCTTAAAGATAATTTTGAGGAAGAAAGGTTACAGAGAAAGGTACCAGAAAGTTACTGAAATAGATCTGCTTCAATGAGAATCCCAGTCAATGCTCAGCTTGTGGTATTTTGTATGTGGCTGTGCTTGTAGTGACTGTTTTTGTGATCTATTCTGCTTGGGCTTTTAAAATCAGTTTGAAATGGTTTGGGTTTGGTGTGTTGTGTGTTTGATTTTTATTTGTAAAGCTCCTGCTATCCGTAAAATGCAAGCAGATCTTGTTGCTTGCACTGCTACAGCTGAAGCCTGGGTGGCTGGGTGGATATTCATACACTTCTTACTGTGATCRAGAAACTGTTTGCTGTAGGATTCTTTTAGTGCAGATGTCATGTGTTTGGGAGTTTCAGCAGACATGCTTATGGTCTCTGTTGGGCTGTTAGATAGGGAATTGGCTTGTATCCGCTACAGAACAGTCCACRCTATTTAATCACAGCTGAAAAGGTTTGGGATTTTGCAGGATGGGGAATAGGGGAGGGGCAGAGAAGAATTTGGAGGGGCGATTGTTACTGTTGGTGTTATGCTCAGCATCCTCTTTTAGAATATTTATCACAAAAAGTTTTCATTTGCAGTTCGTGTGTTTTTAGAAGATGAGGTCTTTTAATCTGAATAATCCAGATAGTTTGATTCTAGATGCACATACTGAAATTTGAGACAGTGCCATGAAATCACAGAATTCCCTGGTAGAGATGATAGAGTGGACACTCACTCTGCCAGGTGTATGTGAATCTCATGCTGTCTAGAAACACATTCGTCTCTGGTTTTCCATGCATTTATTGGAAGTCTGTATTTGTCCTACCTTTCCATTTTGAAGAGTTTATTTATTTTTCTCTTTGGGAATTTGTATTTCATCTTTCTTTTAAATGTGATCTGAGTCTGCTTTCCCTTCCATTATCTTTTGGTGATGGCTTTTGAACATTAATTGTTGAAAATATGTCTGACTTARTAAATATGCAGAATAATTGAATGCTAGAAACTGGCAAGTTGTGAAATAAGGAAAAATAAGGTGTGCTGAAAAGCAGCCAGCAATATGTAATTTTTCAGTGGTGTAGGATGGAATTCTAGGTGAAAGGGCTAGTATTACAGCAAGCATTATCAAAACTCATGTTTTCAGTCAGAAACTGCAGGATATTCAGCCTTTTATGTTGCCATTGTATGTGTATAAGCCTGGTTATCTGTAAGTAAAAACACATGCAAGACATGAAGCTGCCTAGACAGCTGGGAAACTAAATAGTGAGCTTGTCCTCCTTGCAATTTGTTAGGTTAATATCCAGGCATGTACATCTAAGCAAGGATTATATGGTGATGGGGAGGCAATTTAAAGGAAGGGGGAGGACCCTCCAGCAGTACCATTGGGTCGTCTAAAGCTGTTGATATCAGTTACTCATCTCCAGACATTAAGCATTGTTTGTGGAACCGTCTTTTCCATTTCCAGCAGCAAGCTTAGGGCCTTTGAGACATAACAAACTCACCAGTGATGATTGACAATATATCTTATGCTCACTGCCTCAAAATTTTTATTTTCTGGGGTTTGGAGAGAAGCAGAGAGAGAAGAGACTGCAGCTGCATATTGATCAGAAATATAAATTGACATGAGTGCTCACTCCAAGAACATTTAATGTCCATAGGAWGTGGGAATAGTTAAGCAGACACATCATTTATTTGTTCCTGAGCTTTCCATGAAACAGATGAAGCTTTGACTTTGCCAGAATATTTAGGCATGCGTTCTTCAGTTTTCAAAATGATTTTGGGTAACYGAATATTATATTGTAGTGTGGTGAAAATGGCTTAACTCTTTGAAAAAAATATTGAAGGCTAACTTCTTTTCTCTGGGGAAGGAAATCTTTATTTGTTTTCTGGGGATGTAATATGTGGAGTGCTGCTAACAGTTTTACTTTGTTTTATAACTGCAAGGAGAAGCTGAACGAAGGAGTTCACTATCAGTTCCACAGCTGCCTTGCTTGTGTGCATGTTTGCTGGTGGTGCTTCTCATAACTGGTCAGGAGATACTATAAACAACCCTGTGGAAGGAAGACGTGCTTCCTTTCCTAGCAACTGCTTCGCTGACTTAAACCTGTCAAAATCATGTTAATAGCTGATTTATTTTAATAAACCTGTAACTATTGATTGATCTGTCATCTTTATAAACAGAGCAAGMTCTTGCCCATAGCGTATGGATTAATGCCAGTTAGTTGAGTTTATTGATTTAAAGCCTACTATGGATCGTTATTGTCTTAACCCAAGTTTTTCTTGAATAGGTGCTCAAAGTTGTTTATGATCATAGTGAATGTTTTGTATTATTTGTATTTGATGGGTTCCATTAATGCTGGAGAATTTTTGTTACTGAGGGTCACATGGGTTATTACTACATAAATACTGCATGCGAGGAGAAGAAAACTTATGTAGTGTTAAATCAGTCTGTTTCATTTCCCAGGTAACATGCATGTGTCACTAGCAGAGGCTCTGGAGGTTCGGGGGGGACCATTGCAAGAAGAGGAAATATGGGCTATTTTGAACCAAAGTGCAGAGAGCCTTCAAGAACTATTCAGAAAAGGTAAGCACTTTTTAAGGCTGATAAATACAGAACTGGAAACATCTTGGTTATGTGAACATGTCATAGGAGTAAACTCCCTTGTGCTTCCTAGGCTCTAAACCCAAACAATAATTTGCTCTTAGGTTGTCTTTGGGTAAGTGCCTTGCTGCACCCTAGCCCAAAAGATGTTTTCAACCATCACTTCATGTTCTGTCAGAACCTGTGGCACATCTAGTTTCTTGTGGTGATAACTGCAATTATTTTAGATTCACTGAAGTGAGATGGAAGCATAAGAAAAAATTGATAAATAAGTCTGAGACCATTGGTACACTTGGGTACTGAAGGGGGCATAGAAATGGGTGCAGTCATGACCAGTCTGCTCAGAAGAGATTTAGCCTCAAGAGTGGCAAAGGTGAGCAACAGAAAGCTTGACCAGAGGGCTGGGTATGATTCCCCAGAATGCAAGTGGCAACRCTTATATAGGTACTGAGAGGAATGTGATGTTGTCTTGTACTTCAAAGGAGTAGAAGTAAGTATTTCTTCTCCCTCCCAACTTAGCAGGCTCCAAGTTGAGCATCTGCAATCCTGGTAATAATACACATTTTAGCACTAGGTCTCAGTATGGAACCCTTCCTCCTCCTTATGTTTTTCTTTCTTTTCTTTAAACTCTGCAAATCCTTAAGGCCTTTCCCTCCCTTTCTTGATTTTTTTTTTTTTTTTTTTAATATCAGTAGAAGCTTAACTTAAGTATTGAACTTCAGTAACATCTTTAACCTGGCCTCAAATTAAGTATATGTTCCCATGATGCATCTTAATATTTAAGCACCCCCTAAGCACCTTTTGGGGGTGGGGGTCATCTCCTTATATCTAAGCATGCATGTGTAAGCTTATTCAGTTTTATTAACGAGAAATCAAAGGCTCACACTTTGAAAATAGTCATTGTTTTGCCACATTATTGTGCAAGGAGCACATTGTTATTGAGGGCAAAATATTTTGTATTTTTTGCATGTATTTGATTTAGAATTTCATCAGGACTGAACATTTAAGTTGGTTTTGGTTGGTTTTTTTAAGATTTTGTTTAGCAGATCCGTTGAGTCAGACACTAGCTCTGTCTGACACGTAGCACAGCATCTGATAGTGGTCTCTGTTGGATACTTGACAGGCTCGAGAGAAGGCAGATGTGGGCAGGAACTGCTACGTGGTGCTTGATTTCTGATCAAGCTTGACTTAGCTTGACAAATATGAATTTTGTCCACTTCTCCAACATATTTTTTGGTGGGTGAATTATGAGTAGTTTTGATATCCCATTCAAATGTACCCTTTTCCCTTTACCAGTGTGCTCACAGCCCACGTCTGGTAAAAAGCGTTCCCTGCTAGGAATGCTGAGTTTATTGTTGCAGTTTGACCAACTGACCTGTCCTGCTGCTTCTCATATTGCAGGAAAGAGAAAGCTGGCATCTGCTTTCCTCTGTCTTTCACTCTTTGTTGTCTCTTGGAGACAATCAGAATTATTATTTAAGAGGGCAGGTTGTTAAGACCTTGACTCAAGAGAGATCTAGAATGATTAGAGGTTTACTCTTGTAAACTTTACGGGAATTGGCACATGAAGCTCCATCTTTTAATCCACCTGCAAGATCACAGTTGTATGAGCACATAGGAGTGAAACCACTTAAAGACTTAATCCTAGGTTTAAATTCTTTTCAAGCAGGAAGTCTCAACTGAAAGTAGGAGCTCACCCTTTCTTGTCATGAGAGTAGTGCAGAAAAGTTATCATAATCACTATGAAGATTGCATGCAATCATTGACAAYGAGAACACAGCCAGCCCTCCTTCAGAAGAAAAAGTACTGAAAGATGAGAGCACAAAATACAAATCTGCCCCAGGACTTCTGATATGTGTTTTTAAGGCAGGGGGGGTGTTTGCCAGCCAAGACTGGCTAAGGAGGCAGAAGCTGGTGATGTTACTTCCCATCTGTGAAGACCAAAACACAAATTCAGATAAAATCAGTGCCAGAAGAATCCGTCTCTTCTTGGAGATGAAGCTGTTTTATTGAGTTGTTTTTCTGCTAGTTCAGCAAACTATTTTCAGTTGCATGCTATTAATTAACCTGGGATATAGCCTTTGGTAAAATGCACTTCAAGAGACACTCAAATGAAAGAGCTTTACTGTGTAGCTAAGGTTGATAAGGGCAATCTAATTCCTCCCAGCAAGAGCTGGATAACCAGACAGTCTTTAATGAAGATTTGTCTTCACTAAGGAAGCAATCTAGAAACCTTTGGTTGTCATCTTGACTATCAGTTTCTCTGCTGGCTTGTAAGGGTGTTGTGGACATGCAGGAACAGAAAATGTGAAGGTTCCTGTGGGCTTGTCTGATCCAATTTCATTCTTTATTTGTGGAGGATTTGTAGCAAACGGGGATCCTAGAGAAATCTTGTTTTCCTTGGTCAAATTTCAGACCCGTTTCTTCCATGCAYAGGGCGTGGAAAAGCTATTTTATGGCAGAGGGTGAGTTTCCARAATTTTTCGGAGCTGACTGATCTGTCCTGGGCAGACAGAGGGCAATGGGGCGAGCTTTTGGCTTCTGCAAGTTGACAGCATGTTCAGCTTTGACCAGTCTCAGAAGTGSTCTTCCCGCTTGTTCCGGAGTCGCTGAACATGCTGTTCAGTAACAAAATGTAAGCTTTGATGAGTGTTTTGTACATTAACTTTCTTAGAAAAAATTAAGTAAGGCGTATTGTTCAACACTCTGTGCTCCAGCTGTTTAGAAATGAGGAGAATAAAAAAGACCATGGAAATAGTCAACTCTTAAATTGCTGTCTGTTGGCAGCCTCCCCACACCAGCCCAGCAACTACATGGACTTATAGGAATTACCAGCCCAAGTCACTATTTATTTATATATTTATTTATGTAATCCTGGTAGAGTTTTGGTAGTTTGTTTGAAGTTGGGAATCTTGCTATTACTATGGCAACTGAGAACCTATTCTTAATTTAATTTCTTGCATAAGCTGGTTTCTTGAAATTAGGAAAAAATGCCCAAAACAAGCTTCTGCTACAGATTTGATGATTTCTTGATATATAAAAGTTCTGCATATCTTTTAGTGAGTCTACCACCTTTTCCATCACAACACTGAATAAAAGAAGCACAGGATGAAAATCCATTGTCTTACATAGTTAATTGCATATCAAACCATGTCTGATTCAGTGACTGGTACAGAAATGTGCATGTTTTTATCCCTCCTCATATTTACAATTCTAAGAGATGTTGAACTCCTTAAAAATACTTCACAAATTTAGTTCAGTTGTTATAAGCAATGAAAACTTGGATTGAAATGCCCAGTTGCTAATGACCAGTTCAGAAGATCACTTTCGGTAGTTGTTTTGTSAGCATGCTATAGGCTGTTAAATGAAGGAGAAAGACAATCTAGGACTCAGTTGCAGATCTGACATCAGTTGCACTGGTGATGTTGAGATTAATCTGGAGATTTGAAAAGGCCGATACCAGACCTGCCCTTCTCTTACATCTGTTTAATTATCTGCAATAACTATTTTGTTGTTGAAAGGGTGTATCAGCTGTTTCAGACATGCTGTATCTTGTACTCCGTACTCCATGAGGTCAAAGGAACAGTCTTTGAAGTAATCTCAAATATGAGTGTATAAGCATAAGGAGAATGCTGTGCTCACTGCTACTGAGAATTATAAAACAGGCGTCCCTCTAATTTGGTAGGTTTAACTGGAAAAGATTTATCTAAACTTGAAAGTGGGAAAGCCTTCTTATGTCACTTAGGCCACTCCTATGCCAAAGTGTGCATTGAGGATTCTGAAAATGGTTGGACCTTATGTTTGGAGACATATATCTAAAGGAAGGGGGCAGAGGAGGGGGGGAAGTGAGTCTGATATTAAAAGGACAGGTTGAACAAAGAAAGAGTCTTTACAAGTTGAATGTCTTGCAAATTTGTATATGGGAAATGATTTATGTAAAGAAAAGTTATATCATCTGAAAATGGATGTGAAGAAGGAAGATTATTGTTTCCAGAGACTTGTAAATGTTGTTGACAGTCAGGCAATTGTAGCTGCTTAGCTTGAGTAAGTGTAATGAAAYGAAGGAAGGCAAAGTGTGAAATGTGTTGATGGGGACTAGTGGTGGGTCCAAAGYAGTCATAGACCTAGTTGAGATAGAGCAGGAAATGCATTGGTTTGGTTGACAAGAGAGAAAACACAATAGGAGGGGGAAGAACCCAAATCCTCATTTTCCAGCCAGTCCTTGTTGGCAGGTGTTAAATGGTTGCTTTTTCCCTTTGCCAATAACTGTTAAGGAATTATTTGTTTTCATCGTCTGGTAACATTTGATCTTTTGGTTGCTGAGAAGGAGAGAGATTGGGCTTTTGTAATTTTATTGGGGTTTTAAAAGTTTATATTCCTCATCCCTTCCTCCACCTACACCCACCCTACTCACACCAAACGAGGCTCGGTTACTACTTGCACTCTTTCCAGARCTCTGCTGGATGTAGTCAGCATAACAAGTGAAGTGTGGTGTTACGCTGACCAGGAGGGCAACTCAGGAACAACACGTGTGATCTCRGAAATGAATTGTTCACCCTGTTTCTTCCTCCAGTATGCTCAGGAAGGAGTACATTTCAGTTTTCCAAGGGGTTCGGTATCCCGTCAGAGCTCTCCCATCCCTTTGTGCCGAAGGGAGAGGGAGCAGAGGTGCTGCAGTGCTGCTTCCCCGGCACACCAGGCGCGCAGGGACATGCTGCACCAGCCCAAGGAGGAGAGGATTTACAGCATAAGTGGTCCCGTGTGCTGGCATAATCCTGGCCAGGCTRCAGATGAGTCAGTGGTCTGCCTGCCTCCAGCCTGGCCTGAGCATACAAATTTTCAGGTTCCCTTGCTCTAGGAGAAATCTTAGTTGTCTCAGTGAGGGCCGTGGAGGGAAGCAAAGATGTGTCTTGGTGTCTATTTTTGTGTTGTTCTGTGCTTTTTTAAAGATTTTGTGTGTGTGTGTGTGGTCTGTGCTAATGACTGTGACCTAAGAGAGAAGCGAGGGGAAAAAAATCCGGAAGGACTGACTTGAATTGTGATTGTAGTTTGGGAATTCAAAATTACCTGCCATCCATATGGTAAAATAGATCCATGTCAAATATCTGTCTCAACTTCATGTCTCTTATAATGTGGTGGGTCTTTTTTATCTTAGGCTACTTGTATGCTGTTAAAGCACATAAAGGGGTTTTTTCCTCTCTCATTTGTTTGGCAGATGCTCTGTAGCTGAAGATTATTTCTGTTTTTATTGCGTTTAAAGGCAGTTCACTCTCTCACTTTAAGTAAGACCACGCTGTTTATCTCTGTCTTGGCACTGCTTGATATACTGTGCTCTCACAAGTGTTTTGTTACCAAGCTGCATAGTTCTGGAGTTAACTCAGAAAGCTGGCAGCTCTAGTGCAGTTGAAAGCCTGTTGGATAGAAAATTGACCAGGAGTCATATCCTGAATTCTAGTGCTTTTAGAAAAAGAAGTTTGAAACTTTTTTTTGGTTGTTTTCCTCTGTATTTTCAGGAGTATGTTTCCCTTATTGCTCTTGTAAATTATTCTGAAAGCCTGAACAGAAGATGACATGAATAGTATAACTGGGGACTTGTTTCTGTTGTTTTCCTGTAGTTGCTGGCTATTTGATGCAAAGTAACCTTTGTTACTTTTTTCCTATGGTACAAACATGTTAGAGGGTAAGAGTAGTGTTACTGAAAACTATTTTCTTGGGTTGGTCTACCTAGTTGGAGCTTTGAGACAGTTATTTTGGTTTATGGTGCATGCCTTAAGGAAGGAACTGGAGAATGAGTTGTTTTATTCTCATCCTTTTTAACAATAGATTAGATTCCCTGGAGTTGTGATGTAGGCAGTATGATCTGCTATATTAGTTACAAGCTACTAAAAGAGGAAGCTAAGAAAATTAAAACAAAACAAGCTTGGCAAAATCAGTCCTTTTTCTAAACTCATAATTTATTACATTAATTTTACATTGCTTCAGGTCATGAAGATTCTTGAGAGGGGGTGGATCAATAAATTCAGACTCAACAGCTGTAGGGGACAAATGCATTCTCCGAAGTTTGTTGATATTAATACTGGGAAGACTACTTCAGACTGTATGTAGGGATTTTTTAAATTGTTCTTAAAACTGAATAAATCTTTCATCTCATTAACTCTCRTTTCTTTAGTTTGTTTCAGAATATGAGGAGTTTTTATGTATTTAAAGTATTTGTTGTACAAAATGTTAAATTAAAGTTAAAGCCTCTATGTTGCTTAAGGTTCCTGAGTTGGGATTTATAATCAGAAATCTTAAAATAATTTAAGATGTTGCTTGTTTGGGTTTTTTAATATCACTGGTGTCTGTACACTGAACTAGTGAAAAATCCAGTAGTTACCCACAGGTTATTTTTGAGAGTCAATGGCCAACTAAGGTTGTCTTCCTAAAACTGTTTTATAGCTTTGCTATATAATGTAATATTTTCGTAGTGCATATAATAGGAATGGTCTGTCCATCTTTATGGTTCTTTTGTTTAACATCTGAACTTGCTGCCACAACAGTGAACAGCTCTTGTTCTGTTTATTTCAGAGGAAGTGGGGTTTGAAAATTGAAGGACTTACTTGGTAGATCCTTTTACACCTGATACCTGCAAGCAGTAATTCAATACAATTCCTAGGAGATTAGAAATATTCTAGATTACAAGATAGTTGAGCAGTCTAGGAACCAGCACTATAGGAATATCCTGAGCTGATTGGAGAGTGGAAAATGTTAGTGGTGGTGCTGAAGGAGGAAATTACTATTCTGCTGTTGTTACTTAATATGTGAAGGGAAAAGGATGGATCACTCAAATGCGTGTTTCCTCAGATCTTTGATATATCATGTAGCAGAAGACACAGCAATTGCCTCTTCGCCTATGAAAAAATAACAGTTAACTTTTATTTTTACTTAGATAAGACTGTATGCCTCCTTCAGTGAAACTGAGTTGATTCATGTTTGAGGGTAGTAAAAAATATTTTGCCTTAAGGACAGGGTCTCTCTTTCCTGCCTTAGTTCAAGGTAGATTTGTGGGTTAACACTTTCCCCTGTGTATGCAGCCTTTTTCTCCCACACGCCCCRTGCCGTGTTCTGTGGKTTTTTTTTTTTTAATGCAGATCTGTGGCCAGAAGTTTGACAGCAGTATTATTGGACATCAAAAACTTAGCTGACAAATTGCATATTCTTGGTCACTTTTGGTTCTGCAATTTCAGTGCTTGTTTTGATRTTTTCAAGAATTTATTCCCAGGGTTTGAATGGGCAATCTTATTACGGTTTCAGGTTTTTTCTTTGTGTACATCTACTACTGTCTAGACTTTTCTTTTTCACTTTTGTAATATTTTTTAACTTTAAACTAAAAAGGACTTCTGTGCCCCAAAAGTTACTCGTTTTGTCTACTTSTATCAGCCACTCTAATGAGTATTTCCCTTCTCTACTAACTCTGTCTTCTCTCTTCAAACCATTGCTGCTGCAGTAGTGCTTTGTTAGTATAGGAGTGAACTCCATTCCTACTGTAGGAACTAACCTTAAGGACACGAACTACAAAAAGTGAACATTTTATATGTCAACTGTAACATAAATGAAATCACTTGAGGACAGGAGAGATTGTGAGTATTTTAGCAAGCTTTTCCTGGGTGTGCTGATATGAATAATAGCAAAGAATAATCAAAAAAGATAGGTGTTACTCGTCAGTGTGATTAAAATTGAGGTGGTTGTTGTGGTTATGAAACATCACAGGTGGAAAAGGAAGCATGAATCCATTCCACTAATAATATGTAGGCTGATAATAAAATAACATCAAGCAAGGGCATCAAACAACATTGCTTTAATTTCAAGGTGGTTTGTTTTGTTTTTCTTCCTCTTTTCAATTACAGCTGACCCTGCTGCTCTGGGATTCATCATTTCTCCATGGTCTCTCCTCTTGCTTCCATCTGGCAGTGTGTCATTTACTGATGAAAATGTGTCCCAGCAAGACCTGCGAGCATTCACAGCACCAGAGGTTCTGCAGAACCATTCACTGTCATCCCTGTCMGATGTTGAAAAGGTACGGTGCCTCTTCCTTGGCAGACAGCTGGGGCGTTTTGCTGTTGATCCCTTCCACAAAATAGCTTTAAACTGTTCTTTTTGTCTCCCTGTGGTTTGTGATTTGTGTAATTTCTTTTGTGAGCAGGGGTAGGATCCTCCTACTTTTTTGATAAAAGTGGAATAGTGGTGATAGTTGTATGCAGTTATGAAGAAGAGTCTCTACAGCCCTGGTCATGTGTATAGGCCTGACATTCATACTTGGGCAATGGCTGCTTAGAGTTTCCAGTATTCCTTTCTAACTCTTCCCCGAGGGTAGATGTTCAGACAGGTAAGGTTTGTGTATGTGATCTCCTCCAGGTCATTGCAGGCACAGTCAACATGTTTAGCTTCTCATCTGTTTTCTTAACAAGAATTTGTTGCAAATGGTAACAGTTTCCGCAGAAAACCATTCCCTTGGCTTAGTGAGAGATATTTAGAGGTGGGAGTGGAAAGGAAGCTGAGCTCTATTTCTGTCTCCTTGGCTTCTCTGGATCAATAATCCTTAGGGGGAAGCTAGCCACAGCCAGTGTTGGAATCTGGGAACAATTATGACATTTGGCAGTCTTCCTCCAGGAAGAACAGCTCTTACTCCAGAGGAAAGTGGTATTGGCATTGGTTGCTGTTGTGTGCATAAGGGCTATTAAAACGTTTTTCTGTGTTGMGTATTTTGTGTTTGCAGCTTTTTGTATCTAGTCAGTTTTCTTTAGGACTATATCGCTGAATACCTGCTGAAAGTCCTTAATTACTCGCAAGCCCATTACACATTCTTGCCCTGCATATAGTCAAAATTAACGGTATAATAAAATATGACAAAACTATAAACAATTAGAAAYCTAGGTTGAAAGCTTTAATAGAGAAGTAGAAATAACACTGACATCAATGCAAATTTGGGGTCAGTTGGATGCAGCTGCCAAGTTCTGTAGTCATACTGTTGGAATTATTTATTTTCTTTCAGGAAGGACAACACTTTTTAAGACAGTAATGTTACCTCTAGTGCCAACTCTGAAGTTAATGTACAAAACAGGCTTTTAAAAATGGCAGAAAAAATAGTTTTTAAGTGACACATTTGTGACCTTTGTCAGAGCTGATTGCATTCTTTGTTCTGTGCCAGTATTCAGTATTCTTTTTTCCTTTTTGAAATAAATAGGGGACTGTTACTATGAAAAGCCATGCTGTGATGTTTCTTAATCTTTAGGAAGGAAATACTCAGAGAGACCTCAGTGGCCTGTAAACTCCAACACAGAGTATATCAGTAGGGGATGACCAAATACTGGCATTCTGTGCACATGCAGTGCTGATTAATCCTCTCTGATTATGGCTGTGTGAATTTCTTTCTGGTGTCAGCATAACCTTGCTTGCTGGATGGAAGGTCATTTACTTGCTGATGTGGAAGAAGAAAGCTCCTTGAAACATAGCTTTGTACAAAAACTGGTGTCCTTTTATGACTTTATTAGTTGAAGTTAGTAGGGCTGATAAATAGCTTGTATGTGCATCCTTTTTTTGACTGCTCACCTTTGCTTTTGTATTAAACTGTGTATCAGGTGGTACACTGGTTATTTGTAGCAAATATGTTGATTTCATGCTTCTTAGATCTTGCTTTGCTGACTGTGGTAACTTTTAACACATTTGAACTTTCTTTTGCTTGTTCTGTCACAATTGGCTGTAGTTCACTGAATTAATTTACYGGAAATCTTTGGTGTTTTCCTTTTTGATCTACTGAAAGCTGCTGAAGGCAAAAAAATACCTTTTTTTTTAAGGCCTTGTATCAGACAGTGACAGAGTTGCATTTGTCTTTTGAGTTATGACTGTACTTGCTAACACAAATTAACTGTATTCAAGGAGAAATATTAAAAAAAATTTAGTCAGAGAAATGATACCCTTTTGATTCCAAGACACACAGTCAGTTTGAATCCAAAGTAATTCTGAGGTAACCACAAGCTTATTGGAAGTAGAGTTACCAAACCATTCAAAATTAGAATGGAAGATTGGTTTGGGAAATTAATTTCATGTTGATTTATGTATTGTGGAACATATTTAAAGTATCGTAGTACAAAAATTAACTAGAATTTTTGAATAAATGCTTTTATTTTGAAAGCTGTTGTCAGATAGATTAGTAGGGTAGCATGTTTCGGTTTAGAGGTCTGAGCGCACATCTTAGTTTTGGAAATATCTTTTGTTATGTTGAAGGTCAGAATCATAGAATGATAGAATACCCTCAGTTGAAAGGGACCCACAAGGATCATCAGGTCCAACTCCAGATTCCAAAGAGGGCAACCCAAAAATGCGATTGTGTATCTGACCGTTCTCCAAATTTTTCTTGAGCACTGACAAGACAATGGCAGTATCTCCAATTAGAACTAACAGTTTTTATAATAGACTTTTTAATTGCTGTTCTTGCAGTAGTGGGGGACTGAAGGAGTTGGTGAGCTTCTTTTTTTGTTCGTATGGGTTTTTTTTTCTTGATTGTTTTTGTGTCCTTTCTGTTTTGTTGGCTGTTTTTTCTGAAAAGGTTTTTTTGCATTCATTATTGCCCTGAAAGCATATTTACCTTTTTCTGTGTAGCTGTGATATATCTTGATATGTAAGGAAGACTTTGTAGTATTTCAGTTGAAAGGGTAATGGGTAATAAACSAGTTACAGAGCAATTTTCAAAGTATTTGAAAGAGAATGTTTCTGCTTGAATGGGGCAGTGGTATTAACTGAGAACCCTTGATGCATATCTCTGACTGCTGTCCTAATCTGTTCAGATTTTTGGCCRTTTTTATATATAGAACTTAATGAAGATGTTTTGCTTTTATTTGGCGAAGAGGCTGACTTAAGTGAGCTTTTAATTTATCACTGTCCCTGTACTTGTTCATTGCCTTCAGAATTATTCAATAAACTTGTTGCTTTAAGTAACATAAATATTACTAATGCTATAAAGAGCCATCACTAGTGTATATTATACAGTCCAGAAAAACTGTGCTTTCTTTCTACACTTACTTGTTTTGTTTTGACAGTCACCTACAGAGCCAGCATGTGCTTGTGCTCTTAATTCTGCAGTATTTAAAGGTTTCATTCCCTGTACCGATGGGCTTATGATGTTGAAGATATATTAATGTCATTAATGTTGATATTAATCATTAATTATACATATAATGGTTAATGTATTTGTATCTTAAAGTATCAGTAATGGACTCAGGTACAGCTTTATATGTTTATGTTTTTTGTTCGTTCCTTCTTTTTGCTTTGATCCCAGTCTTTGTGATCTCATGATGATAGCCCCCTGTTTGAGTCGTGCCTTCAGACTAAAGTATTAAGGATCCTTGGACACAACCATGCAGTCTTTACCCCACACCAGGCTGATCATATGGATTACAGGAGTTTCTGGCTTCAATGTGAGATGACAGCTTAAAATTGAACAGAGAAGACAGGGGCACTGGTTAGATGCAGTATATTTTCTAGCAGTAGGATTTGCTTCTCTGAACCTCATGGTAAAGGAGAAGAAGGATTTGAAACACAACTGAGCTTAAACATCAGAAATATATTTACAGGCAAAATGATGTTGTTAGTTGCTTTCCTCTAAAGTTCTGCTTTGCATTTCCAGTCTTATTCAATGATTTGACAAATGTCTTGTGTCTTTTGGCAGGTCCATATTTATTCTCTTGGTATGGCACTCTTTTGGGGAGCTGACCAYGAAGTTCCTCAGAGTCAGGTAATATTTATATTTGGCTTTGTTTAATATTGCAACTTCAGACTTGATAGTTTGACTCTGCATTTGCGTTAACATGGCAAAGTGCCATAATGAGGTGTTTTGGAGTAAGATGCCTTTCATAGAATTCCACARAATTTTGCAGAATGGTTAGGGTTGGAAGGGCCCACAGGGGGTCATCTGGTCCAACCTCCCTGCTCAAGCAGGGTCATCCCGGAGCACAGGATTGTGTCCAGATGGTTCTTGAGTACCTCCGTGAGGGAGATTGCACAGCTTCTCTGGGCAATCTGTTCYAATGTGTGGTCACTGCATAGTACAGAAGGTTTTTTCCCATACTTGGAGCTTTTTGCTGTGAAGTGTGGTGTTGTCTTGCTGGAAGAAGGTGCTGATACATTTACTAAGGTACATTTCTTAATTTCCATGAAGATATATCTGGGCTAGTCTTTCCTGTAGTGCCACAGTCTGAAAGACAACAGTTTAAGCTGCTGACACAGGAGAAAATAATTTGTTTTGGTTTAGGCTTATATGAAAACAAATATTGAAATAGCATGGATGTTTTACACATAATAAAGCAACTTGTTCTCTATGCTGCCATAGCTTCTGTGAGTCTAGACTTGGCACATACAGATACTTACCTTTCACAATGGCCAAGAAAGGGTATGAATTGTTTGGAATAGGGAGTAGACTGTTGCTATTGACTTGTCAGTCAATGCAGACACAGTTGCAGACTGCTTAGAGCTGAGTGTTATTGCTCAATGTGGTTATTTTACACACCCAGCAGAACTCCTAGACGGTCTTTCCAAAACTGACTGAAGATAAATATGATTCACCATCTTCCTGAGTGCTCCTTCCCTGCCCCAATTAAACTTTTAGAAGTAAATCTCTAAAAGAGAGACAATAAGATGAAATGCATCTGCAAAAGCATTTAATGATGGACTTGCAGCTGTGGGATTGTGTAGCTCAAGGAGAGAAGCAATTTGTGGTTYGTATTTGGGTTTGTTCCTACTAGTTGATGTTATGTATAAGAGTAAGGAAGGAAATTTTGAAAGACTTCACCATTTTAGGCATTCAGTTCCTAGTATTTTCTGTAACAGAGTGGTAGTTGGGTTCTCAGTTGTACTTACTTGGAAGTAGCTGCCTGAATGCAGCTAAGTGAGGTAAAAAACTTTGGAGCTCTTGACTGTTTAAGGGGTACCAGTTCTTCATGCCTACTGTGCCTGTCCCAAAAGCCCATGTATTTTCTTAGACAGCTATCCCCTTTCTTTGCTCTCCTGWCTTGTTGGAGGTGAAAGGAACAGTATTCAGCAGCAGTGAGAGTGTGACTTAAAGTAGGTAGGGTTTGGTGTTGAGCAGGCATGAATTTTAGTCCCACTTTGTTTCTTCCTTTGGTATTAAAAGTGTAGCAACAATTTCTTGGTAATGCAGAGAGAAGGCATGCTCTACCTGTTAATAAAACAGTATTTTCCCAAAGACAATGTAGTGAGGTATGCATGGAAGGAATTTACCTTTGGGATATTGTCATGTGGATCCTTTGTCCTGTGGAATTAGTGTAGGTAGAAGGGCAGTCTTGTGTGTGGCATTACTTTTAAGTGTTAATTTGCATGTGCAGACTTTCCCATTTTTTAATATGTTTTCTATATTTATCTGCCTGTGTTGGTTAATGAGCTGCTTCTCTGCTGGGAGTGTGGCTCAATATGAGATTCATATCTTATTCATATACGTGATTTTTATTAGTTAGAAGTGATGAACAGATAGATGGGAAAAGCCTGTATTAATTAAATCAGGGTGGTCCAGAGTACTTTTTTTATGGTACACCCTAAGAGTGCTCACACAGGGAAGATTGAAAGATTGTAATTGTTTGAAGCACTCAGTGATGCAAAAAGCTTTAACAATGCTTATACTTTGTGGGTAACCACCCACTTTGGGAGGGTTGCAGATCAGAAAGCTCAGGTCCCAAGCGCCTGCGGCATCTGAGAACAAGTGTTATCACCGACTGCTGCATGCCCTGAGGAGAGTATTCAGTGTGCTGCATTCACTGTATGGATAGAGTAGAAATACATCTGAATTTATTTTTTTTTAACTGTATGGGTGTYGTCCTGCAGTTATGAAGCTCTGTTTCCTTAACCAGTGGCTTTATTCCTTACTTGTCTGTTGGTATTGCTTGGTGATGTCACTGGAGTTTGGAAATGCTCAAACACCTGCTGCAAAATATTGTTGAGGTGAGGAGCTATAGAAAATGACCATAGAGGGTTGTACAAAATTATTGTAATGAGGATTGAATTTTATACTTGTGACTGGCAGAAATCAAGGAAGAAAACTTCCTCTGAACCTTTTCAGTTTTATTTTATTTTCACTTATTCACTAAGCATTTGAGAAAGGAGAGCATTGGTGTCCTGACCTTACAGATCAGGCAGCTTGTTTGGGCCAGATTGTTGTAGAGTAGGAATTGAATCTAGAGGCTGAATGCCTATCTCCTGTTCTACAGCCACTATTTCTTCACCACYTCAATGATGACTTTCAAATTGGGACTCAGATAATGTAGGCAATAAGTATCATGAATAGTTATTTAGTGYTGTTGAGTGTCTTTTGTTTCTGAGTGTTCCCCAAGTCACTGATAAAACTGGTTCTCCTGTCTCTCCTGATCTTGTTTGTCACTAGCCTATCAAGCTTGGAGACCATCTCAACAGCATTCTCCTGGGCATGTGTGAAGATGTCATTTATGCCCGTGTGTCTGTACGGACTGTTCTGGATGCCTGCAGTGCCCACATAAGGAACAGCAACTGTGCCCCTTCTTTTTCATATGTGAAGCAGTTGGTCAGACTGGTTCTGGGAAGCCTGTCTGGGGTAAGTCTGTGTCAGCATTTGAGAAGTAATAGAGGTGAGCAGGAAGAGAGCAAAAGTGCTAATTCAGAATCACTCTGCAGTCATTCTTCCTCTTGTTTTGATATGTTGCAATTTTGACAAGGGTGAGCGTTGAAAGGGAAGAACTGCTCTCCCCATGCAGCAATTTGTGCACTTGACAGTTCCTCCTGGAACACGCATTCATGAGTTTCTGAGGAAGATGATTTTGTGAACTGTGTCTTCATTGAAAAAATAAGTAGGGAGAAACAGATCAAGATGATGAACTTAAGGGCAAGCCTTAGACTTGTTGCTACTTGAAATGCTTCAAAATGATTGCTGTGAGTTTACTTTAAGACAAAGTTATGCTTGACTTTTGGAGAGTTGCTTATTAACAGAAAGAAGGACTGTGTRTGCAGTGTGCCAATTCTCTTGCACTTCTGCTCTACTCTTGAATATGAGAATTGTGGAGGATTTTATTGTCTAATAATGACCAATCTGTTGGACTGTTTTTAGAAGGGAAAGAAACTACATGGACTCAACTTGCAAAGTTACTATTCCTGATGGGCAACTTCTCCCTTCACCTAAGCCATTAAGCATAACTTCAGAATAGTTAAATAATTTCAAATTAAAAAGGAAGACCATAAATTGTCATAGAATCGTAGAATGGTTTATGTTAAAAGGGACCTTAAAGCTGGTTCCAACCTCCCTGCCATGGTCAGCGATGCATTTTGCTAGACCAGGTTGCTCAGAGCTCCATCCAGCCTGGCCTTGAACACTTCTGGGGATGGGGCATCCACAGCTTCTCTGGGGAACATGTGCCAGTACCTCACCACCCTCACAGTAAAGACCTTCTTCCTGATAGATAATCTAAACCTGCTCTCAGTTTGAAGCCATTCTCGCTTGTCCTGTCACTACACGCTCTTGTAAATAGTTTCTCCTCTTCTTTCTTGTAGGCTCTCTTCAGGTACTGGAAGGGTGCAGTTAGGTCACCCCTAAGCCTTTTCTTCTCCAGGCTGARCAAACCCAATTCTCTCAGCCTTTCCTCRTAGGGGAGGTGCTTCACCCCTCTAATCAACTTGGTGTCCCTCCTCTGGACTCACTCCAACAGGTCCATGTAAAAATTGGTGTCTAGAGAGAGCACTGAAATTGCCTGAAAAATGTTTGATTTGCTGATGCTTTCTTCTTTTAAAAAAAGAGTTATGATCTAATTGTTAGATAGTTTCTTCATATATCTGGTTTGGAAATACTTGCAGAAAGTCAGAGGTCCCTGCATTTGGCTAACATTTGACAGCAGCTGATTATGCCAGGCCTCCAGAAATAGTGCTGAGCCTGAGCTCCAGAGAGCATTGTCTAGTCTGTGAGGTATGTCTGTCAGTCTGGTGCTCCTTGCTGTAGTGTTTGAAGTCTTGTGTAGTTGSCAAGTGGAGCTAGTCTGTGATTCAGTGAAATAAAGGACTATAGGGCCTTGATCTGATACTGTTAAAATAAAGATCCAAACCTTCAATCAGGCCACAAGCTGTAGAAACAGCCACTCTGGAAAGAGAGTCATTATTCTCCAAGTTGTTAATGGCCATTTCAGCTTAGCCAATATTCTGCTTTTCATCCTCTTTTTCTTGTCAGCAGGCTTTCAGTRGGAGTCTGGAATTAGTGTGGCAAACTAATCTAGACCAGCCTGCCAGAGACAGTAATAGTGCTCCCAAATGCTTGTACTGAAATGCAATGGGGAGCTGAACCCAACAAGTGTGTTTCCATCTCCTATACCATGTTGTTAATGAAGGAGTGAGGCTGGCAGTGATTCAGTAACCAATTCCTCTAATTTCCTCTGCCAGTAACGTTTTTCATTCATAACATGTCACTGCACTGGCTTTGCATGAAGACAAGAAAAAAAAAAAGCAGCTAGATAGGACCAAGAGTTGACAGAACAGTGATGGCCTAGCTGTGCTGCTATGTTTTCATGTACCTTAGCCAACTGTCCCTGCTGGTTTTAATGTTTAGTGCGCTGTATGTGTGCTGGAATTTTCTAAGTTTACAAGAAAAACATAAATTTGTTTTTTCAGAAGCAGAGTACTTGCTATTCCAAGGTGGGCATGCCTCTAATCTCGATTGGCCTTGTCAAAGGCTCAAGAGGTCTTAGCTGTGTAACTGGTCATTTGGTGGTCTCTCTTGTGCTCCCACCATATCAAAAGATCTCACTAAGAATTTTTCATTGTAGCAAGTAAGCTCTTCTTCAAATGATTGTACATGTGAAATAAATTTTCTTGAGGAAGTAGTGATTTAAAAAAAAAAAGTTAAGTTGAAAGTTAGTGGGAGTAGTTAAGCCTGACACATGAAAGGAATGTGCCTGAGAGGCTAAAGAGACTCCTCACAAATGTATGCATGGGATTTTACATGTGCAATGTCGTGTGAGGGTACAAGACAGTTCTTCCTGTTACACAGAAAACTCATCAGTAGAACTAGACAAGTTCTAGTCATGCTGTAATCATGGAAGATGGTTTTTCAGTGTTGCTGTGTCCCTTTAGTTTGATATAGGGGTGAAATGTATTTGTTACATTTGACATTCACAAGCTTGTGAACTTAATGTATTCTTAGTGGAAAAAAGGTAGATCAAATGTGTAATAAAATAATGCACAGGCTGTTCTAATATGGATAATTCTAGGGGATGTTGTCACTGCTGAATTTGCTTTTTATGAAAAAGTTTGAACTCCCATTCTGCACTTAACTGTTTGACACTGACTAGTATTGTGCATTTACATGAAAACAATGCTTGTTTCATACTAACATGAGCTCTTTCGACGTTTTACTTTATGTTACTGCATATTCTTGCAGATCGATCAACTGACTTGCAATGGAGATAGAAAATTGCAGCCAGACAGGAGCCAGGCTATTCGGGAGAGACTGAGGGGAAAAGGGCTTCCCACAGGTAAGTGCTTCWTTGCAGAAAGGGTTTTGGCAAAAAAACCACAGCCTTGTGGAAGACCAAGGCTGGGTAGATTTTGCAACCAAACGAATCAAATAGAGGAGGACTTGCTTACATTCGCAGAACTCTGATGGTTCAGTGTCTAGCTAAGTGTTGGTGATGGTGACAAAAGAATAATTGTTTCAAGAAAATRCTCATCTTTTTTCGGTTCAGTCTGGATGGTAGGCACAGGTTTTAAGGGTTCTTGGCCAAATGTTTTGTTTCTGGAGAAAGGAGATTTTTGACTGAAGGTTGGCAGCTAGAGGAACAGGAAGCAACTTTTCCTTGTTCCCTCTTTCCTGTGGACTCTGCTTTCACTTCCTAGCTCTCTCACTGCTTCCTGGGCAGCCGTGGACTCTTTTCCCTGCACACAAAGCTTTTTTGCTGACTCCTCTTTTTTTCCTGAAGGGAAGTATTGTATGTTCCATCCCAGTTCTGCTGTGCTTTGACAGTGTGAGGCAGTTACAGAGGCCAGGTAGGGTTGTGATGTTACTTCAGGGAAGTAAGGAAAGAGGAAACTGGGAGAGCAGGGGGCAGTCAGACAGTTGCTGTTGCCACTGTGGAGGAAGGATAAAGTGACATAGGTTGACAGCTGATGTTTGACATGATTTGTTGTTTAAGGTCATTGGCAGCATCAGCTCTGTGCTAGGCTTTTCAGACAAGAGGAAGTATTCTTCCAAAAGGCTGGTCTCTAATTTTTCTGGAAGAATTGTGAAGCTGAGCCGGAGCATTTTATAAGGCATCTGCTTGGACCAGTCTGAGTTGTTGCAACAAAGTTATGTTGCTGATGTGCTTGAGTTGCTCCCCTGTTCTTCAGTTTTGTGTCAAGCAACAGTGCAGGGAATTGCAGGAACTGAAATAACCCATGAAGTTGTCAGTGACTATATGAACTGCTAAAGTCRGATACAAGTCTGGCAAGGTATTGGTGGCCTTCCTTTATTGATTCTTTTTTTTAAGATGAGTCCTAGATTAGGCTGSGGTTTGATATAAACCCCTTCTGTCAGTTGGTGTCAGCCCTCCCAGTATGGCACTATGTGTTTAGGAACAGTTTCTGRTATGAGCTGKTTTTTYGTTTTCTGGCACAAATTCACTGTTCTGACTGCTTTCTCAGGAGTTTTGTTTTCTTACTGGCTTTTTTTTTCTTCTTTTCYAGAATATTTCTGTAGCAATAGAGAGATCTGTAGAAATACAGGCTTTKGTACTGGACCAATCTAGTTGACTGGATTTGTAAACCRTGTAATGTTTGCCYTTTCTGAATTTCTTAAGTGCTTTCKTAAAATAAATTCTTTCCCTGGTTCCCACCAATTTTAAGAGTTCAACCAGAATCTTATTGTTCTGGTTGTTAAATTGTTTATTCTTTAACCCTATGCTTCCCAGTCTCCAGTGCTGTCAGATTCACTGTTTCTTTATACACCTTTGTTCTTTTGCCAGTACTACCTTATTCCATATTTTTTTCAAGAGCTTTATTTGAGCACAGTACCTTGCTACTTCAAGCTTTGTCATTTCCGTACCCTCTTTCCATTATCAATTCTGGTTTTTATTCCATGGTTATAATTAACTGTGTTTTGGTAATGATCAAAATATTTTTAAAGTTTTGGAGACATASCAGAGTTGTTTTTTAAGTCTGTTCTCACTGTATTAGCAAACTCTGATTATTCTTTTCTTTGTTGTTTCTAGTTTTGTGTTCTCTAATACAGCTGACCAATCTTTTTCTGGTTTGCTTTTCATTTTCTTAGAAAATCTTTAACTTTTTTCAAATGTTTGTGTGGTTTGAGGAGTTTTGTTTCTTTGTTCATTTGTTTTCCTACCCACAACTTTGTTTAAGCTTTTTAGCAGATTTTTCTTTTTCCAGAAGTAATGCTTCTCCCCAGTGTCTTCATTATATCTTAACAAAAAAGCTTTTGTTTTAGGTTCTACTAAATTTTGGAGATTGCTTTGGTAGCTCCAGCCAATATCTTCGTGGCTTTCTGGTTCAGCACTAGGATGAATAATATCCCTGTAATGTCTGAAACTTTCTCCGAGGACTCTGTCTAACTTAAAGGAAGTACACTAGATGATCCAATTGCTGGTTTTTTACTGTATTCTCTAACTTGAAAAAAATGTCRTGGCTAGAATGTTCTTTCCTTCTGCTCTTGGAGACTGAGAAGTCYACTTGTCTCAGCTGCTATCAACCAGTAAGTTCAACAGAGGGTTTTAAGCAACCTTGGTCAAAATTACTTTCTGAAATGTTTCTCTTTATAGGGAGCTTCATATTATCTGAAGAGTTCTAATTTAACATTATCTTTACTCAATCTTTGTGAAATGAAAGAACGTGATAACCCCTAGACTATAAAGTTGGCAGAATAGTCTTCATCMCCTAACGCCTGTTCCTCTTAAGCTGATTGAAAGTGCTTGCATGTGTAGAGTGTCACAGATAACGTGTGGCACCCAGGGAATAAATGTTCCAGTGCAAACATTATATTGTCTGCATCGCTCCAAGCCTGCTCTGAAAGGCACAAGTTACGAATGAGATGTTCTTGAATACTCGATTTTTGCTATAGTTTTCAAGATTAACTGTCAATAAGCAAAAGTGCTTTTCAGTTATCATGTGGGCTTATGATAATTTGGTATTGCGCTTCTGTCTTCCCCCGTCCTTAGAAGTAGAAAGTATTTTTCATGTTTTCTGTTAACCTTTCCCGATTCTACTTCTGTTATCAGTCACTTTTYCTGGCACGTCTTAATAGCACCATCTTCTCTTTATTTTAATCTTAGATACATTCCTTGATCTCCACTTGGCTGAGACCTYAGGGAATTGTAAAATACAAAACAGAACCCCTCACATAACCAGACAAGCTGTAGCTGTTTTCAGTTCTGTTTTTACACACTGGTGTTTAGTATACCGAGTCATGTGTTTGAAAGTTAGTGAGGACACAGTGAAATGGGTGTCTGATATTAATGAGAYAAATGTATTGCATTTGATTGAGGGCAATTTTATGCTTGTTATTTCTTTTTCTGCAGTGGTGTGCTGGTTTGCTGGTGCAAATTCTGTCAATAACAGCACAGATCAGCTGCCCTGGGGGCACAGCTTGAAATGTCTGGGAAAGTGAGCTGTAGAACGTAGTGCTGGTTATACTGATCGATAATCTCACAGATCGAGGAGCCACAAGTGGAAGGCCAGAGGAGGGTTTAAGAAAAATGTAATTGTAAAAGAAACAGAAAAAAAAAACCAACTCAGAAATGCAAAGAGTCCTTTTTCTCTCAGTTGTCACTGTGCTATTCTGCTGCTTTGTGTGTAGCTGAAATAAATGCCTTTTAGCCCARTTGCAAAATGGCAAACATTTAGAAGAATAGGAAGCTACCAGACAGGGTTATGATTTTGAGTGTGTCTTTCTAATAAGTTAGAAATTATGTGAGTTATCTTTTATCTAATTGTTTGGGTTTAACTACGTCTGAGAACACGTTTTGGGTCAAATTTAGCACTGGGACAATTGGAGGGGGCGAGGTGGGTTTGCACACACGCATAAATATGTGCCTAACTTAACTAATCACTTTACCAGCATATTTAAGGAAGTGAATATGAGGAGCAGAAATCTTTCCTGAAAAGGTCAGAAGACTTGTTTGATACTCATTGAGGTGAAGTTCTGTTGAGTCATGAAAATTTTAGAATTTGTAATGAATAGAACAGCTGTCATATGGAGAAAAAAGCAGCATAGGGGTATGGCATTTTTTGTGAGCTTAGGAGTATTGGAATATTACTTTGAGCTTGTAACTTAAGATATTGGATAAATCATGCTAAGTTCATGAATGTAGAGCTGATTCAATAAGGAAGATGTGCTTCTAAATGGAGAGTAGCCAACTAATATTTTAGATATTTGCAGTCTTTGAAAAATGCTGTGACTTTTGCTTTATTTGAACGTCATTATTATTAGGATCAGTTTTCCACACCATGTTAATCCACAATTATAATTGCCARGACTTTATTGTTGGCGTAGGGTAAATGTTTTGAAATTTTTCYGCCTCACGTGTTTAAATCAAATATTTTGCCTCTCCTTATGTAACCAGGCTTTATATTTTCAGCTATTCATTTCCATCTTTATGTCTTGAAGATAATTATTAAATTAATAAATAGCTTTGTGTTAATATTCTCCCCAGTTAAATTTATTTTTTGTCTCTTTCATGACTCACTTTCTGTGGCTGTCTTCGTGAAGGAGTTTTACAGCAGGGCTGACTGCAGAAGTAATTTATTGTAAATTAATATTACAGAATGTTTGCTTTTAGTCAAGTTGCASTCAGAACACAGTGTTTAGGAACTGACTTAGCCAGCAGAAATAGAAGCAGTAAGACCTGTTGTGAGTCATCTGAAGCAATGAGTGTTATTTAATTTTTCTACTCAGAACACTTTAGACCTKAAGAGTTTTTACATCAAGACTCCTATGTGAAAGTTACTTGATTGGCTTTTGGTGTGGCAAAAGAGTAACTAWCTGTCAAACTCTTCCAAATATAAAGCAGGAATTAATTCACTGTGTTACTCTTTGCCACAAACTATCCTTCAGTAGSGTATTTAAGGCCCAGTTGACATCTCCATGGCTTGTACTTGCCTGGCAACCTGCTTCCCAGCCATCTAATACCTGAAATCCTGCACCTCGTGTGTTTATTTGCAAAGTTCCAATTTACGTGGATGATCCATGAACACCAAGGACAGACCTTTGCCAGAGATATTCCATCTTCTAAAGAGATGTAGCTAACAGGTGTCTTGGCTTTCCTACCATGARGATCCCTGATTTTAACTTGACCTTTATGATACTGTAGACTGTCACAAGTCCAACTTGTATATTATAATACTACAGTTGTATCCTGCAAATTTCTGACCTTTTTTTCTAACTAAAATAAATGCCACCTGAATAAAGTCTTGAAATGAATTTAAAATACYACTTAGATGCACCTTAACTGTACACAACAGGAAATATTTGGAAATACTGATGAAAATTCTAGATGTTGATCAACTCCCTGTTTAATCAGACTATATGAACTATCAGGTGCAGCAAAAGTGGTARGTGTTGTAAACTGAATGAAAGATGCTAAATGAAGTTGGTTTTAATTTTAACAAGAAATTCTAGTGTTTGTTTACCATGCTCCATAATATCAACAAAAAACTCTCAGATAAAGGAAAATGTACCGTTTTGGTTTTGATCCAGGGAAGCTGATTGTGGATTATGTTTTAGTTCCTGCGCTGGGTGAAAATGCAGCTTTTAGTTTATAAAGAAATGGTTTATAGTGGTGACCTCCATGTGTGAACTGAAGTAGCTTACACATTATCTTGCTAAATCCAAACAGACAGACTTAAATTATCTAAAACTACAGCACAAACTTATTTCCATTGACTTGAAAATCTGTCATCTGGAAATATACTAAATATACTCTTTTATTTTTTTTATTTCTCCTGGCTCCTCAGTACTAGAAAAAAAGAACTGAGTAGGTGGAGAATAACTTCCAGAGTTCAGCAAAACCAAATGAAAGCCAGATGAAGGTTTCTTGTTGAAAGAAAAAAAAAAAAAAAATTTTATTCTTTTGCACTCCAAAACCATGCCTGTTTTCTTCCAATAAGTGTTTCTGTTTGCATGTGGTAGAGATCTTTTAAATTTAGGTATAGGTGCTCTGGGTGTAGGGAGCTTCCAGCCTGTCACTGTTGGAAATGCTGTTTCAGTGGCACTGAGGACAAACTGGAGACAAAACGAGAGTGGACAYGAGGATCAGTGAGGAAACCAAATCAGATGTCAAATGCTGTCTCTGTGCAGAAAAGCAGCCCTATCACCGAGTTTCTCCTGGGATATGCGGAAATCCGGGAAGGGAGTCGCTGGGTGGATCTTTGGCCTACTTGGTTGAGAAAAGTACTGAAATAAATTGACCCATAAACCTGAGTGGGAAAGTGCARTGGTTGCCTTTTCTTGGAGAGGTGCTGGGGAGTGGAAGAGGTAAAATGTTGCATTTATGAAGTGCTGCTTGGCAAGGCTTACTACCACTGTTCTGAACAAGATGCCTGGGTTTTGGAGCCGTTTGGTGTTTTTTGATAGAAGAGGTGTGTCAGTCCAAAGCAGAATGCAAATTGTTATACAGGATTTATAACCTGGCCATTACATAGAGTGCTTTCAGCAGCCCTTGTGTCCAGTTCATTTCTTCCTTCATAAAGAATGCATTGTTTAGGGGTATTTCCTCCTGAAACTTGGATTTTTCTCAAAAGTTGAAAAAGTAAAAGAAAAGAGGAGGTGCCATTCCTAGCAGTCACAGGCCACATCTGGCTCTGTTGTCTTCTGTTTGGCTCTCAGCCTGCCCCAAAGGGATTGCAAACCCGGCTCCTCCATCAACTACCCACTCATATTTGAGACACTAACCACATTGTCTTGGGAGAAAGATTCTTTTTGTTGCTTTGTTTTCCACACAAAGATGGCGTGGGAGATGTTTTTTAAACTCCTGTATAATAATTTCCTCTCTTGAGACCTTCCAATCTGGCAGTGATGGTGTGTGTTTTCATGCACATGTGGGCAGTCTCTCTCTTCCTAACCACCCCCCACTCCCATATGTGTGTATGTGCATATGCATCCACAAGTTGAAATCCATGATGGAGTTGAAAAATATATTCCATTTTGTGCAAACAAAAGAAAGGGGCAGTCAGAAAGACTTTAAAGAAAACTGAGCTGAGTTTATTCATCAAAAACAGGTACAGTATGTGATGGTACTGACTGAGTTTGCGCTTACATAATATTTGATTAATCGCCKGTGTGATCAAGCTGGTACACAAGTAATTGCAGACAGACTGGATTTAGTTAGAACTAGATAACAACTCTCTTTCCCAGAGGAAAATCAACCAGATTACTGTCAGTGTAAGTGAAAGATGTGAAYGACTCTGGTGTTAGAGTGTGTAGTTGCATTCTTAGCTGAAAACACCAAAGGAAGAAGGAAGCAGATCTATGGCTATTACATTTAGCAAATGTAACATCTGGCAGTTGAAGATGCGTGTGGAAAACTAGGGTTTTGTTKTAGCACTACAAGGGAATTTAATTGTGAATTCCTGGTGATTAATTGCTATTTTTATTGTATATATTCCCTCACTATATATTATACTTTGAAATCATACAGTTACTATAATTGCATTTGAATTATTTACAGTAATTATAAATAATTGCACTAATGTAACATCAAGTAGAGGATAAACACCCAAGGGCAATACGCAAAATCAAGAACCCATCCACTCTTCAGATGAGCAAGGAGAAGAGTTTAGTGCAACAGAGAAGTAATCGGGGAAGGAGAAAGTATGCCTTTTGAAGTTACTTACATGCTGTAGCATCTTAATTGCTAATGGCTTGTTCTATCACCCTCACTGACAAACAGGGAAACACACCTCTGTCCTGTTACACACCTGGTAACTGAAGCCTGGAGTAGCTCTGTGTGGTCTCAGGTGAGATACTTAATGTCTCTACTGGAGCCAAGATACTTGGGATAGGTCTCCAGAGTTTCCATTACAAATACAAGCCTTTTTCATAACATGAGTTTACCCGTGCATTATAATTTAAAGATGTACAAGTTCCATTATGCAGTCATATTCCTTTTGATCYGTGTTCTTTATATATAATTTTTTGCTGGTAGTTCTTTCATTCATTTTTCCACATATTTCATCATAAAAGCTGGAGGAAAAAATGTTGAAGGATAAACTGCATACTGACTTGAAGAGTTTGGACTTGAGTATGCCATTCARCTGAAAATCCGTGTGTTAAAGAAGGGTATATTACTCCTGTCTGCTCCATTTTAGAGGTGTACTGTTAGCTGAAAGCTGGACACGTGAGCCTTGTGCTGAAAGAGACTTTCTGCAGTCATTTAAGACTCTTGATCCAAGTAATGCCGAGGTAGTGTGTTGAGGAAGTCCAGGATTAAAAAAGTACCTTCACAGTTGATCATGTGACTTACAAAGTCTATTATAGTACTTCAAAAAAAGTAGGAAGGGATGACGACRGATTTAAGTTTTTAGAAGTAGAAATATTGGCTTGGACTGATTGCTGGTTGCCTAATCTAGTTTTACTACAGGTATCTGCGAYTGAGTTGCTTCTATACTGTGAAGTCTTGTCCTTGATCCTTGCCCTCTTCTCTCTGGTGCTAAAAGCAGCATGCAGTTTTGGCTGGGATAAAGTACAGATCTGGAAGTTTTGTATTGCTGCTTTGTTTCGATTTGSCTTCTCAAGACACCCAGCTTGAGCAGGCTGTGCACTCCTTGCCCCAAAGTCTCTTCTTTACCCTCCTGTGAGGGTGATTTTTAAACAGCTCATGTTGGCACTCTCGGTCAGTTTGGGCAGAGCTTGTTGAAATGATGCAATGTAGGGAGGGATGGGTTTTGCAAAGGTGGGAAGAATTGGCAAGGCTGATGAAAAGCAGAAGTGGGAATGAGGAGAGTAATAAGGGAAAGATGAAATGTGTCCAAGAGAATTTTGCAGTCTCAAGACTGAATACTGAGGCCAGCTATAGATTCATTTTGGTGCTTTGTTAAAACCCATGTTGACTGCATCAGTCAATGTGGATCTGAGTTAGACCTGTAGAGGGGAAGAGCAGTGTGGAACATCTCCTGCACTGCTTCCTGATGGGCCARCTCATCTCCTGTCTCGTCATGCAGTTACCTGGATGAGTGGCAGAGCTGTAGCCATGAGTACTTTCCTAGTCACTGCCGATGAGGTGGTGATCATGGCCTTCACTTTCTTTTGAGAGGAAGCCCCAGTGGGTGGCTGACTTGGGGAATAAAGAGCATCTCTTGCATGCTGAGGCAAAAGAATTTGTGTCTTTTACACCTCTGCACAAACAGGAAAGAGCTGCTGATATATCCAAGTCCGTGGGAACTACAGCTTTGGTGAGGAGGATGCTCCTTGCCCCCAGCACTCTTTTTCACTGGCAGGTAGGCTCTTTCTCACCAGCACACAACAAGACAGGGTTCTGTCTCTGGGTGCTGTGGTGAGGATACCCACTGGTGCTAAAAGTATGGTGTGACTCTTTGTTGGATGTGATCCTGCAACAAGATAATGCTTCAATGTACAGAGAATCTAAATGATCTTGCGAACCAGGAATGTCCTTCTGAGTCATGACCGATGATGCGCTGAGTAATCCTGAATGTGTAGCTGTGTTAGTATATTGGAGTTGCAGCTGTCTGCTTCTCTTGGGTGTTCTTCTGCTTTGTTTGCCCTTGTTTTGTTCGGTAAGGTCTCTGCATGTAAATACTTTCAGTGTTGAAGAAGTGGGTGCTTGGAGTCTTTTTACTTTAAAAAAAAAAGTGAAAACAGCAAGTAGAGGAGGTTGGTTTGGGTTTTTTCTGCCTAAAATTATCTTGGAACTCTCGTTATTCATTCATTGGAATGAATATAGTTCCGTTCACTTGGAACTATACTGGGAAGGATTCTCAGAGCTCTTTTTGGTTTGCGTTTCTGTTGGCCATCTTAAAAAGTAGACTGTGGTGTTTAGTTTTTTGTCTCAAAAATTACGGAGTTGAAATCCTGTTTAGGAATGTTTGTCCTTGGTGCATGTGCGTGAATGTGAAGTATGCAAAATGGATATTGTTCCGCTGCTTTAGGTGGATAGTGGGAACTTCACAATGAACTGCTATTTTTAAAAGGCTTTTTTGTGTGTGAATATTATACGTAGTTCACCAGCTTTAGGATGATGTGTAGTCTGAGAATAAGATAATAACATAATATTTACCTGACCACAAGTATAATTATGTTTAGTTTAGTATTAAAGCTATTTTTGTAAAATATGAAGTGAGGCGTCAGATCCTTTTAGAAGATTAGTTCATTCTCATTGGCAAAAGATGTTTTTTATTTTCTTAGCCAGAGCATGTGGGAACTGCGTGTGATTTCTTACTTTTTAGACTTTTTAGACACTTTTTAGACAATCCAAACCCTAACATTTTACCATCAGGTATTTGCATGTCGGTAGGAAGCAAGGGGCTGCTTGGTTGTATTTGGCTTTAGTCTTGCTGGTTTTGATTGTTAGTTAAATATCACAGAAATAAAAACAACTAAACTAAAAGCCCAGCCCTTCTTGAAGTAGAATATCAGAGTTGAAAGTCATAAGCTTTTAAACCATTACTGACTACATTTCCAAACATCCCTAAAACATTCTGTCAAATTCAGTTTGAAAGGATAACACTCTAGGATAAACATCATTAGGAGCCTGCTGTGCAAGTGGGGCAGTTAATTTCAATTGACTTTGTAAGAGTGGCAGGCAGCACTATGTGGCATTCTTTAAGAGCAGTAGATACAGCATAGTAATTTACTTAGAACTCATGACTGCTTGCTTTTGCAATGATGTCTCCGAGGCTGCTGCTTCTTAAAAGTTGTACATGGGAATATCGCTATAAAGAGGGAGCTAGCTCTAAGGAAGGCATCACATGCCATAGTGACTCCTCCTGGGTCAAAACTTCTTAGTGACTGTGCTATAATATTCTTCTGAGACCACATATTTAATATTATTCACCTCTGGCAGTTTCTTTTATTCTGGAAATAATTTCAAAATAGGGGAGAGGGAGAAGAGAGACTTCCTAAGTATGAGTGGATTCATGTATTAATGAAGCATGAAGGGTGCAGACTCATAGAATGATTTTAGTCTTGAAAGCKTTGTTGTTTTTGTCTCAGAGTATTCTTTATCACCAAAAATAGTCATTAGAGGAAGATCCAGAAGTTTTATAAATCCTAAGTACACGGCATTCTTTTCTTACTCCTGGCTCTATTGCAGAGCATCTGTAAATCTGCAGAACAAACCTGGACTTRTTATTAAAACCTGTGGGCAGTGTATTTGGGTGTGAGAGGAATGGCTGATTTCAGATTGATTACTAAGTGGTATTTTTGGTGATAGTCCAGACTATTTTAAAAATGAAACTAATGAGAAAACAACTTTCAGCAATTACGTGATACTTTTTTTTTTTTAATGTTAATACTGAATGATAGCAGGTCTTTTATTTCTGAAGTGCTCAAGAGAAAAAGTAATAAAATTATTGTCATATAGGAAGTAGTTGGAGTTCTGTCTTTGTTGACTGAAGCAGCCCTTTAAGTAGCCTTCTCAATGCTTTGCAAGGCAAAACCAATGCCCAAGTGTGTGTTCAGCAGACACTTTAACTAATTTGTGTTGGACTCCTGTGTATTAAGTGGAAAATTACATGTATGAAATGTCTCCTTATTCTAGGAAAAACATTGGCGGTTGATGCATCTGATGGACACAGAACTCACTTCTCTCAACAGACCACCCTTAACAAAGGACTGAGCAAGTCTATGGGATTTCTGTCCATTAGAGGAACACAAGATGAGGAAGAGTTTTTCCAGGGCATTTCTGCAGATTACAATTCGGGTCAGGAAGATGTTTTCTGTCCTCATAGGTGTAAAACCAGTGAGTTTGAGAAAAAAGGTCACCTTCACACAGATGTCCCTCCCAAACGGAAAATATGGGCTTCTTCCACAGATTTGCTTTGCACTGCTGACAAGGCAGCTGAGAGGGACCATGCTGGAGGCTCTCACAGGCACAGCCATCAGTGTGAAACATTTACAGTACGGACTTCTACTGCTGCCAGAAACAAGGAAGCAAGATACTCTGATGGGAGCATAGCGCTGGATGTCTTCGGACCACAAAAACTGGACCAAATGCGCCACGTTCCTGAGACATCAACTTCTGCAGCAATATCAAGTGCCTTTGATAGGATAAGAGAGAGACAGAAGAAGTTGCAGCTTCTGAGGGAAGCTATGAATGTAGAAGGTTAGTGAAGCTTTTTGATTTTCTGAGTATTCCAGTCATCAAAGAAAGATTTCCCATTATGATAAATTTGAGTTCTCTTGTAGCAGCTCTTGAAACTGCAGAGATCTTCGCTTCGTCTCTTTTAGATAAAGTAGAGCATCTGGTGCCAATGAAGATAAATGTGCTTGTCCCAATTGTTTGTTCAGAATAGTTGATCTGTGTAACTCAACCAGTATCAAGTTCATCAATTACAATTAGAAAAAAAAAAAAAGCTGGTAACAGCCAATTGTCAAGTAATTTTCCTCGAAGGAAGATTCTCATCTCCAGCTATTAGAGATGGATTTATGCCCCAGAGACAAGGCAGAATTTTGTCTCAAGATCTCTCAGTTTTTGTGCTGTATGACTCTGGACTTAAGCCCTTAAATATGAAAACTTTTTTAGCCTCATGTTCAGATCTTAACTTCAGTGGGAGTACTTGACAGTTCTGTCAGTTCATTAAAAGAACACATGGGGGAAAAATAAATCTTTATAGTTGTTCTGTGGGAGCTTATAAAATTATCTTTATGCAGAACCCCTTAAGTGGAATTGCATGTATTATTTGCTTTGGTTTTGTGGGGGCTGTTAATTTGAGACAGTTGGATAGAAACTGAGAGCAGAGCTGGATCCTGTTTGTGCTGGGCCAGAAAGCATAGCTTGGTCATGTAAGGTACATGGTGTAAGAGCTGTATGTACAGAGTTAGCTCAGTCATTTATTCAGGTGCATTCAAAGACTCATGAGTGCCTGCCTGTTGTGTGACAGAAATAACTGTGAATACACACCCTACCTTGGCTTCCTTTTTCTGCCTGAGGTGTAAACACTACCATATTAAGGAGATATGATAAAGCCTTTTGTCAAGGTTGAATTTCTAAAAACACCTGCTCATGCCCTTTGTGGCCGTCTTGGGAGATTCTTGCATTGCAATTAGCATAGGAAGCCAGTCCTTTCCTGTGCATGTGAGCCTTTTGTTCCAGAAAGGAGGAGTGTTACTGAGATGGCATAGGCAGTTTAAAAAGCTGCTGTGATTTCTGTACAGTTGGAGTTCCTTTGTGCTATCGAATGAGCATCTTCCGATGAAGGTTGTGTTATAACGTGAAGAAATGGACATAGGTGAAAGCAGCACTGTGGAGATACCGTTGTTTATCTCCGTACAAGTTTACCATCGGTTGTTATCTACCAGGATGTCTGATGAGGTACAGGGAAGGTTGGTTGGTTTTTGGTTTAAGAGTCCGAAATCAACAGGGTCCATCTCAAGTATGTGAGTCAACTCAGATCGGATCGCTGGAGATAGGCAGCTGGCAAAGTTTAAGAGGAGGCCGCTCCCAGCATTGGGAAAGCTCAATAGCCTTGTTGTTCAGGAGTGCAGGTTTGTGTTGCACAAGAGCAAAACCAAAAGCATGGCCAAACCCATTGATGAGCAATGGGTTTATCATTCTCATTCAAGCAGATTGGGAGATGGCAGAAAACAAAACATGCCTGTGCCTTGCAAACTGAGATAGGTCAGGTGTGAAACTACTCAATTCATAAGGGGAATGGGTGAAAGTGCAGTCAAAGTAAACCGGGAACTGGTGTTTAATAGTCACAGAAGCTGAGTGACAAACTCAGTGTACACGGAAGATTGAGGCAATAGCTAATGACTCACTGCCCATCCTTCTGAATTCACAGTCATTACTTGCTAGGAAAAAAGTAAAGACACTTTCTCAAAAGGTAGCTCGGTTTCAGAGTTTTCTGTTTCCAAGGAAGGTACATTTCACTCTTGAATTTGGGAGTGTGTGCTTTATTATTTTATTTTAGGTTCTTCATTGTTTGTTTTCTTTGATCGGTTAACTACTGAAGTTTTGGACCAGAACCTAGTTGTCAATGTGAATTTTTAATGAGAGCCAGTTTAAAGGAGTATTTTAATAAGATGGATGATGAATGCTTTTTCACATAGGAGTTAGTTGCTGTTATGTTTTATAGGGCTTGAGAAGCCTGACTGGAAGTATCTGTTATGTCTTAGTGAGCAGATTCACAAAAGTCTTAATACATAAAGTTTGCTACTCTGTTGAGACTTCTTTCCCTTTTCCTTTTTTTTGTTCTATATGTTTTACTATTCCTTATCTTACTTTTTTTTATGACAGACATGTCCTTTGAGATCTTTCATAAAAAGTCTATTGCCAGTTTCATCTGTCAAAGAAATGAAAAATGCAGTCTGGAGTTTTTTGTGCATTACTGTTGTATGTAATTTTGATGTACTTAGTGGGTAGACAGGTACTTCCACATCTGACACTATCAAGTGTCAAGTGTGTATGTGAAATTGCTCTTCTGACATAAACCCAGCCTASCTGAGAGCTATGAGCGAAAAATAGAGAAGTTACTTCGTAAGTTCACATAGTTTGGAATAAAGGTTCAGTTCCGTTTGGAGGGGGAGGAATGGGCAAGGAGTCACAGGAAACAGGGTTATGGTTGGGTGCATCAGAGAGGACACAATCTGCCTTCTCTTTGGTAGGTCGGGGGATATTTTCAGTTCACTTGAGCCCAGATCTAGGTTACAGCTAAACCTGTGTAAATTGTATTAAGCCTCTGCTTTTGGCTGTATACATTGTTTTTCCATTTTTGAATTGTGAAGTGACATTGGACTCTCTGCGGGTTGAACTTGGCAAGATAAAACTTCACTTCTCAAACTACAAAGGAATTTATGTGACATGTGGCTTATTTTTCTTTAACTTATTTTGGGTTAAGCTGGCAAACTTTTTTTGTTATTCATAGAACCTTAAGGAGCTGACTGCCTTGGAAAAAGAAAATGTTCTTATGCACAGGCTCTGGTTTGCCAAGCTTTCACTCAGAACAGATTTTTACAATCCAAATTATAAACTCATGAAAAGCAGAGTTTATAGTGGAAAGAATGACAGAGCTTTAATTACAGCTGTGCTGTAATACTTTGTAGTGAGCTGTAGACCATCTGAAGTGCACTATAATCTAGTGTTGGAACATCTCAGATTTGGCCTCGCAAGCCTTCCAAAGACT
Source organism: Amblyornis subalaris (assembly GCA_018881555.1). Lineage (NCBI taxonomy): Eukaryota > Metazoa > Chordata > Aves > Passeriformes > Ptilonorhynchidae > Amblyornis > Amblyornis subalaris. The sequence goes on along the minus strand of JACAXG010000007.1, from coordinate 9,984,541 downwards.
GTGTCTTTGCAACTGCCTTGTTCTTGAACTTGCTGCCTTGCGTTAATCTGCTGTACAGTTTCAGGGTTGAGGTTGTTTATCTATTCTATACTGAAGATGATTGTTTATGATTAGGTGCTGCTTAGCCAGATGGGGGCAAGGACAAGAGTGCTATTTGACTTAAGGTGTAGCCAATTCTGATCACTAATAACAGACTCCAAAAGTGTGTGTTAATCTCACCAAGAGAGTAAGTTCTGCATCTTTGCCCTTTTGTTCATTCTTGTTTTGTTATGGAGGTTTTGTGACCTTAGAATTGATTAGCATTATGAAGTTGTTAGGTGTTAAATCCAAACATTTTACCTGTACCCAGGAGAGCAGGTTTTGKTTTTGTTGTTCTTTTGAAACTTGGAAATTGTTGCCTGGCACCTGCTGATAGTGTTTCATTCCTCTCAGAGAGAAAATAATATTCTTTTACATTTTGCAAGCTTGCACTGCCACTCGAGCATGAAAGCATCATCTGTTCTCCCTTGCTCCRTTTTTCTTTGCCTTCTCACCCACCAAACTGATTGTATCTCCTGGGAGTTATGAAGTGTACACTCACTCAAATTTTCCTATCCTAGGCCTACCCTCAAATGGCTYAGTAGTAAGGCACAAGGCTGTGAGATGTTAATGGTAGCCTTGTCTGAATCTCTCCTTTTGCTTAGGCAGCTCCTTCCCCCACTCCTTGTTTTGAGTGTATGCATAATTCAGAGTGAATGGGTTTATGTTACTTGAGTGAATGAGTATCTTTTTTTTCTTTTTAAATGTAGTGTCGTTCATGAGGATTCTGTAAATGAGATGCATGAAGGAGCAGAAAGTTTGCCTGTGTCCTTGCAGAACACAGGAGCACGAAACCAGTTAGGAGAGTAGTARTGTAGCTGGCTGTGGGTTGAAATAGCACGCAGGGCGGGAAAAGATGGGAGGATACCAAAAAAGTTGATCTTGCTGAAGCTTTGGAATGCTGAATCCAGGGGTGGGGAAGTGGGGGTGGTTTGGGAATATTCTCAAASCTTTGTTAAATGTTTTTGCAGTTGGGAACCATGTGAAGTCCAGAGCTGGAAGTTGTGTTTATTTCTCTCTCTTTTTACCTTTATTTTTTTCTACCAGAAAGCCCAGATGATTAAGTTCCCAGATTTTTTTTTTTTTGTTCACTTACTGCTCTCACTTCATACAGTCAGCAGGAAGAGACAGTAATATTCTCTGTTTCTAGAGATGGGTCTTTTCCTCCTAAGTGTTCTCTGTCTTTATCTTGCAAAACTGTTTTTTTTTAGCTACCCTGAGGACTCATCTGGACCCCATTTATAAGACCTTATGGGATATCTGTAAAGTACAAGTACCATGGCATCAGCAACTACTGCTTTGKTCTGAATTACACAGCTTAACACTAGGTAGTAAACTAGCTCTTAACAGTTGTGTAATTGCACAGCAGAATGGCATCTGCTTTATCTCATCTGTCGAACTTTCAGCAGCTCACACAGTCTGAGATTATCAATTTTTAGTCAATACATTACATTCTCAGTTGGGTAAAACATTTAAATTAAAACAGGCAAACAACTTCATCAGACAGCTCTCAGTCTGGGCCCGTGTTAGTTTACATGCCTTATCCTAGATGGCATGATCCAGATCCAGAAAAGAAGGGTGTCTTTCTAAGCACAGCACTCTGAGTTCTTACCAGCCTCTGGTGTTGTTATTGTTAATCTTGCTGTTTTCCTCTCCAGCCTAGCACTAGAGACATGTGTTTTCTGCAGTTTTACAAGGCTGTATTTCTCCCTGTGGATTAGATCCTACTAGGCCCTCCGCATCAGATGTCCTTTGGGCTCCCTAGGGACTTGCCTAGGTACGGCTGGTGACTTGGGCTGCATGCGCAATGCAGCTTTTTCATTTAGAATACAAGTGGTGGAAATCTTGCAAGTTAAAATGAGCCTGCTCCCCTGGAAGGCTGAATGGATTTTTTTCTTTTGTCAGTTGTTGGATTTAACAGGATTCTTCCTGTTAAACCTATGCTACCTTGCATAAGATAATTCAAGTTTTATTAGATGAAAAGGGGAAAAGAAGAGGAAGAGTAGATATGAATCTAACCTATTGATTAAACTCTTTGGAAAAAAGTGAGTSCCAGCCTCTCCTAAAGGACAGTTAATGTGTTTTAAATGGTATTACAATGCCACTCTCCTGTAATAGACACCTCCCAGTAAACTTCAAAGGGCAAACAAGAGCTCCCTCCATGTCATGAAACCATCGGTTTAATGCTGCCACCTTCTCTGCGTAGCCAGTGGTGTGTATTTGAAAACCCGTGTAGGGGATGTGACTCGTTCAGAATGATGAGATTCCGGGCTAAATGTGGTTCTSTGATTTCTGTTGAAGTTGGCTGAGATGAGGCTCTCTGTAAGTGACTTGTCTGGGCCTGCGTGTCTCGCCTTGCGTAAATAGCGTGTTTTGTTATTTCGTGCTGTGTGAGGTGCCTGCAAGGTTGTGCTCTGCTGGTTTTGGTAGGGAGTTTGAAAAAGCACAGGTTCTTCAAGTTGTCATGCTTCATTTACCTTTGCATTGTGGTGCTACCCCGTGTTAACTTAGATTATTAGTACAAGTTTTATATATTCATTTTAGTTGCAAACCCTTAACACATGCTTAAACTGGGGTTTATTTTTCTACTAAGATATGAAATAATTTGAAGTTTTCTGCTGAGAGACTGGAGTCTAAACACTGGAACGTTAAGAGGGCTAATTGATACGATTTTTTTTGCTACAATGTGCTTGATGTTTATAGAAGTTAAATCAATTCTGAAGTCTCTCTTCACTCACCAAAAATTAAAGAAAACCCAAAAAAACAAGAAACAAAGATAACAAACCAAGGCCATTCAAAATTCCCAATGAAAAATGTAAATATGGGAGACAAATTGTTTTATTGTTGTCTTTAGCTTTTGTTGTCATCTTTCAGTTCTTTCCCAGCCAGACAGACTAGGAGTTTGTCCTTATTTTTGAAACTTCTGTATGAAAAGCTAAACTTAAATTTTATCCCAGAACTGGGACTCTGTGCTCTTTGGAAGCCAGTTCTTAATTAGAAGCTTAGCTTGGACATGATCCAAGTGCCTTCTTTGAAGTTAAATCCTAATATGATATGTTAGAATTGAAGAGAACTTGCTGGAGGAGAGGAGAGAGCATAAATTATTTGGATAACTATGTGAGCATTATAGATAGAATAGTCTCAATATTTCCATTTTAATTGAGTATTAGCAAGTCTGCAGCGCATATTCTGTCTGTGCCCCAGAAAAGAAGGCACTTGGTTAAGAGGAGGTGCAGTGCTGGGGGGCATGTGTAGGGGGTGTACATAGACGTGTGTGTAGACAGACCAGCAGAGAACTGGAAGGCAGTTGCCAAARAGAAGATGCCCCAGCAGCAAACAGTTCCACATCTGTATATATTTTCTCTAAACTGAGCAAAATGAATAAAAATCTAGAGGATTTACACGGAATTTCAGGATGCAGCTTCTTAATTGCCTTTAAACTTTGCCCGCAGCCCTGCGTGGAAATATTTTTCAGTGCCTCCAGCAGATGAGAATACCACCTTTGCTGTGTTCCAGGGTTAAGTTGTATGGTCTTGACTAGGGAGAAGGGTGTGACAAGACAGGAGTGCGGTCCTGTCTCTGTCTCTACTTGTGAATGCTGAGAGAATAGGTTTGGGCCTAGTTGGGCTGTATGTGGGGGTCTGTGAAAGCGTTAAGATAAACAGTCTGGAAATCTTGCTTTGTGTTCCTTGGCTCGTGGACTTCTCCTTGGCCTACAGCATGGCACCAGCTCCTGCTAACAGGATGAGTCAGGAGAAGTCAAATACCCTGCAGAGTCCTATATCACGCCACCACGTACAAACACTTGTCTTGTGGTTTAGCTGCATATTTCTGTTTTGCCACATTATTTTACTTTATTTTTTTGCAAAATTTAGTGTCTCGAAGAACCAGAATGGAGCCATAATTTGGGTGCAATTTGAGAAGCCCAGGCTGCTGACTAAGTGGAAAAAAATAAGTCTGTTTAAAATCCCATGTCATGTTTTATTGTTCCCTTTCCATCATCTTGCTTCAAAGTCAGTTCAGCAGACTTGAAAAACTTACAGCTAATAAAACTACTGGGAAACAAGAGATCTGGTTTTAGTTAAACATTTTAGTCCTGTAGCTCCAGTATCGTGTTTGGATTGATGCCTCACTTAAAGGGCTGGGGGCGTTTTAAAAATACATCTCCAAAAGCTACCCACTGAATTTGGTTTTTATTTCCCATGGTAGGCAAGTTATTGCTAGACTGGTGGTAGATTTCTTTGTTGTAAAATCCAGAGTGCTGAMAGTAGCCATTGTGAAAGACTGCAGCAACCTCACTGCTCCCACACGGCCTCAGTGGATTCTCTTCATCTTGCTGTAGGTCCATATTGCTCCTTCCTGAGAGGAATGTGAAACGTTCTTCGAATTAATTGGGTTTTATGCTGCTAAACTGTGCAACTGGGATGGGCTGGTGAGAGCTGTTGGTTTCATGTGCTGATTTGCAACTTCGCTTACTTTTTACAGTCGTCTTAAAGATTCCCTGCACACCCCAAATGAGCTGGTAGAAATGGGGAAAATACTGGCTTTTAAAGAGGATGGTTTTGGAAACAGGTAGTCCAAAGTGAACATGAACTAGTCTTTAGTCTTAGTCTACTACATTATTGCTTTTCATGTTTTTTTCCTATTTGGAATTTTTCCTGCTTCTGTAGGAAGTTTAAATGAGTAGTGTTGTTGACTAACTTGTCCTCTGACCTAATAGAAGTTATGCAGCAGGTTTGTTGTTCTCTCAGAATTTTTCACCAGGTGTTTTGTTCTCTGGATGTGGGAAGTTGGAACTTCCGATTTCCTTTGTGCAGCCTCCAGACATACCTGCTCATGTATTCCCCATTTTGTATTCTTGCATTGCATGTTCCTTGTTGTAGTGACTTGCACTTGTTTTCGCAGCAGTTGTATGTGTTTTTTCCATATCATCACTTTTGTTTTCAAAAACATCAACTATAGTCAGACCAGAAACAACCTTCTGCAAATAAAGACACCTGAAGTTTTCTCTCAATTTGACAGTGAAGCATTGGTATTCCCAAGATGTAGAGACTTTTTTTTTTTTGTTTGTGTGTGTTCTGCTTTTATGGACATTCTGTGGTTGGTTGTTGGCTTGTGCTTAGGAAAGTTCTGGAGGATGGTTGCAAATGTCAAGTACATACCCCTTTCTGTGGAGTCCTTTGCTCCAGTATGTTATTTACATAATCCCCTGAGAGTAGGAACTGAGACTACTGTATTGATTTCGCATCCCATCAATTTAGCTGTTCTGGCTAATTAAATATCCTCTAGGGGCTTACTAATTGATTTGTTAATCATATTTTGTGGATGTCAAAGATGAGCTGAATTACAATTTTCCAGTGCTTGCTTTGTCTCTGTGGATATTTTTTCTTTTTAACGTCGTAAAGGAACCAGGGGCCGAGTTCTGGTGGTTGCTTTCTACATGCAAGAGGTGCACACCAGATGTTTACACCTGTTTTGTTTGCAGGACGGATCAGTTTTTGTCTTGGGTTTTGTTGGGGGTTTTTTAATACTAGTTTTAACTTGGAAGTGCTGATGAGAGAAGTTCGGAGGAGGTGGCTCTGTTGGGATAGCCAAGAGGGGCCAGGCTGACCACAGAACCCTCAGGCTATGGGAACAGAATGGAACTGTACAGCATCCACTGGATGTTTGCTTTTAGCCACAGAAGGGCATTTTAAAATGTTCTGAAAATATTTCAGAAAATTTCAAATGTTTGTGTTTGATTTTTACGTTATGACTGTTGCTTTCTTCTTCATCTTCTGATACTCTGGTTTAAACTTTCAGAGCCTTTGAGAAGGTACAAGTCTTACCACAGTGACGTGTATAGTACTTCAAGTGAAAGTCCATCTGTTATTTCTTCAGAACCAGATTTCAGACAAGGTAAGACCTATGTTTAAAAAAAACCCAAACAAACAGACAAAAACCCAGACAAACAAGCTAAAGAAAAACAAGTTCAAGATGAAAAACAGACCCCAAAAGTTAAGTCTTTAGTAGGAGTCTTGGTAATTACCCTGATACAAAGTTGTAAGATGATGAAATTACAGCATTGTGCACAGATCAGCATAGTTGGCAGTCTGTTCAGAAATGAGTTTATCATTTAGCACTCTGGGAGGGAACTTGGTAGGAAAAGCTGGAAATAGTTAACTTTTTACTAGAAGCGGGTTTTTTTTAAATAACATGCTGTCTTCAGAGGCAAAAAAATGATGGAGTACAATAACAGTAAAATACAAAAGCTTTATATGGGACCTCCATGGTTTAATTATATAGGTGGGGTTTTACTACGAGGATTAAGTGGTTGATAATTTATATGCCAAGGATTTCAGTGTAATGCAAAAGCACTACATAGTACAGGCTGTTTGTATGATAAATTTAAGTAATTTCTATTAAATCAATGACTTGAAAAAGCAGGAGATGGTACAAAGGTTTTTTTGCTGATCGATGGCAGGAAGAATCATCTTCCAGAATCATTATAGGGAAAGGAGACAAATCGTTTGGTGAAAATTAGGAAAGAAAACAATAATTAAAAAGCTAGAGTATAGCTGCACTGTATGTATTCTGTATGCACAGAACTCCAGCCCAGCCTCCATGTACCCACTGCTCTCTCAGCCTTCTTTGTCATTGTCCTTCCGCTCACTGAGCCAGAAGCCTAAGGAGCAGTAGGCTCCTGTAATTTCCTTTTGCTTGCTTGTCATTTAGAGCAGACTGTTTATGTGTTCCAGTCCAAAGTCAACAACTCCTAAGTTCGTACAGGCAAGATAGATCTGTCTTCTGCCTAGTAGTAGTAGTATATCTGGGCTTAGTGGAATGACTGTCAAAAAGAACTATTTCTAAATCAATGTGGCTGTAATGTATTCTGTAAGAGCTCTCCTGCCAGCTCTGTTTACACAGGGTACAGTAAGAGGGGGAAGTGTAGTGGTTGCGAAAATCAAGCTCTAAATGTAGCATGTCAGGTGCTGCTACAGGAAAATGTCCCAGCAAAGACTGTAACTATTACAAAGAAAATCACAGGTTAATATATTGCCAAGAGGAAAAAAAAAATCATAAATTATAGTGAAGAGTCAGATTTCAGGGATAATAATTAGGAGCTCAGCTACTGATTTCTTAACTCCCTTCCTGTGTACTGGATGCATAGTTAAGTAGCTGCTCTCTTTCTCTTCTGGAGTGGGTTTGTATGATGTCTTTGCCATGTATGTGTCTCAACTTGTGACTGACAAAAAATGTTACCTTGAGAAGGTGTCTATGCAATTGTGTGGGTTTTTATTGCGATTGCTTTTAGGCCTTCCTTCTTCCTTCCTATTGTTCTTCAAAGGACTATCAGATGTTTTTGTTGGGGGAAAACTATAAGATAGCTTTGAAAACTGAAATCAGCTTCATAACTCTAGTTTGTTTGATACTGTAATGCCATTGTGCAGAACACATGAATTTGATTCCTTCTGAGTAATCTCATATGACTGATATGACATCTTGAGTTTTAGATGGATTACTCTGTTTGCTTTGTTGCCCAGTCAGGTATTAATTTGTCTTTTGGTTTGCTAGTGAGAAGAAATGAAGGTTTCAAGAGAGATGATGCCAGTGGTGTGTTATCAGGTGCTGATGATATCTCCACATCAAGTCAAGCTAACTCTCAGAGAACAAGGTAAACCCTTTGAAAACAATACATCTTAGAGTGCTTTTTTCTTTAYGAAAGAATTTATTCTAAATCTGCAAGTGAAGTTTTTCCACTTTCACCCAAGCATCTATTTAAGGTTAAACAAAAATGGCACGTTGTACTTGAATGAAAATAGCATTTCAGAATTATATATTGGATTCTGAAGTAAAAGTCTCATGATGCACTGTGATGTGGAGGTAAGTTGGGAGTCCACATTTACTTCCCATATCTAGTGGAGACTGGCTTGAACTCTATCAAGTTGTTACATCTGTCAGAAGGTCAAGGGCTATGTTCTGCTTGGAAATATTTAAGTGTTTTTAAATTATACTTTTCTAAAATAAAGTTGTGGGAATTATTGCTATTAATACAGATTTATTTGCATTTTTTTCATTTAAGAAGGAAATAGCATGCTTATTTCTTTGAAATAAGTCAAAAGTCATACATTTGGTTGGTTATTCTGGCAAACTCGTAGTTTATGGTTTTGTGTTTGGATTAATTTTTTTTAATACCTCAGTACTGATTAGGCAGGCCAATTCAGTAACAGTTTATGCTTTTTGAAAATTACTTTGCTGTGTTGTATATTCAAATATTACCTCTCTTTGGGTTTTATTTTTTCAAGTGCCATTCATCAATACAGCTTTAAAAAGTAGGTTCTGCTTTGAACATCACCTTAATACAGTATCTTTTTACAGCAGAAGTATATCTTGCCATACCTGTTAAGTTTTGAGAATGGTTCCATTCTAAAGGTTTGAGAATTTTTATTGACATTGACCTTGTGGATGGAAAATTTTCTTCTGGTAACTGCCAGATACCTAATCACTAATTGGACTATTTTATCAAAATGATGCAGATAATTTTTGTAGCAAGGGGTAAAAAATAAAGACATCCTTCTTCCCTCATCACATTACAACAACAAAGCCTTCTCTTAGCAGCTTTTTGCTTTGTATGCCATAGATCAGGAGAAAGATTGCTGCTGTGCTCGATATTCTAGGATATTTATTTGGTTTTGGCATAAGTTGGAGGGGAATCCTGCTCTATGCTATTAAAGCAACTTGGAGGTGTCAGAAGATCAGGATTGCTTCAGGTGATGTGACAAGGCTGGCAAATGTGTCCTCCATGTTCGTTTAACACAAAGGGTGATGTGCAGTGAATGGGGCTTAGAGCCATGCTTTGAACATGGAGATGAAAATAAATGAATGTCTGCTCCTTGCTCCGTACTGTGCACCGAAGATGGATCTGGGTAAGGCAGAGTCTCAAATGAACTGTATCTCAGTCCAGGTGAGCAAGAAAAGAGTTTCTTGGAAGTCTTACAGCTTTTGGTTACTTGGTTTGATGAAGTGGTTTCCTTACTACCTGCGCTTTGCCTGAGAAATGCAGAGTCCTCTAGAAACCTATATATTGGCACTTCTTGCAGAGGGAAGAAGTATTTAGGCATAGGTTAACTGAGTCCACATGGTTGTGTTGTCAGGAATATGATATCTATGTTAACGCCATATTGTGTTACTGGTGTCCAAGCAGTCGTAGGAATCCAACCTGTCTTCACATAATATGTGTGCTTTTATGGCAGACTTTTAGGGGTGGGTTACTGGTTTATAGTCCATGTGCCCCTGTTCAAGAGCTATAAATTTTTACTTTGCATTTCATACTGTCTTAGCACCACACTAAAATGGCAAAGCAGGCTGTTGCTACTGTGTGTACGGAATCAATATATAGCTTTCTTAACTTGCTTGCCTTTTTTTTTGTTATGGTGAAAACTGCTAAGTCAACCTTCATTCTGCTTTGCCTTGAACCCAGCAAATTGTCCATTCAGCACTGTAGTTAWGCTTCAGAATAAACTGGCAGTAATTTGCGGATGCTGATAGACAACTTTTGTTTCTATTTACAAAGTCTTTCAGAAACACAAGGTTGTATGTGGTATGTAAATGAGTCACACTGTAAATGAGTCATTGTTGTAAGTGAATCGGGGCTATTATGCAAGTGAAAATGCTGAGGTAAAACAGTACATAGTTTCTCATGGTTTGTTTCACATTATTTTRTATTACTCTGTTAAGACTGGTACCTTTAATGGACCTAATTTGTATATGTGTGAAATCTAGAAGGAAAATATGTTTTGCAAGCACAGCATAGACTTACCTGTTGTGCTTAGTAATGGAATGAATTTTACATGTGTGTGAGTATACAGTCTTACCTTAAGGTTTAGTGTTTTTTTTAATCTCCTGTATCTACTTGGACTGCTCTCTGTCGTTTTGCTAAAAGATATCACTCTGCACTTGCACAAAAATGTCATGGTAGGATACCACACATAGTTACTTACTGATTTTCATAATTGTTCACCTGTTTTCAGAAGGTGAACGAGTTTGAGGTTTTTTATTAGTCTAACTACCAAACTAGTGAGTATATCTAATGTGAAAAAATAAGGCTGCCAACTAGTTTTACTAGCTTTTTTTGCAGACCTACTGAGAAACAGGAAAGCAGCCACAAGCAGGATTCAGTCCTATAGTAATACCTAGATTATACCTCTTTTAATTATGTGAGCTGAATAGAAAACCGTGTGCTCTCTCTGTCTTACTGTAGCAGCTCCTAGGACATTCCAATGCTAACGAGTGTAAAAGAAATTCCATCCAAGATGGTAGTCAGTTAAGCAGGGGATTTCTAAGAAAATAACTTAATATTTTTATCCAGGACATTGCATGTTGCTGCTTTAAAATATCCTGTGCTGCAACAGACCATGGCTTTTATAACTTCAGAAACCTCAGCTCTCAAAGTAAAACTAGTGATAACAAGTAGTTGCAAGGAGCAGAATCTCGGAGTTTACATGCTTTCACTGGTCATTTGATTCCAGGCTTTGGGGAAGTGTATGCAACKTAATCCATTACTTAAATTCCATCAGCACTTGGGAGCACGTTTTGATGTCTTTCTGGTGCATTCAAGAGATACCATCTGTACTTCAATACATATTAATTTTACTGCTCCTGTGACATGTTCTTAGAGCCAGTCTGTTTAATTATCCATGAAATTACCCTTATAAAATTGAGTTGTAAGTCAAATAGGAGGATTTGGATTTGAGGGAGGGTTTTTTAAAAAGAAGCAGTGAAGCTGTTCAGAGTTATCAGCAGGCATGGCTTGTGCTGTGTGGGTGGGCTGACCTGTTCTTAAATTAGCAGAAGCCAGAGATGTTCAGTACTACCTTTCTCGTGGTCTGTGACTGTTGTTATCCTTTAAGCTTCTTGGAATGCATTCCTTGTGGCAATGGCTTGTGTCTTGTTTCCTCTTTGCTTCTTGTATTCCTTGTTTTTCTCCTTTTTTTCTTTTGTTTTCTTTTTCTTCCTTTACTATTTCTTCCTTTTTCTCTCTAGGAGCAGCAGCTGACATGGATCTCTTCCTTCTGTTGCCTTTTCCTTCCAGTAGATTTCATTTTCATGTCCTTCCTACCTTACCAAAAAGCGTCCGTCTTTCTCAGTCTATTCCTGACCTTTCCACTGCACTAATCATTAGAGAATGCCTACCTGCTTCCCTTCTTCCAGCTTCCTTCTCTGATCCAATACCTGCTAATTTCTTGGTAAGTACACTAGGTTAACAGATAATTTGCTTGCCTTTTTCCAAGAGTCAGCCTTCSAGGTTCCTGCTCCCCTACCATCTTCAGGTTAATAAGTAACTCTTGAGATTYTGGTTTGCAGTCAGGCACTGATGAAAAGACAGAGTAGCAGCCAAGCGTTTGTCTGATGAAGCACCACACAAAACACACTTTTATGATGCTATCTGTTAGGAATGTAATTTGGACTTTTTTTTTTGAGTAATAATAACTTGCATATTCAGAACTTCACAAAAGGGCTCTACTTGTGTATGTCAACAATATTTCCTTTTCTGTAGGAGAGATGCATTCCTTGTCTTGGAACCTAAARGCTGAATCATGTTACTCCCCATAAAAAACTAACAGTTTGACCAAACCAGAGTTAATTCTCCTTACCTAGGATGCTGAAGCATGCGGATTTATGCTTGGTGATAGTGCTTCTGTACTAAGTTAGGAAAATTTTTAAACACTGAAGTTTTTGAGCTTCCTCCATGGACACCCTACASTCACCCCAATTTTCAGAGCAATTAATATGTGTCAACAGAGATGATAGCAACTCATTRCTCCTGTTGCACAGGGCTGTATGTTATTAAAAAGGCAAGATATTTTTCTGCAGTAGGTGTTTTCACAGTAGCAAGTTTTTAGATTGAGCCAGTTGCAACATGTCTTTTTCACAGGCCTTTGATAATTCATAGATATTTATGGAAAGTGTTTGTTTTCATTTCAGAGCCCATCCTTAGACCTTGATCTGAAGGGTGCTCGTGGGTGTATTTAACTTAGTTCATTGTCAATATTCCCATGTATGTCAATCCTAACAGGTTTCATCATGGTGAAAAGCTAAGCATGTGCACATRTATTTGGCAGGTCTGAGGCCTTTTCTCATTTCTTGGTCCTTTTAGGTACACATTATTGGGTCTATTGTAGAAAGAAACAGGGGAGGGAGAAGAGAAGGAATGCTGAGAAAGCCCTGCACAGAGTAAAGGATAATAGGCTTACATGAATAGATTTTTCCATAACTACTCTATATCTTGCCTGAAATTTCATTTGAAGAACTTTACCATTGTTCCCTTCTTATATGTAACTCTTCTTATTTTAGTGCTGGTTTTGTATCCAATGACACTTCAGTATTAAAAGTTAAGAGACTGTGATGCACTGTTCATAACACTGGTATTCATTAGTAACTTTGTAAAAAGATGAAAATAAAATTTGAAATCATACCCACCAGTTTAGCATACCCACAGCTTTATAGACAAGTGTACTGTCTGGACAGGTGCATTTTTCTCTTAGTTTATTAGCAGATTTGTCATTCATCAGACGTATCTTTAGGTTCTTCTAGAAAGTAGGTGTATGAATTTAGTGTSTTTTTTTAAAAAGTCTGTAGAATACCTTACTACAAAGGGCCGTATGTCACTGTCAGTGCAGGATTTACTCTACATTTATGTCTACTTCTAAACTTAAGTGCAATGATACAGAGGCTTCTAAATGTTTTCTTTGCTTTTTTATGTTTTTCATTTCTCAGTTTTAGGTGATATGCTAACCACTCGGTTTAGAATTGCCAAAAATTTTTTTTTTTGCTTGAAATCYGCCTTACTTGCCTGTGTCAGTTTGTGTTTGAGAATTGCCTCTGTATAGTTACATTAACAGAGGGAGAACATTGCTTTTGCTTGTTTTAGGATTTCTACAGGCTTGATTGGTTTATATTTAGTTGGGGGTTTGAAGGTGCTTTTCTGTAAGCATGGGACAGAGAGRAGGGAAGTGGAAATTGGTTTTGTCTTGGATTTCTCTGTTCTTTGCATTTGCTAACCACCTCTTTTATTTGTCAAATAAAAAATGGCCTTTGCTCACCCAGATAGGACATGAATTTATTTCCTTCCATAGAGAATAAGACAGATAGGATGTTTGGGATCCATAATTGCTGAGAAAAGAACTTGAGGATACGTTGCTGTGTTTTTTGAAATACCGATACATTTTTYGTTTGTTTATTCTCATTTTTTCCTTTGGATTATAAATTTAGAGCTTTCATGTAGTCTTTGTGGTGACTGTGTATCAACCAAACCATTCTTGGGAATTAAAAAAAAGGAACTATTTCCAGCAAAATAAGATGATGAAAACATTTGAGTATGATATTTAGAATAATTTAGTATATAGGATGTAAATACATAAAAATATTTATGTAAATATTTCAAGCCGTACTACTGCTCGGGAGAAGTCAGGGAATAAACATCAAGCCTATGCGAACACAGTATTTGGAGCAATATTTACTTATATAAAGTACACTATTATTTCATTTTTTCTTTAATGATATATTTTTGAGCATGCCTTTTTTGCAGTCCCCGCTTGAACACAGAAATTAAGATATATTCGAAGCATTAATACTTTTCTTCCTCTTGCGTATTACTAATTTTGCACTGATTCACTGGGTTTGTAGTGTTGAGTATTTTTTTAGACTGCAGCTGAGCCCTTTATTTTCACACAAATAAATGAGGTGGTTCTACAGGCAGCTGCAGAAACCTGGTGCGTTTGCTTATTTTCTGTAGTGATGGGTTGCTGCACAGAGGCAACCTGACTGCTGAATGAGTGTGTTTAATGTAGTGTTTGATAACTGGTGTTGGTGTTCTGTGTTTCCACTTAGCGATGTGCTTAAAGCAGCAGAATGTCTTAGGCATACCTGCTAATCTGTCATCCCCTCCGACTATTCTCTAGGCAACATGAAGCACCATTTGAAGGCAAACTTATAAGTCAAGAAGTGATGTTGAAGCGTCAGGARGAAGAGATGATGCAACTGCAAGCCAGGATGGCTCTCAGGCAGTCCCGGCCCAACCTCTACCYGGGGGATGCAATCAGATCCTCAGTGCTTGACATCACCAGAGATCCGCTGAGGGAAATAGCCCTGGAAACAGCCATGACACAAAGAAAACTGAGGGTAATGCCCTGATCTCAGGTGAACTCTTACTTTCATTGAAACAGAGCAGTGTCTTGACTGAAACTCTCACATGTGGGATGCATAAACCGGGTCCTGTAATAAAGAGTCATCAACAGATTAAATATCAGGTGTTTGGCATTGGCCTACTTTCACAGGGTAAACTTCTGAGACTTTGTGGCATTAGTGGCTACAGAGCCTAAAGTGGTATCAAGAGGTGCTAAAACACACAGCTTGACAATTGCATCAATTAAACTGTATAGCGTCCTAACAAAGGTAAGGAGTAGGTTTCTCCTGTGCTCTGTGGTGCTTTCCACCACTGCGTTTGCATGTCTCTTCGTGGCATGTGGATGTGCCACACCAGCATCAGAGGTTGTTAAATGAGCAAGTTGGGAAGGTAAAGAAAGAGAGAATTCATTTGGCCCTTAAGTTCACCCGAATCCCCTGCAAGCTCCTCTTTGCTTTGCCAGCTGTGAGGGTATGCGGATGAAATACAGAATTACAGAGCAGGAGGGAGACAGAGGTATATAGGTAAATAGAGTGTCTGATGTGTAGAATAGACGATGGCTTGATGCCCTCTGCTGCTCCTTTCCATGAACTGGATTTTTTTTTTTTTTTTAATAAGGATGGGTAAACTTGAAACAAGACTCGGGCACTTGCTGCCTTAATACAGGGTAATAATCCCTGTATCTGTTTCCAATCCATTGCATTTAGACAAGTTAGTTCATGTAGGCTTTCACTAACCGGGTTGGTTCCCCTCCCTTGTCCCCCTACCTTTAAAGAAGTTTGTGCAGATGTTTTTCATATAGTGCACAGCAGGTAGCAGACAATTGCCAAATTCCAGCCTTTGATTCCTCTCTTGCATTTGTAGGACAGGACCTAACTGTGCCTCAGCCTGTTGTGCCAGCAACACAGTGTTCATTCATACTCTTTTGTGATTTGCAGAACTTTTTTGGCCCAGAGTTTGTGAAGATGACGATTGAGCCATTCATCTCCTTGGATCTACCGAAGTCTATCTTGGTAAGAAAGGGGCTGTTCAGCCATCTGTGGCAGGGGAAGTATGTTAAACTAACAAATGTGTTCTTAGCACAAGGAATATTGAGAGATTTTATTTCACCAAATGCAGACTAAGAAAGGGAAGAATGATGACACCAGGAGAAAAGTAAATGTGATGCTGCTAAGTGGGCAGAAGCTGGAGCTGACCTGTGATACTAAAACGATATGTAAAGATGTCTTTGATATGGTTGTTGCCCATATTGGCTTGGTGGAGCATCACTTCTTTGGGTTGGCTACTTTAAGAGGTAAGAATAACTATTAAATTATTTCTTCCGCCCTTATTCGGTATTCGTTTTAAGAGATACTGTGCTAATTATGTCGTTGTTAGTCAACAGAAAACTTTGCTRTTCAGTGTCCAATTTCAGAGTTATAAATCTGGTCTTTATCCTCCATCTGGAGAAAATACTTGGTTTAATRTTTTTACCCGTGTGCTTCTCTGTAATGTTCATGGCAGACAATGAATTTTTCTTCGTTGACCCTGACATAAAGCTAAGTAAAGTAGCTCCAGAAGGATGGAAAGAAGAACCAAAGAAAAAGAACAAGCCTCCTGTCAACTTCACCCTGTTTTTTCGCATAAAGTTTTTTGTGGATGACGTCAGTCTTATACAGTGAGTGTATGAAATTTTTTATAGCCCCTTAAGCCCTAAATTTATGGATGCAAATTGAGTATTAATCAAATACTGGAAATTTGCTATAACAGGAAGAGTGCCAAAGATGGTGTGTGGACTTTTCCATGGCTTTTGTCTTATATTCCTGCTCTAGGCACACGCTGACCTGTCACCAGTACTACCTGCAGTTGCGGAAGGACATCCTAGAAGACAGGATGCACTGTGATGATGAGACAGCCCTATTATTAGCATCCCTAGCTCTCCAGGCCGAGTATGGAGATTACCAAGCAGAGGTACATCACCAGTTTCACCTTTGATCTTGCTGAGCTGTGCTCTTGCTGCTTCGTTAAAGACTGGACTGTGATCTGCCGCACATGCTCTGCAGCTCTGCCCTGGACTGGAAGCTCAGCTGATATGCTCTTGGCAGGTTTGCTGTGAGCAGGTGTTCTTTTAGTCTAACACAGGTTGTTGCAGAATTTAGTTCAAGATCTGGGTGTTAAAGCCTTTTCTTTCAGTGGAAGTAGAGACAGGCTTGAATATGAAGAAATTGGTGTGAAATTAAGCTGTGTGTCAAGGTTGAGATTCTCATTCCCTCCCCTTACTCAGAATCATGTGATCCTCCGAGCTGTAATGTACAATTGTTTGTAAAAATGAATGTTTGTGCCTCAGTCATGCTCAGACAGTAGTGTATGGAGGTGCCATCACAAAAATGTTTTGTGTTGCAGGTGCATGGCTTATCCTATTTCAGACTAGAACACTATSTCCCAGCCAGAGTGATGGAGAAACTAGATCTGTCCTACATCAAGGAAGAACTGCCAAAACTGCACAGCACTTACGTGGGTGCCTCTGAAAAAGAGACAGAGTTAGAATTTCTGAAGGTAAGTGGGCAGCAATTTGCTTCCTTAATCTGTGATTTAGAATTCTCTTGTTGGAATATGGGTGCATGGACTACAAGCRAAAGCACAGCAAAACAGCTCAGGGTCTGAATAACTCCAGAAGGAAGAAAACTGAAAAGATATTTTTTCCAAAAGACACATCATAACAAGCGAAAAGCAATTGTAACAGATGGAAGTTCTCTCACTTTTTTCCAATCAGTAGTCTTTCTTCAGCTCAAGCTAGCCAAAAGCAACTACTGATCCTTGTGCTTACTCTAAAGGAAGCTGCGTTTGAGGCAGCACACCCTGTATTCCYCATGTCTTTTGTGCTTTCTGTAAAGGGGAAATAAATATAAATTATGAAAAGTTTTTTTTCAGCTAATACTGTTCATGGTGCTTGGTGCATGGCAGCCAAAAGCACTGCCAAGGAGAATTTCTTGTGCRGGTTCYATGTAAGATGATAGGAAAACTATTATCACAGTTATATTTGGATTATTCTAAAAGGACCCATTGAGAAATCTTAATTATGTTGTTTGCTGCTGTTGCTCTTGGGATAATAATCAGGTTCTGCCTTGATAGAATSACAGCAAATGAGTTCAGGGGGTGAAGGTTTGATGCTGGAACATCAAATAACCATTACGCTGTAATTCCACAGACACGCTGCAGTTCACAGTCTCTTTGGAGTATATGATGGAAGAGGCACTGACTTTGTCCCTTCTAAGCCTTTTTCATGTTTTACAGAAGTGTTCTTGTAACTTAAGCAAAGAGAACAAGAGTAGAGGACTTGATYCTAGCTACACCTAGCCTGACTGGGGCCGGGGTGGGGGGAGCAGTTAGATTCCCTTGTTGGGTTCATTACGTCAGTCCTGACAACAGGAATGAATGACTGGGAGTGCCAAGTGACTGTAGTTGGTAGTTACTACACTTTTGGTAGTTATGATACCTTAATATGATCACAGAATTGCAGTGTTGATTTAATTCTGTGTTTAAAAAACATGTCAATAACAAGTGCATCTGTCTAGTTACGGTCTCTTGCTAACAACTGGTTTGTGCAAGTTTGATTTGCTCACACGTGTTCTCTATTTGAGCTTTCCCCATTTGATTTTAATAAACATTAGGTTCATTTGCTGTAGTTTGGCAGGTCAAGAGGTACTACCAAGACTTACAGACCTCAGCTGATGTGTCTCTGTCATAATATCTGTAAACTGTTTAAGTGGAATTAGCAGGCAGAGGATTCTTTTTACTAACATCCAGACATATATGTGCATACAAAAATATTTATATAGGGATAAAATATTTATATAGCAGTATGAAAACTTGTAATGGCCCCAACTTCACACTCACAGAAGTTTCATTGCATTGATCTGCACAGCTTTGTCAGAGGCTCACAGAATATGGGGTTCACCTTCATCATGTGTTGCCTGAGAAGAGATCCCAAACAGGCATCCTTCTGGGAGTGTGCTGCAAAGGAGTTGTCATTTTTGAAGTTCACAATGGTGCCCGTACACCTGTACTACGCTTCCCATGGAGGGAGACAAAGAAAATATCCTTTAGTGTAAGTTGGTCTCTTTTCCTCTGTTTGTGCTGCTCTATATTTGTGTCTCCAGTTACTGTGAGTTTTGTGTTTCTCATTTTTGCAGATTAAACTGCTGTTTTACAGCATAATCTGACTATGTTTTGTGTGGCTGTTGTATTATGGGATTGAAATAGGAGTTTTCACRTTTTAAAAGTTTAATTTTTTTTCTTAGCTTGCATGGACAGGGATAGTGAAGGAGCACCAGACTGAGAATCCGCATTAGAGGACTGGGTACTGGCAAATGCCAGTACTCAGTATAAATAGGAGAGGCACTTAYGATGTTTTTTAAGTTTTATTTCCAGGAGGAGTTAAGTTAAATGATAATAGATAACAGGCTGACACTTGATCTGGACAATACCAGCCAACTTCAGTGGGTGTACCATAATCTGGTGATCATGTGTCAGTTTTTAATGAGGCATTGAGCTTCAAATGCTTACCTTTATGAAGATATTGAAAACAGCACTTCTGATTCTGTCTGATACCGTATTAAAAAGCTACAGCCTGTTTAATCTGTGATATGATTTTAAGTAGAATYGATAAATTGAAGTTTAAAAATTACTAAAAAGGTGAGATTGGGACCTGGGACATTAACTGGTAGATTTTATAATTAGAGCAGCATTTAGTTATTTTTCTCTTGAGTGGCAGCACTGTTTGTGACTTCCTCAGGGGCTTTTGAAAACCCTATCTTGCAAAATGTAATAGTACTGGTTGTCATTACTCAGTACTAACAGTAACAGAGACAGATTAAATAATAATAAAGCACCTTCTCATCTAGCTCAGGAGTAGATTTAAAGAGGTACTTTGTAAATCTCAAGTTACTTTTGACTCCTTTTTTAAGAGAAATCTCTCCCATCAGTGCATTTTGCTTCAGGAAAGTTTGAATGCTGTAACTGTGCACAAGCAAATACAAAATTCTTTGTATGTTAAAAGAAATAATTGTCTGCTACTTTTTTCTTTCTCCGTTGTGTAGAAGAAGAAAATAACTTTGCAGAACACATCAGATGGTATCAAGCATGCCTTTCAGACTGACAATAGTAAGACTTGCCAGTACCTTTTGCATCTCTGCTCTTCCCAGCATAAGTTCCAACTACAGATGAGAACCAGGCAGAGCAACCAAGACACTCAGGACATTGGTAAGGACTGTGATACTGTGCTAGTTTTTAATAGCAGTCTATATGTACTTTTGTAAGGAGAAAAACTGAGCCTGAGCTTCAGTAATTCTGCTGAGTGCTGTGTRTGTGTAGATCTACATTTGGAAGGTTTATACTATGAAGAGACTCTGTGAGCTAAGTTTGTTTAGATTTTGTTTAAGGGTGGGGGGAAAGGAGTTGAGAGAACACAGAAAAGCTGGCACACAGCAGCTCCTCTAAACTAAAAGGAATCCAAAAATAGGTCACTAATAGTACTTTCACTTTTGGTTAAAGGCTTTTGGCTTTTTTTTGGGAATAACTTGAAGATATTTCAATAACAGGACTTTTACCTTTTGCTTGATGTGAAAGGAATTTGTTTGATAATGTGGAATTACAAATAAAATGGTGTGATAATGGGAGCACAAATGAAATAGGGAGCATTTCATGATGCTGCATCTCTACGCTGTGGGCATACCTGTCTATTCCATTTAATCTTTGAGGGACCCAGTAAGGAACAACACTGATACTAGTCAGTTTCCTTCATAATTCCCATTTCCTTCATAATTTGTGTGCATAATGGAAAATGTAAAGACATTCTTTTTAGACATAAAAAACTAATTGGAGAATATAATCATTGGAAAAACCCTCTGTACTAATTTTTTCACTGTTTGGAGCAGAGGTCACTTGGCTGGCTGGCCTTCAGCATGGTCTGGAAGGTGCTGTTTTGGTCAGTCTGCCTGCTCACTCTTTCTTTGTTCTCAGTTTTTATCTCTCTGCATTCCAGTTGCTGTTAATCCAGACTTCCACCAGTGTAGCTGGGATGGAGTTTGATCCCATTGCTGTGGATACTGTGATCTCTAATTTWAAAAAAAAAAAAAAGGAGGGTGGGAGTGGGAAAAGGCATGTGGCAACTATCCAGCCTTTTTTCTGTTCTGTTGGACTCAGCCAACTTCAGGCAAAGGAATAGGACCAAGTGACTTAAAGCCTTTGTACCATTCTCCGATTTAGTGTTTGCTTGTCCTGAATTGCAGAGAGAAGCAATACATGAAAAGCTTTCTTGACTAGGCAGACTTGGTTGCTCTTAACAGATGGAGTATGTGTTATGCTGTGGGAGTCTGGAAAACAATAGTTTGCTTCTTTGCAGTGCAGATCACTTGGAATTCAGAGGTCCCAAATTCCACCAATCATGTGTAATCAGAAACAAACAAATCAGCATTTTGGTTAATTCCATTACACTGATTATTAAAAGTAAAAACACATAAAACAAAAAATTTGCTTTTGTCRTAAGTTTACTGATCTAAATTGCTTAGTGATGTTTCTGTTTCCTCCATATATGTGTACATATAGCAATAGAGTTACTAGAATAATATTCTAAAAAAGAGAAAGTAAGAGAAAACGCTGATGAAGCAGCTGGTCAAAACAGAATATGAATTATAAGTACTGCTGTTCTTTTGTTAGAGCAGTGACAGTATTTGGAAAACATTATTCTTAGCCTGCAGAAGCATCAAGGGTTTCATTATTGKTTTTTTTTTACAAAACCCTTAATATGTCAGTAAAAGCTGATGGTTGGAAGCACTCAGCAAATTAGTAAAGAAAACAGTAAAGCAAAGGGCATTCTGGATTCCAGAAAGGGCATATGAAAAACAGAAAAAATGAAGTGAGAGTTAAGTCAGCCTTAGGGAGGATGAGTTTTGAGCACGTGAGAATTTTCAGCTGGAGGGTTGGCAGAAGGTGTGAAAGACCTAGTGCCTATATATATATAATGATGTGAAAGCATTCATCTGAAATCCATAGATATTCTGTTTGATGTTCRCAGAGGGTGACTACAAAGTCAAGAGGAGAGATCTTAGAATATTTTATTAGGGTGCTCTTCCCCAAGATGGAAACACAGCAAGAGCATTGATACCTTCTGTCAGAGTCAGGAAACTGGGATTTGTGGATTTCTGGTCTGATTGGGCAAAATCATTCTTTTGTAGCTTATCTAGTCTGGTGGCTGTGGCTAGAAGAGGTGTTTTGTATGGGTAAGAARGTGGTAGTTGTATACTAATTTATCTTTTAAAAAGACAAAAATGTACTTTCCACAACTAAATCTTCACAATCTGTATTCCTGTTACAAAGAAAGCATGAGTTAACTGTGGCAGTTAGTTCCTGCCCTACATATTGGAGGAAGGAATGTCTTTTGGAATGGCAGGGCTAAGGTTGCATTTGTCAAATAGACTCTTTTCTAAATGCCAGAGTATTTACCATTAAAGCTAATGGATGATGTGTACCAAAAAGTAGCATTTTCCTTTCGAGTTACAGTGCAGCTTCCTAAAGCTGCTTGTTTCCTTCATGTATGTAGGGTTTAGAAAAAACACTCGTTAACCGTAAATCAGAACTGTATATGGTTTTCCTCAGACTTCCCGGTGACCTGGCTCCAAGACATCGGTGAAGTTTATGAAGGCTTCAGGTGGCCTGATTTCCTTTAAAGTCTCTAACCAGCCAACAAGTTGCCACAGCTTATCAAGTTTCTGTGTGAGAGCCAAGCCACAGGAACTTAACTGCTAGCCTTAGAAGGCAGTTAGGGTAATAGCAATGAGCCTTGCTCAGCTTTGCTCTGAATTAAGAGGGGTTTAGGCTAAGATGTATTATCATGAAYTTGCTTTCAGCTAAGAACATCTASTCAGACAGTTCCCACGACTCAGCTGACAGTAATTTAGTTACAGTCCAAAACCTGTTTCTCGCTGCTGCTTAAGGGAATCCTTGCTAATGAGTCAAAAAGTCTGGCAAACCCCAGTCAACACTTTCTATTCTGTGCTAGGATGTTTGTGGCAGGGTGGGTCCTTAAGTGCCCCTGTGTGAACTGTAACCAGATAGAGATGCTGCCAAGCCCCACAACCTTGCAGCTGTACTGTAAATGTGGAGGGGCCCATGTGAAGAAAATTAGGCAGTGGATGATTGGAAGTTTGGTAGGATCTTRTAGTGTGGAGATGGAGGAGCCCTATTTGTTCAAATCCTGGAAAAGGCTTTTAGGAGCAGATTAAAGGAAGTGTAGTCTTCCAGGTCACTTGGCTTGAGGATATTATTTGTTTTGCAGAAAGAGATGGTGTGCCTGTATATAAGGCACAGCAGCTTAACAGGGAATAGGAGTCTTCATGCTAATAAGAGGATAAATATTCTGCAGTTCTGTGAGTTTGGACTTTGGGTTAGTATAGTGTCATGAACTCCAAACCTTGCTTTCTGAACAAACTATGTGGTGGGTGTTTATATGTTTCTGATGATGGTACTTACTGCTAAGCATCTAGAGAAAATAGGTTTTGTGTGAGTTGGTTGTTTAAAATGCTTGCTTTATACAAGGTGGTCACCCTAGCTCTGTTGAATAACTTACACTGTCTGGGTTTTGTTTTTTAAAAAAAAATAATTTCCACAGAAAGGGCTTCATTCAGGAGCCTGAACCTTCACGCGGACTCTGTCAAAGGCTTCAACATGGGGCGAGCAATCAGTACTGGCAGCCTGGCCAGCAGCACTCTGAACAGACTTGCTGTCCGACCTCTGTCTGTCCAGGCAGAGATCCTCAAGAGACTGTCCTGCTCTGAGCTCTCACTCTTCCAGCCACTTCCTGGCTCTTCAAGGGACAAGAACGAGAAGACTCCGTGGGAGGAAAGACCCAGAGTTATGAGCAAGTCGTTTCACGATCTGAGTCAGAGTCACATCTCTGTTTACCCCCCAAGGAAAAATGTTATTACTGCTTTGGACTCTTCCCCCAAAAAAATAGAAGATATAATGGGAAGAGTCTTTCAGCAAATGCCAAAATTTGATACTGGATCAGCAGCGGGAGCATTAAAACCAAGCAAGTAAGAATCTCTCTGACCACCCTGCAGTATCTTTGTGTACAGTCAATGTACATTTTGCATCAGTTTTGATTTATTATTCATGCCATTATTTTATTACATTGATCCTTCCCTCTCCCAACTTCCTCTTCCCTCTGTCTGGTTCCCCTTCTCTCCTTCTCCCCTTTAAGTTCAAAATCTCATGCAGGTTTAAGTAGAAGCCCTGAAAGAAAGAAAAATGAATCAGACTCATCATCCATTGAAGATACCGGTCAAGCCTATGTTGTAGGTCAGCATGCAAAAAATAATATTACTATATTTACTAACCTCTAAAATTGCTTTGGGCGTAATGCTTTGATATATTTATTAACTGATGGTATATTTGATTTGAAAATGGGAGCAGAGTTAAAGCAAATGTTAAAGCAATCCAGGCCATTTGCCTGTTAGTCCTGTATAATTATTGCAGTGAATCCAAAAAATCCTCCTTTGGTCAACACCAGTCTGTGCACAGGTGTGCAAAGTAAAAGCTGTTGGAGAACATCTTCCATTTTGTCACTTCAGGGTACCATTTGGCTGTATGGATCTTTTAATAATTTGCTATTATAATAATTGGCAGTCTTCACAGTCTCTTGGTGAGGGTTGAACTTTTTTAGTGTTTTCTGTGGAAAGGATGTAGGCAGTGATTTTTTGGAAGTGAGTCAGTTTGGCATAAATTGGCTGTTGGCTACTGCCTCTGAGTAATAACTGCACAGTTAGGGTTTTTTTCTTTTATTTGTTGGTGGTTTGGGTTTTTTTTTGTTCAGATATAATAAATTAGGTAAAAGTTTTTTGCAGTCCATTGGGTTTTTCACAAAAAAAACTTTTGTAATGAGGTAAGCCAGATGTGTGCACTCCAATCCATTTGCTTGGCAAGGATTGGAGTGCACACATGTAGTCTTAGCAGGCATTAAAAATATAGAGTTCACAGTAAAACAAAAAAAAGGAAAGATTCAGAGCAACTAAATAGACTTAACCTAACACGTTGGGTTATTGAACATTAATTTTTAATATGTATGTGTCATCAGTTTCTGGTTCTAGAAGGTTCCCTGTTGGAACAATAGAAACTGCAATGACTGAAGTGTTTGCAGCCTTAGCTTGCTGGTTTGCTTTGCTGTAGTTACAGAACATCAGAAAAAGTGGAAGACAATTAAGTTTATGGGGATGGGGATCAGTATAAACAGACGAAAAGAAAAAAGTCAAACAAAGCAGAGTGTGACATCCCATGCCTGCCCTTGCTGCGCTTTAAACCAGGACTGACTTGGGAGCCATGCTTTTTCAGTACTGAGAGCATAAATGCTGAAGAGTGAGATGAGGCATGCAGGGTCTGCAGTGACTGGTTGCAGCCACTCACCCTGTGCTTTTAGTTTTACAATTAATATTACCATGTGCTTACCCATCATCTTCTGGGCAGCGGTTCTGGTGAGGATCTTAGCTACGTGTCAGAAAGTCCTGCTGAATCACACTGCCTGTGCTGAGGGGACGTACATTCTTTGCATGATTAAAGTTTCATCTGATGAGTTTCGAGTTCATAGGTTTGGAGAAGGCCAGGTCTGCTTTCCTAAAAAGCTTGAATTATCTTACCTCGTTAATTTAATAGATTGGTACATTTGTTACTTTATCCTCTTCAAAGTAGGGCCATATTTGCTTGGCTTTGATAATTTCAAAGAAAATACGATTCTGTATGCAAACCATTTTAAATAGAAATAATTCAAATTGCTTGTGACTGCRCAAGCAGTCCTTATTTGTTCCTTTGCAAAATCTTACAGGAGTCCTGTTGTGTTGGTTTAGTAGGTTCAGCATATTCATYAATACTGTTGACTTCATTGTTTAAGATCCATTACTTTTATCTGAAGTTAACTGTAGTCACAAAGGCCAAACCTCTGTCCTTCCTTTAACTCATTGCCTTTGCATGAGGTACCATCTATCTGAACCTTGAACCAGAGTACGCAAGTAATTTGGATTTGCTAAGGCAAAACTAGTTTTATATTTATTCATTTTTAAAAGAAGTAGTTTGATATTGTGAATGAGCTCATGTGTACTAAGTCTAAAATACTTCTTGGTAGCTTTTGTATTTAAAAAAAATTGATAACAGTGCTAATATTTCCATTCATGTCACAGGTGTTAGCATGAATACTTCAGAAAACCTTCTGTCATCAGTAGCATTAAAAGAGAGTGGTAAGTTGATGAGTGATATGCCAATAGAATTAATTCAGCCAGTTTGTTTGTCACTTGTCAGATGCTTCACTGTTCCACCTGTCCTGTTTCTGTGGTATTCTTAAGTACCTCTCCCAGTTCGCTGGATAGGACATCTTCCTAAATGCAACCCCTAATATTTATTTTTGATTGCTTCTCGGGACAGGTTTAGACATCTGCATGTAATATTTTCCAAATATGAATAGTGTCTGTTTAGTTTGGAACTTGAAGGGTGCTCTTACCTACCAGATTATGCTCTTGAAAGCTCATTTCCCTTACTTAGGAGGTTACTGGTTCTGTAGAGCCTGACAAGACTGTGTTTTCTGTTTAGTTCTTTCACTCTTCAGGCTTGACGTGGTTTTGTGGGAGAAAAACTCCTTTTCTGGGTGGTGCAATCTGCTGCACTCTCCTGCATCACTTGTTTTCTCCTTGTACCAGTGTGTAGAGCTCAGTAGGTTTCTGCAGCTGTGGAATTGCCTGTTCCACTTAGGGCAAAAGTATCCCAGGCACTCCTAGACCAAATGAGTATCTTCTCTAGGAAGCAAGTCCATGAGTTCAGACTTGCAGTATGCTGGTGTTTCCTGAAGTTTCAGGAGATTGGGCGTTTTTGTTTATTTGTTTGTGTTTTGTTTTGTTTGCTTGTGGGGTAGGGGTTTTTTGTTGGGTTTTGGTTGCTTGTTTTTTGTGTGTTGGTTTGTGGGCTGGTTTTTTTCTTTCTTCACCAACTAATGCTCCTTTGGTCTCTGAAGCACCTGGGTCTRCTTCAGCCTCATGGGAAGCCTCAGCAGTCACATAATTCTATTGCGAGGGTGTTCAAATTTTAGAAGAGGTGGAATCAGCAGCCTGTGGAGTTGCAAATAAGGAAATAAATTTAAGCAAGAAAGGTTTCCGTTTATAATGTTGGTCATATTTTTAATGAAAAACCATCATTAGTAGAACTCATTGAGTAATTTCAGCAACATCGTATAATAAGCCTCAGTATCAATTTACCAATGTGTTTGCATCCTCCCTGCCTGAGCAGGGCACATAAACACAGATCTAAATACTTTGCTGAAGTGAGACYAATGAATTTGAAGATTCTAGGACTCAATTATCTTGTCACTCCACAAGACTGTGCTAGATGCTTTTCTTAGGAGGAATAAAAGGTTTTTAACTGGTGAAGATGAAAGTGGGTTAGAAGGGTGGTGGAGGCTTTTTTTCTGTATTTGGCCGTGGCTTACAAGATGAAAGCTGGACCCACTAGATCAAAACAGCTTTTCAGGTTATCGGAGAAGTAATATTTTTTAATGAAAAAGAACTTTAAAGTAAACCTGAAGGGAAGTGTTCAGACAGAGTCTGATCTCTGATCACAAAATGTTGGCTTTACAGTTGACTCTCTTCAAACAACACAGAACAGAGTTGCCACACCAGAGAGAGAGATCACTTTGGTGAACTTGAAAAAGGATGAAAAATTTGGCTTAGGTAAGTGGCTTTAAAATTGTTCTTAACGTGTGTTTCTAGAMAGGAAAAACAAAATAAAGTTTTCTGGTTTGTATTTCAGTATTTATTGTAGGACTGAGTAAAGCAGTACAGACAGTAGCTGGATTTTGATGGCATTTAAGATGCTGAAGCCTGGATTTACTTGATAGAACTTGTTGCGATGTTAAGCAAGTCTGTTTCTCAGTATTTCCATATTGTAAATGTAGGCTATTATTTATATTCTGAACTAGTCATCCTAAAAGTTGGCCTTTAAAGTTTATCTCTGTGCTCAAYATAGAATTTTGACTCTGTGGACACCTCACAGCTGTGACAGCTTGAATACTTTAAACAAACAAAAAAAGACATTAGAAGCTAATAGTTCAGCGTTTTTCTTACTCCTGTAATATCTGATGGAACACTAGTTTGAGGTTTAAGGAGCCTGGGAGATATTTGCATTCCATTCCTTCCTCTACCACCAAGTTTTTTTCATAAACCCACCTAATTTTTCCCTGTATGAGTAATGAAAAATTTGGTGTCAGTATTGTTCTTTAGAAAGGCTCTCTAAAGTGTCCTTAAGAACATTGTTCTGTCTGTCATTCAAATTAGGACTGTAGTGTAAATTTGAAGACAGGAAAAAAGCCTACAACACAGTAATACTTAGTGTTTACACTGCACAGTAACGTACAAGTTGACTAAAATGGAAAGAAATTTAAAAGAAATGTGCCATTTCTCCTCTTTCTTCCCAGTGCAATTTGTGGTACTTTGTTGTTTAGCTAGAATAGAGAAGACCTGATATCTTCCTCTTTTTTTTTTTTTTTTTTTGCTTTTATCTTGAACATTCTTCCCAGGTTTACTTGGTAGAATGAGTAGAAATATTAGAAGCCTCAAAAGAAAACTGGGAGTTGAAAAACTCTGATTTCAAGACCAGGGTCAAACGTTTGGATGAAACATCTAACACTGGAGAAAACCAGAAATTTTTAAGTGATAGAAAAAACCAATTGCTCAAAACAGAGTATGCAATAAAGCTTAATCAAAAAACTTTGCTGGTTTTTTTTCATGTTCTAAAGTGTAGACTTGTRTTGAGTTCCACAATGGTCACTGACATTTTGGCTTGCTTTGGGCCTTTTTTCGTAGGCTTTCAAATAGTCGGCGGAGAGAAGACAGGAAAACTTGATCTGGGAATTTTTATTCATTCAGTTATTCCTGGAGGGCCAGCTGATTTGGAAGGAACTCTAAAACCAGGTGAATAGCATAAAATTCCATCTGTGGCCCTGAGTGTCACAGCCACTTACAATGGTGACCTTCAGTTACCTTCCAGATAATTTCTGAAAGCAAGTGATACTTGTGTGTTAAACTATAAAAAACCAACAATCATTCAAATCAAAGTAAAAATGATAAAGCTTGAAGTAGCAGGAAATTAAAGCTACATATTAAGATAAGGGCWTTATTTTCCATTGTCTCTCCTGCAGATGTATTGCAATTTAAATTTTTAAAACTCTATCCATACTTTGGTTTTTGGAAAAAGTGAAATAGAACCATATCTTACAACCATAATTATAGTGGGGGAAGAGGAGAAAAATGTATTTTTTTTCTTCTCATTGTAGGCTCTGTCTTGAACTGAACTGCGTATTGTTCATTTAACTTCTGGTTTCTGCTTTTTCATCTGGGKTTTTTTTTTACAACACAGGGCAAGGTAGAAATCATAATGTGGAAAGGTTTGGCAGGTTTAAAAAGRGGAAATATTCATAACTGGTTCTTGTGGTTTGGTTTGGGGTTTAGCTTTTTTTTTTTTAATGATTAGAGTTCCCTATTCCAGCATCATTTGAATTTTAGTAACTTTTAATCTATGAATTGTGTACAGGTTGTCAGATTTGTACTCCACATTGTCACTGATAGATAAAAAAAATGTAGATGTTAGACTGTATCTGAACAACCCCTTTCGTGCAGGGCACCGACTCATATCCATAAACAGCACGAGCTTGGAAGGCGTCAGCCACCACGCRGCGTTGGAAATCCTGGAGAACGCTCCTGAGGACGTGACGCTTGTTATCTCCCAGCCCAAGGACAAGCTATCCAAAGGTACGGAACTGCAGCCCCTCCTGTACGCAACCCCAGCTCATGTGAGCTTGGAATTGTGTTCCGAGCTGGAATGCAGAAGTGTTAGGGTAACCTTTGGCGAGGGCGCATCAGTGGCAGTGTAAACASAAAGTTTTCTGCAGAATACGAGCGGGTAAAACCTTACGTGGCTGTAAGCTGAGAAAAGGTGTCGTGCTGCAGATAAGGTGTTTCCAGCTGCTGATGGCTGTCTTGTCTCCTGGTTTTCAGCATCATCTAACACTCCTCATATCAGTAATGGAGCCAGGGGTTATTTGAGGAGGCCCTCGTCGGTGCAGGACAACGAGGCAGAGTCCTCTTCAGAAGAACACAACCGGTCCCGTGGTCACCAGAGGCCTGTTTCGGGGAGCTTGTCTGGATTGTCRGGAGGCAAGCGGGATGGAAGCATGAGCTCCCAGGATTCCAGGACTGAGAGTGCCAGCCTGTCCCAGAGCCAGCCAGCCGGCTTCTTTGGCAAACATACAAGTGGGAGAGCCCAGCAGGAGGCTCAGCATTACAGTGATTCCCAGTCTGGGGGTTCTAAAGTGATTGAGAAGAGAAGATCCTCTTCAGACAGTACTCGAGCGAAAAATAAAAGGCCTGGGGTAGTGGAGCCTGTGGAATATTCTGACCGAGGGGATTCTGACATGGATGAAGCAACTTACTCCGGCAGTCAGGAGCAACAGCCAGCTAAAAAGGCACAGTGGATTTCATATGATTATTTCCCACCAGTGTGATAGTGGTATTGAAATAGCTGTCTCTAGGTGTCAATAAGGTGAAAGGATTTGGGGGAGGAGCAGCCCAGCCTAGCCTGCAGCAAATGCTAGTAGCTGATTTCTAATAGCTTGGTGATTTTGTTCAAAATAAGGGGAGAAAATCACTTTTCTGTAACTTGAAAAAACTTTCCAGCTTTCCAATGTCATGAGATGGGCATGTCTTACTAGAGGCAGATTGTGCTTTGGGGTGAACCTATAGTGCGCTTGCTGAGGCTGTAGGAAACCTCCTTTCAGTTCTGTGTTTGTCCRATATGGTCATAATCTAATGACCACCCCAGAGGTAAGTTTATTCACTTGGCAGATAAATGAAGTTTTTCCCAGATTTAAGTAGGAGAGGTGCATCTGGAGTGGGTAGCAGCAGAAYTCATTGTCTCCTGGGATTGATCTCATCCATGAAAAACTGCTCTTGTGCAGTTAAGTTCAGCAGCGAGTCATGCTCTGAGCAGAGACAGCTTGCTACTTAGCCTTTCCAAAAGTGCACAGTGGCAAGTACTACAAATTTATTTCCAGTTTGCAGTGATTCCTCTTCTTAGCTGATGGAGGTTATTCAATTAAATTGTGGCAGCTCCTGCAAATCCTCCAACAGATTCTAGGCTGCTGTCAAACTGAAGCACTGCACTTTCAGTGTTCTGTGACCAACTCACTTTGGCAATAAAGACTTGGCCGCTGAAGGCCAAGCATATTTCTGTGCTAAACCTGTTCAAAGGCAGGAATGAAGGAGTTAAAGCAATGAGCCTTATGAATGTTACTAATTGGTGCTTTGCATGTGGACTCCATGTCTGACTCAAAACCCCACCCTTTATGGTCTTAGCTGTAAACGTCTGTTCTAATGGCAAATCATTGTCTCTTTTTGTTTTGTTTGTTTCTTTTTCTTTCTCCTTTTATTTTTTTTTAATAAAGGAATCTTCCTCATCGAATTCAGCAAACAAAGTGAATTCTAAAAAGGTTACTGCAATGCTTCTTAAACCTGGAGATATCTTTGAGGTTGAACTAGCAAAAAAAGATAACGGCTTGGGAATAAGTGTCACGGTACTGTTTGACAAGGTTTTTAGATGTTTTCTCTTTTTCTCTACTCCCAGCAACCCATTAAATTGCTAAATTACAAGGAAGCAAAATGCTATCTGGAGTCACTGTTAACTGTATAGCTTTACTGATTTGTGATTAATGTTGCCAAAGCTGAAAAGTAATACTATTTTATATCCCTTTTCTTGTCATCTGCCCTTTAAATAATTCTTGTTTTTTGTTTTATGGTGGAGCCCCAAAGTCCTAATAGACTCTTATCACAGATGCTGCTTTGTGAGTACAAAAAAGCAAGATGGTTTTTGTCCCTTGCTACCTAATATTGTGGCAAATTTACAAGGAAGGGAGACCCTCTCTGACTGGCCCGGCAGGCAGTGGAAGGGGTAGAGTTATTTATGAGTTTCTGTGCACGCTCACACACATACACCATGTTCAGTGTTCTCCCTCTGCTGGATAAAAGGCAGAAAGTAAAAAACTACTTAATCCCAAGTGAGACCTGGCTGACACTGCTTTCTTGCAATATGAGACAAAAGAACGTTTTTTATTTCAAATTTCTCTTTGGGCTATAAGATTTTGAAGGTAGTTTTGTGTTTAGGGCCTGTCGTAGAGCTTCAGGGGAAAAGAGAATAATTTACGACTGAGGTGCACACGTTTTCCACTGCTTCTGTTCTTGTATTAAAAAATACGTTTTTATATTTTAATATTCAGTTATTTTCAGTGGAGCGCCAATTCGCAAGCCTAGGACTGTTTCCATATATATGGCTAGGATTGTAAGAGGAGCAAAATGAAAATCTGTTATCTTGGCATCCCAGCCTATTCAAAGTCATGTTCAAAGCTCGTAGCTTGAGATGGTTGGAAGACCATAGGCTGAGCAGGAGTCGGTTCCTGGGTAGCATCAGGCCTGCTGTATGCTTGCATTGGCTTTGTAGATGTTAGAAGATGCCAACCAATGCAAAGATTTCCCTTAAGGGGTGACCAAGGAGTGTCTTCATTGACCTTTGCTTTCCCAGCCTCCATTCTGCCCCTGCACTGCTCTCCTGTAGAGTGGTGATGAGGTGTGCAGTTGACTGAGGGTTAAGTTTTCACATGTAAACACTGTGTGCTTTGGGAGTGGACRTTAACACACTGTTGGTCTTCCTCTTCCCTCCAAGTTTGTGGAGCAGCAGTGAGYCAGAATCACACCATGGTTTAGGATGGAAGGGACATTTAAAGATCATCTAGTCCAACCCCCACTGCAATCAACAGAAAGGTTAAGGCCCTCCAAAACCAATGTCAGCTCCGCTTGAGCAGTTTTTTACAGCTTAGACCTTCAGACTTGTCTGAGMTGAGAGAAAGCAGCACTCCCTACTTTCCTTTTACATCAGAGAAGTTGTATTGGAGTAGGACACTGCATGGGTGTGCATCTCCTGCTTTGGCATGCTGTGATCTTGCACATCTCTGAGCTTTGGTGTGCATGCAAGCATGTAAAGTCCAACATAATGCAGACGTGTTTCTGCTGAAGGACATTTATTTGTGTCTTATGCATCTGCACTCTGATGCATTGTCTTTTTACAATCTTCCTACCCCAACTTCATTTGTAGCAGATTGCATGACTGYAAAGAACATGCTTGATTTAACATTTTGGTTTTGATAGTTTGTCTGGTTTTCCTACATGCCAGTAGTCCAAATGCTTCCTAAGTACAGTTTTCCTTGTGTGACACTGTGTTTAATTACTAAGTATTCTAACTGCAAAAAGACTAACAATCCTATTTTTACTTTCTGTTTAGGGTGGTGTAAATACTAGCATAAGGCATGGTGGTATTTATGTGAAAGCGATTATTCCCAAGGGAGCTGCTGAAGCAGATGGCAGAATAGAAAAAGGTAGTATTGCCATTCTTTCAGAGGGGACTCTTAATGTGAAAAAAGGGCAGAGAACTGTCTGTGGTGGACTTGACAATATCCTGTGGCCTGGAAACTAGCACTCTGTTTGCCTCCTGTCATTGTACCTTGTTCACTGGGAAGAAGAGCCGTTTTTCCAAGCTGTCRCAGTTTGTCACATTAAATATTTGCCTTAATGGCTAATTCTGCAGGTGAAGATTAAAAAAATAGTGTAGAACAACTGCAGAACCAGCAGTGCTGAGGTTGTAGAGGGGAAAAAGAGGAGATAGGCTGTGGGATTTTATTTTCTAAAGCAGCCTATGTTAATGGAGAACGCTTCCCTGTTCCAGGCATGGAGAGAGAGGGCTTTGTATTAGTTGTGGCCTTCTTCCTTGGCATGCCTGGCAACTCAGTACAGAAAATGCTGTGAYTGTTATGGCTCTTCTTGTTTGTAAGCCAGGCCACATTCTTCACAAAAGTGAGAATTCCCACTGTAAACTAAGATTTGTTTTAAATAAAGAGTCTGATCTTTGTGACAGGCTATCATTCTGATGACACTAGTTTTAACATGGGATTATCCCACAGAATCATTTAGATTGGGAAAGACCTTTGAATCCAACCTTACAGTTCAATTGCAAAGTTCTCTTCCTGACTCAGAGTACGAAGGGGAGGGATAATTTGCATAAATAACTGTCCTGCTCGGCTGAGACTTGAAGAAGGTCTCTGTGTGTCACAGATGTTTTATAGGTGATGCTCTGCCTACTTTTTCTTAATGTAGGTGACCGCGTGCTCTCTGTCAATGGGATTAGTTTGGAAGGTGCTACCCATAAACAAGCTGTTGAAACACTGAGAAACACTGGGCAGGTAAGTGGCTGCTGGTTCTGCTCCTGTCTGTAGTAAACCAGTTCTCCATGGGTGAAAAAAGGAACCTCAAGACTGGAATTCTCCCCAGCGCCCAGTGTCATGGTTACTTTAAGTGTGGTTTCTGAGACTCCTTGGCTTCCTGACACACCTGAAAATAGCCAGTGACTGTACACATTCAGAACTGCTAAGGACTACTGTTTGTGTTCACTTTATAAAGTGCTTTTAACTTTATTCCCTGWACAAATGTGCAAATGACACTATCTTTGACACTTAACACCCTGACAGCTTCATTGGAAGAAAACCCTTTCTTGCTCTTGGCAAGTACCTTGCAAGTCCATTMGTGTATTTTGGAGGTTGTCGTGTAACAGCCCTTAAAAAATAAGGAACAAATGAAAGATATATATGGGGAGGGGAGTGTCTATAAGATTTGCTGCTGTAAGACTTTGGCCCCTGACAAGTTACAAGGAAACATGTACTCTAGACTGTGCTATCTCTATGAGTGTTGCCAGCTAACCTGGAGAACGTTTTGTCTCTGTAGGTGGTGCATCTGCTGTTGGAAAAAGGCCAGCTTTCAGGGGCCAAGGCTCATGCTCCAGTGACACCACAGTGCACGCCCCCAAATCAGGTGGGGCAGTGCGAGCCGCAGGAGAAGCCAGCAACAGAATCTACAAATGCCAAAGATTACAGCTTTGTCACTGCAGGTCAGGTCACATAGAACAATTGTCTTAACTGTCAAAGCATCCTCTAGTTTTCATAATATTTTTTCTTCAATTCTTAGGATGGGAATGGTGCTGGTAGGAATCTACACCCCGCCTTTCTGTATATTGACGTTGTCAGGGCACGCGAGCAGACTGAGAAGTTGTGATCAGATTTTTGTCCTCTTTAACTTGGAGGRATCTTTTAGATAACACTTCTGTTCAATACAGTGAAAGAACCCTGTAAGGGGGAGATTGCACATGTCTGGAATAAGAGCACCCGACACTTTTTTCATGGCCAGTGTGCTGTAGGGAATAACAAGTTTGTTTCTTTTGCAGAGAACACATTTGAGGTAAAGCTGTTGAAGAATAGCTCAGGCCTCGGGTTCAGTTTCTGCCGTGAAGATAACCTCACCCCAGAGCAACTGGGATCAACTATTGTGAGGGTGAAGAAGCTCTTCCCTGGGCAGCCAGCCGCAGAAAGTGGGCAAATAGAAATCGGGGATGTCATTCTGAAAGTGAACGGGGCATCGCTGAAGGGTTTATCCCAGCAGGTTTGTATCTCTAGTAGTGAAACTCGTACTGTGGTAGTCCTGCAAGTCTGCATCTAACAATGAATCCCACTGTGGCCATAGGAAGTCATCTCTGCTCTGAGGGGAACGTCTCCAGAGGTCTCTCTTCTCCTTTGCCGGCCACCATCTGGAATACTACCAGACATCGATCCTTCATTGCTGGTAAGGTGCATGGCATGTGATTTTTTTAAAATTACTTGCTATTTAAAGTTCATTTATTCAGTCTGGTGAGTGAGTTAGTTAAATGCAAGATGCAGATGGAAAAACGGGGAGAGTGCTCACAGAAACGTGGTTCTTGGAATGAATCCCCTAGGAGTGCACTAAACATTTTGTGGAAATGTTAAAGGCATGCGTGGCTTTAAATTTTTTTTCCTCCATTTTGTGGCTTAAGACATGACAAATTAGTTTAATACAGTGTTTCTGGAGCAGAGGTTTCTTTGCAGCCTGATGTTTTGAAATTGATATAAAATATAATTTGGATATTTATGTGATGCTGTGAAGGATATTCTGCAAAACACCAATTTGTCTGGTGTTGATGGATGTAAAAACAGGGAAAAGGTTGTCATATTTACCTACTGGAAATTAGAGGTGTCCCAAAGAATATTTTCAAAATGCTCCAATAGATAAACTGAAAGCACAGAAGGCCGTTTTAGGATACTTGGGAGAAGTGGAAATTAAATGTGTTTCAGCAAAAGAGAATGTAGAAGACAAATTGCC
Source organism: Amblyornis subalaris (assembly GCA_018881555.1). Classification (NCBI taxonomy): domain Eukaryota; kingdom Metazoa; phylum Chordata; class Aves; order Passeriformes; family Ptilonorhynchidae; genus Amblyornis; species Amblyornis subalaris. The sequence continues at coordinate 9,948,967 of JACAXG010000007.1, read as the reverse complement.
TGAAAATTACGCTTTCCATAATACAGGAAAGTGTAAAACTAATGGAGACAGGTCTTCAGTTTAAGTTCCCCAGGGAAGTCATCACAGCACCAAGCTTGACAGAATTCAAGAAGTGTTTGCACAAGGCTCTCAGACACAAGGTGTGATTCCTGAGGCTGTCCTGTGCAGGGCCAGGAGCTGAACTTGGATGATCCTCATGGGTTCCTTCCATCTCAGGATGCTCCATGATTCTGTGATCCTGAGTTATTTTAATATTATTTTCAAGCAATAGAATCATTCAAGTCTGATGAGAGAAACTGAAAGATACAAATACAGATTTAAAGAGGGGTTAAAACTGGAGTAAGAGATAAGGAACTGAGCAAACTAATAATAGAAATAACTACCCCTGTAATAAACCTGTTCGTCATGTGGAATAACTTTAATAAAACAGTACATATATTAAAAGAAGAGGAAAGCCAAAATTTTTGTTGATAACATTATCACAGATTGGTGTGTTCATGTACACAAGAATTGGGCCATGAAAGCATAAATGAAGCTTTTAAACCTTGTCTGTCTGCTAGCTGACATCATTCTTGGAAATACGTGATCATTGGTAAAACTGTTCTTCATTCTCTGGGAGTTAATAGGTTGCCATTTGGCATAAATTATCTTAGTTTTTGTAGTCTGTTATGTAGCTTTTTGGTTGAAAGCTTCTGTGTTTCCATCCTGTGTGAGGTTGGTTTGACTTCAGTTGCTCTGTGAGCCTCAGCTTCTGGTTGGAAGAGATTTCCTGGTAGTTGCATAGATGACTGTTGGGCATAGCTTAAAAGCTTCTGTCAGGAGGCTTTTTGAAGCTAAAGGCAAAAGTATTTTTGTTTTCCTTAGATGAATTTGCAGGGTGTTAGCAGTATACATTTCCATGCATTGAACTCTGTGAAACTGTGCTATGTTTACACAGTTCAGTCAGTAGTCACTGACTCCTTGTTTTTGGTAATTTTATGCAGTCTTTGAAACTTTCTTTTGTCATCAGAACTGGATTATGATGAATTAAATGTTTTTGCTTTCTGTAGACTCCCATCCATTCCCCCCAGCAAGTTTTTCCAGAGGTCAGCAGAGAAGTTCCTGGTCCATCAAATGGAGAACAAGGTGACAGCTCAGATGAAAATGAAACTACTGATCTGAGCAAGAAAAGGTTAAAATCTCCCTCCAGAAGAGACAGCTACAGTGACAGCAGCAGAAGTGGTGATGAGGAGGTGGTGGACTCGGCAGCACAGGTGGGCCTTGGCTGGAGTTCTGCCCTGTACCAAAGCTYGGGTGAAGCTGAGGCACGGGCACAGAGTCAGTATGAGGCACACGCTGGTCAGAAGGACGCTGTTCGCACCATCCTCTACCCTGATCAAGAGGCTCCCAGCAAGGCAGAGCTTGAGGACAGGTATGCTGATGATAATAATCCTCATAATACTGCAGAAATGTTTGCAAGAATAGTTTCTTGGATCTGTTCATAGAAATACTTTTTTTTGTTTGCTTTTTAGATCTGTGTAAAGTCAATATTGGTCCATATATAAACTTCTGAGTCACAGCCACATGGTTCTAATTCTTGTTTTGGTTTTTTTCTTCTGGTTTATCTGTAGTGACCTGCCATTGGATTTGCCAGTGATCCCAACCTGTAGAACTGTCCCTGATGTTACCACATCCGTTTTAATAAATGACTGTTATGCTACCCCTGTCTCTGAGCTGACTCCACACCTGGGAGAACTGGATTCATTGCTCACCCAGCTGGAAAAAAATACTGAAGAATATGAGCCAGTAAGTTACTATTTCTGTCTTTGAGTAGCGTAAGAGTCCTGCTCCTGCTGTGGTGGTTTTAGCCATGATATTGGGAGTGACCGGATAGAAGTTAGGCACATTTACATCTGTAAATACAGATGGGATAGTTGTAGGTTATACTTACACTAACCTGGGCGTGTGCCTTGCAAATGGCACATACAAGTGTCATTTGCAACCAATGAACTGCAGCTGCTCATACCAGTGTCTGCAGGCATTTTCTGTCAGGATTCTCGAGGAGTTGATACATTTCCCTCTGTGAATGTGGAGGCATCCATGTGTACATAGGTAGATGTGTATATGTCCATTTCATGGGTCATTTCATCCTGGAAAATTTGGCATTAAATATTTACCTACCTCTAAAACATACATTCAGAGGGAGCTCAAATGGCAGGTATCTTAATTCTGCCCTTTTGGTTTTAGGTGGTTGTTCAGGGGTCAGAGAATAAATTGAGGCATCAAGGACATCGGGAGACCCTGTTCTTTGCTGCATTTATAACTATGAAACCCAAAGACTTTCTGCTCTGCTGCATGATGGAGCATATTTTTGAGGCTCTTCTGAGAAAGCTGCTTGACACCATAGAAATATCTTTTGTATCAGAAGGGACTTCTGCTTCCATATCCTCCCATAACCTGTTCAAAGATTGAAAAAAACTAAAATTGAGTCTTGATATGTCCCAGTTTTGAGAGTCTTCCAGGTTACAAAGCTGTTCTAGCCCATACTCTATTTTGACAAGAAACAAACTGTATTTTTCTTAGTCCCTTCATCAGAAGTCTTTCTCCATCCTTCCTGATGCTTTGTGATTTTTTTTTAATGCAAATGAGACAGATCCATGTCTTTCAAATCGAAATGAATGCACATTTAAAAAGGGCAAAACATGTCCGTGTGTTCGGTTTCAAGATAAACTGTGGTATTGGATCTCAGTGCAGGAAAATACGTTCACTTACTTTGTTCTGAATAATTACAGATGTGTTGAGAGATTTTAAAATACAGAGCCTTTTTTGTATAAGGCAGCTAAATGGAGGTAAAATAAGGTGTCGCTTCTGACATGTGCCTTCACAATTTTGTTTCATTCATAAGCCTTTGGCCCAAACTTAGCTCCGTGCAAAGCATTACTCGGTTCTGTCTGAACTCAGTAGAAATGCTCACTTGAAGCAGCTGAGCTGAGCCTGCTAAGAAGCATGTCCTGGTACTGTCCAGGCTTGTGTCCCACTTAAATCAACAGGTAAATGAGTTGTCTGCTTCCAGCTATCTTAAATTCAGTAAAACATTCCTATTGCTTCTGGTTGTCTGTGTTGTAAAGTGATGTTTTCTCCCCCTAGGAAGTGGAGCTCCGAGTCACAATGACAAAGTCAGAAAAGGGCAGTCTGGGTTTTACAGTGACCAAAGGTAATGACAGTGTTGGCTGCTACATCCATGACATTGTTCAGGATCCTGCCAAAAGCGATGGGAGACTGCGACCTGGAGACAGACTGATAAAAGTGAGAGAATCCATGTTTTCAGATAGGGGCTTCGCATGAAAAGGACAACTTTGGGTCCAAAAAAAAAAAAATTGTGTTGTGGGCCGAATCAAATGCGGTTAAAGAACAAAGGCCTGCACCTTCTGAGAGGCACGATTTGATAGCACTTGAGGAACAGCAATAAATGCTTCCTCAGTAATGCTGTCTTTGTTGGAACCTAACAAGGACACCTCTGTTGCTTTTGTTTTTGCAGGTTAATGACATCGATGTCACTAACATGAGCCATACTGATGCGGTGAACTTTCTCCGTGCTGCTCCAAGGACTGTCAGATTAGTGCTAGGGCGTGTTCTGGAGTTACCAAAGATGCCAGTGATGCCTCATTTACTGCCTGACATTACACTAACGTGCCATAAGGAGGAGCTAGGTAACACAGAATTACTCTGCTTTTTGCCCTAAATCGAGATTGTCCCCTTCAGTTACAAAGAAAGTTTGACTTGTATTTTTTCTCCCTCTTTTCCTGCGAAGGTTTGTCCTTATCAGGAGGCCATGACAGCCTTTATCAAGTTGTGTATATTAGTGACATTCTCCCCAGGTCGGTTGCTGCCAGAGAGGAGAGTCTCCATGTACTAGATATTATCCATTACATTAATGGAGTAAGCACACAAGGAATGACTCTGAAAGAAGCCAAAAGAATGCTGGAAACCTACCTTCCAACAGTGGTGCTCAAAGCAACCAGGTATGTTCTGGAAGCAAATGCTTCCCTGTACTTTTTCTTGCATGACTCTGTGAGTATACGGGTAAAACCTGTTCCTAGTATGACAGGAAATTCAGCACAGTGGCAGTAGGTGGTATGTTACTGAGGATTGATGTCACAGAAGGGGTCTGTAAATTCACAGTTTTTGTGCTGCAGTGGAGCACAAGGGTAGTTGGTACTTACTGTGCTTTGTGTTTCTTGGGAACACAAGGCTGTGTCCAGCTATGAGCTACAAGTGTTCAAATAGACCCCCTGCAGTCCAGGAGGAATTAGTCAGTGACCTGCTGTGGCACTTGGACACTCACAGGTCTGTGGGGCCGCATGGGATTCACTCAAGGGCACTGAGGGAGCTGGTGGGAGAGCTTGTCCAGCTGCTCTCCATCATTTATCATCAGCCTTGCCTCCCCAGGGAGGTCCCAGGTGACTGGAGACTGGCCCATGTGATGCCCATCTGCAAGAAGGGTTGGAAGGAGGATTGAGGGAACTGCAGCCTTGTCAAGCCTGACCTTGGTGCTGAGGAAGGTTATTGAACAGATTGTCTTGAGTGTGATCACACAGTAAGATAGCCACAGGGATCAGGCCCAGCCAGCAGGGGTTCAGGAAAGGCAGGTCGTGCCTGACCAACCTGATCTGCTTTCATGACTGGGTGCCACATCTAGTGGATGAGGGGAAGGCTGTGGATGTGTCTGCTTCTGCCTGGACTTCAGCAAAGCCTTTATACTGTCTCCCACTGCATTCTCTCAGAGAAGCTGGCAGCCCATGGCTTGGACAGGTGCTCTCTTGGCTGGGTTAAAAACTGGCTGGAGTGAGAGAGTGGTGGTGAATGGTGCTAGTGGGGTTCCCCAAGGCTCASTGTTGGGGCCAGTCCTGTTTAATCTCTTTATTGATGATATGGAAGAGGGGATTGGATGCGTCCTCAGTCAGTTTGCAAATGACACCAAGCTGATTTGGAATGATCAGCAGTTTTACCAGTAGTACTATTTACATTGATATCTGATGATTACCGTGATGATCTTTTTAACAAGTATTTCCGTAAACATTTCTTTTCATAGAGATGGTCATGCAGTGTTCCCAAAATCCAAAAGCCCAGAATACTCAAATCCACGGCCAGTGAAAGCTAATGGTAAGATTTGCCTGCTTACTCATGGCAAGGGAAATGCAAATGTTTGTAAAAACAAAGGAACTGATATGGGCACTATCCTAGTCCAGCTTATTGTGACCAGCTCCAACAGGTGTTTGCTTGATCTTTCCTCTAAAAGCTCCATGAGAAGAGATTCAACAGTACTATCTTTATGATTCCATTTCTCACACATTTTAGAAAGTCTAATATTGAGCCTAAAAAAACAAACCAGTTGATTATCATAATTGTTATTAATAATAATGATGATGTTGTGTCCAGGCATAAAAGTGATGATTTGTTACACTGGAAAGAGCTTCAAGTCTCTCAGTGGTCTTCTCTTTTTCAAGACCAAAGGAGCCCAAATTGATTTTATTGCTCCTTTCCAGTGGTGGTTCTGATCTCACACATGGCATTTGGTGAGGCTCACAAGTGCCAAACAGACAGGAGGAATTATTTCCAGGGTTGTGTAGACAGCACCTCTGTTCGTAAAACCTGAGTGAGATTTAACTTCTTTTGCTAAATGGTTCCTTATTCACTCACTTAGACTCCTTTACCACCTACTTTTGTGTCTCTGCAGAGCAGCTGCTTATGCAGTTATTTACCATCTTAAGCATTTGCTTTTTCTTTGAAATGTGGCATTTTGCATTTGTCTTGATTCATCATAGTCTTGTTTTTCATGCTTCCTTTAATGTATCCAGGTAAGTTAATTTATCTCACCTAATGAGATTATCGCAACTCTTACAGTTGAGTGTTGCTCACATATTTTCCAAGTATGGTACTTGTTTTGTTTCAATAAATGTAATCAAGATATTCATTGGGAACAAGCCCTTTAACCAAATCTTGGAAGATCCCACTTAAAACCCCCTTCCTGCAGATGACTTGCCATACATAGGTCATGACATAGGTCAAGATGCAAGGTTACTCGGCATTTGTTTGATCTACAGGTTTCTTCATTTGTAAAAGCATAATTTATATGAAATTCCAGCACTTCCCTGGTAACTGGGTGTATAGCATCTACTGCTTTTACTTGTTCTCATTTGTAATCCTCATAATGGTACATCTAGGGTAGGCAGTGATCTCTGATATCAGTGTCATTCTTTTCTTTACCAAGAAGTGAGAGGTCCCTTTGAACAAGGACCCAGATGGCAGATGATGTTTTTAAAAAAAAAAGGAGTCAATGACAGGTGTTTGTGGGGCTGCATCTCGTACATTTTGAGGAAAAGGGACCCAACCCTGTTCCCAAAGGTGTATGTTTCCACTGTAAGTTGTTAAACTATTTATCGACATTTCTCTTTGCTCAGAGTTGGTTACTTGTATTAGCATTCATGCTTTCTGATCCCATTAAATACAACATTCAAAAAACCATTATGTGGAGTGTAGTCAGTCAGATGTAAGTTGGCAATGCACAGAAACCAGGCAGGCAGAAATGCTACTCACGTCCTAACATAGTATTAAATACCTTCTTTCTTTTATAAAAATAATTGATGGGGGCTAATTTAATTTCTGAGAAAAGGTTGTTGTTTTTTCCCCTTTTTTGTTTAGGGTGTTCCTGTGGTGATCCCTGTGATAAAACAGAAAAGACAACTGATGCTTATGGGCCCAAGGTAAATATTCCTCTATGGTGCCTATTATCATTAACCAGAGAAAAGAATCTACTGTACACACTTTTATAAATAAATAAGTGAAACAATCCGTTAATCGAAGCATACAAACCCACTTGTCAGTTGACCTGAATAAGCAGTGATCATAATAAATATGCAAGTTTTTTGAATTGATCTACTCTTTCTTTGGCACTGCTTTGTTGAAACACAAATTGTCTTAAGAGAAGGGTGCAAGGCTATGATCCAGAAAACTCCAGCCCACAGTTTTGCAGATGTTTGCATGTTACATTTTCTAGGTGGTTTTCTTTCTTTGTTTCCCCTTACTTTTTTCTGAGAAATCTTGTGTTGTGGGACCAAAAGTATTGAAGCTTGCATACATTTTGTAGAGGTTATACTAATGTTAAATACTGCTACATGTTCTCTTGTAGAAGCTGCTGCATCATCATCATGTAGGTTTTTTTCTTAGTTGCTTTAAATTTTGTTTTTTGCTCTTTCAATGTGAAACTTCTAACACGCCTGAAAGCTTCCTGCCCATCACTTATCTATCTCAGATGGGAGTATGATATGAATTGGCTTTGATATGATACGATATTGGCTTTTATTTATCAGTTGCTGAGGATAGAAGAGAGCTTTTTAGTGGTTGGTTGCTGCTTCAACAGACTGCCAGGCTCTTTAGCAGTTGATTTGTGCTGTTCTTTGCTTTCTTAGATCAATGGCAATGGCATCCTAGGACCTTCTCAGGGAAATACGGAAAACAATATCCATCACACAAAAGGACTAATGAATCTGTCAGGACCGGGAGATGCACCTTCCCTTGGATTTACCGATCAGATGTCAGATTTTTCTAAACACATTGACAAATCAGGTAAGAGGAGGTGAGATGGGGACAGCATTATTCTGTTTTCAGTGTACAAGTACAAGAGAATAGTGGCGTTGTTGAATGTGCTGAAATAAGTCAATGTTGGCTGGCAGTCAATTTTAGAAGATAATCTCCAAGATCATCTCATGTGCTTTGCTTTAGAGGAGTTAGTTGATGTTGAAAGTAGTTTTATAGAAATAGGATTCTATGTTAGAGAGAAATGAAGGCCATGGTAACAGCTGGAGATAATGCCATGTGTCCACCCCTTTAATTTATTTTCCCAGATCGCCCTATACTTATCATTTTTGTCTTCAGGAACAGAGGTTCCAGATGATGAGTATTATGATGAGGATGACCACAATGAAGTTGTCCAGTATCTGTTGGATGTCGTAGATGAGGAAGCCCAGAACCTCTTAAATCGGAATAATGCGACTTCAGAGGCTCAGAGTCTTCTGCATCTCAAGAAGGCTGCATCAGAAAATCACCTGCCAGGTAACATGAGCCATTAAAAAGCACAGCATCTGGATTTTGCTTTAAGTAATCTGGGAAAATGAATCCTATTTTGGAGTAATCTCTTGAGTGAAATTCATGTTGTTTAGGTACCTGGTCCTGCAGCTGCAGTCATGTTGGCATGCTGGAGCATTTCAACATCCCATTGACTGCAGATTGCACAACTTGGAAATGTGTTGAGATATCTCAAAACCAAACAATTTGCCAACCTGCTTTGTCTCTTTTATAAAGACTGGGGTTTTTTAGTACCTACTGCTGACTGTACACCTTTCTTTTCCTTCATTCCAGCTCCTCAGCTCCACTGTTATTAACTGAAATTTAGTGAGGAGTAGAATTTGTAGCTTTTTGTGGTGTCACACTATGCATACATGCTCCAGAAATTCAAGCAAGATACTTGCTACTTCTGTAGAGGTTGCTTCTAAAACTCAAGATACACCTTCCAAAATTATAATTATGTCAGCACTTTTGATGCACTTTGAGGTCATTTGGTTATTGTCATTGGTCATTGCATTAGAAATCAGGGATCACTGAGGTTTTGGCTGTGCCAGAATCTCAGCTGAGGAATATCATTGGAGCTCCAGTACTTCCAATTTCTTGCAGCCTGTCTTTTGCAACTGAAGATGAATTGAATCCATAAGATATGGCAGCTGGGTGCTACCACAGCAGACAGATACAAGGCAGATTTTATCTGSCATATCCTAGTTACATTTTGTTAATATGAAGAGCGAGTAGAATCCTGGTTTAGACCTTCTGCTGGTCTAAATGTAACTGAATTGTGGRAAAGCTATTGGCATTTCAACATAATAATTTAGTAGCTCCAGCCTGTCCATCGGTTATRCTGTGACAGAGATACTTTGTTAGCTTTGCAAACAGCCTCACCTATCATGACAGCTGTTCCAGTTATAAAGAAGCCTAAAGTCTGATTATTCTGTACAGTAAGAGCTCTTTTCCGACATGCTGGTAGCAAAGGGACTTGAAAAATGTTTCTTGGTTATTCTGTCACCTGTATTCACCGTCTAGTGCCAGACAGGTGTAACAGGATTCACATCTGTGAGAGAGTATCTCCTGGGCATCTTCTGGTGTGTTCATGCTGTATCTCCTGATTTTCCTGTTCAGCAGAGATGAATGGGAAGGTGACAGAGGATAAGTCTGAGGACACAGACTGTGATGGGTCATCTTTACCTGAAGATTTTTCAGAGGTAGGATGGCAAGAAGCTGGCAGATGCACTTTCAATTTGTTATTTTCCTTATTGGCATAGAAGTTGTGGAAATAACGTTACATGTCTTTTAAATGAGAACATTGTTGGTAGTAGCTTTAAATRGTGTACAAACATTTATTTTTTAAACAGCATATGATTATCACAAATTAACTGTGTAAGAGAACAAAGCATATTGTTATTTTACATTGTCCTATAAAGTCCATCAGCTTTTTTTCAAAAAGGTGGTAATAAACTACCTAGTTAATGTTACTTCAGGCATTTAATCTAAAAAATCTCCTCAATTCCTGCCCAAAGAAGGGAAGCAGTCACAATAAAAATGAATGCTGTGTAGACTTTACTGTCCAAAATGTGTGTTTGAAAGTTGTTCTCCTATCGCTTTTTGCTAGGATAAGTTCATTAGCTTGAATAACTTCCATATGTGGTTTACTGTCCATTATTGTGTGTCCTGTTTTACATCACTCAGTAGATGCCTAGGTTTTGTCTCATGTTTCAGATCAGCAGAACTCTGTCTATCCAGCACATCCTGGCTCTTGCAGCTTTCTGTCCAGTTAGTAGAGCTGAAAATCAAATCAGGAATCTGGCTCTGTGTCAACGCGCTCTAGGAGAGCCACGAGTAAAATTCTCTGAGTACGGCAGTGGAAAAGCAAGTTGGCCTAAAAAGTATAAATGATTTTGTAGAGTTTTTCCTGAAAGAAGGATGGAAATGCCTTGTTCTGTGCTCGGTGTTCATTGTAGGTGTAAATAGGTGTATGTGTCATTCAGAGGTAAAGCCCTGTCATGTTAGATATCCACAGTATAGGAATTGTGGCTTGACAGGAGGCAGAAGTTGTCACTATCAAGCTTACCTCATAAAGGGTTTCTAAGTATTAGAAACAAAAAAATGCCAACTGAGGAAAACTTAGATAACTCTACTGCTGCTGTGAGTCAGGAATTATTTTAATAGAGCTTTTTGGCCTTGTTACAGTAGAGTATCTTTCCAAGTGCTCAGTGTTCTCGTCCTCTGTTATTTTGGGTTAATGAGATGTCTAAAAGAGGAAAGTCTTTCATTACGTGCTCCTTTGAACTTAGTACCCTTCAGAAATASTCCATGTCATTGTTAATTGTTTAAAATTTGCAGTAGGTGAGTGTTGTAACTGTGTCCTTYAACATGTTTTGAAATACTTCTTTTACTAGCCAACACATGTAAATGGTTGTGAAGACTATTGTGAAGTAAAAGCTGTGCCAGAAAGGTAAGATTTCTTTTTTAGTGTTGCTTGAAAGCAAACCTGTGAAATCTGGAAGTCTGAAGTGTAATATGGTGTGATGAGAGAAAAACAACAAAAAACGAGAAACCACCTCCAAAATAAACCAAATAAAATATCTGTGCAATGCCTTGTTGAATTGTTCTCTGTCTATTCCTTACTTAAAAAGTTACAATTTGCCTGAATACTAATCAGCTTTGTGTGGTTTAGTATGCCCTACTTTTATTTGTTCCTTTGATATGTGGTTATAGCCAATAACTGGACTGTGTTCAGATGTCTCCAAATAACATAATTTGCATTGTGGTAACAACTTGGTACTTGCATGTGAAGAAAACATTCAAACAATGCTGTTTTCAGTTCAAATCTGTACAAGCTTCATTAGCGTTACATCTTCTGGTTTTAAAGCACTGCAGCTCAAGTGTAGAGTTCCAGTGCTCCATCAGTTCCCATTTGGGTGCCTGGGGCTTGTTGTTTTTTCCATGGAGTACAAAGCATATGCCTGGCCAAGTTACTAGCTATCCCTTTGAGCCRCTTTGAACTTCAGAAATTCCCAAGATTGTTTTTCCTTGTGAAATAATTTTAGTCTAAGTGAAATTTCAGTGAAACCTCCCACAAGCTTAAAAACATGCTTTTATGTTTTTAAGCTTGTGGGAGGTTTGGGGTTGACACTTGGCACAAGCAGTGACATTATGACCTAAAATACTTGATGCATTCGTCACCGTCTTCAACAAAGCTAAAAAACTTGCAATTGAAAATCGATACTCTAGTGTGCTGAATTATCTGAATGGTACAAGTCTGCTACTGGATGCTATTTAATTGCTTAGCCTTTGAAAAGTAGTTGCAGTAATAGTTATTACCAGGTTTGTGTATTCCTGGCTCTTTTTCCACTGTTACCTTTTTCAGGTTCCCTCTGGGGATGTAAAAAGGAAAAAAAAAGTTAGGTTTCTGAGATCAGTGGTATGGGTCCAGTCCAGAAACACTTTAAATAGCTATAAATTAATTTCTGGTGATTTTTTTTTTTTACTAGGTTGAAAATGTGTTGGTTATTTCTAGGTGTTCTTTCTTACTTCYATACCTTGTCCTCTTATAGATCTCCTCCACAACTTTCCTTGAGCCAAGCAGATGAGGATGAAATCACGTGGGGAAGCGACGAGCTGCCGATTGAATCGGTCAGCCAGGAACGTGTAAATAAAGGCAAGGACATTTAGCATGATCAGTGGAAAACTTGAGGATCACATTAAATAGACAGAAGTGAATTTTAAGATGTCCTGGGCATGTTTTGAGGGTGTAATGACAGGTATAATGGGAATTCTAATAGCTCAGCAATCCACTGAAAGGGATCTCCACGGCTTTGTGAATGAATGTGTGAGAGGTAATAGGAACATGTCTTGGCAACGTTGTGTCTGTAGTTGTAGAAGTGCTGGGACCAGCTGAGACACTTTCTTCCTTGGTATCTAAGTTGTAACAATATACAGGTTTGGCTGTGATGACATTGAAATATTATGTGCTTCACACACCAGCTACTCCATGCTCATATTAAGCAATACTCTATCTTGACTGTCATTCTTCCACTGCTGCTCATTGTGGCAGAGTGGAACTCTATGCAGTTTGATCGCAAGCTTTATTGGAAAAAAAGATTTGTTTCCAAGTGATGGTTGTAAGGTGTGTTATATGTATGTTGAGTATTAGTGCTGAAAACAAGTCACAGGCTGTAATATCTAAGTGGAGAGTTCTGAATTCATCCCTGTGCGCGCCCATCCATTTTTGTAGGTTATTGGGTGCAGAACCTATATTTAAAATGTATTTGAAGTTTGTTTCAATGTATTTATTGGAAGTTCAGGAGAACTCTCCCTTCKGTTCCTGGATTCATCAGGGCTGATTTTGTGTCTTACTGATTTTGTTAGTTAATTTGGTTTTGCCTGTCTAACTGAGAGAACAGCTGTGTGTTCTCTCTGGTGTATGGAGGCGTTAGAGAGAAAACAGGTAGTGCAGTGGTGAACAGCAGTGTGCAAATCCAACACTGAGCTGCAGTTCGTTTCCCTGGTTTTAGCTATTTATTTATATTTATATCAATCAGTCTCCTCCTTCTGCTAGATTTCCCCCTAGTGACAAACGAAGAGATCTCTGCACTCCCTGCTGTGAACGTGCTCCCTGGAGGCAAGTATTCAGGAGCCAAATTGAAGTCAGTGATCAGAATGTTGCGTGGATTGCTGGAACAGGGAGTCCCTTCTAAAGAGATTGAAGTGAGTAACTAYTTGTCCTTTAAAGTCCTTTTTTCCAGTATGAAACAAAAATAGAATGGCTGGATCATCACTGCCTTGAATACCACAGCTCTTTAAYTGGAAGCTCAAAAGGGACGAAAAGACTTAATACCAAAGACTTCTCTCCCTTCCCCCCACGAGCTGCTGAGAGATGAGATTGGTTGAATTCAATTCTAAAGTGTGTTTACATCATTCTTGCTTCTGGTAAATTAGCAAGTGAATATGATATTAACAGGCATAGACAAAGTAAAGGCTGTGAAATCCAGCTGCTGAATGTGAGACCAGTCTTTCCAAAGTCTTAAGTCAGCCATATTACATGATCTCTTTTTTGGAAGAGTAAGGGAAAATATTTACTGGATAATAGGTGGGGGGGTCTTTTTGTTTTATTTTCTTAGCTGTAAGAAAAGCTGTAAAAATTAGATTCCTTCCTAGGACTGCATTATTTTGCATATTCACATTAGGAWTTGATTTTTAATGATTCTTTTTGTTAATGACTTGGTAACATAACTGCTCTTAACACTTGTTACCATTCAGTACTTTCCTAATGCATGTGTAATTGCTTCTTTGCAGAACCTTCAGGAGTTAAAACCTCTGGATCAGTGTTTRATTGGACAAGCAAAGGAGAATAGGAGAAAGAACAGATATAAAAACATACTTCCTTGTAAGTCCTAACTCATTTGAAATCCACTGTTGATATTCTGTCACCACCTACACTGTCAGATGGATTAGRTCAGAAGTGAGATGGTTTGAATCCCATTCCTAGTAAGGGAAAAGTTGAAGTTAGCATTTGTAAAGCAGTTTAAGATCAGTGAGCAATATACTACTGTACTGCAGTAGGTAGGGATGGATGTTCACAGACTTTTCAGTTGTTTGAGCAGATSTCGTGTCTTAAATGGGGTATATATATGGAGCCAGACAAGGTTATTTTGGTTCTACCCATGTGAAATTGGAAAACCAAGCATGTATACTATTGTTAGTAAATTTCCTGCCATAAAATTCTGCTTATTAGGTGGCAGGTGTGTTGAGGAGAAGTAAGAACTGACAAAGGTTAGTTCTGTGTGAGAAAAATTCAACCTCAGTTTTTCAGAGGTGCTCCAGTTCAAATCATGTATCCTGCTTGTCTGCTGATTTATATTTCTTCTGTAGACATCTTCTTATTTATTCAAAGTACTGATTAGTATCCTAAATCAAGTGACTTTTTTTTTAAAAGTAAGATGTGGAAGCATCTGTGGAGAGAAGTGCTGTGTGAGTGTGTGAGGCTCAACATCTCTATTGTGTGAGGGTCTGATTGTGTGCACACGTAACATGAGGTCTTTTTGTCGTGTGGGGATTGCAGATGACACCACCAGAGTCCCTCTGGGGATTGAAGGTGGATACATCAATGCCAGCTTCATTCGCATGCCCGTGGGGAATGAGGAGTTCGTTTACATCGCATGCCAAGGACCTCTTCCTACTACTGTGGCAGATTTCTGGCAAATGGTCTGGGAACAAAACTGTACTGTGATTGCCATGATGACTCAGGAGGTCGAGGGAGAAAAGATAAAGTGTCAGCGTTACTGGCCAGATGTGCTCAATAAAACCACCATGATCAATGATAGACTACGGCTTGCTCTTGTGAGACTTCAGCAGCTGAAGGGCTTTATCATCAGAGTGCTGGAGCTCGAGGAGATTCAGGTGAGTGAATCTAATTCTGCATGCTCAGAGTTTTTTCTGAGTGTTGGCATTTTTATCCTTACACTTCTAGCTTGCCTGCTTTCACTTGCATTGTCTACATCAAGAGGTAACCCAGGGCTTCTCCTCTTTGCCCAGTGATCATCACTGGGCAGCTCTTTCTGGTTGCAGCATGTGCTACTCTGTGACCTTTATAGGAGAAGACATTTGGGCCAGGAGATAATTTCATTCTGCTAATGAGTGTCTAATTTTGGCTCCCTTTGGCCACAGAAACATATGTAGGGGTATGAAATTCACTAATAATTCAGTCTGGCTGGTTGATTGCTCTATATGATCAGCTCAGGCTGCATGATGAAACTTAGGCTATTAAATTATATACTAGTTATCTTCAGTTCAGCTCATTGTTGAATTTTATTGAATTACAGAGCACCTTCATTGGGTAAATTCCTCTTTCCTGGGACTTTGGGAACTTGACTTTTTTCTTTTTATTCTTGCCACATGCTCTATGTTGTTGTTGTTTTTAAACCTCAGACAGGTGAAGTGCGGCACATTTCCCACCTGAACTTCATCGCCTGGCCTGACCACGACACCCCTTCCCAGCCGGATGATCTGCTCACTTTCATCTCCTACATGCGGCACGTCCACAAGTCGGGACCCATCATCACCCACTGCAGTGCAGGCATTGGGAGGTCAGGGACCCTCATCTGTATAGATGTTGTTCTGGGGCTGATCAGCAGAGACCTCGATGTGAGTATCCCAGAGGACGGGCTCAGTGGTGCTGCTGGCCTGCAGGAAATGTGTTCCACTGAATCTGTTCAGTTGTTCAAAGAATGTGCCATGCTGTTGGCAGTAGCACGTTTCTTGCTTTGTTCCCTGAGCTAACCCAGTGGTTCTTGGGTTAGCTCAGGGAATCTGAAGTGTCCTCTTTGCTGACACCTCAGATGTTGCACGGACATCTTCTACCATAGCAGAGTTCTGGCATATGGCATGGCAAAAAGAGTGTGTTGCCATGATGTCTTGGGCAGCTGATGGAAGGGGTATGTAAATTAACTTTTCCAGCACAACCAGGGATATGCTGTCTAAGGTGATCCACAGGAGGGTGCTAGCTTCCTTATGTTTMTGTCCTTCGGCAGCCTGGGGTAGCAAATCTTCTGGTGAATTTCTAGAGAAGATGGGCTACATCACACTTAGCTCAGTGGAGTTTCTAAGCACCCTCTAAATGTCTAGAGTGTTATAGACCTGGGGAAGCAAAAACTGTTTTGTTCAGCTGGACCAAGGGSCTCTATTTTCTGCACACTCAGCTCCCAGTAAGGGTAAGCAAGAGGGCCTGTGTACAGAGAAAGAAAACAAGAGAAAGAGAGTGTCTGATGTAGAGCCACATCCAGACTCCCCAGAGACAGCACATGTTGGTTATGTACCAGAGAAACATAGGCTATAGACAATTAYTTGTTTCTCTACTAACGTACCTAGTTCTATTCCCTGGTTTGATGCTGGGAATGTTCCTKTTCTCTACATGTATGTCTTTTTTGAATGTTTAACTTGCTGTTTGTTTTGGTAGTTTGACATCTCGGACCTGGTGCGCACAATGCGTCTGCAGAGGCATGGAATGGTTCAGACAGAGGTGAGTCTGGATTCCCCAGGGATCCATGAAACYATCTGATGTGCCAGAGGACTTTGTGATGCACACAGACGTTGTCCTTGTGCACTGTAATGTAACATTTGTGTCACAAGAATTAAATCGGATGAGTAGCAGTATGTATTTAACATGTATAAACTTGTGCTGTTCTGCTTTGATCTGTTTAAAAAAAAAAAAAATGGTGAGTTTTTATCTTCAAAAGCATGTGTTTATAGAGGAAGTCAGCTAACCTTTTTTGGCTAAGAGTTGCATTATAAACTGAAGAGAAGACCTAACTGAAGCTGCTATGAATCACTGATACTATCAGATATCTTGAAGTCTCCTTTGGGGAGATACTCAACCAGAAGTTAAATGAATCTTTTAGGAATAATCTAGATCTAGAGCTAATTAGCTTTAGAGATGGTCATCACAAGGTCTTGTTAAAATCTGCACTTTTTCTTTGGATGGGAAGGAATTGTTAAGTCATAGTTAAAAAAAAAACCTGAAATCAAACCACTAAACTATCAGCCCCATCCCTACCTCACATGCCACTCTTCTGTCACTGAGATTAAGGTGAGAAGTTGCACTGTCAGCTGAGTTCTCTATTAGTTGGCATTGATGCAAGACCTTGAAATTCACTTGCTGTCTTCRTTTCTACTTACATAAAGTACTTATTCTCCTTTTGGTGGTTTTGGTGTGAAAGGAGGATAGATGTCCCATATAAAAATATATCTTCAGTGGCAGAGGAGTGTCTGTGTTTAAGTTGAGGTTGCATGTTTCTCCACTGTGGCCTTTTTGGTTTGGGGGGTTTTTTTGGTTTTCCTTGGGATTTGTTGTTGTTTATTGTTATTTAATAGTGTAATTAATAATAGTGTAATTGAAATCAAGTGCTGTGCAACTGTGAAGTGCACAAGAGCATTTAGGTGGTGCAAGCATTTTTCATGTTCTGTAATTTCCTTTCCCTTGCAGGATCAGTACATTTTCTGCTATCAAGTTGTCCTTTATGTCCTGAATCATCTCCAACATGAAGAACAACAGACAGACAAATGAAATACTGAAGGAGAAGTGCTCTTAAAATAAGGAGGCAAGGAGGTCAAGAGGCTGTCGAGCATTTTATTTGTTCTGCCAATAGTTTTCTAATCCCTTTCTTCAGTTGCTGTCAAATATCTTTTCTATAAAGTTTTTCCATCATTCCAAATAAGATATATAGTTATAAGGGAAAGGGATAGCTCAAGCAATACCACTAATGTCTTCAACCCCATGGATGCACATGTGAGATTTTTGTATAACGATATTTAATAAAGCTGCATTTTTTGCAGCTTCCTTAATATGTCATAAAATACTGAAATAAAAATATTTTAATTAAAAAAAAAGTAAAGAAGAAGAAAAAAGTAATCCTATAGTACTTCTGCAGATCTGCAAATGTTTTGGGGTATTTGTTTCTTACAGGGTGGGGCAGTGGGAGGGATGAAGCAGTGTTTTTATCCTGGCAAACTTTATTACAAAGACATTTTCCTAGTCTCTTTTGAAAACTTGTTTATGGCACAGAATTTTTGCCCTTCTAGTACAATTACAGCTATTTTAAAGAGGTATCTTGAAATCAGCATTTAAGGTTTAAGAGATGCCTGTTAGCATAAGGATAGTAGTGAATGTTAACTGTATCACAGTTAATAATGTTTACTTCGTAGAATTTCATGTATATATTTATATACTTTTACACAMAAAAAAAGTTGAATTATTGGGTGTCTAACCTTATAATTGATTAGGCATCTCCACTTTGTAAATAAAAAATATACCTAATGTACACTTACCAGTGGGTCTGGGTATTCTTGTGTCCTTGTGACTGATTTTTCTTGGCCTTACATGGCATCATTCATTGTGATTACTGCCCTTCTTAAGAAGTGCAACAGGAGGGCTGTGCACATTTTAAATTTGCAGTGTCCTTCTGTTCTTCAGTATTATAGAAAATTCTATGGGAACCTTTGATGGTGAATAAATGCCATCAGCCAACACATCAGCCTCCAGTGGTCATTCGAGGGTTTGGGGAATATTCCTGTCCCAGGAATCCTTGCCAGAACTGAAGCTTTTGACTCGTGCTGTCAGGAAGGGYCTAAGATTACTAATTTAACAGCATTCTGCATTGAAGTGGTGGAAATAAGTTCAGAGGCTTGTTATTATTCAAGGTTTTGACTTTTCAAAATAGTAGCCCACAGTGTTCCAGTGTCCCAAAACTGAAACATCACAGTCTTGGAATAGCATGACTTAAAAAGGAAAAGAGCCTTTTTCACTTGTCACAGTAATACTGTGGTTTTTATTCCCTCCAGCATAACAGAAAAATTGTGCATTTTTCAGAGCAGCCTAGTTTGAGGAAGAAAAATTAATTCTGTGTAGATAGAAGYAGAGGCAGATTGATTGCCATGTTGGCAGGATACCTGTATGAGGGAGCTTTAAGTTGAAGACAGAAGATTTTCAGGACAACAGTTGTCAATGGGCAAAGTAAGTAAATGCAGCTAATTGATACACTGCTGCTGCTTTAATAAAAAGAGTGAGTTCAGAGGATTTGTGCATGTCTGAGTTTTAGAAACAAAACAAAATTTTATGGTAACTAGACAGTACAGTTAAGGCAATTAAATTCTTCTTTTAAATATTTTCAGATACATGTCAAACAGTGTAGAAACAGGAACAGACTTTKGTATAGTATGCTACATGAAGCCAAGTACAGCACAATGTTTGCATCAGATTACATCTTCTGGGAAACACAAGTCAGTAAAAGATTCCAGGATTTTCTGCTTGTCCTCACAGAAATGATGATCTATGGTATGGTGTGTTATACCCAATTTCCTTTTAATGATGGACACATAGAAAAGCAGAGGATAACTAACTTGACCTAACTGCCCCTTCCTCAGAAAAAGGACTCACACACAAACAAAAAAAGGAGAGACACACACACGAAAGAAAAGGAAACAAAGGAAACACACCCATACCTCCCCTCCATTCAGTTTCTCAGATGATTACCCTTGGAAGGTGAGCACATGATTAGTGAGTAAGTAGACCTGTCTATTCACCCTACTAATATTTAAGTATTGTACTGGACTGCAGCCCCAGAAGTCCATCTGGGAAACACAGCTAGCCGTACTCGCATATTAGCTAATTTAATTATTTTTAAGAAACTGGAGATCTTGTGGAGCATAGCATCTTTGAACAAAAAGCGGTAAATGTATCCCTTCTATATCTGCCTTCAGTCTCTTCAATCCATCTGGAATTGTCCTTCCCAGTACCATCAGTATGTAGCTGAAAACAAGGTCGAGCAGGAATAATGTGGAGTTCCTACACTGAAGTTTTCTCGGCCACATTCCTGATTACCCTGTCTTCATGATAAAACAGGTAGACCCCAGTGGGGAAGCATTGAGGTGTTCCTAGAGTCATGCATATATGGTGAAAGGTGGCATTGGCCTCTTTTGAGAAGTGGTCTGAATTTCTTTGACGTTTTGTCTCAACACTGAGGAATAGAATATCAAAGAAACATTGAATGCTCACTAGTCTTAACACTGGAAGGTTGTCTGTTTTCTGCTAAGCAGGTGGAACTTCCCATCTGTGACACTTGATATGATTGCTTTGGTTGAAATAGACCCCACAGGTCAAAACTCAGTACAAAAAAATGGATGTGCTTATGCAGTGTGATTACTTAAATTAGGTTTCTGTGTGAAATCCGGTTGGAAATATGCACCAATGCTTATCTTTTTCTCATCTTCTTCTCCAAAGGATTAGATTGCTTAAAACTTTTATGCCCCATGTGAAGAAATGAGAAGTAAGATTAAGTCTAGTTCCTTGAATGGAAAAAATGCTGTTTGCTTTCTTAGTATGATGACTGTATGATTTGCARGGGAAAAAAAATCTTGACTGGCTTTTTTTTTAGAGCTGTGATGCCTTGCTGAGTAAGCATCCAGGACATGCTCCAGCTGAAAGGGATTTTCCTTTTTATAGGTATCTGATTTTTAGCAGGAAGTTTACCAGACTAGGGAAAAAACTGATATATAATCCATTATGGTTCTAATTAAAGAACTGACCCTGTGTGTTAACCCAAGAGGGAAAGGATCCTTTTGTTTTTCCAACCAGAATTAGCTGACAGAAGCACATAAGCTTTGCCACATAAGCAGGCCTGTGCCATTAGTAGTTTGTCATATCTTTTTTTTTTTTGCTGGTCTTTGCCTGCAAGACAAGGGCAACAATCTACAAAGGAGGAATTCCAATTGTTTTAAGGGTTCATTACTGTTGCTCCTTGAATGCTTCTAAAGCAGCCTCTTTTCCTTACAACTTAAGTCCTTCTCAAACTGGGTGTCTGTGGAAAAAAAGAACTTCAAAACTTCCTGGGTGGTGGACTACGTGGTAGCAAAGGTGTTCTGTAGTGACTCTGCAGGTGTGGCAGAGGCCAGTGGACTACCCAACCCTGCAAACCTCTTAGATGAAGACTCAAGATAATAGTTGAGCCAGGATAAGTAGTGCACCTTGTTAATAACAGTGTAGAAGAAAATTTTAGTCTTAAGCTGTGCAGGTTAAAAAACTGGCAGACTTGCAGGTGATAAAATACTTACACAGTGCTTCTGACTTCTCCATGTTGAAAAAAAAACCAAACAAAACAAACAAGAAAACAACTTCTCTTCCACTGAGAAACCAACGCAGCTTGGCTCCTTGTGCCTTCTCAGTATTTCTCACTTGTGTGAGCCCACTTTTAAATACACGTGACGTCTGTGATGTCTTTTCTGCAGGGGTGCAGAAACCTGTGAGCTGAGGGCCAAATTCTGTTAATGAAGTGGAAGGCAGTTGCTGACATTCGAGAATGTGAGCCATCATCTGGATGGAAGCTTGAATTTGTGGCATCTGCTGATGGACAAGTCAGGACACTACTTGGGGCAAACATCAAACRGTTTGTGGATGTCGGCACAGCTGAAGTGGAGAATCTGTTCTTGTGCTGCCTTCTTAGTGCATTGATCTCAGCCAGCTGAGGGGTAAACTYAGGGAGATGTTACTCAGCATTTAAGCTGCTTTGAGAGGACAGGGTGGTAAGGGCTCTGAGTACTAAGAGCACTCGTTCACCAAATATTGATTCACTGAATGACACTCACCTGGCAAATGAAACAAATGAATGAGCCAGCAGAGAAGAAAAAGCCAACTCAAAACTGGGAAAGAAGATGCTGACAAAAAAAGTGACTGATATAAATAAATGCTTTATTGGATATACTGAMAAGATAGTAAAGAGTGGAATCACGAATGCACAGTGAGATAACAAGCTCCCGTGGCCCATAGTTCTAAGTAGTGTTTGCTGCAGAACTGGAGCGCAGCCACTGAACCAGAATTGGAGATTAAATTTCTGGATTCCATCTTTTGGAAAATTCATTCTGGAGTTCTCACTGAATTTCAACAGTAACCTGTCCAGTGGAGTGTTGACCGATGGTGTTATACTGGACAATGGTGAATGTATCACGTTTTCTGGGCATTGGTGTGTTTTTCAGAAGAATTTGTGGAGTGGGATGTTTCCCACCAACCTCTCCCATGAGARAGCTAGGATGAAAATGTCCATCTGTGTCTGAAATTTTGGCCTATGTAGATCTCTTGCAGACACACATCTTGGTCCATCCAATTCATGTCAGCTTCTGATAAAATTGATAGTAGCCATCATGGAAAGTCTTGTGTTGCTGTGGACACTGGTGACTGAATTTCCACTGCTGCTTTGGTTAAACAAACAAAAAAAAAAAAGCAGAACACCACCTCCTGTGGCTAGCATTCAGACCTCAATTTGAACATCACTTGTTGGGCTTAATTTCTGGTGATTTATGTTGGCCAGTGCAGTGGGCTCTGTGGGGAACTTTGCTTCTTAATGAGATGTTAGAGAAGGGGTGGTTGGTTTTGTTTTAATGAAGTCGTGGAAAGATCTTGCTGGCTAAGAGAATGTGGCTTGAAGGATAATTCATTGGACTGGGAGCAGATTTAATTGCTAATTTCCTCAAGTGTGCTCTAGGAAATGGATTTCATCTTCTTTGTTGTACTGTGATGACCTCCATAGACAAAAATTTTCTCTGTTTTCTCTGATAGGACTCTGACTGTGACTTCAGTACGATAGCCAGATTCCCAAACAAAGTATTATCTCTAAACAAGTTAACTTGGTCACTGAAGTAGCCTGGTATTCAGTAACAAGGAGCTTTGTATGGTCTAATTTGCCTTCTCAGCTCTCTTTAAAGCCAAATTGGATATTTCTGCACTGTCCTCAAGAACAAATACACTGGGATATCCCATTAAAAAATGCACAGCTTGTCATACAACTGTCTTTTCATATGTGTTCGTAATTCCTTGCTGGAATCTCTGCTCACAGCAGCAGACTATCCCTGTGTGTTGTGCAGTATGTGGTGACGTGACCATCTATGATCAGGTCATCACACGGAGAACTGGCAGACTCTCTGTGTGCTTCAAAATGTATTCCATGTCCCTGACTAATTCTGCAAGCCCAAATGCAGCTGCTAGTCATGTGGCCAGAAGACATTCCCATTCCTCTTTGTCCTGTTATCTCCTTTTGCTACAACTCTCCATTCCAACTCCTGGAACATTGTGCCTTCGACAAAGGGTAAATCTCACAGAGTGCTGAGATAAGCCTTTGCTCCAGCCACTGCTTTCTTCAAAAGTGGAAGGTTACATTGCAAACAGCAAAAATAAGTCTGAATGTATAGTTAATAACCTGCCTTAGTATATAGATTTAATTAAAGAAGGTATGCAAAGGAGTTCCGGGGKTTTGATTTCCCATTTCCCCAGTACTGCATGAGTCTGTTCTGCCTTCKGCTGTGCATGCTGTGGTTGTCATTGCAAGGAGCAGATCATTCATGAAGAACAGTCAATACCTCAAGTTATTGTTCTTGCCCTGAAGTCTTGTCAGAGGTGGAAGTCACAGCTTCACCAGAGGAGCTTGGTTTTGGTTCCACCTCTACASAGTTGAGGGTTCAGGCCAAGCCCACTGAAATTGGAGTGTGCTGAGCATTTGGTGTGTAACAATTCTTTGTCTCCYTGAGGTGGGTAAGCCAAATTTGATGTGCTGAGCAAGCCTGCYGTAACCTTTTGGAAGCTGGACAGGGTTAGAGGATAAAGCAAGGAAGTTCTTGGCTGTGCATTGTAGAATGGGGTYGCTTTCTCCACAGCTCCTTTGGCACCTGGCAAGGAAATAAATTTCCTCCTTCCAAACACTTGCGTGTTTACAAATAACCTGGCCTGAAGTGGTCAAGTTTGGGGAGTGCAGCAGAACTTTTCTTGCATTTCCTTGTGTCTCCTGTGTGCAGCGTTCTGTGCGATAGAGAAGGAAGACAGCCCATAGGGTATGGTCACCACAGTTGTGCATTTCCTGTGTTCAAATCTGTCTTTGCATTCTGCCTTGTTCAGTACAGTCTTAGTATGTGACAAGGCRTGTTTTTAAGTTCGTTCTCTAACAATGAATCATAATGTCTCACAGACCAGTGACCTCTGACTTGGTAATTAAAATAACTGGTCTGGGTCTCCTTTTGATRCATCCAGGAGAAAAATATTCATTTACACAAAATGCAATGATAAAGTAAGAACAAGCCCATATATCCCCTTTAGTGTCTTTAACAGGTGCTGAATGCTCTGAAGCAGAGGTGCCACTGCTTGGTATCTCCTAAAGCTGGGTGTTGGTACAATGACACAAAGACAGTGTTCCCAGTTCTGCTGTGGAAAGRTAATCAGGCTGATGCTACAGATAATAATGGAGTGAGTGGCTATCAGGAGGCATTTCCTCAATGGTAGTGCTCCTAGGAACTGCCAGTCTTCCCATCAGCACAATCTCTTCSTGTTACCCAGTCCCATAATGGAAACAATTCCTGAAGCACCTGGAAGCTACCTGCTTGGCTTTTCTCAGAGAATCATAAAGCACTAGCAAGCGATGTYAGATTTAGGTAGGAGTTATATGAGCCATGCAAGGTTGTCCATTCGTGTGATAATTGTTCTGCATTCATCCCCTTTCTGTAACGTGCTTTTCCATGCACAACTGCATTTTTTCCCAGCAAAGCCTAAATTTTGTTTTGTTTGTTTCAAATCCCTGTATCGCTGTAAGCATTCAGCAGTTCTGGCTGCTCTGATTAAGTCCTTACCAYGACTGTTTTGTGCTCCCAGCAGCCCAGGCTACTTGCCTTGGGCCTTCTGGTCCCAGGACTTTGGAGATAAGCTYCCTGTCTAGTGATGTGTAGCCTTGGCACGGTGATGGTTGCGTTAGAAATGACCATTATCTCAGGGCGGGATTCAACAGGAACATTTGCCTCAGTGGGATTTGTGTGTCCAGCCACATGGGTGTACTAGTAGGAAGGGCTGCCTTATTTACTTCAAGAACAATTACCACCTTCTCCCCCAAACCACTTTATCCTTCTTCTTTCTCTTTTTGTTATTCTCTTGAGGGAGAGACATTATTTACATGTCTTTTGTTTGACCAGTGATTTGATGGTTTATAGCACATGAGGATAATGCCATGTTCAGAACTTGTTTTCTGGATTTGGGCATCATACCAGAGGCTTCTAGAGATACAAAAACCTTCTTTTGCACTCCAAGGTTATGGAACTGGGCAGAAAACAAGTACGAGGAAGGGAAGCACATAGGTACCTTATCATTCAAGACCTCCTGGCTCCCCTAGCACAATTTATTGTGCAGTCTGACTGTGTCGTGTTGTCCAGTTRTCTCATTCACTTAATTTGTTGGGATTTGCCAGTGTTCTTGGCCCTAGGTAAGAACACAAATCAGCACCTGCCTTGAGAAATTTTTCATGTTATGTATGTGGAGAGGTAGATTATATTACATACCAGTCAGTTAGTTTTTGTAAAAATTCACCTTCGGGCCCAAAGGRGCTCTATGGTTTGAAAGCATGGCTGAAAAAGGTGAATGGAAAGAGGTGGGTTCTACAAAGGGCATTTCAAAAGTAGTAGAATAATCCCCTTCCTCTGGAACATAAAGTTGCCTCACTCACTGTGTATGAATCAGCTCATCCAGGAGAGGAATCCAAGAGGGCATTGTGCCAAGCAATCATAATTCTAACAAAGTCCTTAGGAAGGGTCTAGTCAAAGTGTAATGTTTATTTTAAAACATCCTCTGTCTAGCTCTTACCTTGGTCTTTCAAGCAGCTTCTGTGACCTTACACTTGTCCTTGTTGAACATCATAAGGTTCATGTTAGCCCAAGTTACCCGTAATACCCCCTCTTCCAGCCTGTCCAGGTCTTCCTGCAGGGTGGGTCTCCCTTCTGAAGTGCCTGTTTCCCCACTTGGCAAACTTCATCAGGGYGCACTTGATCCCATCATCCAGATCACTTGTGAAGATAGTGAACAGCCCTGAGCCCAGTAWRGATCCCTGGGGGACCCCACTCGTGACAAGTCACCAGTCTGAAAAGGAGCTGGTTACCAGCACCCTCTGGGTGCCTCCTGCCAGCCAGTTCCCCATCCACTGCACAGACCACTTGTCTAGTCCCTAACGTGTCCTTTTCCTGAGGAGGAAGCTGTAGGAAACAATATCAAAAGCCCTGGAGTATCCAGGTTGACACKGTACGCTTCCCGCCCCACTTGGACCGACTAATTACTTTGCCATAGAAAGTGATCAGCTCTGTCCAGCACAATTTGCCCTYGGTGAATTCATGCTGGCTTTTCCCAATCACCTGCTTAATTTTTCCTGTAATAGCCCCCAGGAGGATTTCTTCAGTAACTTTCCCAGGAACTGAAATATAACTTGGTTGCAAAAGCATTTGTAACTTTGGGAAGTATGTGAGGTTAATAATGCCCACGCAACCACAAATCCRTGGGGTGTCAGTGTGGTTGAAAACCTGGCCCTGTCACAGGCATTTGCCAAACTTGTAGATTGTTTAGTGAAATCCAGATTTTACTGCTGGCTGCTCACATGCTTTCTAGCTGTGTTGAGTTGGCAGCAGAGCAGGCTGCCCCCACACCCTGTTCAGTCACATGTGAGTGTGTATCTCCATCTGCCTGTGTTTATACAGTGTGAGGGCCATGCTTTGGCTGAGGAACACTCTCTTTCTGTGGCTTGCAGAATGGTCCCTCACCTGGTGTTAAAGCCATGACCTAGAGGTCAGCTGCTTCATCTAATCATCAGTGCATCTGTGCTCCTGTTTAATATCAGTTGCCCTAAGTGGGCTTGTTTACAAGGCTTCACATAAAGCTCCTGTAGCCTGGACCCCTGCCAGAAATCATTTTTCTCCCTCAGGAGTGTGAGATGCTGCAAATGAATGCCACAAATTGAAATGTAAACATTTTCCATCCCATTTCTTCCTGATGGAGACCTTTTGCTTCTGCTGAGGTGATCTTGCACTTAATTAATCAAGGCTTGCTTACTATCTCTTTGTGTTTCCAGGCAGGATTCTTTTCTTCCAAAGTCTTTGTAGAACGCACCTGCACAGGACACCCATGGGCCAGGCCAGGCCTCTTGACAATGATTTTGATGCCATCAGTTCTGGATGCGCTTTGCTTTATCTACTCTTCTGTGAACTAAAGACAAGTTTGGGGCAGACAGGATGGTGAGAAATAGGTGTTGGACATAGTGAGTGAACAGCATTGTAGGAGTGTGAGTTCACCTCCTTGGCATGGACCAAAGCAAGGGTTTGGGTTTTTTTAGATTTTTTTTTTTTCTGTGATGAGCCAAAATGGTGGCAGTTGTGTAGCTGCTAAATCTTAGCTGTGTCTGAGGGCCCTGCTATGTGGAACTGCTGATACAGGGACATGAGGAGCTCAATCTCTTGCAGTAATTGCTACAAGATCCTTCCCTTTCTCTTTCCTCCTTGCTTCCTGAACACTGCTGCTTTGAGTTTTTGTCCAGTGTTCCCTTTTAATCTATAGCTGTCTTTTTAACATTTGTTTTTTCTCTTCTCTCCTTCCCCTTTTCATGAATGTCGACATTCATTAGAGGTCTATTTTGTTGTCTAAATGGTACATTTATTCTTAAAATTGAACAAAATATCCTGGACCATGTAGCAGTGGCCTGGTTTGTCGTGCTCTTGGCCAAGCCTGAAGTTCTCTTTAAGAGCTGACCTGAAATGCAGCATCACTGCTGGGGGGAAGGGAAAAATGGATCTCTTGGTTCTCCCATTCTTAGCTGCATATGATCCATGTGTTTGGGTCATATATGTTTAGGAACACTGCAGTGACTGCCAGTTGGACATTCCAGGCTCTGTGTGTAGCGTGTCCCTGAAGATCACGACCCAGTCTCCCTGATCCAGTTGCAGTTTAGTTCCCTGTGTGGAATGCTGAAGAACTCAGCAGAGATTCTGGCTTTGGCAGCTGCCAGTCCTTTGAAAAACCTGCTGTGGGAGCCAACRTCAAATGGCAGCTTCTACTGCCTTGCAGTTCCAGACAGATGATTGCTAAAGGTATTCTGTTGTTCCTTGACAGTTAAGGCAAATTTCTCCAAATGTTCATTATGATCTACTAATGAGCATGTGTGGCTCTAACAGRTCTCTCTGAAACCAACAGAAGTGTTTACAGGAGCATTTCCAGCAAGCTTTTCCTGAGCTCAGTTTCTTGAACTGTGTGTTTGATGCAAAGGCTGTGCCTCAGCCTGTAGGTATTGGGAATTGTGTGTGGAGAAAGCTGTCAACCTAGTGAACATCAAACATTCAAATGATTTGCTGCCTCCGGTAAGCAATCTGTTCTTTAGGGTCTGTCTAACCTTCCTGTTGTGTGGTATTTCACTGAACATGATCACAATTGAAAGATGATTTAGACAGCTAGGGAGAATTCAGGGATTCACACAACTCTGAAAATATCTGTGGGAGTGTTGGGGGCTAGTATTGTGTACCTTTCAGTTTCGCAGTTCAAAATCATTTCGGAGAGTTAATTTAAAATGGAGAGTTCGGATGTAACACACACACTCACAAACCTAGATGCAGAGCGTGTGCCCACAAACACACATCGACAGAGAAAATAAACATTTAGATTTAATTTTTTGTTCATTTTAGCAGCTAGTGGAATGACTTGCTGCTTTAGAAACTGAAGATTTTTCATGTTTGCTTGCTTGACTTTCCCTTTTTCCCACTGTTAACTCCAAGGAAGCATGTTCTGGGTTGATCTTTGTGACTGTTGAAACAAAGCTTGGGTGGCATCTACTGAGTACAATGTGCTGCTCTTTTGTAAAAGAGGTGTTGAATATCTGGTTTTTCTCTTCTAGAGAAGCTGACCCAAATTGCGCCTTTGTGATGGAACCTACAGACAACCAGAACAGCAGCAATAGTTAGGAATTAATTTGATGTAATCTTGGTTTCCCAGGTGCACTGACAAATGTCGAGATTGTTTCAACAAAATAATCCCCCCTGCAATGCAAGAATCATAATCACTGAGTGGGAGAAGAAGAGTTTCAAATCTAACATGATGTCTTTTACCAAGCAATTGGTGCCTTTTTTAACCTGAATCTGTCGGGAAATGATCAGTGTTGGGCACTGGGTCTCAGTGGGACCCTCATAGTGCTTAGGGTACAGTGCTTGCAGGTACAATTCTTTGGAACATTGCACAATGAGGGTTTTACACAATTTAACTTGCAAAATTTATTATTCTGTCCCTGCCCCTCCCAGGATAGTTTTTATGCAGTTCCCATTTCTTTCTCATTTAGACCTTTTCAACTGTCAGTGTGCTTTGCCCTCATACCACATGATAYACATGCCATCCTGAGGCATGAAAGGCAGGGATCAGTGCAAAATGACATTAAGGGGGGAGTCATGGACTGACAAAGATACTGTGAAGACACCCAAACTCTCTACAGCACGTCCCCTGCTATCACTCTCCAAAGTACATCTAACTTTTTTTTTTTTTGGCAATACATCTGCAAGGAATGAACCTTAACTTGTGAAAGTTCATACTTGTTATGGAACATTTTAAGGCATTCTGAGTGACTAGTGAGTAATGCCAAGTAAGATGATGGAAATTGCTCCTGTTGGCTGCCAAAAGCTAGTAGGGTGCAGCCTTTAGTGCAGTCTGGTGCCTGGGAGAAGGCGGTTTCTTTTTAAAATCTGTTTTCTTCAATTTAGATATTGAAAGATGAAGGGTTGTTTTCCTTTCTCTTCTCAGAAAAGTTTGATTCCTAACATCTGTAGAGCAACTACTTGCATAACAGACTGCACCCAAGTTAGTCTTCTGTTGTCAAAGTCAACATATCCTTTTGGTTGTATTCTTCCCTACCCTTTTTTTCAGTGTTGTGCTCAGCTGTGTTCCTTTCCTTTGCCCTGCAGCTCCTTTACCCTCACTGTAGCAACGTTGAGTGGGTTAGACCCAGTGAAATCCTAGTGCTTTTCAGGATTTGCCCAGCCAGGATATGCTTCTGGCAGTTGATTCTGGAAAGTGCTAAGGTTAAGGAGGTGCAATAAAACAAGTCTAGGGAAGCACTTTGCTGAATCAGAGTTAACACAGTTTTGCTGCCTCAGCGTTCTTCAGACTTGTCAGTGCTCACAGCTTCATTTACCTTGTTGAACTGGTTTTTATGTGTGCTTGCCTGCATGGGTTTCTGAATTTTGCTTGCTTTCCAGCTGTATTTTGGAGGCAAGAGTTTGAGGATAAGATTAACCAACTCTTTTTCTCCAAGTATGTGGAACCCTTGAAATCCTGTGCATTATGGTTTGTRGCTTGTGCTTTACAGCAGCAAGGTATGTATTTGTTGTGTGGCCACTTCCTTGCCTACTGGTGGGGAGAGACACAAGAGAATCAAGCCCTCGGCAGGTTTGTGTAGGGTTTGGGATTGCCAGAACACAAGCAACTCTGCAGGTGTGCAGCCTCTGACTCTCTGTAGAGGTAGCAGAGAGATGCAAGGCAGAAGGGAGCAGCCAGGGAGGTCGGTGGGGCTCAGAGGTTACAGATTGTTCTGCCGGGCCGGGGCAGCAGAGCCTTTATGGAGCACGGTCCTTGCCTTCTGACCTGCTGCAGAAGTGCCCTTTGCAAATGAAAAGGCCACCCACGGCTGCCTTGGGCCGGGAAACACAATATCCATTGGACCCTTTTCACCTCCAAATGTGAAGGACTCATCAGTGGCAATAAATGGCAGCCTAAGATGGATTTCTTGTCAGGAGAGCTGGGAGAACACATTTTAATTAAAGGACAGCAGTGGCTCTTGAACAGTGAASGTAAGGGGGTGTGTCTGTTTAAAAACCAAATGCAGTGCTGTGCAATGTGATGTTTTGAAAAGCCTGGTAAGGGCATGAATTTGACCTATTTCTGTGTATAAACAAATACATGTTTTACCTTACAGCCAATATATTTCAGGAAGGCTTACTGACTATGTATTTAATATAATGATTTTACTATTGCTTGCTATCTATTCCTTCATCATTGGTACTCCATGCTTGATTAAYTGTTTCACAATGCCATAAGCTTCTGGCACTTGTCCCACAAACTTAATGAATTATCATACATTTATTAGTATAATGTGATGTTCCATTTTTTTTCTGGAGTTAAGGGATGCTGCATTCCCCATCGTGAACCAACGCTCGGGTATGGCCAGCATTGTTACTGGTGAGCAAAGAGATATCCATCTTCCTTCTGCAGGAGTGCCAGACCCTGCTGTAGAAGCTGTAGGTAACTKTTTTGTCAGTGTATCAGCATCTGCACCTTATCTGGAAATAATGTTGTTTTGTGCTTGAAACTTCTGAGTCTTTTTTTGTCTTGTAATATCAGCTTCCTTCTGGACAACATGTCCAGATACAGGCAGGTCTATAGGCAGGTGAGAAGGTGCTGTGTACTTAAAAGAAGCATCACGTACCCAAGGCCTGTGCTTTACCACTGATGGCTGATGTCAGTAGTCTGGCCTTTTCCGGAGTTCAAAATAAAGTAACAATGGCATCCAGGCTGCCTGCACACCTTTGTTTTTTTTGGTTGGATTTGCATTTCTATGAAGTGTTTAAATCACAAGCTTCACCTCTGGAGAACTCCATTCTCATCAAACACGTAGGTAGATACGAATGGGTCTTCTAATCTTAAAATGTTCATAGAMAACTTAGATGCAGTTTGGAATTATGATCACCTGTAGGAAGCTTTTCCTGATAGGTTTTTGAGACGGATAGCTCAGTACTGCATTTCTGAGGTTATGATGATGAGCTAAAGACTACAAAGAGCTTATTTTAATGATTTGTTTTGTTTGCATTTTACTTAAGG
Source organism: Amblyornis subalaris (assembly GCA_018881555.1). Lineage (NCBI taxonomy): Eukaryota > Metazoa > Chordata > Aves > Passeriformes > Ptilonorhynchidae > Amblyornis > Amblyornis subalaris. Next base: position 9,917,679 of record JACAXG010000007.1, on the reverse strand, counting down.
GAGACRTTTTCGTTCATTTACAGTACATCTTACAAAGACAACGACTGAGAAAGGGGAAACTTGTATCCATGATCAGTGAATAAAAACAGGTGAGAAAAGCTGCAGTCTGCTGATTTTGGATACAAACGTGAGGGAGGAGTCAACAGGTAACAGGACATATTCTGACAGAAAGCTTTCTTTGGGGAAACACTGATTTGTCAGGCTTGATTTGTCAGACGCACTTGAACAAGTACTTCTCAAGGAGGGCAGGTGGAAAACTGCAAGAAACTTTGGATGGAAGCAACCATTTTTTTTTTTCCTGGAGAAAGCTCAGCTGTGGTGGCAAGTCTGTAGAATATATTTTTTCCATTATCTTTTGTTCTGCCTGAAAGAGCCGATATAAATTTTATTTAMTCTTCAGGGAGATAGCTCAGACTCGAGATTCCCATAAAGGTTATCAGGTATAAACTCTTCTCCTGGTATCTGCTGAGTACTTTAGACAAGTTGTGCTTTAAGCCAGAAGATCAGGAGGAACATAATGTTGTTGCAGTGTTGGCAGAAACCTTAGCCATATATATATATATATGTATGTATATTTGGAGACAGGCTGAAGGGATCTTGGATAAATGTTTAAATGTTTTTTGCCTGCTGAATGCTTGGTTAGTTCCTGGTTGAAAGCAGTTGCAGGAGTAGTTTGTTTTCATAATTGTGCCAAGAAACATCCAGAGCAAAGGACAGGTATTGCTGCCTTCTGAGTGAGTCTACAAACCGCGGTCAGGACCAGAGCCCAGCAGAAATTGCATAACCAGCTATACATATATATATATATATATATATATATATATATATAAAACAACCCTTTCCCCAAAGGTTTCTTAGCCTGCAATTCCAAGTCTGGGTATAGCAGCGTGCTCAGGATTTCCTTTGCTACGTCTGAGTGGACACCTGGGATTCGTGTTTGCAGCTGGCTTCTGCGTTTGCTTTGAAAAATTTGAAACTTCTGAAATTTTGAAAATTTTGAGCCTTTTCCTTTTGTTTTTCTAAAAACCAAAACCTCCCAAACAAATAATAATAATAATAATAATAATAATAATAATAATAATAATTTTAAAAAGGAAAAAAAAACCCAAACAAACAACGAAAACAGACACCGCAGGAGCACCCGCGGGGCTGTGGCGGGGGGCAGGGTCCGGATCGCGGAGCAGCACCGGCCCGTCCCGCTCGCCCCGTGCCCTTTCGCCCCGCTCCCGGCAGGCAGCGCCTCAGGAGAGGTCCCGGGCAGGGCACGGCCCTCCCGCCGCCCGCCCGGGCAGAGGCCGGGCCGTACCACGAGCGCTCGGCCGGGCAGGGGGAGGCGGGCGCGGGGCGGGCGCGGGGGCCGCGCTGCCGCAGGTCCCGCCGCCCCGGGCGCCGCGGGGACACCGGGCGGAGGCGCGGCCCCGGCGGACGGCGGCGCTCGGCCCCGGCGGCTGCSGGCCGGAGCGGGGCCGTCCCGCTGGGCCGGGCGGGCCCCCCTCCCTGCCGGCGGCCGGGGGAGGGCCGGGCGCCCGGATGTCGATCAAAATGAGCGAGCCCCAGCCCTGCGCCGGCCGCCCGGGCGGGGGGAGCCGCGGCGCGGCGGCACCGGCGGGGAGGCGGCCGGCACATGGGACGGCAGGCTTTGGCAGCGGGGTAGAGCCTGGACAGCTGCGGAGGGAGCTCATGGATAGAGGACGCTTGGCAGGATAACCCCGCGATGGCTGCCCAGTCGAGGTACGGCATTAAATAACTTTGGTCGCGCCCGGTGCATCCCGCTGAGGGCTGCTCGCAGTTAGTGATGCCTTGGCTCCTTCTCAGGCACGGTTGGCTGCAGGTTTTCACCCCGCGCCCCGGCTAGGTTTTGTCCGTGTGTTTTGTTCACCGAAGTGCCCTCTCCCTCTTCCCAGCGTAAACTTTCTTCCAGCAGGAAAAACAAGGTCTTAATTGCTYCCCCTCAAGTCTCTCCCAGTCCAACAAGTTAAAAGCTCCTGGAAACTGCTTTCCCTCTCCCCCCTGGACTTGTCCGTTTAAAAGCTCTTTGAAACTCATTTTCTTCTCCGCTCTAGACGTGTCTCGTGTTGGTTTGTTTGTGTTCCCCTGTACCCARCGTGGCGTGAGCAGGTTTCTGTCAGTGCTTACGGCAGGGTTTTCGGAGGTGGGGACTGGTTTCTGTTCGGCCGGATCGCAGAGCTGGCCGTGCGCAATGGAAGCAGGTTACTGGATAAGTGGGAGGATAGAAAATGGTTACAGAGAAGAGTAGGAAAAAGAGTTACTTAGTTGCTGTCAGGGAACAAAATTCAAGCCAAACCACCAATCTTGACTAAATACTTTTCAGCTGTGGTGTTGAAGAAGCAGCATTTTGCCTGCGCTCGGGGGAGTGTCCTGCCTAAAGTAAATTTCACACTCAGCATGGGGGAGGCAGCTTTTCTTAAGTAGTAGTACTTGATGGAGCAGTGCTATTTAAGGTACCTGTTAAATGCCTTTTAGCGTTTACGATGCTTTAATGGGTATTTCAGAAATGCCAAAGAGAGAAATTCATTTTTGCTCTTCAGTCCCCCACCAAACAGCCACCCTTGCTCCCCTTTCCTGCAGCCAGGGAAAAGAAAAGAATTAAAAATGGTGGGATATCCTACACAGAAGTTTGGCACTCACAGTGTATTTTCACAGTCGTGCTTTTCTGCGGGTTTGAAGCCAAGAGCTGGCTTTAAATTACGAACTGGAGAAGGACAGAGCCCTGAGGTTTGGGGAGGAAGGAGGGGAAGGTTGATTGCTTGGTTAACAGCTGAGCTCTTCTCAAGCTTCGACGGCCTGCTYTCCCTACATGTGGGGAGACCAGGAGTATTTGACATAAAGAGTACTTAGCAAAAAGATAAAGGTTGAGTTTTAGCATCTTTTTTTCCTCTGGATGATTTGGATCATTCCTTTGGATGATTTACTGGTCTGCATTTATCAGCGTTGCTGCATTAGGCCCGCATGCGAAGAGAGGATGCAGCATAAATCCTAGTGATGCTGGCTGGCCCTGGAGTTTGGCTTGGCTCCAAGGCCAGGGACATGCTTGATGTCTCAGAGGGTGAACAGTCATTTTTCTGGGTGGCAGGAGGGCACGTGGGAGTCGGGTCCCAGCAGGAGCCCCCAGCTTGAGCCAGCTGGCCGAGAAAGACCAGAGCTGGCTCTGGGGCCAGTGAACTGCATCCCTGACCTGCAGGGTGAACAGCGCGGAGAATCAAGTGTTACACGTTGAGTGGCTCAAACCGAAGGCAGGAAAATGGTCCSAGGGCTGGGTCCGTGGGGCTGAGCACTGCAAGGTAGGTGACAGGACCGTGCCCCATGCCTGCCATTTGAGACAGGCGTGGGAACAAGATGTGCACCTGCCGTTCCGTACCCTCCATCCTGTGCATCGGCTTCTGCTTTTGTCAGGATGCTGTGAGGTGCTCAAGCTGTAAAACTGCGTCAGAGCATTTCAGCACAGCGAGTAAGGAGGTTACTGTGTATGCCTGAAGATCAGTGTTAAAATCGCTGATTATTGGTTGTTTTAAGACATTTAAAGAGAGTAGGAGTGCATACGAGCAGAAGAAATGAGTCTGTAGGAGAGAGGTTGCATTTGCCAGGAAGCCTGATGCTTGTGGTATTCCTCTTTTAGTGGCACAGGTCCGCAGGGGTATCCACCTTATTTCAAAAAATGTGTGCTTTGTGGGTGTGTAGAAGCTTTTGTTCAGCAGTAAAGGATGAAATTATATTCACAATAAATAATTAGAGCTGTACTGCGTGGGACTGAGAGGCCACATGTCTCCAGAATTCATTTGCCAAAACCTGTCAGAAGGTTTACTCTGCAAGGTAGATSACAAAAGATATGGGTGAGCTTTCTGTGTTCATTTCTGCTTTGCAGAAATTACAAACAATTTTTGCAAGCTCAGTAAATCACCGATGAGGTGGTGTGATACCAAGCACGGTAGTGTTTCGGSTATCACTCTGTACGAGGCCTGCGGGCACTCCTCCATCTGCTCACGGTTTCTGTTTCTCACGTGCTGTGTTTCAGCTTGTGAAAGTGATGTGACGTAGAGGAGGATGCTTGTTTGGAAACAAAAAAATCCAGCATCCTTTCTTCGGCTTCGGTGCTGTGATCCCGGGCAGCTCACCTAGCGTTTGGGTTTCACTRTTTTGAAGGGTGAAAGGGAAAGGAAAACAGGGTGATAAAACATGCTTGTTGCTGCTTTTTAGCATTTTAAAAACTGAAATAGTGATAACCGAGGAACTGATGTGCTAATGGGTGCTGTAACAGTCTTTAAAATAGTGATCTTAAGAAATGGTTATGTGGTGAGTTGGGCATGGTTTGGTTTCAGCTGTTTGAGAACGATCAGCTTCTACCAATAGCTCCTGTAAATAGCTTACATCTGGAGCTATTAGGTGGAGAAACTATCCTCCATTTAGCGTTGTTTTGTGTATAATGTAGGGTTGTAGGGTTTTTTTAAGTTGCTCGCTGAGCCGTAGGTTTGCAGCTGTAGCTTTCTATGCGCTGGCTTCTGGAATGCACGCATGATCTGATGCCTGTGGTGTCCCCAGGCAACAGGGTTTGTGTCAGGTTTTTATGGTATATTCAGGAACGTGTGAGCAGCAGCAGAATTGATCTGAACGAGGACAAGTTTACTTTCTTGTTGAGTGTGGTGTGATGTTCATCCTATGCAGTTCGGCTGCCCTGGGGTACAGCAGGAYCTTTGGGAGGAGTGTGGGACAGGCTGGCAGAGCCCATCTCTTTTCTGCTTCTGTCTTCATTAAAATATTTGCTCTACTGCAGCAACTGCAAGCTGAGGATCTTTAGATGAATATCTGCCTTTATATTTTTTAAGATGTAGGCTGCTTTTCTCAAGTTGCTTGGAGTCATTTTAAATTACCATAGACCCTGTGGTTACACTTATTTATGGTTGGAGGATAAAGAAAATAGTTTGTTGTTGTGAATGCTAAGAATTTCCAGTTGTCATATAACTTGCCTTTCAATGTAGTCGTGATTAGCATCATTGCTGGTGTCTAGGACGAGTGCCATTTCCTGATCTTTGTACATAGGTGAATGCAGTAGCACAGTCAGAGCAACACGAAACCTGAGTGTTGTGCTGTCATCCCTGCTGGGCTCACCTTGCTCTTCTCCTGGGTCAGCCCTGCAGGAAAGGGTAACGATGGACAGCAGCTTGGCAAACATTCTGCTTCCAGCCTCTAAAGCCAAGCTGTACCAGCTAAACCCAGAAGAGTCTTGTAAGGAGGCCRTACCTCCCATTTTGGTAGGAAAAAGGCTGATGCTGTGCAGAAATAAAACGTGGCCTTATCCAGATTTAAAACACAGTAAATTCTGAAGGGAATAATGCTGAGGCTTTTCCCTGAGGAGAAGCCACATTGAGATGCAGCTTAAGTTCATTCCACATCATTTCACAGCTTTCCAGGCCTGATCTAAAGACACATTTCATAACTTTTTTGTTTTATGGGTCCTCTTGATACAGGCAAATGCCAGTATTGGTGGTKCTGGGGTCCAGTCAGCAGTCAGAAGGTCAAGAAAGGCTGAAACAATGTCTTGTTGGAGTTTACCTGTCTATTGAAAACAAAACCATCTCATGAAACACTGTTGGGTTTGCTTGTACATTGCTACTATCCCTGCCTGTAGAAATACAATTCTGTTTCCTCCAGAACCAGATGTCCAGCTGATCTATGGCATGTTTTCTCTGCTGCTGGGGATTTTCAGTTCACAGTTCCTTATTGCCTGGACTTTTTGAGCCTGGATTCTTTTGCTTTAGGGCAGGTCTGCAGCTGAAACTCTTCCACACAGAAGAAAGAGATGTTCACAGGAAAGTGGATTTTTTAGGTAGGTTTTGTTTGGTTGGTTTTGGTTCCTTTAGCAGCGGGTGTTCCAGTTTGTAGTAGGACACATACAATTGTCATGGCATACCTGAGCTGGTATACAAGGGAACGTTTCCTTAGGTCATGTAATTTTCCTGTGTCTGAATCTGTGTTATAAAGAGAGGCCTCTTCTCACTGCTTTTTGTGAGAAAATCATTTGCTAGTACAACTGCAAGATGCAGCATGAATAGCAGGAAACAAGATTTTAATGAACTGCATAAATTCTCCTCAGCACTTTTCTTCTGAGAGTAGTCATAGTGAATGACGCATGAAGCTTTTCAATGCCTCTAAAATCTAACAGAAAAGGTGTCTCCTTAAAGTACATAGGAATGCTACAAAGGCATTGTTTTCCATGAGGCAGAGGGCAGTGAAGGGAGGAAGAGCTCTCCAGGCTGCAGGGAGTTATCCCTACCACCACCTGGCTCTGGTGCTGGGTGGTAGGGAGTGCAGAGGCTCCTCTGCTTACCTGGCTTGTGAGTTGAAAGAGTTACTTTACTGTAGAGATGCCTGARCCTCAAAAAGAAGGGAAAGTACTTACCCTGTTCAGTCTTGAAAGCGGCCTGGAGATTTTTTTTTCTCCCTGTGGTATGTTATAGTGGAAAAAGTACTGGGTACTTTATTTTTTGCCATTTTGGCTGCTGCAGTTCATCTGTGTCCATGATAAAAAAAGAGAAGACACATGTACCACTGGCTGGGGCAATTATCACTCCCAAAMGAGGTGTTACCATACGTGGATTAAGATAGAGGTGCATCTCCAGCAGAATGCTTCCATAGGGAGCAGACAAGAGCTGCTGCATGTGCTATGAGCAGATTTTCCACAGTTGCCTATTCACAGACAATTGAGGGAAGAAAAGTTGAATTCTAGATCGGTACAAAATCAAGCAGCTGTGGAACGTGGTGAGAGGTAGAATCCTTCCTTCCCGTCTTCCCTCTCACCTGTGATGGCTGCTGTGTGCAGAGCCAGCCCCCAGCTCTTGTTTGCTGCTGAGGTGCAGAAATTGTTGATCACCTTGTTGAACTGCATGGCTTTTAAAAAGTGCATTTCTTTTGCTGCCTTATTCTTGTATGGAAAGGAGGAGGTGGGAAAGGGGGAGGCAGAGCAGGTGTGTGGGCACAAAACTGCATTTGAGAACTTGCTCTGCTCCTATTAATGCTTCAGAATTGTTAAGCTGAGGTATCTAGGTGCATTTGATTAGGCAACCTTCATCACAAATGCCATATGCTTCATGACAATGTTTGTCTTCTGGATTAGTTTAGGCTTAGATATTGTTTGTAGAATTGTCATTTTCAGTTATTCCGATTGTTTGTTGTACCAGCAGCCTAAAGTTTTCCTTTAGTGTTGTTTTTGMAATGCTACCATCAGGTTAAGAGAAAATAATGTCCCTCCTTTAATTTTTAGAGAAAGTTCAACAAGAAAATTGTTAATGTTTAACCTCAGAGACAACAGTAAAACTCGTTTTCAGAACTGCAAGAACTGTGGGTTTCCTTTCTCTACTTATAAACTAAAAAAAGGCAACAAAAACCAGCTACAGAAACGCATCAAAGAATAACAACAAAAATGCAGTTATCACCAATTCAACCAAAACATAAGCAGTAGCCCTTTTTAAAAAGAAACAAAAGAGGAAACTCTTAAGCATATAGTAGTATTTTTATTCTATACATCTTTGCTTCTTAGAATGCCGTATACTGTGTAATCTGCAAGCAGCGAATGGTGTATTCAGCAGTGTATGATCAGCTCCTTCATGGCACGGTGGTGTTCAGCAGCTGGTGTGTGCATGTGAGGTACGTGAGAGAGCAGGAGTGCACGTGCCTCTTCCCTGAGCTGAGCCGTGGGCACTGCAGTTTGAAATACGGGTATCTGCTGGCATCTGAAATGGAAAGGAATTATTCAAATGTAGAGCAGTAAAGGGGTATTTACATCTTTGGAGAATTGTAGACGTGGTAAGAAATTGCTTTCAGTATTTTTGTTCTGCAGTTTACTGAGATAATTCATCTTTGCAAGCACAGCTCAGACACTCTCCCTCTTAACTGGTATGCAGCTATTTCTCAATAGTCCTCTCCCCCCACCCCATAGGCTATTTTGGAAAAATCATCCTAATCTGAAGGCAGAGAATATGCTGGCAGTTTAGAAGYGCTTTGGTGACATGCTTCTTGTTTCCATGTCCCCACAGCCCTCGGCAGAACAAGCTGTTCTAGGAAAAGTTGTTTTCCTGATGTCAGTAAGCCTGTGGTTCTGCTGAGAACAGGCTGTCAGTCTAGAGACCTATTTCTTCATAGCTTTGCTAAAATAACGTGTGCTAACAGAAAGAGAGCATGGACTATCCCTCTGTGCTGCAGAGCAGGGAGCTTTGCTTGGACTTTTAAAAAAGACTCCCTTAGAGTTGCCACTACCTGGAAGCTTCTGTGTCTGCCTGTCACTGCATGGCCTTTTTTACTGTGAAAAGTGCTGGCATAGCTAAAAGGCAACAAATACACTGCAGAGGTGAGATAACTGTGTTGGCTGAAGTGTGAACTCCATGATACTGGTGAATAAGGCTGTTTTTCCTGGCATAGGGCTTCTGGGAGGATGGGTATGGGATGGTGGGTGTAAGCTGTGTTGGACAAAGAGCTCTTCTAGACCACCGTGTCTCCCTTCTTTGCTGAGACCCACAGCCCCCTTGTAGCAGCAGAGTCAGCTTTGTCCGGCAGTTAACTTTTAATTAGTCAGTGGTTTGATTTTGGCTTTCTGATTTAACTCATGATATTCTGGAACTCTCTCATTCTGGAAGCAAGATGAACAAGTGCCTTAATATTTAAAGGGAATGTGATCACTTTGCTGAGGTTTTGGAACACTGTTGATGATCTTTATCTGTTTGCAAGCCCCTATCCATTTTACCTGGACTGGCTTCAGCAAAGTAATAATAGGCTCTTTTTGCTTAGCTGGGTTTGGGATCCTCCTCAGAGGGAATGCCTGGTTCTGTGTGATGCRCACAGGGGTAAAAAAATTACTAGTCCAGAGCATAAGAAAGTTCAGTGTAACCATCCATATTGGAGAGGGACAGAAAAATAGGTAAAATCATGTGCTGTTCTTTGAGGAAGTCTAATCTGCTTTTAGAAACACTGAAATCATGAGATGTATTTTTTGGAGACATGGGGTACTCTTACCATTGCATCCTGCAGGAAAAGCAGTTGACTTGTACAATGAGGATTTAAAAACAATAGACCAAAATAACTTCCTAAATTGGCTAACYTGGAAAAATTCAGTAACTCAGTGATTTGCATATGAAAAAAGACTTGGTCATTCAGTGAATTAAGTAGCACAAAGCTTTCCCTTGCAGTGCTCTATTTATTTGTAACAAAAATGAAGAAATTAGCCTAGGAAAGGAGAAAGAAAAACATTAAAGGCTTAAGTCTAGAATTTCCCTCTGAAGATGTCTTTAACTTTTTGCTGTTTTTCCTTCCTCCTTCCAAACCAGCTCCAAATGCTTGGTGGGTTAATGGGATGACTTCAGCCTTGGTTCCACGTGAGACAGCCCCAAACTGGAGTTTCTGTACCTACCTAAGCATGTCACTGAGCATAATGAGTAGTGCTGTTCTTGGTGCCATGGTGCATGGACAGTGCAGCTCTGCACAAGTTGGACCACAATGGATTAAAGCAGATGGATGAAATTGTCAGTCTGCAGAAATTGATAACATTTAAACTTGGCTCCCGAGCCAGTTTTTCTATTACTTAAGCATGTGAATCAGTCTGGTTCCTAATGATTTGGAAAGGGTGTTTTCTTTCCAAGTCAGTTAAGTAAACTGGATGAACTGACCAACAGTGCAGTTATTACACATTACACATCCCTTTTTCCTGCATCTTTGGAGGGACAGACTGAATTTATCTGCAGGGAGCCCAGTGCTGTTCCTTCCTCTTACAATGTAGACAGCTGATGTAGTGTAGCTCTGTGTTTCACAGCCAGAACCTTTTTGGTGTAATTCTTGAATAAATGAAGGCAGTTTGTAAATTATTGCATAATCTGGTAATTGCAACCAAAACCTTCTTGGGCTCTGTTTTGGTGACTGTAGTGGTGTGTGTTGATGTTGTCTTGCTGTTTGAACAATTTGTGAGAGAATTTATTGTGAAAACTGAGAAACTGTGCTTACTGAAAAACACCAACCAAAACACCCTAAATCAAAGAGAAAGAAAACCACACACTCACAAAAACCCTCTCTATCCTCTAATGCTTATAAAGCCAGATGCAATCTGGGTTCATTTTTAAATCTAATGAACATTTAGTTGACATTCTGTCCTTTAGGCTGAACATTGTGTTGTTTTGTGGCCAAATACAGTTGTTTAAGTTCTTACTTAGAACTGACTTTGGTATCTGTGCTGTACTTAGTTATAAAGAGACATGGATGAAGTGCATGGTGTCTCAGTCAAGGGTCCTGCATTCAGTACTGTTTCCACTCTCTTAAAGAGTGCTTATTCCTGTAGCTTTCTGATTTGGCAGTCGTTTGTGCTAGTCAGTACAGCAGGGGATAGGAGAAAAGGTCCTATTTTGAACTATAGGAGAAGAAAACATCAAAATAGTATTTAAAAATATTCCCCCCACCCCCTTGAAAAAGTCTGATAGAAATGTCGTATAAAAGAAGGTATTGTGTGTCCCAACCCCATCTTCTGGGGAATTTCATCTTTACTTCCCTGTTCCTTTGTGCATCGATTAAATATCAAGTTAATGGTTTCCTTTTGTAAAAATTGCTTCCTTGAAAATGGGCCATCCTCCTCGCTCGCAGCCTAATGATGGAAAAGTACAGACRATATTGATATAAGCTGTGTTTACTTGAATGTAACAACTTGAAAGACTGTTTGTGTACAGTAATCTGCCAAGTGAATAATGATTTGGTTTTACTTGTTCAATATTTCTTTCTTTCCCCTAGAGAGGGGGAGGACTGAAAAACCAGTAGCAGTTACTGAGGTTAATAAGATGCATTTAAAAGGTCTTTAATTAAGCCATGCAGTTTTCTTAGAAGGTCCTTGAACTGTTCTTTCACTCCTTCCTCTTCTGTTTTGCTTTGGAGAGTGCAAATAAGATGGGAGTGCAAGTGAGGTGCAGGCACTGAGTAGATACAGATCTTGGATCCTGGTTATACACAGTGAAGTCTCCATGGAAAGCAGGAAACCAGAGGAGGGTTGACATGGTTTGTGTGAGTTCAGCTGGCCAAGGATGTGCTGAAAGCTGAGGCAGCAGTGAGAATTGATGTGCCAGGGCTCAGCAGGGTGAACGTGCAAGGTGTTTTTACAGCTGCTGCTCCGAATTTCATGGGTTCTTCTGGGGTTTTCTGCAGAGTCCTTGTTTGGAGCCAAAGTGTAGCTTTCAGCGTTTACACTGGGTTCCAGCTGATCCATCCCTTCCATAACTTTTGAGAGGCTTAAACTGTGTATTGTAAGGCAATRTGATACTTGGGTGAAAAGAGGAATTTAGACCAGTATCTGGTTTTCTAGTTTCCTTTAAGTTTTCAAGTCCACTTYGAAAAGCTGTTCCTGGTAAAGAGCTCTGCTTGAGCTTGTGCTCAAAATGAATTCTTGACCTGGAGCTTTTACACAGAGAATGGGTTTTGCATGTGTATAAGCAAGTGCTCAAAATGGATTCCTGATTCACAGCTTGAAACTGAAGAATGACAGAGAGAAAGAGATGTGGAAGAGGGAGGGATATTAACCTTACAATTTCCTTTGTTCTTTCTCTGTTGTCTGTATTGCTACAACCACCACATTTCTAAGCAGGGCTGTGTTAAGTGAAAAACTGAGGAGCAAAGGCACAATATGCCAGTCGAAAAGGATTCTAAGGGCTGTTCAGAGGATGAATAAAAGGGAAGTTTTAGGAGGACTAGAAAAATGCAGAAATARTGAGACTTTTTCTTTCCTTACTCCCGTTTTTCAAGTGGCTTCCAGAAATACTTATGCCAAGTTTGCTGTGCAGAATTCTACACTTTTGTGGTCGTGTGTTTAGTAACTGCAGCAACTRAGCAATAGAGTGAGATGGAAAAGTTACAGAATGTGCTAGAAAGTGTGTGCTGACAATGTTATCCTGTGGTTCCAAATTACTGTGATCAATTTGCATTTTCTTGAGAATTCGTAGCTTTCTACAGATGACTTGGCTGGATGTTACTTGGGTTATGTGCGGTGTTAGCTGGTGTTGGAGGTGTTATTCATTATGTTTGTGGATGTTTCATTAATGAATCTTGGGGCCAGCGAGAGAGTGCAGAGAGATGAAGCAATCCTGAGTCARCGCATCCCTGGGATGATGCAGGAAGCTGTCTGGTTGGAAGCAGGTTGTTCAAGAGGCTTACAGTGCTTGGCACTGGATGTAGCTCTAAGCAGACAGTCAGGGGCGAGGAAGAGTCCAGCAGCCTACACATAAGAATTTAAAACCTTCTCCAGAAGCTTGGTGCAGTGGTTGCTGAAGGGCATCTGCTCTGTCCCTTGGCRAGCAAAGCACAGAGCTGCTGCCTCATCCTGAGGGCAGTGAGTGAGTATTGTTGGGAACATGCGTGGGAGGGCAGGGATGAGGAACCCCAGGGAGAGATGGTGCTAATTCATTCTCCTTCCAAGCTGTCTGTTGCCACCACAGTGCTGAGGACAGGGACTTGGAGGCTGTTGCGATGAAAATACTCGTAAGGGCAGAGGCTCGCAGGGGTGTTATCAGAGAAGGCAATATGTTCCCTGGAAGGTGTTCTAAGTCACCACTGAGTGGACAGAATGCTGTGTATGCCTGGTGAAACTTCGGCGTGATTTTCCAGCCTTGGCCACAAGCTTGGTGTGAAATCACCACCATTATTGTCTGGGCAGAAGTGACTTCCTTTGAGAGCGGTAGTTTCCCCAAAGAAAGAGGAGAACCCGTTGAGAGCAGTCTTGGAAAGATCCAATTCCCTAGAAGGTTAAGTTGGAAATAAAATTATACAGAGCCTGGAAGACAATGAAATAAAAGAGCTGCAACATAACTAGCAAGTACTTTGAGTACCTGTTACCRGCTGGCTGTCAGGTTTGGCTCCTTGAAGAGGTGTTCACTTTTTATGGGAGTAAAATTTCCTTGGCATTTTTTGCTCTGCCCTTTCTTAGAGGCAGAAGAAACGATGCTGCGTTTACACGGGGATGCACCCACACACAGGTGTCTGGCCCAGTGACCCTTCCCCAGTTTCACCCAACCTCTTGGCAGGCAGTTGAGTTCTCCTGTTGCTTACTCCACACTGGCCCATCTGCAGTTGTGCTGCCTGTTCTCTCCCTGGTTTGGGGRTCCTGCCTACAGGGAGGGCCTCTCTGTGGACCCATGAGCACCTCCTGCCCTTCCTGGGTTGCTTCACCAGTGCTCTGCCTGACAGGCATCTGCTCATGAGGCTCCTGAAGTTGCATTAAGTTGTTTGCTCAATTGTTTAACAAAATGGTTTTAATGGAAACGTAAAACCGGATAGAAATACAAAGCCTAATGGAATAATCTCTTAATTGCAGTGCTGTAAGTGACTATTCAGCACATGATTACTGTACTTCCAGGGGGAACAGTGAGGAGGAAAGAATATTAAATGAAAGACACTAAACACTTCAGCTGCTAAGAATGATGATTTATTGCCAATCTGAGCATCAGGCTAAGCAGGGCAAATAAACTGACAATAGTAAGTGCTTTTGGAGGTAGAAATTGCCTCATTCAGGGTATTCACTGTGTGCAACATGTAAATTCTACCAGGATAAAAGCACAAAGAGTGATTAATTAATAGTGGCGAGATACTCATGCATGCAGTGTCCTTAGGCAACCTAGAAAAAGTATTAATCAGCACATTGCCCAATTATTGGCAGATAACTCCTGGTATGTAGTAGTTTGCCATTTCAGCTAGAAAATGCATTGTCCCTCTGCCTCCCTGTAAAATTCATGGGGTTTGCTRTGTTATGTGGTTCACAAAAAATACCTCATGTTTTTAAGCAGCCAAGGAGATGTGCTCAGAGGCACATTGACATTATCGTTTTTTGGTAYTGCTGCAAGCCTTTCAAGACACATTAGTCCTTACAAAAGCTGTGTCCACCCTTCAGATATCTCACCTGGGTTAGGCAACAGCAGGTGAAAAAAATATGAGCTCAGTATTGAGCTGGCTGTSGATTCGGTGTACAGCTGTGCTCTCCAGAACAGGGCATGGTTATCAGGGAACATGTTCTCCAGGAGCACATGCTGCTCAGGGAGGCAAGGTAAGTGCTTTGGAAGTGGCCTTGCTGGTTCCCACCAGCACTCCCCTTTCCCATGATTTGGTGTCTGGTTTCCCTGTGCTGCAGGGACGCCTGACTTTGCCTGCCTGCAGAAACCCCTCTCTCTCTCAAGCCGTTCTTTGCATGTCTGGGACGTGCCAGATGCCTGTTGGACCCTCCCTGGTGCACACAGATGCAGACCCAGCACCACGCTTGCACCAGGCAGGTCAGAGAGATTTCCAGTGTTTGCAGTGGGTCTTGGCACTGCCAAAGCCACGCTGCTGTCCCGTGGGAACTGGAGCTGGCTGTTGCTTTTGGTCTGAGCAGAGGGTGATGTTCCCACTGCCTGCACGCAAGTGTGGCTAATGATGGAGGAGCTGAGCACTTGCCTGGTTCTCATCCTGCTTCCAATACCAAGGGGAAAAGAGGTGCTTTTCAAACAGAGGTGCAGATGATGCGATGAAAGTGTTTTAATTTTTTTTTTCCTTGAAAATCAGAAAGATGTTGAATCACTGTGCATAGAATTGAAGGTGAAAAGTATTTGTAGTTGGTTTATTGTTATTCTTTAAAGGAATAGCTTTTGGTAGTTGCTAAAAGTAACAGCTTGTGTAAATATTCTTAAAAAGCAGGAGAAAGGAAAGATAAGATACTTCAGCGTGTATTTTGGAGGGGTATGTGCTTTGCGGTGTGCATTAGGCATGCATCAGTACCTGCCTAATGCACCCTGTCATGGATTATTGCTCTTGCTTAGATTGAACACTTGCCAAGTCCTTTCAAATGACAATGAGATGCTTTGTTCAGGCTGATGATTCGATTGCAGCTTGAAACTCCAGCACAGAGAGGTACTCGGCTACAGAGCATGTGCACCTCCTAATAAAATCAAACAGCAGATACAAACCATAGGGAAAATTAGCAGGAGCTTCTGTRTATAGATGAACAAAATTAGAAAATACTTTTGAAATAATTATAGTCTGGCAGAGACTGCATAAAAGGCTTTTAAGTAGGCTTTTCAGCATATAAGCAGATCTTTTCAACAAACATTGCTAATCTTGTTATGCTTCTACATAGTCCTTGCTATGCAGATAAGACTTGTCCAACCTGTTACTTGGTACATGCTGTTATGTAAGAGGAAAATGCAAATGAATAGGAAACCTTTCTTTTGTGCATGGTGTGTTTGCTGCTAATTCCTATGAAAGTATGAAAGAATTTAGCTCTTTAATAGTCTTTAATTTTTCTTAGTCTCAATTTAATTACAGTGCTGTCCTGTACATAGCATGTTAGATCTGATTGTGTAAATCCTTCCCAAACAATTGACTAAGAGAATGTTTCACAAGAAATATAGAGTTGCTCGTGTGTTTAATAGGTTGTGGGAAATTGAAGATTCAGGAGGCAAAGTTGCACATATCCATATTTCTGAGACAGTTTCAAATGCTCATATTTGCAGGTTTTGCTTTTGATATGCTTCACAGCAAATTAAACCACAGATAGCATTTGATGTGGAGTTTATTCTTTGAACAATTTCAGGCTTGCAGTCAGGAAAGGAGCAAATTCTTGGGCTGATGTTACATTCTTTTACATGCTGGGCTTTGAGCTGCATTGAGCTGTCAGCTTCGGGAGTCTGTGCTGGCCCACAGCTGGGATGGTCGCAGAGGGCAGAAGGCAGGACCCTTGGGACCGTGCAGGAAACGTGAGGTGAAAGGCTGCTGGGCTCTGCAGCAGTCTCACTGCCAGCCCTTGCAAGCTGCCTGACAGCATTTAGAATAAGCTGGGCTAAGTCAGGTCTTTAAAAAACAGGGGGGTTTGGGATGGCTTAAGGGAACTAAGCTAAGCTGAGCTGCGTGTGAAATGAGAATGTGGCAGTACACGTATGTTGTGGCACCTGTGGACCCATGGCAGTGTGACTGATGGACCAGGAGCTGCTTGGCAGAGCATGGACAAGGTCAGCTGATAGCAGACTCCTACAGAAAACCAGTGACATATTCACTCAGCTGGGTGTGCAGGGATGGTAGCTGTGTGAGAAGGGATTTAAAATGCAGACCCATGAAGCAGCTGCTCATTGAACACCTCAGTTTTTCTTCTACTAACTGTATATCTTGTGAAAATTCCATTTTAGTGTAGTGGAGAAGAATAATGTTGGGGTTTTTTTGGTGGCATTTAAGAAATTCTATAAAATCAAGGAACAAAAGGCATGTCCACTTGAATAATTTTAATGTAGTCCTAAAGCAGAAAATTTTCTGCATTTGACTTCTTGCACCTGCAGTAAGCATTTCAGTATGCTCTCAAAGARCTGAGGTAGTAAAATAGCTTGTAAGACTTGAATCCTTGGTTTAACTTGCAAAATTATTTCACATGGAAAAATAAACATTGGTTTTCTGAAATCTAATGGCTGATATCACCTGGATTTTTTTTTTTTTTTTTACATTGTTGTAACTTGCTTTTTGTCTTTTAACTGGGAGTGTTCTTTGAAAGACATATSATTTTTATGAGGATCCAGGAGAAACTATAACTGGGTTGAAGGGGACCACTGGGATTTGGTTTACTGAGTACTTCTGTGCTATATCAGGAATAAAATGTTTGGATACTGGGTGTGAAGAAACAGTAGGTCTAAGCAATCATGGTTTAGTTTCCTATAATCAGCAAAATGTGTGTGAATCAAAGTCTTGTAATTGTGTGAAAAAATGAATTAAAATAGGTCTGGGAAATTAGTATTAGAGGCAAAAATGTTTTTTATTGATCCCTCAATCGTCTGGCTACTTTCAAACAGTACTACTTTGCAACAGCCTTTTTACCTAATCTCTCAGATCTACAAGGTTTGCCAGTAAAGGACATTTCTTTTGGAATATATTTTAAAGAAATAAAAATCTGATTTCATCTTTACATTCAGCTTTTTGTACATTACTACTGTGAATGTACAGTTCTCTTATACAACAAAAAAGGTATTTCAAGGCAAAAGCGAATGAACAGGTGGGATAGGCTTTATGTAAGGTAGAATGTAGGTTGTACCCTATGTGTTTTCCCAGGCAAGCCTGCAACAGTTCATCCCAGGTGCTGGATTTCTGCCATTGAGAYGAGGAATTCAGAGGCAGATGGGTACGGTGGGAGATTTCATGCACCACTTCACTGAAGACAGCCTTCAGACCGAGTGGGCAGTGGCTGATAACCACTTTCTGGCTATTCAAGTATGCCTTGTCAGCGTTAGGGACAGGGATATTTTGCCAGTSGTGGGTGAGTTGATAAAACATCTCAGTCCTGGCCTCTGTGTTTCCACTGGGGAACACCTCACCGTGCTGGGCAGTTGTGCACRCATGTACATGCTCTGAAAGGCTTGCTGCTCACCACGTAGTAGTTACCCTGCTCCTGTGCTCATACAGCTGATTTGAAGAGCTGTAGCAGAAAGATTTGGCTTAGAGATAACAGCTGGAGCTGTGCACTGAAGTACAGAGTGTTGGAGGATCCAGCCAGGCTTAATAAAACTTGAGTTTTGGCACTCTTCCACTGATTTTACTTCAGTTACATGATTTTCCTGAGCTGGGGTTTGTAAGCTAACGAGTTATATTTATTTATGTGTCTCAGGCTGACTGAAACAACCGGGAGAAATGCATGATGTTTTTTATTGTAAGTGACGTGAAGATAATCAAGAGGAAGAAACACTGTGGGAGGGGATAATGCTGCAGGGCAGTCCATTCCCAAGTAGTTGAGAAGTTGTTCCAGGTGCTGTTATCCTGGTGGAGAGCAGAACGTGTCAAACTGAGCCTGTAATGGGTCTACCCACCTTAATTTTTCTTGGTGCCTGGCTACTGCCTGAACACTGACTTATCCAAACAAATTGCCTCTGTGCTGCTCTGACRTAGCCACGTGTGAGTTCGTGTCCACATGCGTAGTTCACAATAGTTTCCAAGTGCTTTACTCCCGTTTTCATCAGGGGAAAAAATCCAGCRTGCAGCAGCTCCAAGTGCTGCAGAGGCAGGGAAGGTGCCGCTGGAACAGTTGCTACAAGAGCGGATGGGGCGCAGGGCTGGTGACCCTGCTGTGCCAGCGTGCCTGCCTTTGCCCYGTGGCAAGTCGGGAATAATGCCAGGTTGCATTCTGTGGATGAGAGACTGCGTGACTGCAGCTGACTTTTAAATCCATAAAAATGGGAAAAGGTCACTTCTGAGACAATCGTGGGTGACTCAGAGTCCCTTCTCTGTTGGAGCAGGATCCGCTCAGCGGGGAATGCCGCTTCTCCATACAAGCGGATTCTGAGACAAAGCCAGGATGTAGCACGCTGTCAGAGGGATCTGGGTGTACCAGCTGAGCTTGGCCAGATCGGCCCTGGGTCTGAGAGCTCTCTGTGGGAGGAGGCACTTGGGGCTGTGTGAAAATGTTTGCTCAGCTGTGCAACAGAGCAGCGTAGCTGTGTTAGTGACAAAATGAAGCCTCCCATTTTGATACAGGGAGTTTAGAGGAACTTGTTTTTCACTGTCCCCTCTGCAAAGTAAACCCAGTCATTTGGTCTGTCTGCTTCCTCACAAAGCTAACTTTTTGAACCTTGCTGATGAAGTGAGAAGAGACAGGGATGGGCTCCTCTTGCCTGCAAAAGCTGCTCACATGGAAGCTCAGTCTTGTCACAGTTGGGTCACCACAATCAAGGCTGCTTGGTGTGCAGCTATGAGAGGGCTCTCGAACTAGTCCTGGACTCGGGTCTCGTCTCATCCTAGGCTGCTCCATCAGCTGCAGCCAGGGCACCAGCAGCTTTGAATCTTTCTGTGCATACCCAGTCACTGAAATAGCACTTGAGTTGCAGATCTTTACTCACCTACCCAAAAAGGCACGCATGCCTTCAGGGCTGAATGGCAGTCAGACCACTCACATGGCTTGGGGAAATCCTGGGATGTGTGCCTGAAACTGCCATGTACAGAATGCCTTGCAGAGGCGAAGCGGACAGGATTTTTTCATTGCACGTACCCGGTGATTTAAATTTTTCACATTTCCTGCTTTGCCTGCTACATCCAGAACAAACAAAACCTTAAATTCATCAACTCCTTGTCTGCYTTCCTTGTAATTACACTTCACACAATCACACCTTCTTAAAAGCCCTGCTAGTATATTTGCATTTAGATGGAGAACGACAGCTTTCGTGTTCCCCGTCTAACTTATAATTAACACCTTTTCTGACTGTTCTATTAACGTCAGCGTACATGGGGAGAGGCTGAAAGCCTGGCTTACTTTAGAGACTTCATTTCTGCAGCATCACAAGTGGAGACACTGCCTCTTGGTTTGTTCTGGTGCTTCATCTGTGGCAACATAGTTACGTGCTCTATAATGGCCTCGTTTTTCCGGATTTTCTAAGTTGCTGTACGTGGCTGTTTACAACTAAATAATAGATAGATTTTAAACATTTCAGGGCATGAGGGAAAGTCCAAGTCATAAACTTTTCACTTGTTTGCCTTTTTGAGTAGGTACAAAAGAGGTTGTTACTCTCAGTTATTTGCATCTTTTGACAAATCTTTTTTCTCTTTTGAGACTTCAGCGGTTTGTGGACCATAGGCTGAGAAATCTTGGGGGATGTTTTTAAGTGCATAGCCATTTGCACTGGGTCTTAGACTCAATTCTGTGAAGGATCTGTCATGTTTGAAGAACATCTGAGAGTTCCCAATTCCTGGCAAAGTCGCTGGGCGCTGCAGGGGCTCAGTTCTTCTCAGGAAAAGATCAGGCTTACTCCTGGGAACTGCTTGATGATCAAAGGCCTATTGATGCTGAAAGGAAGCAAAAACCTTTTAATGGCTGAGTAATGAATATAAGTTTAAAGTTGGCAGCAGTGGTAGGAAACAAATAAGTAAAAATTTGAACCCAAAGATTAGCATAGGAGAGGCTGAGTGAGAAGATGATTAATGTTGCAAAAGTAGAACTACTTTTTTTTTTTTTTTCTGGCAAAAGCCAACTTAGCTTCTACTTAAGTAAAGTGGTAATTTCCTTCTGCCTGTTACAACATCTCAGCCTTCTCTGCTTCAATTTTTTTGTGTAACCTAGAGGAATCTGTGTTTAAAACCTAGAAAGASATGTATTCAGGATCATTTTTCCATATGCTTTGAGGGAAAGGTTGCAGCAGTGCTACATTTTCGTGGAACATTGTTTTTGTTCAAAAATATTTGGCAGGAGGTTTCTTACAGTCGTTGTAGATAAATTCAGCARGTCACAACTTGACAATATTTCCATAAAGGAAAGGAAGCAAAAGTTGGGGCAAGGCGTTTTTGATGCTGTTTGGTATTAACTGTGATGTTGTCCTTTCATCTGCTTGTGCTGCAGTCACTGCCAGGCTGCTTAGGTGATACCAGTGGGAGAGCTGAGCACAGCTGTGATGCTCAGGAACTTTCTGTGCATGCCTTTATCCATGTTTCTTTTCAAGCTCATGAATGAAACTGCATAYTTAATCTTTGCAAATGTGATCCTGGCTCTATAAATTGGTGGCAATTCTTCTTTGGAGACTTTAATAGTCGGGGTGCTGCAGCAAGGTTGTTTTGATGCATCTGTGTGATCTCTGTTTAATTGTTTTTGGGGATGATGTGTCTTGCCTTAAACAAGAATACATCTCTCAATCATGAGAAATGTTGATCAGCAATTTCTCATGATAAAAAAAAATCAATTTTAATGATAAAACAGCTTCAATAAATTTGTGGTTTCCTACGGTTGTACTAAAATGAAATGTTCTCTTGGTGTTTCAGAGGAAAAGGTTCTGCGTGTTGAGAGGGAAATGAGTGTTTTTTGTGTGTTTGCTTTTTAGCCATTTTCCAGCCCCCTTCCCTGCTCCTGGATAATTCATTTTGGCAGCCAGCACTAGATCTTATTGGAATTAAAACAGAATTTTATTTTCATTTAATTTTCATTTGGAGAATGCACAGGACAGGAGAGGCCTGCACCAGTCTATTTTTTGAAAATGTTGTCATGGTCTGGATTGTCACAYAGCAGCATTTGAAACTCTGTAGTAAGGGTTGGCATGTCACTGAGAGTGGCTTCAGAGCACGTTGGTATTTTATGGCTTCTGTTGCAGCCCCAAGGCTGGATGATGTCGTGGGCCAGGGCGTGTGCTTTGCTGAACTACCTCAACCAAATCCCTTACTATGGGAGCCAGTGCACTACCTTCTTCACCTTGGACTGCTTTGAGCCTAGGAGCCTCTTCCAGGCTATAGCAAAGCACAGTTTGGTTTCTGGGTTTTTATTTGGTGTGGGGCTGATTGGTGTCTCCCAATTCCCAGGCTCCCATGTGCTTGGTGTGTTGGTGTCAAGCCTCARGGTCCAGTTTCCCAAAGCATTTCTGCAAATCAGTAAGGAAGGGTTTGGGGGTGGTTTTGAGTTGTTTTGTTGGKTTTTTTTTTTCAGTTCTCATTTTAGGAAAATCTGGGATAATCTAAATATCAAAGCTATGAGCCTGAAGAAATTCCTGAAGAACAGGAGCTGGGGCTCTCCRTGCCTCTCTGGCAGTAGCAGGGTTGGAGCTACGGGTGCACAAGGGACGTCTTGCTGGAGCCTGGCAGACGGCATCTCCACACGGGTTTCCTTGCTGGCGCCTGGCAGGCCATGGAGACCTCCTCTCCCCTTGGCACGGGGCCACGCAGGGCCTGAGCTGGCCGTGCTTCTCAGAGGCTTTCTGCCTGGCTTCCTGATGCTTGACCTTAGGGTAGCTGTTGTATGAATTATAGCAAAGCCCAGGTTTTCACAGAATACCCTCAATGGCCAAGTGAATGATGGGCAGAAATGGTGTCTCCACGGAGAGTAGGATACCGATAAGCTCATATTGAAAAAGTGGGCATTTCGCTAGACAGCAGACACTTCTCTGAAGTCAGAATACTGTCTAGTGCAATACAACCTACTTTTTAAAAATAAAAGCCCCTCAGTATGAGATGAGGTGGYGTGCATGGAAACATGACACCTATGTGATAAAATAGAATTGAAATGAGTTTTAGCTCTTGTCTTCAGGTAGTTTAAGGTCTTATCTGTAACTTAGAGAAGGGAGGGCTGCTGCTCTCAACTACATGATTAAATTAGTAGCTACTCAGTGGTTTTTTCCTTATCCTTCTGCTTTTGAAACTGTAGCTCCTTCTGTTCAATGAAGTTGAGGGAAAACTCGGATGAAAATTGCTTTGACCCGATTCAGATGGGGAGGCAGAGGGTGCGTGGCAATCCTGAACAGCAGAGGGGAGGGGAATGACCCCTGGCCTGGCTGCAGGGGCAGTCAGCTATGCATGGCYAGCAGCCTGGGCCACTATTCCCTGTGAGGGCACAAAGTTGTCTGCAGTAGCACCAAGGCATGACTGACTTCTCCAAGCAGCGCCTGGTACTCCTGTACGTGTGCAAGCAGCCGTGTCTTCCAGGATGTTCCCAAGCARGCACCTTTGCCTCCTCTTAAGCCTGCAGCAACTGGCATTATGGCAAAAAGGAGGTGTCCCTGCCCCTCCCCTCTGCCCTTCCACTCACTCTCTCTCTCCACTCTTTCTAAAGAATTTATTGCTGGGAAGAGAGCTTGGGGTCAAGGAAGGTTCAGGGAAAGAAAAGGCCTTTAGAGGTATTACAGCTGCTGTCTCTGCAGCAAGCAGCACGTAAGTTGGTTTACATTCACTGTTCGGGTACATATAGGAAACATAGCTACTTCTCATCATAAATATTTTTGTTGCAAGGGACTCAAGTGGTTTAGGGTTTTCCTTTTGTTTGAACGTGATCAGAACCTCTGAGCAAAACAAGCTGATTGCTCTGAGTTTGGATGCTTGCCAGCCTAGAAATAGAAGGACATCCGTAATCCACATGGATGTAGCAGTGTTCTAGTAGAAAGCAATTTTCAGAGTCATAATATGTGGCCTGGCTTTTTGTGAAATGCATTCACTTAAAAAATCATTTCCAAKCATACAATTTCAAATAGTACATATAGACAAGATTGCTTCTAGTTTGCCTTATAATTCTTCCTAAATTTTTGTCTTTTGCAGTTGGTGTCTCCCACACCTGACTGCACACAGCTTTCCTGGCACACACAGGGCAACTGCCCAACTAACTGCTTATAGATAGGAAATTGCACACATGCAAAATGACATCAGATGCACAGGGGAAATGCTCCTATTATACMGTTTGTAACAGAAGGATTCTATGGATTTACTGAAGCAGTGGTCTGTGATTCCTGTTTTCTTCCTTTTTCTTTTGTAAATGTTTAAAATTGTTTGCAGAAGTAGGGAACATAGATATTACTGGACACTTCTGTTTTGCTATATTTGGAAACAGTTCAGCACTAGCGAAGTTGGAAACTATGCTAAATGTGCAGTCTAGCCCCTGAATATGTTTTTCTGTCTTAGTGGTACAAGTACATCCTTGCTGCAGTTCCATATATAGAAATTTGCCATCCGGCAGCATCGTTTTCCAGAGCTCACATTGAGTCAGGGAAACCCCCTCTGCAGTAATCAGACCTCTTGGTTAACTGCTACAGCAAAGCCAGTCCTCTGCCTCTCCTTTAGGGATGATTAAACTTTCAGMAGCTGTTTATTGGTGTAGTGTTTGGGAAAATGTCACTGGAGGGGAAGACAAGGCTCTTCCCTTGCAAACTGGGACACTTGAGAACTTGAGTATGTGGAGAAGACCATAGAAATTGTGTGTATACAGTAGACTGTGCAGTAGAGTAGAAATAGGAGAGGAGACAGAGGCCTGCACGCTTTTTGTTCCTCAGTGTCTACAAAGATTGGAGCAAGAAATTGCCTTGTTACACAGGAGCATTTCACAGACAAGGTGTAGTTTAAAGGATGGTTTTCTGTGAAGTCATTCTGCTGTGCATGTGACACAGGTTTATTGGTGCTTTGGTGTGGGGCTGGTGGAATTGAGTGCATGCAGATGTGGTTGAGGAGGAACAGGGAGATTTGACCTGGTGTTTTCTGAATTTCTGAGACCTTCTTTCTAAAAGCGTTTGCATGATTGCTTTAAATGCAACTACGTGGTTTTCCACATGAGCAGCTTTCAAGCCTTTTTATTGCCAAGTAGGCAAAGTTCAGTCTTTGAAAGTGGCAACACCTTCAAAATAGTGGATTCTCTTTTACTCCTGGATGAAGAATTGGGGTGGAAGTCTGGAGAAGAACAAGAATGGTAGTTTTTCACACTTACTGTTGCAAGGGGATTTGCCAGCTGGTGTGCTTATCACTCGTACTGACTGCCTTTCAGTTTGTTTCACAGTGAATGGATGGATAGTTTTTACCTTCCCACGCTTCTTGAAGGATGGTATCAGGAGTAGAAATCACTGAGAAGGATGCACGTACCTTGTGTGTCACATTACTGTGTTGTGCAGCAAATAGTTGTCATACCTGATTTGTCAGCTGTAACTATCCCGTGGATTTCAAAATTACTTTCATTCTGGTTGTATACCATTGTCTGAAAACCAGGGTTTCTGCATAAAGTAAATACTTGTTGATAACGTTGGTGTGCAGTGTTAGTCATCCTTTGTTTCTCTCCTTCCTAAAGCTTGTGCAATGAGGACAGAAACTTGCTGCGGATTCGAGAGAAAGAGAGACGGAGTCAGGAGGTTCTGGAAGACAAAAAACAGTTCTCCGAGAAGACTCCCCTCTTTGCAGAACCCTACAAGGTAATGGTAGGGAGTGTCGGGGGGAAGGAGAGGATGAGAGAGAGTTRGGGTGGAAGAGGGGAGCTGTGGCTCTGCATTGGGTCTAGCAGACTTGAGCACGATAAATGCAAACACAGCATCTCTCCGTCTGCTTAATTTCAATTTCTCAGGGTATGTGCTTAAATCTCTGTGGGTTGTGCAAGAGCAGGGTGGACTTTGGGCTGGCCTCCTGTAGTTTGAGGGAAAGTGCTCAGGAGCAGCTTGGCTGCCTGTCTGTGTGCAGGTGTGGTTATAAGAAATGGATCTGATGTTAGTGCTTCTGGAGGCTGCAGGTGCACCAAGCTTGGCTTGGAATAACTGATAGTGGCCTGAGCAGTCCTGTCTGCTTTAGAGAGATTTGCAGAATCAAGGCGAGGTTGCCTAACCTCACTCAGGGTGATGTGTGATGATTAAGTTAAGATCCTGAAGAATGTCTTCCTGAGCTGGATCTTTTGGGGTGCTTCTGAAATGTCCACCTCTTTGTTCTTCTCTTGCAGACTAATAAAGAAGATGAGTTGTCAAGCCGAATTCAGAATATGCTGGGCAATTATGAGGAGGTCAAGGAGTTCATGAGCAACAAATCCTGTCAGAACCTTATTGGGATTCCAAAGAGTGTTACCCCTCTGTTCCCCACCGGACAGCCTGATCGCCCGTACTTCCCTGAAAAGGCCATCYGTGCATTGCCATCTTCATTCCAGCACCCGACCCGCCGTCCACCTGTGGGACCTATGGTTGTAGCCCCTCGTCCTCCAAGCCACTCCAGTCACTACCAAAAGGCACAGTCAGGAACAGAACCAGCTTCAGGTTTGCACACCAAGAGCCACAGCTTACCCAGCGCTCGGAGCCACGGACAGGAACACAGCCGTGGTGGCCGGGACAGTCAGGCAGGTTTTCCCCACGGTCACAGTGACAAGCCTGGGGATGGGGAAGGTCGTGCTCATGGCCTGCAGGCCTCCCCTCTGGCGCTTTCCCCGTTTCTGCCATGTTTGTTGTCTTCTCCTGTGGCACCCCTGTCACCTCTACATTCCAGCCAGCATATCAATTCCAGGTCACAGAACAGCAGCAAAAGTCATGGGCCGACCTACAGTCAAACAAAGTCATTACAGGACTTAGTGACAGGATCACAGGAGAAGGAAAGTCGGGACAGCTCAGCCGTTACCTTGACCAGCACCACTCAGCCTTCCTCTCAGACTTTTCCCCCTTCTTTGACATCAAAAGCCAGTGCAATGCAGCAGAAACCAACTGCCTATGTCAGACCCATGGATGGCCAAGATCAGGCACCATTTGAATCCCTGGAGCTCAAACCTCTCCTAGAGGAATACCATGAAGGACCCAATGAAGATCTCTCAGATTTGAAGGCAAAAGTTAAAGCTGAACTATCTAAGTTGGAAGCCCCTTCTGAGTGCAAGGAAGAGCCTGAGGAAGATATCTCAGATTTGAAGGCAAAAGCCAAAGCTGAACTATCCAAATTGGAACCCCCTTCCGAGCCCRTAGAGGTAAGTGTGGTTGTTGGGGGTCTCTGTTGCATCAGGGTAAGTTTGTCTGTGGGAGAACAGGTCATCAAACAGCAGTGACTACCAGAAGCAATGACAGCTGTGCATGTGCTACYCTGTTTGGAAGGTGCATTTTGAGGTTGACCCGGGTGAGATGCCTGTTTGGATAGTGAAAATATGACACTTCCCATGATTTTTCTGTGGTTTTCTCAGTGAGGCTGCAGCATGTTTTATGGTTTATGTCTGCCTCTGGTCCTATGACTTTTTTCCTCAAAAGCTTGTTGAAAAGAAGGGGGAAATGATCTGGTGAGAAGGTCAAGTGGTGGTGCAAAGTGTCAGTACTCTGAGTGCTGGTGGGTGGAGGCCCCCAAATCCTCACTGAATATTGGGACAGCCAACTGTGCAGTGAGTTTGGTGGTCCACCCGGGCTTTGTGATAACAGACCGTGAACTCCACAGGATTCTGCTCTGTAAGTCTGTAAGATCTCACTGCAGRCCTACAGGAAAGTATGACTTGCTCTTTCTCAGGCTGAGCCATTTCAKTTGGTACAGCAAGGCTTAGGACAGGGTCTGCAGATCAGCAGGTGCAATTCAGAACACAAGGCTGTTSCTGTTGTATTATTTAAATGTCCTTCTTGCCAGAGGGAAGAAAATTTCTGGGAAGATGTATAGTTCTCGCTACATCTTTAGTTGATCAGAGATTGTGTGGCAGAAACTGGCACAGTTGAGCTGTGTTCAATTAATCTGTTGTGGCTTTCACTTGAGAGAAAAAGGAAAGAGTAGCGGACGGAGTGGTTGGGAAGGCTTTTCTGAAGATTTCAGAAAGCATCTGTCATTTATGTTTGGGCCCTGCTGGGAAGTCCTGTGGCTTCACAAGGAGCAGGTGTATTGTTTAGGACACTGCTGGGAAACTTGAGGGGAARGGAATGGCTGCAATTATAATTGCTTCTTAACCAGACAGTTAAGACGTGGTTCTTTCCTTTGTAATTATTTTGATACTGCAAGATTCCTTGTTGTACTCCATCTATTTTTGCTGACCCCAAGGTCACCTCTCTGATGTGTCRTGTGGGAGGAAGGCAGAAGCTCTGGTAAAGCAGTGGGAGAGAAGGAGCAGCGCTGTACGTGTGGTGTCCAGCAAATGCAGCTCTTTCTCCTGTGCCTGCTGAAGCCCAGTTTCAGCTGTCCTGAGGGACCAGCACACTGACTGTGCCTGCCTCATGGCTTGGCCTCCTGTGAGCCCAAACGCACTTGGTTCCCTGGTACATTTTGGGGTTTTACTGTGCTCATCCTTCAGTACTGAGGGTATTGCCATGCCCTATGAAATGTGGGATCCCGAGCTGACCTAAGGCAGCTGGGCGGGGCGAGCTGGAGAGATTGTTTCAAATTGTATTTTGCCACCTTTGTGATGAAGAGTGCAGGTGCTGTCTGCTTTTCATGGAAAAGGGTGTGGATCAGCTGCAAATGGCTGTAGGAAATGTTTTGTGGAAAATGAGAGGAAGCTGTCAAAATGGCATTGCTGAGAGGTTGTGAAAATACTTTMATGCTGAGAGACTTTATTTGCTACCAAGTAGGTTTGGCATTGCACATCACACCTCAAAACAGGAAGTTCACTGAGGTCCACATTACCTTATTTGCTTAACCAGATATTTTACTCCTGGGAGAGAAATAAATTGGTGCAGGGCATCACCTTCTGCATTATCTTATTGTCTCATTAGCATAATTGTTTTATCTCTTTTCCCATCCCCATATTTATTCTGTCATCTCGTGTATCTCTGGTTTAATTCGAATTTCAATGGGGCAGCATTAGCTATGATGCTGTGTGCTGAACCAAACTCCTTTCTCACTTTCCATTGAACGCATGAATCTGAGTCCAAATGCCCATGAAAATCCGACAATTGCCAGTGCATGAGTAGCATTACTCATGCTCCTTCTGTTAGATCTGTGGCAAAGTAAGAACACAATAAAAAGGGAATTGAAAATAATGAAAGAAATGTTTTTGCACAAACCAGGACCCTGGGTTTAATTATATGCTTAGTCCATTTCAAAGCTGATAGATGAACCTTTTTCTGAATATGGTGAATGATCCTCCTTTGCAGTAGGGATCTTAACCTGTAGCCCCTGACTGATTTCTGTGCATAGCATTTTGGATCATAGCTCTGTAAGCTCTAGTGAAAAATGCATTACTTCATTTTCTGCTTATTTCAGTGTTGTCATTGTCACATTTGCTTACTTCTGTTTGGTCTCAGTGGTGAGCATCTATTTGATAATAGAGCCCTCCAGTGCTGAAGCCTGGCGGGACAAGAGGAAGAAACAGTAAGGTTGCAGCCCTGGATATATGGCCTGTGTGCTGGATGTACCGTACAAGAGAGGCTGATTTGGGATCCTTTGACTGAAAGGTCATCCCTCTCTTTCATTTTTGGTGAAACAGGAGTTGTGGGGAGGCTCCTGCCCTACGATGACCCTGACAGTGAATAGGTCTGGACTAGCAGAAAATCTGCAGTTCTTCCCTCTTCTTCCCAGAACTGTTTGGCCCCAGTTTGCTGAACAGCCACATGCCAAATACAGTTCTTCCCATGATGTCCCTTGACATGACTTAAGGGAGCCATTTCCTCAGCCACATGTGTTTTGGCTAATTGAATTTCTAAAGCATGTTTCACCTGCAGCTGTGAATTCATTATTGACAGCTTCTGCTCATGGGAACACTGAGAAGTTAAGCCTTCCAGCCTGAGCAGACACAGTTTCACTGTAAAGTGAATGAATCCACAGTGGATAACSCTGCAGTAACTCACTTTGGATTCGCATAAAGAGACTGAACAGCTCTTTCCCCTCTTCCCCAAATCAAAGCCTTTGCTTTCAAATGTCAGCCCTTTCCCTCTAAGGCCTCTTTCCAAATTTGTTGTGAGAAGGCTTAAAAATACAGCACACTTGAAGAAGCTTAGATGTATCCCTTCTCTTCATGTGCCAGGTTTTACCTCTTCTGCCAGCACCTAAACAAAGATGCTTTTAAAGCCATTCTCTCTCTCTGCATGTCTTTAGGAGAGCTGCAGCACCAACAGACCCTTGTATTGCCTCCATTGACACAGACTGTGATGTGTGRAAGGGAATCAGCTTGACAGCAGGGCAAGAAGCAGTGAGGCTGGTTTGGGGGAGAGTGTTTATAAATCCTCAGGCATTATTAAGGGCATGGTGTATGGAGGAATGTACAGCCCTTAATGCTCACTGAAGATTTGGCTTTGTTTTCCTGACAATTTTGTAAATGTTAGGGCATAGCTCCTTTTACCTCCTCYAGTGAGGCCTCCTTGGACTCTCCTGCCTGGGAACTGGGAACCAGATAGTGTAGCAGCCAATTTAAAAACCCGAAGCAACAATGAAGCAGCCCAGATGTGGTTTTTTGGTAACACTGTATTATTCTTGGAGCACAGGGTACCCGCAAAGACCTCTTGTGTTCAGATTGCTCTGGTTGGTCTCTGTTTTCCTCAGTAAACATTTATGAGCGGTCACCAGTTAAAACATGGTTGTTATATAGTAATTGCTAAATAGCCACAAAGAAGTTTGGATGGCAAATATAAAAAGTCCATTCTAGATAAATGGTTTTTCGCTGGACTTCTCTTCATGGCAACTGGGTTTCTCTACTGGCAGGAGTTGTTGGACAGGTGAACCYTGTAGAGTAGAAATAGATATATTGTTTTAAACCTGCATCCTTTTAAAATGAAAAATACGTATGTGTAGCACTGTTGGCCTTAAGTAATGAATACACAGTATTTGGCATTAAGCTGTTATTGTCATCTTTCTACTAAGCCTATATGTATTTCACATTTACTGAGTGGGAGATTGTTTTGTTTGGTTTTCTGCCCCTCACCTCTTTGTATTCCTTTTTTTGACTATTTTTTTTCCTTGCTTAGCCTGAAGGCAGGTAACAAGGTAACTTCTGTGTCCCCTCTGCTGCGTTTTTTATAATCAGAAGTGCCTTAGGTGATTGGAGAAACGTTTCCATGCTTCACCATAGGCATTCTGTCAATTTGTCTTCTTGGTGTGTTACTGCTAAAGAAGCAGATCACACATGAAAGAGAATTATTACTTTTTCTGTAAGTTTCAGGTAAGAAAGGTTAAAAAGCAGAAAAAGTAAACCTCAACTTCACTATAAGAGCTGAAACTGAGCTACCTCATTTTTGGTAAGCATCCCTAACAACTTGCRTGTAAATATCTAAAACTGTGCCATCCAAGGCCTTTCTCAGAAGGCATTGTGGTGTGAGCTGAAATGAATTGCAGCCAGAGAAAGGTTAGCTGTGGGATTCTCTGCTGCTTGCTGTAATACCAAGTGCCCAAAGACATATCCTTTTACTTGGGTCTTCTCCATATTCCTTTTTGGCTCTCAGAAGTGAAAGCAGTTGGTACTTTTTATGCTCGTACATTATTTTAATTTCTTTTTCCCCTCATTCGCTGGTTTGCAGGTACCTCCAGAGGCAATGACCCTGGTCACTGCTCCTTGGGATGGTTGCATGGACCAGAGGCAGTTTGGGGGTTTGACTGCCGGTTATGAGGTCAGGATTGCACACAGCTTTTGCATTTTTAAATGCATAAACACATTTTGGCTTCGCTTGTTTCCCTTCACTTGATGAGCATGTAGTATCTTAGGAGAAATCACAGTCAATCCCAGTTGACAGGAAAGAATTATATGGCTCTGTTTTGTTGGGTTTTTTTTATCTAAACCAAGCCAGAGCATGCAGGTGTAGTTATGTAAACAGAAAAAGCTACTTGTATTTGATTTAATAGGTGAGTCCCACTGGATGCAAAAGAGGTTTTTCCCTTGTGTGCCTCTCCTTTGAAAGAAGCCATGCGTTCTATCCAGGCTGCAAATAAACCAGCAATAAAATACCAAAGCAGCTCTGATAGCTCACACAGAACATCCTCCACCGACCTCTTTGTAGATTTTTGAAATTCTCCGCACCGTTTCTCGCACGAGTGGAAAGTGCCAAAGGGACAGATGTTGCCAATTTGAACCGTACAGGGGGAAGGCAAATATTGCTAAGCAACCGAGTGCTTGAGAGAGYGTTTTTCGGAGAGGAGCCAGGGGAGTTATGCCTGGGAGCGCCTGCAGCTTCTCATGGCTCGGTGCGAGGGAAGAGATTAAAAGTTCTTTCCTGTCAGGGCTGACGCCGCCAGCACAAAAGACACCATAACCTATTGACACTGATTAGGGCTGACAAGGGAATGTATGAAAACAGGAAATCTCCCCTGCCATGTGGGAAGGCAGTAAGACATGTTCACAGAGGTAAGTGCAGCACACAGCCTGTGCCAGGGTGGGGTCAGGAGTTGGCTTCGGAGGGACGAGGTGAAACCCAGGCAGGCACCCAGCCCCGTGTCTGGGTCTGGCTTTCACATCTGACTGGGAGCAGGTCGCTGAAGGATGGGCTGGCAGGGAGAGGGGGCTGTTTTCAGTGAGTCTTGTAATCGCAGGCTGCCTCATGTAAATGGAGTTAACTTCTCTAGTTATTGAAGGACGAAAGAGCTTATAAACAAGGCAAGTCTTGAAACACCTGTGCGTGGTTGTGCTCCTCCCTGGACAAGGTGCACTTCATAGCTAAGTACCAGCCTGGAGGTCTTTTCTTTGGTAGACCTGAATGCCACTGGAGATGTTTCCTCAGAGAGTGAATCTGCCAGTTTCAAGCTGCAGAATTATTTTGGCTGTAGACTCCTGGTGTCTTGTTCAAGAGTCATACTCTCTTGGTGGTTCATCTTCCTACCTTAGTCATCACATTAATACTCTCCTAATGCTACTTTGAGCACCTTCTGGACTTCGATCTGATTCTTTGCTTTGCTTGAGTGAAGGGAAATGTTTAGCATGTGCTTTATGTTGTATTTTTTACTTCATAGGATATATTTTTACTATCAGTGAACCTCAGTGGAAGTGGCATTTTGCAGCTTGAGGATGCTCTCTAGGACTAGTCTGCATCAACACAGTGATGTGGGTTATGACAAGTCTGGTGGTACTGCTTTGKCTTCTTGAGCACTGATCGCAGTGCACTTGGCCCATAGGGGTGCTGCAGCAAGAAGGTGCTGCGCTGCACCTTCTTGTCAGTATTGGTCAGCTCTCTGGTTTTCAATGAGCATTAAGGGGAAGAAAGTTTCCCTGCTGTTTGTATGAGCTGGTACAGTTCTGCATTGTAGAAGAGCTTCCCAGTGTTCCCTGGTAGGGCAYGAGATTGCCAGAGCTCTCCAAAGCTTGACTATACCAATATGAATGAATTGACTATACCAGTTTTTGAAATGAATTCAGCAAGTAGTAGTATTCTTGCCCTGGCACACAGCTCTGCGTAGTCTGTTTTCTATCAGTTATGCCTCTCTTACTTGTTTCTTTGTGTCATTATTCTGTGCTTTGAACTTTCAGGTCTCATTTTTCAT
Source organism: Amblyornis subalaris (assembly GCA_018881555.1). NCBI lineage: Eukaryota > Metazoa > Chordata > Aves > Passeriformes > Ptilonorhynchidae > Amblyornis > Amblyornis subalaris. The sequence goes on along the minus strand of JACAXG010000007.1, from coordinate 9,885,114 downwards.
TTTCTCTGATGTCTAACAATGTCGCTGTCTGAATTATCTTTAACATCCTTCTCCCTCCCAAGCTGTGGATGCCAGTTTTCATCTTCATAATGATGAGCATGTATTACTTAGACRATAAAATACTGCTTAATTATTTTAYGCAGTATTTTAATTTCCCATTGGAAAAAGTGATATTCCTAATTTTTTGATCTCCTTTTCAACACACCGATTTCTCTTCTAAACTGCATTAGCAGTGTTACATTTTCTTGGCAATTTGTTCCATTGGTTAAATGGTTCATAAATGTCGTTAGGTATTGAGGTGCTCTTTTTGCATGCAGTCAGGTGTAGCAAATAGTGTGAGACATGATCTTGGCWGTCCATCGTGCTCCAAGCAAAAGGTCTGGGTGCACTTCCCGGAGAGGCTTTGCCCTAGGCCCAGCTGCCTTTGCATATACCCAAGCACATGGGAAACAAACTGCAGCTGACATCACTTCGTGCTTGTTTCAGACCTGACAAGGGATTGATGCTGGAAGGTGTCCTCTGCCCTCTCCCTTCCCTCTGTCTTCATCTAATAAAAGACATTACTGCCTCCTGTGAGTCCCGCTTTTCCAGGATACTGAATTCAACCACTTTGGCCTTTCTGCCTATTCTTCAGATGAAGCTTTTCTGGAATCAAAGGAGGAAGGAACAAGTGTGGTGTTTGCTTTGGCTGCTAAGGAAATAGAGCTCAATAGTACTTGACTTGTGGACTAATTTTTAACTGGTTATGAAGCTTGACCTAAACTCCCATTACTCACAGAAACTCCAGTTTGGGTGACTTGTCCAAATGTGCACTTTCCTTTGAAGATAAACAGTAACTATTGCTATTCAATATATTGCCATATAGCTTAGATTATGCCACAGTCAGAAATATTATCTTGGCTTACTAAGCTTCACTAAGTCAAAAGAAAAATTTGACCTTTAAAAAAACCAACTTAAAGTTTTCAGATCTCTTTTTTGCTGCTTGTATTTTGAAAGAATAACGACAATATAGCAATGCGTATTTTTTCTTGGAAGATGAGAAAATTCAGCTTCTRTCTTAGCCTAATTTGAAGAGAACTTATTTGTCTTGAATCAGAGCCTAAATTCAAATATTTGTTTTAATGCACTATTGAATTGAATAAAGAAAGCAGCCCCAGAGGGAGAAGTGAATGAGCACTTGCCCATGATTTTTTAAGGTTAACTGCTGTATGTGTTTACAAGTATTTTTCTGTGTCTCTAGAATGAGAACACTGGCAGAGTGACTGAACATTTTGCAAGTCTGTTGTAAAATAAACAGTGTGTGGAATGATTCCTTATTAACACTGTATGTATTTCTTCTAAAGCTTTTATTTTTTTTAACATGTTATCAGAACACTAGGGGTTTTTTTAATATGCCTTATGCACATTGTGTTTTGAATAGCAGTGGCTTATGAAGAATGCTATGGGTTTGGGAAGATGTAAGGTGAATTCATGTAAGAGGAGGCAAAGTCATGTCAGATTCAGATCCTACCAACCTACTCCTACTTATAAAAGGAATACTTTGGATCCTTTCATCAGCCTGTCAGCTCATTGCTGTTCAGACTAAGTTGTAATTCAGACATGGTTGGACACCATCTGCTCACTAAAGGTGAAAGGTGTGGTATATTCAGCCTGAATGTTTTCACTTGAAGCAGGAATTTTACTGAAGGTGCTCTTGGCTGTCATGTTGCTTGTCTGTTTGCAGTTTTGCTTTGTTAATCCTTGGCTGGATGTGCTGAAGGAATACCATCTGTGCTTTACCGGTGCAGAGGACAGGCAGATATCCCTTGCCTCCTTGGTGTGCTGTACTGCAGAGCAGGGTCGGCTCCATTCCTGCCCCTCTTTGCTAATACACTGTTCATATTACCACAGTAATACTGCACATGTTTCCATAATGAAAGCAAGAGGAGAAGCAGTGTGGTATTTATTTTTCTGTTTGCTGTGGTAGCAGTAATCCCTTGGGTATGTCCTACCCTTTCCTTAGACATTTCCTCTGAGCCTTCTGTGGTGCACATGTAGGGAAACGCTTGTCCAGCTTTCAGGAGTATAGGGATTGCAMGTGAAACTATTGCAATGTTGAGACTTTGCCTGAGAGAATACAAAGAACAAATTGCAGTATACGAAGGTGTTGAGCCCTATCCATCATGTGGCTACAAATTATGGACCTGCCTGCTCACATCCTTGGAGTATTTTAAATGGTTTGAGTATTTTGCCATTGGTTCATGGGAACTTCTTGCACAAATATTGGCATCATTTGTGCAATTATGTATGAAGGAAAGTATAGGCAGTGAAACAGGAATACAGAAAGATCTGGAAATGTCTGTAGTCTTCTCCGGTTTGCTGCCCCAAAGCTGCTTTAGGAAAAGATGCAGAAGGCTTTTCCTTAGGCAGAGGTTGGTTGGTGTCTTGGTACTTCTTGTAGCCACCTCCCCTTGTTTGGATTTTAATTACAAGCCATTCTGACAGTATGTTAAACAAGCAAAAAAGCTGCTTCTTCCCTCCACATTATATAGACAAGGAAAGAAACAGTGAACTGACCCTCTCCCATCCTCTCAGTATTGCTTTGTTTTCTKACAGCCTTTTGAGCCTGGGAGGCTCATGGCCTGTAGCCTTCCTTATTACACCAGACTGACAAGGATCACTTCTCAAATGCCAGCCAGGTATGTTAGCTCAGGACCTCCTGCTTCACTGGTCTGCAGATGAAAATCCTATGTGACAGCTCTGCAGTGCGTAAGCCTGGCCATAAAGAATTTCTGGGACTGGGAAAACGCCRTCCGCAGTCTTTAATGCAGAGTTAGGGGATGATAAGAATGTCTTTTAAGGAAGCTTGTATTTTGAATCATGACAGAGGCAAGTGTCTTCTACATATGAATTTTAAATAGTACTTGTAGGCCAGTTGTTCTAGGCACAGCATGAGCAAAGCAGGTCCTAGAAAGCGGTGTCCAGCCCTGGCCTCTCTTCCCACCTGGCAAACAAGCTGAGGGTTCTGTGGACTTTTTGCTGAGTGCACAAAGCTGTTTGCTAAGGAGAGGATGAAAGTGTCTGTSTGTGTGTGTGTTCAGTCAAGTAATAACAAACATCTCCAGAGAGCAGGTCTTGTCAACTTTGGACACTGCTTTTACAGCTGAAAGTTAAAATTAAGCTGCTTTCAACAGTTTTGTATACTGAAAAGAGTGACCAGGTAACTGGTGGACAGGACTTGCTCTGGCTTGCTGTTGTCCTTAACAAGACAGGGGAGCTTCCAAGAGACTTGTCCAATATTTTTCTCCAGGAGGATAATTTTCATCTGTGTATACATGATGATGATGATAATARTAAGGTGCTTTGCTGTCCCAACCACAAAACATAAAATCTAGAAATAGTTTTTTTGCATTTAGTTCAGGAGTAAAACAATGGCGATAGTTGCCTTTGCAAGCAAAAGGATATCCTGCTATTTTTTTGACCACAGGTTAAGTTCCTTGGTTTGGAAGCATTTAGAAATATTTCTTCATTTCCTTCATTTCCATTAAAGTTTAAAAATAGCATGCAGGCTCTTTTTGAGTTTAGGACTTAGTTTTCTTATGGAGAGAGATACAATTCCTATCCTTTCAACATATGTTTTCTTCGCTTTTTTCCTTTGGGAATACTATGCTTACATGCACTGACAAGCATCYGTTTATTCATGTCCCTCCCACTTGCCTTCTCCTTTGATGCACTGCTCTTGGTGACTGATGCCTTTTAGCTGCTCTCCAAGTTGTGTGGTCTGTCCCAAGCAGCAGCAGCACGAAGTTGTGCCAGGTGCTGGCCTGGGACTGGTGATGCTGTTCCGGGCTCCATCCTGCCTCTTCAATTTGTTTATTTTCCAAATTTTTATTTGCAGTGGTGGTAATGCAGGGAGCAGTGGGGCAGTGCTTTCAAGCAGATGGACAAATAAAAGGTCTTGTTCCAGAAAAGCATTCTGTTAAGTATTGAAATAGTGCGAGAGCCTACATCTCCAAGTCTTGTTTACTGACTCGTGAGGGGGAGTGCACCAAGTGCCACCACTGCCATCATAAATCTAACTCGGCTTGTTTTCCAAGGGGAAAGTGGCCTTTTGAAAGGGAAAACATTTTTGAGAGATGGCAGCAGTTAATTATCTGAGGTGATCCCCAGAACCACAGGATGCCTCTCACAACCAAAAACCTCAATTTCCTTAATGGTCCTAACAAATGTAGTTATTGTTTTGTTATCTTCTGTTGTTTCAGCTGAAGTGACCAGCTTTTTTGTGGAGTAGGCTATGAGTCAGGCTACTCAAAATACTGTAAAAGTGTATCTAGTAGCATAAATTGCAGTGATGTGGTACTGGAAGTGAGAAAATACCTGAAATCGTGGCTTGCTGCTCTTACTGAAATGCTTACATTGCAAGGCACCTTGCGTTTGTTCTGCAGGGAACAAGAGGACACAGCCTCAGYCTTTTATGGTCACAATACTTACAGATTCATGTTAAGCAGTATTAAAAATTATTTACTGGAGAGACTTTAGGTAGGTAAGTAGGTAAGAAAGTTTTGTGGAACCAAGGGGTCAAAATTAGATTTTTGAGAGCTAGTATACAGGTGGCAATTGCAATGGGGAGGTGCTTTTGTGCAGAGGTTCTTCCTGTAGAGCGATTTACTAGTGAACTAATCAGCGTTGTTGGARTCCTGGTCTGCATGGCTATATACAGGTGACACTGCACTTAACTTCCATTCTTACTTTGTTTGCATTTCAATTATATTATTATTAGATGAAGGCTAACAAGAGATGCACAAATTTCTTTCAGCAGCTCAGGATTTACAAGGAATCCTTCATTAAAACATATCAACAGTCAGTTCCCCCAGGACACAAACCCCTTTGCTACTTCAATCAAAGACAGACAAAACACTAATTTGTTTTTTTTATGCCGTTTGAAGACAAGGAGGCCTGTGCATTTATTTTTAGATTGAGCAAAATAATCCATCTCGGAGTTAGAAAAGCGTGTAAAATCTTTAAAGAATGTTTTATTTCCTGCAGGCGCCCACGCAGGAACGGGACAGTACAGCCATTGTTTGCTGAGCATTTTGATGTAAAATGCTTAAATTGCCAGGATCATTCAGTGCCAGCTGAAGAGAGTTCATGAGAATTGTTTGATTCGTTTTCAAACCTGTGACAGGCGGGAGCTGCTGTCTTCACTTGTGAGCTGGGCTGCTGGCCTGAGGTGTGGGCAGAAGCAGGAGAGTGTCTGGTGCTGTGGCATTTTTCAGTGGAATAACTTCAGCGTAGCCTTGGAAAAGAGAGGAGTGGGCTGGAATGGGTTAAGTGTGCTTGTGAAGCTGTCCMCAGGGGACTTGAGTACCTGTGAGCTCCTGGGTAAACCCTGGTGCCCACAGAGGACCTGAAATAGCACCCAGAGAAATTGTTTTAGAAGGCTCCTGTGGACTTTGAGACTGGTAGATTGGATTTGTAGTCTACAATGAAGTCTTGTGACTTGAAGCAAGCAGCATAAACACAAATGTGAAAACAAATGCATTTATAGTGTAATTTTGAAGATTTTGTCTGGTTGGACGAGGCAAAGTCCTTCTCTACATTTCTGCAGTACCTCAGCATTGCTTCAGGGTGCATAAGGCAAAAAGCAAAAATGGCCTTTGTTTTTCATGAAATATAGAAGTGAAACTTAACACTGGAAGCAGTGTCAAGCAGATCTACTTTAGCTTTGCTTTGATTTGCTGGTATTATTCTGATCTCACTTCATTAGCTTGAAGAATTAGGTTGGTGAGAGGGGAGACAGAAGATGTGCTTCTTGTTTCTACTCATCCTTTGTAGCTAAACCCACCCAGCTGGCTACCTGAAGCTGGCACAAAACTTGAACAAGTGCRTCCCCAGACATGTATTCTTTACAGCTGCTGCACTGCGTGCTACTGCTTTCCACAAAGAGAATCTCATATAAGGTTTTTTATAAAATTTCAGCTATTTCAGTTTTCTTTGAGTTTAATTTTCTCTTTTTGTCCCTTTGTATTCTACCTTAGAGGGTTTTGGGGTTTTTTTGTTGTGGTTATCATGTTTTTTTTKAAATTGAGTGAGCTTTCTTCTTCTGTGCTAAAAATGATGTGTCTTGCTGTAATTTTTAACCTCCTGTGAAAATTAATCCTAGTCTTGGGCAACCTGCTGAGAAAATTGCCTTCCCTTCTCACGGGTTTGTCGTTCTGTGACAGCAGCTTCCTGAATTTCCTGGAGCAGCTCAAGCTGCTGTTAGAGGGACTCTGCTGTCAAATAGTACCTGTATATTATTTTACAGTAGTAGTGAAACCTCAGGCAATATTCCATGTAGCAAAATGGCCCTTAAGGTCTGTAGCCATAATTTATGAAGCCAGTCATTAAGGACATACTGAACTCCATACAATTTGAGATTTTAAACAAATGATGTCTATAAAGATTTCATGATGRTAATGAAGGTCCCTTTTTATTGCATATTTCTGAAATAAATGTTTTTGAGCTTAATACAAAAATAGCACCAAGGAAAGCCTAAATACAAGCAAGTATTCCCACATTTGCATAGGAGGGAAGTGTGAAGTCAAGGAAGGGATGGTCTCATCCTTAAAATACAGCTTGTTTTGAAGTGTTTGCACACTCYTTGATTTGTTACTGAATTAATCCAGAGCTCGGAGGCAGCAGTGCGAAGACTTACACATCTCTGTAAGTTTTAGCTCAGACTCCACATTCTTCCTTTTAAAAATACTAATACTTTTTGCATTAACTTTAAAAAAGAAGCAAAACCCCACAATCCCTACAATTTCTTAACCTGAAAGAAATCAAAAGAAAGTCTTGTGTTYACTACATGCCTGCATCTCTCTCACTTGGTGCAATTTTGTTGGATTTGTTTGCTTTTCATCCCTGTTTCCCCTGTGTAGTCAGTTCTCCAGTGGTTTGCAGGGGTCTTTTTTATTGTAGCAGCTGTGACAGCGATGTTTTCCTTTCGTGTATAAACACACTGCTTACAAATGCAGGTGACATACCTGAATCATTTTGACTTTCAAGTCGAACTTTTGGGTTAAACATGTGCCCTTTCAGCTGGCTTCTCCGGGGGCTTCCAAATCCCTGTAGGATGGGAGATGGTGYGGGAATGATGCAAAACCTCTGCTCTGTGCGTGGGGGCTCTTCACTCACCTCGATCCTCCACCAGTGACGTTGGTCTAAGGTTTGCTTTTGAGTTCATGTGTTCATGTTGGTCCCCCAGGCTGAGGAATCCATCTGCAGACAGGGAAAGTTGTCATGGTGGCAGGCAAAGGCTGTTTGGCTTCTTCCTTGGTGGGTGAAATCGAGTTCGCATAAGTGGTTGTTGCTGCCAGAGCTGAGAAAGTTGAGTTTTGTTAGAAGGGATGTGTGCTGGTAGAACCTATGCCTGGAAATGAAAATGTGGTTTTGTGTCCCAGGGAGCTGTTGAGGTTACTAAATTTCACCAGCTCGTGCTTCAAATCCAAGTCATCACTTTCTGTTGTTTCCAATCGGTTTAGCTACAAGCAAATAAAATATTYCTGGTCCATAGTTTGGGGAATATAACACCTTGGACTAGGTTAGTGCATGTGGGAAAATACAGGGTCGTACATGGACTTTGTGTGTTTTGTAGAGAAAAGGATATTTGCTGGTAGCAAAGCATACGTGGATTGCATGGCAGGTTTTCTTTGTGTCTTTTTCATAATCTAAAATATCCATTTCATAAAGTTTTTTTAAATTACTGTTTTCAAGTTATGCAAAKATTGGATACAATATAAGAGGTGCTTGAGATTTGTAAAATGAAAAGAATTGTAAGACTTCTGTTCTGTGATATGGAACATTTAAACATCCTTAGCAGAGAATCTGCTTGGTGTCTGGTGTTCCTCAAGATAGCTTATGAAAGCCTTTATGAATTTTCATATTTATGTATTTGTGTCAATCAACAAGGTGGTTTGAGCTTCAAGATTTGGCAGCCTTTTTCAATACATGGCAGAACATTATTGCATCCATCATCAAGATTAGAAGAGCCTTGGTTAAAATATGTCTTGTCTCTTGTTGACTGGGTCATTTTGGAAATGTGCCCTGTGTGTGTGTATGCATCTTGCATCTGTCCTTAGTATGGAGAGGATGGATTTTTAACTACATGGAAATGCAGGTGGAAATTTGCTTTGGAGAATAAGTTAGCGTGCTATGGCTAGCGTGACTTGTGTGCAAGGAGGGGAGTGCATCTAATATGCAAGATCTCTTCCTGCTCTGGCTGAGCGCAGATGGGTGAAGTGAGGACAGGRTGGTAGGTTTCAGCCTGATTTTTGTCCTGCCTGTTGTTTTCAAACTAACCCTTCGTGCATATGCAGTTTTGTGATCTTCATTGCATTCAAGTGGCAAYGACTGTGCAGCTGACGTGAAAAAATAAATTTAAAACTAGATATTTCTATTCAAGTGTATTAAAGTGTAGTAYTAAATGGGAAGCAGCTGTAAATGTGATTTTTTTTTTTTTTTTTTAGCGTGAGAGCAGGTGACCTTCTCTGCTGATAGTTGCAGGACCAAAGCTCTCATTAGGAAACAAAGAAAACTGACAACAGAATGAAGGGCATGGAACTCGTAATTGGCTTTTCTCATCCTTGCTGCACCACTTCYTTGGGTTTTCTTCGTTCTAATAATTCAGTCTGAGATCAGACAAAGAGCAGTAGCTGGCATTCTTGAGCTATACACACATTTCAGTTTTAATTAGGAGGAGATACCAGGCAGCACAGGAAACGCACATGTGCTGTAGCTGTTCCTCTCCTACCTGTCTGGGTACCAGTTTCACCTGAGATGGAGACAGAGAGACAAGGGCCTTGTTTGTGCACAGGGTGTCAGAGGGGCAGCACTAAATGGGCTGTGACAGCAGAGGCTTGCAAATAGCAGGAATAAGCAGATGGGTCAAAATTACTGAGRTGAGAAGGAACAGAAAGGTCTGCAACACCTTAATGCTTGCCTGAGAGGCAGCCTGTATCYGTTCCAGTTAGTGTCTGCTTCTAGACCTCCTGTCCTCATCTTTGCACRCTCTACGTGCTCTCAGTGCCGCTGGCCTTGTTTGAGCCACACATCTCGGTGGTGTCACATGGTGACTTCTGAAATAATGCATGRCCAACTCTCTCTGGGAGGCAATTTTTTTGACATCTTGCTTGAAACTACTCTGCCACAGCCTCCTGACGAGGCGAGCTATTTAAAGACCAGGCAGAAAGCTTCAGCCCCGCACCTCCACACATGAGAGCCATCCGGTCCTTCAGCTCCACTTGGCACACGTGACAGAGTGGGATAAAAATGTGTGCTGTAATTTTTAATGGAATATCTTTTAAAAAAGAAGTAACCTTAGAAGCTCTTCAATCTCATCTTCGTTACAAAAAAAAAAGCACTGCTTATTCTTCATAGTATCTATGGCCCACGTATTATCACAGCCAGTGGGGCATCTCTTKTGTGTGCCTGGTGGTTCCTTAAGCAGTTTAGTTTGGTTTTGGGTGGTTCTTATTTTTGTGAATTCCTCATTCATCTCCCTRACAGAGCTGTGCAAGGCTTGGGGCGTGAGCAGAGCTGTGTGTTCATGAAAGTGCATGAAGAGAGGACATGGAAGTATTTCTGAGAGTTTCGTCACACAGTTGCTATGCAGTGTGAATTGAATGCCTGCACAGATTTTAAATTGTTTTCTAAATTAAGAACTCGCTCTCTTCTTTTATGGGTATGTGCACCTGTGCATTTTTGCAAGGCTGTTGTAGTAAAGACRGACTAGTTCCTCAAGTAACTTCTATGGCTTCTTTCTTTTTGTACATGCTTGAAATTATTTTGGCCCCAGTGCTGAAGTCCTTTTTAGTTCATGATCAAAGTAGTAGTGAATCCCTCAGTGACTGTTTTCCTTTTTTTACTTTTAAATTAGTATTATTATTAATATTATTAGTAATTAAATTAGTATTATTGCTGCGGGAGGTAGCTGTTCTCGAAGCACAGCATCGGTTTGGATGGAAACACCGGCTTTAAAAAGCCAAGCCAAACCAAAAACCCAGCGACCCAACAGTTCTGCATGTCCCATGATTGTGCTTGTCCTCGACCATCAAAACGTTTTGTGAGTGACATTCGGAGGTGCTTGTGTCATTCCCAAACTGGAAGAGAGTCTGAATGTGGCATAAGGAAATCCTAGCTGGGGATTGTACAGATGTCAGTGTCAGACAGCAAATATGCGCCAGGCTTAACGGGAGTTGTCTGTGGGGAGCACGTTACAGTGTTCCCAGGAAAGGCTGTAAAAGTGGGGATAGATACCAATGTGTAATATTTGATCTCCTACGCCCACAGTCCTCAGTGGACCTGAGCTCGTTTCAGTGATTTCTTTGCTTCTGTGGCTTTTAAACTCTTCCTGCAGCAGCATTGTATTTCTCATTTTCCCTATGCTCTTTCCTTAAACTTGGCAAGGACATCCCTTGCTGCTGGGTGGTAATTGTGGCTTAATGGTGATTTAGTGGTTGAACAAGCTGAAACACAGCCAAGATGTGACTTGAAGGGGGGAAAAAAAACACCAAAGAAACAAAAAAAGGGCAAAAAATTACTCAGCATGCAGAAAAGCCCAGCTCCTTCAGGCACTGGATGCACAGCTTTGTAAAAGATGAGGTGTCCTTCATCACTGCAGCTGGGATGGAGGGAAAGGGGGTGTGCCCCATGGCTTTAAGGCACAGGGACAGTCACAGTCCTACCTGAGAGCAGGAGGGTTCTGCAGTGGAGTGTTCCCCTGTACAGTCAGATAACTCTGACCAGTGTTGGTGTGGTTGTCCTGTGCATGTCCTGAACAGTTTGTGATTGCAATCTCTAGAGCAATCATTTCACCTTCTATTTGGTAACGGTGTCTTAAAAAACCCAGCAAAAATAGAGGTCCTCATGCTGCCAGTGCAGACTTGTGGGGCACTTGTACAATGTTGTGTATTTGCTTTCCTTTAAATTTTGTGCCATGAGGAAGAAAGTGTTTTCTGCTGAGCCCCCGTACCTGTGAAGAAACACAGTCACTGAACTCCTGACAATTGAACTATAAATGCTCTGTGTATGTAAACCTGTATCACTGTCAAGGCCTTTTCAGGCTCATCAGAAAGAGCTTCAGGAAGGGAATGTGGGTTGTTCGGCAAGGATAAGAGAGGTTCAAACTGGCTGTTACAGATATTCTCCGATTCTCAGGTGGAATTCCACTTTTGTCATCAGTTATCAGCTCATACAACTGAAATGGGTGAAGCAAACTGATTTTGATTTGTTGCAGTCAAGCTATTATAGAGAGGGTTTTCAAATAGTTTGTCCAGGCAAGGTCTTGATTTCTTACCTGTTTTGCGGGAAGGGTTTTTTCTGTGGTGCTCTCATGGGATATCTCAAGAGTTTCTGAAGCAATCTGTACAGGAAGATGCAAGTGCCTCTGTCTGCTTTTCACCACTTACTGAATTAAGAAGTAAATTAGGTTGAGCTACTAGGTTAATCTTGCTGRTGAGGAAAAGAAGTGCCTTTTTTGGCACCATGAGGTATGAAGCATCCCAGTTTCTTGCCATGTGGTAATTCCCTGCTGTTTGCCCTCCMTGTCCCCTCCTCCTGCCTGCTGTGGGACACATCTGCAAGCCTTGCTTTCATTCGTGTGACTAATCTGGCCGTGCCTCAGCTTTCGTTTGTTTGGGTGAGTAAGGTCAGAAGCAGCTCTCTGTACGTGATTTTCTGAAGAAAAGTCAAGGCTTTGTCACATGTGCGCTGCCTCAATGAGAGCTTTATGCAGACTCAGACAAATGAGGTTGCAGGGAAAAGGCATTCCTCATCTCCTCCCTCCAATGTAAATAGTGCAGCATGTGGGAAACAGATGAGTGGACTTTCTGTGAGAGGGCCAAGGGTGACACTTTTTGACTTTATTGAAGTGTTTGCTTGCTTTTCTCTTTACTTKGTTCTGGGGAAGATCTTTCTGACTGGGCACTGTAGCTCACTGCCCTCTTCCTCGAATGTGAAAAAAGTCTTCCTGGCCTTACCCTTTCAGCAATTACTCTGATGATTAGACACTTCCATTGAATTTCTTGTTTATAGACAAGAAACTGGTCTGGGATGCACTTTGCTCRTTACAGCTACTCAGCTCTTTGGTTGTTTTCCATTTCAGCCTCCTTTAATGATATCAGTTAGGAAAGGACATGTAAATGACAGGTACTTTCAAAACACATGCCTTGTTAGTAGATGAGAAGCTGATCTGTGGAAGGGAAGTGGTGTTCCCCATGGCTGGGYGGCAGGTCAATGTGTGGAAGCACACATACACTCCGAGAAGGGATATGTTAGAAGACCCTGCCATTAAAATTTGGGACTGGGCTTTTACAGTATAAAGTGATTGACTGTCMGTCAGATGTCTTCAGGTCAGCTGTGTCAGCTCAGCAGCTTTAGGTAAGTTATTGGTAGTATCAGTAGAATGTTTGTTCCTTTATCAGGTACTTTACCAGGTCTATCACATCTTTATCTCACTGTTAGGACGTTTAACTTTGGAATTGATGAGTCAGGCTGGTTTCAGCTTTATTTGACATCAAAAGCAACGAGACGCCCTCTTCTGCATTTACCATTGGTAGCTTTGCAAGTACCATTTGCCTCTRGTGGCATTGTTGGAGTTGTTTTATCCCATTCCAGGCAGAGCATCCTGCTGGGATCTCCACTCGCCTCTGCCAGGCAGGTGTGYGTGGTCAGTGCTTGGGCTCCAGCAAAACAGGTGGGGGAGGTACAGGGGCAGTCYCTTGATCCAGATCCAGGCTCTCTCTTTTCCAGAAATCACCATGTTGCCTCTACCCGGTGGTATATTCAAGGTTTTATTCTGAACTACGCAGGTTACAATTGTATTGTTTTTCTGTTTTTTAATGGCAGTTGTTCTTCCCATGAGTCAAAGAGCTGAAATTCAAGGACCTGGTGCATGACTGCTCCCCTTAAAACCACCTCTACTCTGCTTTYTCCAAGCTTAGGACTTCATACTGGCCTTTTTTTGTGCTAAGTGTACATGGATTCATAGAAGAATGCAAGTCCTAAAACAAGGGGAATCCTGTCAGCTGAATGGGCACCATTGTTTAATGAGCTCTGTTTCATTTTCCTTCTTTTTCATCTTTATTAGACCATGTCTTCTACTAAAGACTTGAAAACAAGAGGCTTTTTAGAAGTGCRTTATTTACTGCCCTTCTGATGGGAGTTTTAATCCTTACTAGCATTTTATTACTAATGGACTTCCATGAAATTTATAGAGCTGTTGGTAAGCAAATRTTCACTGACTGCRTGTTCGTCTCATGCCAGTTGGAACAAACCCAAACTCATGCTGCTTCCCTCTTTCTTGTTACAGCAAACCAACCCCATTGATGTGCAGTCCATTGAAGAAATTTTGAGGGTAGGTGCTCTTAAATAATAGATCTGTGTTTGCTTATATTTTGCATGCCTTAAGGTAATAGTTAGAGAAAAAAATATTGCTTCAGTTCTGTTCGCTCAGCAGATGTAGTTGTCGCTAGAAGTGTGTTTTGGGGTGTGCTGAGGAGAAGTAAAGATAAGAGTCAGCCTCAAATACAGCTGGAGTTGWAAGATCAGTCTTTCTATCAGTACGTAAGTGTAATGCAGTCTCAAAGTGAAGTGCAGTTAAAGACTGACAAGTCTGAGGCAGCCAGAGCTGCTCCTATATCAGGCCAGAGAGTTGTCATTCCCAAGTCCTCTTCCTCCGAAGGCTCTGGACATGCTGCTTCGTGTCCATGCTGCCAGCCCCAGCAGCATTGCCCTGAGCAGGAGCACACACCTGTGTCCTTCCCACCTGCCTGTGCATGGCACTGCTGCTGGGCTGCTGCTCCTTCGCTGTAATTCTAGTCCACTCGTGCAGAGCAAAGCCAGGTCTGATGCAAAACTGTGCTGTAACCTTGTGGCTCTGTGAGCAGTGCACGTGCTCCCAGTGGCTGGGGCTGAGTCCATGTCACCCCTTTCGTGTGCACGGTGTGAAAATGCCCTGTGATTCCCAAGCCAGTGGTGCTGATCCTGAGGATACAGCTCCTTGATGTCCAATGCTCTTCTGAGACACTGAAGTACTGGCGGAACAGTTTGGTTTCTGTGATTCACTTCCCTCACTGTTGCTTCAGGTTGCAAAATTGTGATGCCTCAGTTGCTCTCCAGAAGCTGTTGTTGGGGCAGTGTTTTAGCTGAAGGGGAGCTGTGCACATGTGCCCACTGGCTGCCCTGTGCTGCTTGGGGTTGCAGCATGGGGACTCCACTTGGAAGTCCGGAATCCTTTCGTGTTTCACCACACGTCCTGGTTTTTGCCTGTTAGTAATGCATATCACTATTTTTGTAGCAACCATGGGGAAACACGTACAAATACATGAAGAGGTAGATCCATATGAATCTCTGAAGTGCGAAACTTGATCTGTATCTATCAGCAAAAATCCTGATAGCTGCTCCTCTCAATCTCTTTCCAGGAAATGACCCGCTCTTGGCCACCTCCCCTGACAGCTCTTAATACACCTACAAAAGCAGAGCCTTCCAAATTTCCATTCCCAACAAAGGTAAAACACCCTCTTTTTGCCAGGACTTTTGATAAACTAGAAGAGAGCTTTCTGGCTTTTGCATGTATTTTCATCTGATTTTGTCCCCCTTCCATTAATAAAGGCTGTTGGGAGGTAYTATCTTCAGAAGTAGTCAGATAAATTAAAGCACAATGGGAATGAATAAAAAAGACTTCAGCAACTTACACATTTGTTGTAATTGTGCTCTTCAAATGTAACTGCTTTTCAGAAACATTTTAAGTATCTCTGCTGAAGCACAAAATACATTTTATCTTTATTGTCAACAGAAATATTTGCTGACTGTGTTAAACGGAAGTGTTTGGCAGCTCTTATAAAATTTTAAAAATATTTCTTCAAGAATGCGCATACCCCTAATGTGCTAGCAACACATTTTTGGTGACAGTAGAACATTATCATTTCTGTCCATGCTAAGCTATGTCAGGCCAGCTTAGACTATTGGACACTTTGACAAGCTAGTTKAAGTATCTATTACAGTAAGTAACACATGGAGAACAAATCATCAGTACACTGCTCGTATGAGAGAGCTCATTTATTTTATTCTAAATTTGCACTTCATCCTTTCTTTCTAGGAATTGCAGCCTGAGGGATCTGTAGCAAAGGATCAGAGTAAGTAGATATCCAAAGAAAACACACAGTTACATGTGTATTGACAGTTTTGTGTGTTGTGTGTTATACATTGTGGAGAATGTCAGATGTTTATATTGATTAGAGGTGTGATTTCATCTGCTTAGTTGAACAGTGATGAGTTTAGAAATGGCTTAAGAGATTGTATACATTCATTACCTAGACACTAAGGCAGCAGTTAGCAGAGGACAAACAGTATTTTGTTAGGAAACCCCACTTGGTCTGATGAATAATTGCAATGACAAACAATTATGTCCTAGAAGAAAGTGGTGAGTCTAATAAGGTTCCCCAAGACCACAGAGTTAAAAGCTGCAAGGGAGGCAAATAAACCCAACCTCTTCATTTTTGATTTCCAGAGCAGTATGGAGTACCTTCAGAAACGTTGCCAAGTTCTCAGCCAAGAACATCGTAAGTAACCAGATTCTGTTCCCATCTCTACTGGGCAGTTACTTAAAAGAACCTGGAATGAACTAAAATTTGGGTTACCTGATGATTCTGAAGATGAAGGTTTTATCAGTCTAATTTTTCTTAGAAAACTTCCAATGCAGGGAATTTTCACCAGCAGAAAACATTATTGTTTCATGATGGAATCATAGAATCATTTAGGTTGGAAAAGACCTTTAAGATCATCAAGCCCAACCCTTAACCTGACAATGCCAAGTCCACTAAACCTTGTCATGATTACGATGACTGTGTTAAAACCAGAACAAATGAAGAAAAAACCCAACTGTTAATGCACCAGATTAAAGTTATTTTGTTCTTTTAATCTGTGGCTGCTTAACACCAGATTTTTGTGCTTGAAGGTGCTTGAAAGCAGTTTTGTGTGGGCTGATGTTAGTCTTTCAGGAATAACCTGACTGTATGCAGCACTCATGGGTTCTGAGCCCTGASTAACAAATAGAAATCTTTCCATCTCTGGAAGGCTCAGGGGTCCCTGTGCAAGGCAATTGCTGAACCATTAAATGCCTGTCAGGTCATGTGATACATAAAGATCTTGTTACTCTGTGATATGTTGTTCCGTGGAAGGCTGCAAACTACAGGCTACAAAGCTTAGTCCTCTTGTTTTCATCTTGCTTATCATGAACCATTTAATTAAAAATAAAACAAAACTGAGCTAGTCACAAGTAAGAGCAAGAGCATGTCTCTGTCTTGGTTGAGATAGTCGAGTTTTGGACTCAAGTTCTGTAAGGTCTGTTAAACATCCCTTTTCCTACTGTTCTGGCATGATGCAGAGGAGCCTCACTCACTGTGAGCATGGGATAGTGTCTTGCTGGGCGGTCAGCTATTCCCTTAATCTATTCCTTATTTTGCTCCTCTTTCTTCCACTCCAGTTTTCTACTCCTCAGTGACTTCTGGAAATTTTCATTGCACTWTTAAAACCAGTGGTTTCAACTGCTSCAGGCTCTGCCTTCCTCCCCAGCTACCCTATGACCATTATTACTTCAATTCTTCTGAGCTGTTTGTAAGAATTCCTTTAGCACTTTAGTCARTTTTCCAGGCAGCAGAGAGAGGAGAGACTTTTCCTGTAGACAAGAACTGGAAAAGACTCTTTTCTTAGCCCAAAGGGCCAGACTTGTAAATTTGGCGTGGTAGGTAGCTCTGTCCTTAGCCAAGACCCCCACTCTGCTCAGCATCCTTGCTGGACGCTTTAAAGCCAGCACTCATTGCCAGTGATATGTGTGCCCATGGATCAACAAAAGCAGTGGAAGCAGGAGGAGCAGGRTGGCTTGGGTTTGCCTGAGGACTTCCCCTACATCTTTCCCTTGAGCCGATGCATCCCTTCTTTTTTGTGTTTGTTTTCTTTGGCACAACAGGGCTGGCTTTCTTTGCTGTTCAAAGYGCACGTGACTGTCTGAAAATTCAGCTGCCTGGAGTAGCTTGTGTTGCAAAGAGTAGCTGGCTGAAAACAAACAGCGTTTGTGCTGGTTAATTAGAAGATGAAATCCCAGGGCATCTGTGTGCCCAAATTAAGCATTCAGCTTTTCAGAGTGTGCAGGGATTTCCCAGATGGATTTCATTCTTGAATGCRGCCCCGAAGTTTGCACCTGGCAGTGCTGGAATGGAAGCAGCCCTTCTTTTAAAAGGGGAGATGCCAGCTCATTCTTGGTGGTACATCTTTAACCTGGCTAGCAGAGAGAGAGGCCAGCCTGTGGTTTCAGTTGTTTGGCAAGTGATATTAAATTTAGTGCTGCTTCTCTCACTAAAAGAGCTCTTTTTAAATAGCTTTAGGGAGATTAATGGCGTGTATATAAGCTGCAAATGAACAGGTCCTGCAAATGAAACCTTGGCATCTATTAACTCCTGAGCTAATTGGAGCATTAAATTTAAGGCAGATTTATTTTCTTTAACTAGGCTATTTAACAATTTGTTGAAACCGTGTTTTGGGGAAACTGGCTTTGTCTGTCCTTACAGAAGTATGACTCAAAGTTTTAGTGTTGTTCCTTGATCCTAAATTGAGCATAAGTAGTTGCAGTGTTCTTTTATGCTGATGCATTTTATTTACTYAGGTGGAAAAGGTAGTCCTTTTTACTACAAACAGTTAAATCAGATTTAAAAGGAGATCTGGCTAGGTTCTTTGTATGTTCCTGTCCACAGCAGGGGTTTGAAACTAAATTATCTCTAAGGTCCCTTCCAACCCAAACCATTCTATGATTCTATGATTATCCTCTTACCTCTAAAGGAAATAAATCTYTAGTCCACAAATCTTAAAGCAGAACAAAACAAAAACAAAAAAAAAAAMCCAAAACCAAACCCAAAAACTTTCAGCACATTTTAGCATCCTTGGAAGTTTCTTCGCTACCACCTTTGAAGGACTATTTCCCCTAACATGTTGTAAAAGAAAATAAAAAGAATTCATTGAGATGCCAGTAGATACTTGGCCAAACTGCCCAGAAGCGTGGAGAGTGCCTGTATTGTCACTGTTCGTTTTTCCTTTCTGTGCCTCATCTGTCTGGCAGTGAGCTTGGGCTCTGGCCCACATGCAGAGTTGGCTCATGCAGGATTGCTGCAGGCTGCGTGCTGTTTGCCTTCTGTAGGAAATTCAGGGCTCTCGTTTTCCAAGGTGGTGTCTCACAGTGCTTCCCTTCAATGTTTACTCTAAAAGAAGAGGCAAGAGGTGATTTCCACTAAGAAGGTGTGTGAGGAAATGAGGCAGTGGAGGATAGTCACAGGGGAATGGCAGTCAAAATGCCTGAACAAAGAAAGCACCAACTTTTTCTGACTTTCTCCCCGTTTTTCCAGGGTGATGTGGTTCACTGGGGATCATTTGTATTTGTTTTCTTGCTATAAAACATGTTGTCATGAGGAATCAGAGACTTATTTTTCTTACTTGGCTGTAAGAAAAATTTCTCACAGAAAGCTCTTGGTTTGAAATGAGGTTGAAATAAGCAGAGTTTTGACCTGATTGATTAAAATCCTTGTCTCAGTTCCCAAGCTTTTTATCCTGTTTTTGGAAGGACACTTGAATAATCCTCTGGGTTGAGGAGTCAGGTGCCAGCTAGTTTCAAGATTTGAATAACTATACTTTTGAATAGCAAAGGTTTACCTGCCTATTTTCCTACTCCTTTGGGATGCCTGCATGATTGCCAAAGAAGGGGATAACAATCTGGGAGAACTTTGAATCCTTCCCTGCAAATTCTTCCCTTCCAGCCTTTTAAGAACCTTGGTAATATGTTGAAATTGCAAATGGTAGTTACCAGGAAATATTTACGGGCAGCCTGCTCTCTTCTCTAGCAATAGTGAAACAGAGCTCGTGCCTCCCCACTTGTAAACTGTTCTGAGCACCTGAACTGTTTGACTTTACTGCTGAGATGTGCATGAGCACCAAGTTCATTGTGTAGAGAAGAGACAGGAGATAGGCTTTACTTACATACGTGTGATAGGAGACTTTAGCAGCAAAACGAGAACCCGTGTGACAGAAGAAATATTGGCAGCCCCTGAGAGCAAAGCGTGTGAACATGCACGGCTCCTGGTGCTCCTGACGTCCTCTGTCCCTTGGGATGCCAGTGCAGGCTGATAGCATGCCAGATTCTCACTGGACAAGGATCAGACTTCTTCCACCCTGTGTTGGTGTGCTAGGTAGCTTTTCTGAGGAGCATTCCCCTCACAGAACTTGGTCTTTGTTGTCTGTAGATGGCAGCCATTGCTACAGACCTCCCTTGCAAAATATCCCAAGGTCAGTTGGAAAGCAGAGTAAAAAAAAACCAACCAACCAACCAAAAAAAACGCCAACCAAACCACAACCCAAAACATTTGAACATTTTAACCATTCATTCAGGTAACAGCAGTGTTTAGTAGATCGAGCATGTCAAATGTTCAGAAAGGATGGGGGAGGTTGGTTTGTTTTGGCAAGCACAAACCCAAATCTTTTTCAGTGCCTGCTGCTTGAAAATGTGTCTGCCTTGGCTGATATTTATCTTCTGGTTGTCTTTCAGAATGCTCCAGGACGACCTGCAGCTCAGTGATAGTGAAGAGAGTGGTGACGACCAAGTCGGTTTTAGCTGTTTTATACACTAGGCACACAGACATCCCTTTAAACATCACCACTTGTTGCCTTGTTCTGAGTTCTGAGCTAACCTTTCCTCCCCCTCTCCTCTTTGTTTTTGTGAACAAAACAGGTTGTTGAAAAGCCACCTTCTTCACTTGCTCCTCCAAGGTACAGGTTTGTTCCCCAAACTACTAGCTAGACCACATAAGGAGAAAAACAAAACTACTTTTTATATATGGGGTAGAAGGGCTCCTAGTTTCTGTTGTAGCTACAGGCTTTGGTTTCTGGCTGCTGTTGAAAGCTGGCTTTAGTTGTGTGGGGTTTTCTGGAAAGCTCCAATTAGAAATGAATAATCCAGGCATGCTGGATTTTGCCTATGATCCAGAATTTTATTTCCTTGACTGCTCCCTTCTTTTCTCCTCTTCCCTTTTACCAGTGTGTATGTAAATCACACTGGAGATAATGGGATTCTCAGCTGTAGTGGTAATGGGTGAGATGTGAGTCCTGTTGTAGTAGTAGTTCAGAATGAAGCCCAAAACAGCCCAGTGGGTAAAGAACAGGAAAGGGTTAGGAAGACTCATTGAGGCTGTTTCAGCTCCTCTTGATGAGGAAGCTGATTGTAAGCAGTTCCTGCCATGTATTGTTAGTCAGAAGCCATATTCAAGGTAGACTGAACAGCCACATGCCAGCATTAGAGTTAAAAAGGAGGAGGAGCCCATAATTTTTCCTATAGGAGGGCACTGACATACTTTTTTTGGCTTGATATCTATATTCTGCAAGCACAAGATAGTGATCTACAAAGTCAGACTTGCAGAAGAGCACACTGATTCTTGGCATGATCTATGTCTCTGCAAACTCTTAAAATAGGAATGTTGTCACAATATCAGTCTTGGATCAGCAAGGAACTTGCCTACAAATCATATAAATATGTTGATACTGGTGTGGGTAACAGTTTTCAAAGTAAAAAAAAAAAAAAAAATTAAAAAACCAACATTTTAATTTTGTAAGCCCATTTCAAAACAAAAATGCTGTGAATAAAATTGACAGCTCTTCCTCAGTTCCATCCACTCCATTGTCAGTGTGGAGGAAAACATTTTTGATTAGAGGATGGTGTTGCAAGAAATGCTGCAGCTTGATGTGTCTGTTAATGAAGTGGTTACAGCAGCATGACCAAGTAACACAGATGAACAAGTGAAAACTTAAGGGGGAGAACAGAAAAAACAGAAACCATCCTGGAATATACATTTCTGTCTTGTTCACCTTTATTGGAAGTTTTTCATTTTGAGGGTTTTCAGAAAAGCACTRGTCAGTTTTTAAACTTTGGTTGGCTAAATGCAGATTCACATTGTGGCAGTGGCATCCTGCTTACATATTTGACTGGGCTGGACTCGAAGGTTTTATTGTTTCCAGCAATTTTTTATTCTAGTTCTTTATTTTTTGAGTATGGCCATGTATTCCTCTGGCCTTCTCCCCTCTCATCTCAGTGCCAAAACATGGGGTTTCAGCTTTATTTTTGAATACTGCCATGTCAATATAATAAGTAAGTAACCTTCACCCATGCTGCTTTCTAATTTTATCCCATGGTGGCCTTGCAGTTCCTCACAGTCCCAGCCCAAGAGTGTGGCATCAGCACATTCCAGCAGCTCGGAGTCAGGGAGCACCAGTGACTCAGACAGCTCCTCAGACTCGGAAACAGAGAGCCACTCGAGTGACAGTGAAGCGAACGACCCTCCAAGAGCACCAGCACCTGAGGTGAATGCAAATAGAAGGCAGAGGCTGCTTACACAGCCTCTTGCCTCAGACTCTCCGCTTTCTGAATGCAGTCAGGACAGGAGACCTGAAATGCTGTCATTGTTCGAGTGTCCCCTTGGCATCTTTGCTGCATCACCCGCCTTTTCTTGCCCTTTGCATCCCTTCTAGTTTGTCAACCTGAGTTACCCTTAGTAACAACACAATTAGGCTTTCAGGTGCCCAACCTGGWAGTGCTCCCCCATGTCCTTTGGTATCCTTGTCAGGCCCCCCTGGAGGAATCGGTGCCTTCACTGGTGAGACACAAGCAAGGCACAGATGAGAAGCAGAGCTGGGCTGGGCTGTTTGGGGCCACCTCTGCCCATGCAGCATTTCTGGGTGCCGAGGCCATGGGCTGCTTCATGGTGAGACCAGTTTCCTGATACATTAAGAGGAGCCACTGCCTCCCTGCAGCTCCTGTGCCCGAGTGACGGATTCAGCTTCTCCCAGGTCGCAGCTGAAGGGATCAGACCTGCAGGAAGGGCTGGAATGTGCTTAGTCTTGCTTCTGTTGAATTTGGCTTGGATAGTGCTGCACTGGCATTTCTAAGGCTTTTATTGGGGAAAGCAGGCAAACAGAACTCAGTGCCTTCAACTTTCGTAATTGTGAGACCGTGCGTTTTTTAGAAATCTGCTGCAGAAGTGCTCATGCCCCATGCTTTCAAACAGTTCCTCCAGCTTGCAAAACATTCTCAGGCCAGTGGGAAGTGCATGATTGTATCTGTGGACCACAGCTGATGTAAAACGATCCACTGGCAGTTTTGAGGTACTCTTACAAAGCCCTTGTAATTTATTTCTCCCCTGCCTCAGCTCTAGCTTTCTTGTCTTTTACCTTAGAATGCATGAACGGGGAGAATCTTAGTGCCAAAACCAAACTTTGAGATGGCCTGTCTTTCCATATCACTCTAATATTCTTTACCCTTCAGCAGTTCAGTTACAGACTTTGCCCACTGCAATGTGGGTGTCTTTGAAAGGAAGCAGATGTTATACTTCTCCTCTGTTACCAAATTGTGCCTGGTTTGTCCTGAAAATACAAGTGAATTCCTAGCTATTTGCCTTCACATGCAAAGCACACACTTTGAGACCTCTAGGCAATAGTCTCTGGGCTCTGGTAAACTGTGCCAGGATGGAAACAGCCTATAAAGGCATTAGTTTTGAATCCTTCCTCTTTTTGTCTGCAGTCCGATCCACCAACTTCTAATAAGTGGCAGCTCGACAACTGGCTGACCAAGGTGAACCCACCAGCAGTGCCAACAGAGAGCCTCAGTGAAATTGGCTGTGGGGATGGATGTGAGGAGGGCAAGAAGCAGGAGCAGGCCATCAGCAGCAATTCCTTCCACCAGCACTCTGAGCCGAGGGAGCCTCCTCAAAAGAACCAAGTGGCCCGGGCTCCTCAGGAGGCTCCTCTTCCGACCAAACGCAGCTGCCAGAAGCCTCCTGCGCACACTGAGGAGCCCTCGCCCAGGCAGACTGTGGGTATCAAAAAGCCCAGCAAGCCCCTGGTGCACGAGGGGCCCAAGAGAGGGCTGAAGGTGGAGAGTGACCCTGGCCCTTTGGAGGTGAGAGACCAGTCTTCCAGGGACAAGCTGAAAGTCAAAAAACCAGTGAAGCCAAAATCCGCTGACAGAAAAGACCTGAAGCCGGCAGTTCGTGAGCCCTCTGAGAAAAAAAAGTACAAGGGTTCCCACCAGGCCGACGCCAAACCCTTCTTGGACCCCAAGCTCTTGGGAGATGCCCAGGCACGTGATGCTCTCAGTCCCCTTCCTCAGAGCCAGGGCACAACCCCCATCAGGACTAGCAGCCACAGGCCTCAGGATCTGTACAAGGAGAAGCTGCCCTTGCCTCTCGGGGAGAAGTTGCTCTCGCCAGTAAGGGATCCCCCAATGCGTGAGCGCCTCGTGGTGAAAATAGATCTCTGTCACCTGGAAAAAGTCCCTCAGCCCCCCAGGAAAGATAAACACCAGAGGAAAGCAGAGACCAAGAACCTCCCTGGTGCAAGGAAGCAGGACTTGAAGAGGAAAGCCATGGACTCTCCTGAGGAGTCCTTTGGAAAGAAGAAGGTGAGAGGGGGAGGGAAAGGTGGATTTGTGCAAGGACCAAGGTGGTGGTTGAAAAACCCATGTGGAGTTTCCACTTCATAGGTTGGGAGTAGAGCCATTATCCTTCTGTAAAGGTGTTATCAAACTTCTAAGAGGAATATGAATCAAAGCTGTCTGCAGATGTTTCTTGTTGGTCACAAATGCCCCCCTGAGCAAAYGAAACGCCCTGTCTAACATACTTTGGTGTTTTAGAATATTTTTTTGCTCTGTTTTCTTCAAGTCCTAGTTTTCTCAGACAACAAAACTAGTTGTAACATTTACTTTCCCTTGAATTACAAGACAGCCCTTTATTTAACTGAAGTGATCATTGCTTACGAGGGTTTTTTGGAAAGCTGACTCCCAAAGGGGACTATGAATATACCTCTAGCCAGCTGGGTCAGTTGCACAATGAGTTGGCTGCAGGCCTTGTGGTTAATGGGTATTCCCTCTGGATGTTTCAGTTGCTGTCTGCCTCTTTGCTCCTCCTCACAGAGCAGGTGGCTCAGCATGRGTGGGTGAATAACCTTGGTTTGGGTTTCATTTAGTTTTGACATTTTATGAATTTCGTATAGTTGTGGGGGAGAATTGAGAAGAGCAGAGAAATGGTGAAGAAACTTGAGAGACCCCAGGAGTTCCTGCTCTTGCTGAGCAGTGGGAGAAAGGGAAACAGGCAGTCAATCTCTCACTTCTCCTGTTGTCTAAGAGACCCAGGAGAGGAGCTATTTGATGTGAGACATGTGCTCCCCTGCAATCTCAGTGCCTGACTGCAGGGAAACCCACCTCAGAGCCTCACTGTCAGTTCTGTCAGTGCATCAGTGTCCTCAGAGGCTTGGGCTTCACATCAGCCAGCTGGGTCAGGTACAGCTGTCAGACATCTTTTGTGGCAGTGTGAAACCTGAAAAACAGTGTAAGGATGTGATCTCGGTACTGAAGCCTTGTCTTGGGCATGCTGCAAGAGGTAGACTCTGTGTCACAGCACAGCCCACTGAGTGACATAGACCTGGATGTGTCCCAGACATGAGTACAGGCTGGGAGAGGAACTCATTGAGAGCATCCCTGTGGAGAAGGACCTARAGGTTCTGGTGGGTGAAAAGCTGGACATGACCCAGCAGTGTGTCCTTACAGCCCAGAAAGCCAAACGTGTCCTGGGCTGCATGAAAAGATGTGTGGTCAGTAGGCTGAGGGAGGGAATTCTGCCTCTCTGCTCTGGTGAGACCTAGACCTGGAGTGCTGCATCCAGTTCTGGGGTCCCCACATTTTAACTGGTGGTTTAAAATTTCACCTATGTCAGCTTTTTGGTAATAAAACCCAAATTCCCCTGTATATCTGGGGTGATCAAACTCACATACAAGTGCCTTACTTTTAGTTAGTATAGGCAGCAGTAGGTGTAGCAGTTCCATTCATCCCACTACAAAACAATCTATCCGAGCAAAATTAGATAAAATGTCATTTTAGGTTATCTGTCAAGGAGCTTGAAATCTCTACTTGCTGTCCTGTGGGTTTGTACTTTGTCAGTTCCGATTATCTTATTTTTTTTTTTATTTAACCAAAATCAGTCAACTTAGCTGTATTGATCTATATTGTATGTGAGCTTTGAAAACCTGAGTGATTTTTTTCTTTTTTTTTTTCCCTTCCTGTTAGAGGGAAGAGAAGGAAGAGCCTGATAGGAAGAAAATGAAATTAGAAAAAGAAGCAAAATCGTTGCAGACTTCAGCTAACAAAGACTCCAATAAACTGAGGTGAGTATACAGTGGTGGAATGGCAGAAGGGTGCGTAAAAGGAGGAACTATATCTCCTGTCCTTATACTTGTGAGTTTGCTTGTGACATAATGTGCCTTCTGAAACCTAATCTGCAGCAGATTTGCCTTTACATCCTGGAAGGAACCAATCCAGAAAACAGCTTTGTAGGTGTAGGTGGGTACGGGTAGGGAGCATTTCCCTTCTCCACTAAAACCATCTTGTTGTGTTTGTCTTGTTATTCTAAGTGACCCAATGGAAACACARCCAAGGTGCCTTTTGAGTCCTGACTCTCTGGAATTTCAGGTGGCCTTCCTCATTTATCCCAGCATAGCATTTGCAGTGCTTCTGGTAGATCTGCTGGAGCTTCCCCTGTAATTTGCATACCAGAGCACTGCCAGCATTCTGGCTTGGTCTTTGCTAGAGTGAGTGCTTCCGAGAGCGTGTCTCCAACTGGGCGGTGTTCCCGAGAGAGGAGACTCATGCATCAGTCATGGGCTACTGCATTCAATTCCTGCTTGCTTGTGGCTTGAATCTGAGGTGTTGGCTTGGATTGCTATGTAGTGTTGAGGTTTGTGTCCTGACAACAGGATTAAACTGCTTTTCTGCAGAGAAAACACTGACACACTCTGGAAGCACTGAGGCATTGGGACTAAAATTTAGTTGGGCGAAGGGATATTTGAACTGTGGTAATAATGGAAGAGCTTTATTTCTGGGGTTTATTCCTCTCTTTTTCTCGGTGAAAATGAGCACCTGTTTTAGTCATGTTCTGAGTTTTGGAGTGGGAAAGATAGGATGCGTTTTTGGGGAGACAGTGCACTGGGTCGGGTCAGGGGATGGTTCTGTGCTCTGTGGAGCATCAGGTGTGCCGAGGTAGAGAAACTTGGGAGCATGTGTGCAGTGAGTAGGGACCAAACCGGGGGAAAAGTGGATGGTGAAAGAGGGGAGGGGACTGTCCCATGCACAGCAGAATCGGGCAAGATATGCAGCATCACACCTCAGTCTGGGCGAAACTTAATTTCCTCCTTTTCTGGTGTTGCAGTTCCTGAGCTGAGATTCACTGCTCGGTGTTTTCTTGGAAACTTTGCAAAATGAAATAAAATTATGTAAATGAACAGTGGTGAAACAAGGTTTAGAACTATTTGGTGCTACTTAGAGCTGCCAGAGTTCCCTGGTCATCCTAGCTTCAGATAATCAGAAATCTAATATGTCCCGTTGTATTATTAAATGTGATAATCTCTGCCATTTAAAAGCAGAGCATTTTAAGTCTCTCTCAACTTTTTAAGTGTTGTCTAGTTGAGCTGGCAAGTCTTAAAGGAAGAATTCAGTTTAATTCTGTTAAAGCACATGCAGGATCAAGTGTCAGGGTGAGTATCTCTGACCACAGAAAATACTGTCTACCTAAAGTGGGAGAAGCAGGCAGTGCTGCAGTTCATTTGCCTTGTTGGGGGATTTATCCAAGAGATTTTAGTCACTGTAATTACCCCCCTCATTCAGTGAAAAGGGGCTGTGTTGGAGGGATGCCTTTTTTTGCAGTGTCTTGATATTCTGGTTGCAAGTGTTTACTCTAAGGATGAGTTCTGAGACTGATTCCTGCTTGAAAAGCAAATTGCTTATATGTTGATGGTAGGCGAAGTTTTGCTGTCTAAAACATGATGAACTCCCTGAAGTTTCATTTCACTTTTGTTGAATTCTTTGTGTTAACAAGTCATCTCACACTTCCAGAGGAGTTGAAACAGAATTGGTACATGATGTAACTAAGTTTTTAAAAAATCCCTGCCTTATATGTACACCATATTCATGAGTTTGCTTCCCATCTCCAGAGCACCAAAAGCTCTATCTGAAAACCAGAAGAAAGATGTGCTTCYGCCACTGCCAGCCATATCTACTGCACAACCTGCACCAAAGTCAGCCAAGACGACCCAAAAGAGACCCAGAACCGAGACTGATGATCTGCCTGCCACAGATAACCCTGCCAGGAGCAAGAGCAACCACAAGGATCCTTCGTTTGCCAAGTGCAGGAAAGCGGAGGGAAATCACACGGAACTGTCAAAGGGCGTCAAAGTAGGTATAAAGTCCAGGATAACTGGTGGAATGTTTCCTGCAATCCGTGGGTGCTGTGTGATTCTCTTTAGAAACATACTCTGTAAACACCAAAGGCGTGAGAGTCATGTTTATGCTAGTCACCACTTCTGATTGTAGGCAACTGCAAACACAATATCGATGTAAAAATAAGTGTGTKTAGAAAAAGAAAGAGGGGATTGCTTAAAAATAAGAAACAAGCAACCTGTGGTATTGACTGCAACCCAGGTAGAAGCTTTTATAGCTTGTTTGCAAAATGGTTCATGATCATGCAGCTAGTTCTTTGCATTTCTGGGTTACAAAATTCTATTATATGGCTGTTTACTGGTGGCTCAGGGTGTGTGGTCTAAGATGTTGCTGTGTGTGTGTGTTAAGCCAGACTGTGCACACTCTATTAGCTGGCTTCTAACTGCTTGCTTCTTCCTGACAATTTAGTTAGTAATGGAGAATCAGCAGTTGTTGTGTGGTTAAGCTGGAAATAACTGTAAATGGATATTCCCCACTCCTGCCTTGGCTAGAGGACATGAAAAAGGTCCTGTTTGCAGCCTCGCTGCTCTCTTAGCCATTGAGCAAGGAAACCTGCTACCGAATTTCTCCGTGTTTGGGAAAAGGTTGGATGGTGTTAAGCATTACAAGCAGTCGGGTGAGAAGCCCAGAAGCAAGGAGGGGTTGCTGGGGAAGAAGGTGAGAGCCTGGGAATAGACTATGCTTGAGACAAATAAACATTTTTCTCTTGACATTTAGGAGGCCAGGCTTTGGAATTGGTTTAGGCACATCTCTCTAAGCAGCTTTATCTGTCTGCTTTTTCAGGGATCTGCAGGTGATGTCACAAAGCCTTTCTCAGTGCCTTCTTTGCCAAATGGTACCTCTAAGCCAAGGAGACCTCTGCTCAAGCTTGAAAAGTAAGATTTTGTTTGATGCCTCTTGTCTGTACTACTGAAGACACCAGTAATCTGGTGTCTGGCCCTGAAGCCAGCATGGCTTCTGCTTTTTCCCCTTCTTTGGGAGGAAAGAGAGAGGGAGAGATGTGTGAGACCTGCCTTGTACTGYCTTCTCATGACTTAGCCCATCCACCACAAAGCAAAGGTTTATAATRAAGCAAAGTTTTATAACAGTTCATGGTTTGAGGGAATCTACTCTGGAAATTAGGTAYAATGTCTCTTTTAAGCAGGTAACTTGAATGCAAGCTCTCTTGTTCTCAGATGAATGTGTGGTGCTGCCAAATTTGCTGTATGTTTCAATCAAAGTATATTTATGGGACTGTACTTGAGGAATGATAGATGACTTAGCTACTATCTTTCCATGGGAATGAGAAAATTAACTTGCTCCCRTAGAAGCCCAACCTCTGGTGTTTTTTTATTTTCAAACCTAAGTTTTCAATATTATTCCAACATATTTTTTAAGAAATCAATCGACCCTCTAGCATCCTCTAGGTAAGAAAGTAAAACTGATAATTATCCTACCCTWTTTCTCTTTTATCTGTTTTTCCTCTCTGTCTCCAATTCAGGCAGCATTCAAAGGAATACTACATCGAACAGGCTCAGAAGTTGAAGCACAAAGCTGATGCAATGGTAAGTCTTGACCTTGTGCTGGAAATGYTAAACAGCTCTTGCACTCAGACCTGGAGCCTGTGTACATGGGAATGAGGTTCACTGACTACCATGATTGCCATACTCCATACTTGGAGTATGTTCGACTCATGTGCTGGAAGGCTATCTTCATTTGCCAGATGTTCAGACATTTCTCTTTGCTGCAAACACATCTAGAGAACAGGATTCAGAACTGATATTGTCTGGAGTTAACAAGCCTGTTTGCTTTGCAGACCTATAGGGGTCCTTGGAAAACAGATGGAACAGTTTGGTTTAAGACAGTTTAAAAAGTCAGAAAAGTCAGAATCCTGGCTGTTATTGTGCTGCTGGTGGCCAAGATTTGGAAGTGGGCTTGGCAGATCTGATTTTCTCTGCCCTGTGCAGTGTAAATGTGCACAGGTGAACACTGTTTTGCTAGTTATGGCTCAGTCAGATAATGTCCGTTCGCTACTTTGTTTACCTGTGAAAACGGAGTGAGGGAATATTGCAGTGGGAAAGCCCCCTCTGCCTCGCAGAAGGCAAATCTCCTTGCCAGAAGACCAGACAATAATGTCTAGAAAAAGGGGAGATAATAAATTACTTGAGGAAACCATTGAGCAAGAGAAAGAGATACAAATGGAGCACACAACGCTCATGACTGGGACCACATTAGGGGTTCTACGGAGAACCCTTTAATTGTCACGCAGAGGCCAGACTGGGATCTTTTTCTTTCTTCAGATCCTGCCTAACTAGGGAGAAAAGGAGAATTCCAGTACACTTGGAGAAGTGTGTTTAGTCATAGTCAAAAAATGAGAATTTTCTTCCCAATAGACTGACAAGACTGGAAAGGCCTTTCAGTACCTAGAGGCTGCCCTTTTATTCATCGAATACGGGATTGCCTTGGAATCGGATGCGCTGGAACCAAAATCAGCTTACGGCATATTCAGTGACACCATAGTTCTCATCAAGTAAGTGGCTTTCAGAGCGTGGTGGTTTGGCAGCCAGTTTGGAGGGGGAGGGCATTTTGAGACACAGTCACCTGCCYGAGATCTTACATACTGCCTAGTGCCAGGACTAAGAACTTGGTGCCAGGACAAAGAACCAAGGTGCAGATTTCTCGACTTCTGGACTGTTTTTTGAGATAATGGCATGCACTGTTTTTTCATAAACAGTGGGACTTCTGAGCACACTGATGGCTGACAAGGTTCTCTTTTACTTTGTTTCCTTAGATTCATTATGACATTGAAACCGTTTGCAGACTCCTCAGTCTCTTCACATGGAAAAATCTTTGCCGTGTTACGGTGCGTAACTGTGTTTCTGTTCCTTCATCTTCTGTTTTGAAACTTGATAGAGTGAAAGACCCATTATTTCCAGGGGTGAAGGAATGAGTTAAATGGGAGTTAGAGTTATGCAAGGAAAAAAACCACGATATAAAAACCAGAATGAACTGAAACTCTAAAGTGAGCCGGGAACTGACATGTACAAGACACAGGCTTTAAAATTTGATCTGGTGGTAACTTGAGAGCACATAAGGGCTTTCACCTAAGGTGAAAGAATGTGATTTGGCTGCCCATGTTCGAGCTGTGTAACTGAATCTGTAGCTCTGTAGCTGAACATGGATGAGGCACTTCTGGATGGGAGCTTACTCAGCTCTGGGCACCTCTGAGAGCCTGGGCACCTGTTTATATGATAGACCAGACAAGGCCCTTCCTCATTTCTTTCTTTCCCTTCTGATTTTTTTCACAAAGTCTTTTTTTAAGATGATCAGAAGGAGGAGAAATTTTGAGCTTTCTTGACTTTTCAGTGCAGCTGAGGTGTGCCTGCCTCCACCCCACAAGGCTGGTGAGTGCTGAGCCCAAACACTGACGCTCAGGTGTGTTTCTGTCCACAGCATGCGCTGCCAGTCCATTCTGCACATGGCAATGTTTGGTTACAAAAAAGACACTGCAATGAGGTATTCCAGACTCCTGAATGACCACTTCAAGGTAGGGCACAGGTATCGCTAAGCTGCCGGCTGGATGACAGTGGTAGTTACTGATGTGAGCTGAACAACCCCAAACTAACTAGACTTTTATTCCTTGCTGCAGAGTAATTTCAGAGTAATACAAGCACCTTCTCCGGGTGTTGCAAGGTAAGATGTAAAAATTTGTACATTGCCTGTGTTTTAATGATAATGAGTAAGAAAGAGCTTCTTTGTGTGCTCGGGTAGTTTCACATGGCAGACAGATACCAGGCTGTCTTTCAAATTCTGTGGCCAAGAGAATGTTGGYTGGACTTTGATAGTGGTGCTGATTCCAGTCACATTTTTTGGCCACCTTGCACAGGATAGTTCATTGGGAAGTAAATGGTCACTTGAGAGCAGTGGTGGAAGCCCTGTCATACCAGTGACTAAAATTAGGTTGGTTGAAGTGGTGGGGGTGTGATGAGCCAGACTGTGTCTGGAAGACGGCCGGCTGACCACATTTAGCTCCCCTGGGTCTGTAAATAAGTGTGTGTAGGCTGACCTGGCTGCTCTGAGTAGCTGCCAGAAGCTCCAGCCTCCATAGAAGGGGAGCTTCAGCATGCCTGAAATGGAAGGCATTAGGGAAAAACACTTGGGTAATCTGGTGCAGACTTTCAGAAGCAGGTGCAGGTTTTGGAAGGTGGATGGGTGGCCCTTTCTTGTGTCTGGTCCCACATATTCTTTTGTCGAGTGGAGTCCTTCTAAATCACTGCCAATAACTTGGCCTTGCCCTCAAAGGACAATTACTTGTGCTGTAGCTGAACRCATCTCACTTTTCAACAGTCCACTCCATGCTGCAGGCCTGGGTGACACTGGATAGCTCCTGGCATGAGGCAGCCTTGTGGAGAGATGTTTAGCTCTGAAGTTGAATGTTCATGATGGTGTTTCTTTTCTGCTGCAGAAGCACAGGCTTGCCTTCTCCTCTTTCTCCAATACCCTCTCCTGCTGGATCTGTGAGTTCTCAGCCGGGATCAAATGATAGCAACGGCATTGGCCACAACGGCGTTGGCAACAGCACTGGCTCTACAGTCACTGTCTCCTGTCATATCTCGAGTGTCACCTCTTCCTATGTCAACATCACTTCCTATATCCTCCACGCATATGAAATTTGGGAAAAGGCTGATGCACTGGCCAGAAAGAATAAGGGTAGGTTTTTGCCCTTTGTCTTTTCTGTCTCATGTGTCGTGGTTATGTCTGTGTACTTGCTTCAATTCTAACACTCAGTGCAGCGCCATGCYTAAAGATCAAAGCATTAAATATGTTGAAATAGACAGCCATGGCATATTGGCAGAGAGACTTGATGGTGATATATTGATGAGTGTTCCCATTGAAAGGTTGTCTTGGCATCCTCAAATGTCTAAGAGCTTAAGGGATGAGGGTGTCAAGTGCAGGAAGCCAGCCAACTCACTTCATGGTAACACAAGAAGCATAAGGGTTTTGGTTTTTTTCTGCCTTTCCCTTTGGGACACTGAGGTTTTTGGAGTTAGTTCACTTTGTTTAAAAACATTGTTTTGGCCTGTAGCCTTGTGTTTTAGTTTTTGTCAAACTTCCAGGTCGTTTTGTCTTGAAAATGGTGAAGCTGGCTTCCCTGCCTGACAGAGAAGCTGAGCAGTGCTTGAATTGCTTGAATTTGAGTCCTTGCTGGGCACGTGCCCAGGATTTCCTGTAGCAATTCCTAGAATTGCTGCAACTTTTTTTTATTTTACAGTTTTGTTGTTAAAAATGTTGTATTGTCCTGTGGTGCAAGCAGTGGTGAACACACAAAAGCTGTGGGATGGGTGCAGTCTAGCCTGTAACTCACCATCCCACATGGCCTTTGGGTCAAAATGGTGTCATTTTTCATAAAACACAAAGTTTTGTGAGCCACTATGGGCAAAGAGATGCATTGCCACGACCTGTTGGCAAACTTGCAAAAGAAAATAAGCACAGTGTGCCTGGCTGAATTGTTGGAAGGCTGTAAAAATCCTCATGCTAATGAGGCAGTTGCTGAAATCCAGAAGGCTTTCCAAGTCACCTTTGAATAAAGTAACTGGTTGTTGGTTGTCCTCTGAGCAAAGCTATGCTTCCAGCAGCAGTTCATGTGTAGTATTTTCAATTCTATCCTCAAAAGGCTGATAAAAGACTGTCACATAGAAGCAGTGGATGCTGCTAATAAGCCAAAGGAGTGARTCATGAAGGAAAATGTGTGGGAGGGCAGCTTGAGCACAGCCTTGCATCAGTCAAGACTAAATTCAAAAGCTGCTCTGTGTGGCTGATCAGATGCAGGGGAGTGATGAGGGGGCTGGTAAATACTCTCAAGGGAGTGGATATCTGCAGGAGACCAGTAAATACTCGTGTAGGCATGGTGGTAGTGTGACCGTTCAGGACAGTGGAGGCATTTCAAAACTGCAGCTTATTGATAACCAGTGTAATGTGAAAAGAGATACAGAGAGTGAGAATGCAAAATGAATAAAAAAGGCCACATCCTTGATTCTTTTATGCAATTCATAGGGCATGAGAAGAGGAAGAAAGAGCAGCAGCCTTTAGCTATCAAGATCCTATCAACAGGGAAGTCCTAAGTTAGTGGAAAGCGGTTAGTTGTAACTGCTGTCTGAGTCACTTGTGCAGACCTTTCTGGAGGGTCCACTAACAGGTCCCAGCTCCTCACTGTAAGTCAGAGCAGTGCTGTGGATCATGAGGCTRAAACAGGTTGTGTTCAGCCTCTGATCTCCCCCAGCAAGGACAAGCTGAGGCTGCAGGCATGGATGTGAAGTCCCACTCCTTTCACATGATGCTGTGGTCACAGGTCAGGTTATCTTCTGTTTGCTCAGACAGGGGCTTTGGACTCCATGTCTCTGCTTACAGTTCTATTTCCCATGGAGGGCATGGATTTGGTAAACAAAGGCAGGACAATCAGAGGAAATGTCTTCTCTGCTTCTGCATTGGATGAGGGTGTTGTGCACTCTGCTTCTGAAGAACTCCTTGCACAGCCAAGCAGAAATTTTCCACCTCCAGCTTCAATCTTCGTGTGTTAAAAAGGAGATCTGAGAATGRCCAGTTTCTGAAAAGGTTTTTAGCAACATGATTGAGGCTGGAGAGTGAGGAACTGGGACAAGCCCATGTCACTGGAAGGAAGGTCATACAGGAATGTCTTGGAAAGGTGACTGCAGAGGAATAGGTGTGAGAATATTCCATAGCTTGTGGTCATCTACATAGATGATTGCCAGCACAGAGCAGGGCTTGCAGTCTGCCAGCCCCTCACTGCAGGTTCAGATGTGCTGCAAGAGCCACCTCCTGTGCAGGAGGAGGTGTGGGATGCCTGGAGTTGGTGGTGGGATAGGAGAAATGTGAGATCTGCCTGACGTGCTCAGCTATAAGCAGTCCAAATCAGAGCTGTACCATCTGGCAAGCTACACAAGTTGTTAAGCCAGGAATCCTGATGTCTCCAAGGTTTGAGGATGGACGAAGGAAAGGGACCACAGCTGTCTGCAGCTTCTGGGTGTCGCTCAGGAAGATACTCAGATTTGGCCTGTTTAGAATTTGGAGGAAGCTCGAAGTGGGGCCTGTGATGTGAACACCCAAACTTTTGCCCACCTACCGTGGAGTCTCAGTGTCCTTTGAAGCCAGGACATGAGGAGGTGGCTTAGTGTGTGTGTGTGTGTGTGTGTTTTCCTGTTGCCTGCCCTGCCCCCTGTGCTTGTTACCCTTCCCAGCCCTGTGTTGCTGCTGAGCTGTCTGCACTAGCACTGTTAACAGGACTGCCCAGCTGAGCGTGTGCCGCTGCTGTTGCGCCTTGCCTGTCAGATGTGCCTGGTGTATGAAACCAACCAAATGTTTTCTCTTTCTCCCTCCTTTTTTTTCCAGAGTTTTTTGCAGAACTCAGCAGAGTGACATGTGCTCTGGCACTGACCAGTAGCCTGACAGACCTGGTACACTACATCAGACAGGGATTACAGTGGCTGAGACTGGAAGCAAATATGCCTTAAGTGGTTCTCCAGGTGGTTAAATACCTTGAAGTTTTTTTTGCACTTTTGAAGCCTCAGAAACAGTTTAATTTTTTTTTAATTGTTCAATACAAAGCACCTGCAAGGGAAAATATTTTAAATAAAGTTGGAAGTTATCTGGTTACACTGGAAAACCCTTGAACTGTGTTTTTCTAGGGTAGCACTTTGCTACCTTGAAAAAGAAGAGATGGAGGATGGCACCTTCCTTTAAAACGACGAAGTGCAATGAATTGTCTGAATGGCCCRATGTATTGATGGTCTATAAACATTTCTGTTACAAATAACCAGCAGGACAGTAATTGCACATGATGCTGACAAGAAGGAAATCTGCCTCCAGAGGTGGTTCTGCAACATCCCACAGTCTGCAGCAGTTGTGTGCCCAGAAAACATGCCAGAGGAGTTCTTGCAAGCATGAATGCAATCTTTGGTGTATTTGTTCCTCAGAGAGCAAGTAGCAACCTCATCAAGCACCAAACAGCATTATGTTACAGGAAAAACAGCAAAAGGATCTGCTTTGCCTGTTTTCCAACCTCACCCTCCTGCTTTTGTTAGCCAGCTGACAGAGTTGAGGAAGACACTGCCTTCAGTGCTGCAAGTTTGCTTTTCGAGTCATTGTTGCTTTGGTCCTCCTTGCTGTGCTCTTGTACATATCCATGCCCTGGGCACTCCAGCTGTGTTACTGAGGGGCTGGCTCAGCTKTAGCCTTGTCAGCCCAACACAGTTGGAGTGGCAAAACGACATGGTGTGTTTGCAACAGCTCTGCCTCTCTTCTGAGAGGTGTCACAATGAGGATTCTTTGTTGGGCTGCTTTTTGTCATTTCGGTGGGCGGGGGTGGAAAGCTGCACTGGTTCACTGTGATTGCTTTGATATTGTTCTGAGTCTGAGAGCTTCCAKGGGAAGGAATTGCTTCTGATTAAGGAGGGACTAAGTGACTGAATGTGGAACATAAGATAAACTTTGCATTTGGATATTTGCCTGCAACCGTTGGGGGTCTTGGTGAATATCTGAGAGCAGGATTTGGTACCAAAGTAGTCTCCTTCATGTGGGAGACGACTCACGTACTCTTTCTCAACCACACTATAAGAGGAGCCCAGTGACTTAGAAACCTGTCAAGGGAACAAGAAAGGGAATAATGAGCTGTTTCCAAGCATTTTTTCCTTTTCACAGTATCAGTGAAGGCAGCATCCATGGCATTTTTGTATTCAGTGAGATGACATCCTTCTCCACCCAAAGATTCCTTGTGTGATAATAGCATCCTGCCGTCCTCATGTGTAATAGTGTGCCTTAGCCCTCTGGTC
This sequence comes from Amblyornis subalaris, assembly GCA_018881555.1. Classification (NCBI taxonomy): domain Eukaryota; kingdom Metazoa; phylum Chordata; class Aves; order Passeriformes; family Ptilonorhynchidae; genus Amblyornis; species Amblyornis subalaris. Next base: position 9,848,922 of record JACAXG010000007.1, on the reverse strand, counting down.
CCCTCTCATATCCCTCACCCTCTTTCTGACAGACCCATGGGAGTGGTGTAGAGAAAGATGGTATCCCAAAATAATTGTATTTACGGGAAAGAATTACCTCCCTTTTCCACATAATGTCAGGATGGAGGAATGGGTGGTCTGCAGACGTGCAGCAGTACCCCCTTTGTAAAATACCTGCTCATGGGTTTGAGGCTCATGAAAATGGACAGTAAATAAATATCAGCAAAAGGTCTGCATTTCCAAAAATAGTTTCTGTAGAAATGGCCCCTGCCACGGGGAAGCCTGGGCTCCTCTTGGCTCTGAAAGGAGGCGGCGGGAGCGTGCTGGTCCCAAGCACAAAGGAGGTCTCCTGTCACCTTCCCTGGCAGAGCAGGACCGCTGGGATCATGGCTGGGCCCTTCTGCGCTTTGAAGGGACTGGCCTTTTATGTTCACTTTGTTAAAAGCCTTGGTGCATTTCAGGGATGAGCTATCCTAACAAATGGAAGGAAGGTCCATGTCCCCCCTCCCCATTTTACCTATCAGGCTTTGCTTGCACTCCTCCTCCCTGGAGCAGCGACTGCTCAGAGTAAGCCGGGGACAGAGAAGGGCTCAGCATTAACTGTTTTGTTCTCAGGAAGCGTGGGGATGGGCAGCCAGCCTGGAGGCTGATGTGCACTTTGGAGCTCGATCCCAGCCTAGTGGATCGATGCCGCCTTCGGACTTTGTCCTCAGACAAAGCTATTTTTAGGATCACCAGCTAAGGAGGAGGAGAAAAGAGGAAAGCTTTATTGAACCTGAAAACCACTGTGGGAGCCTGCAAGAACTGCAGCAGGGTGTTAGGGGAAAGCATAAGGAGCAGCAGGGCCACGGGTGTCCCGGTACTTTCATTCTGTGTGCATCCATGTCCCTCCCTGCTGTCAGGCCACGTTCCCATCAGAGAGGTGCTTGCTGCTGTGCAGAAGCCGTTAAGCCAGGGCTGCTCCCACTTCCAGGACAAACTCCCCTGGCATTTGGGGAAGTGACGTCACAGGCATCTGGGGGGCTCTTTGGGGGCTCTCACTTCAAAAGCAATCTGTGGAAGCATCAATACCAAGCTCCACAGCAGGAAGTTAGGTTTTGTTTCAGGACATGGAGAAGACTGTTTAAACAATAGGAAATTTTTAAAAAAGCCATCGTATTTCAACCTTGGGCCAGGTCAGAGGCCTGCAAAGGGTTAGGAAAGAAGCTCATCGTTTTCACCTGGCCCATTCAGGCCTTTAAAAAAACAAACAAAAAATAAATAAAAACACAAACCAAAACGTAGCAGTGGAGGAAATAGCATTTGCCATTAAGAAGCAAACCATTAATCCAAGGAAAACCAGGGGTGATTGTTGAATCCCAGAAGGAAAGGAGGCAGCTATGGTGGCAAAGCAGCATCATTTCCATGCAATATTTATTTAAGAGAAATAATAATACATGTGTTGAAATTGTCAAATGTTCTATTTTTAAGATGCCATTTATTTAATAGTTGAAAACCCCACTTACATGGAGATAGAGATCTCTTCTGTAACTGAAAGTCAAAGTCTGACTGCAATGTCCTTGTTTTTGGTTTTGTCCTCTCCCCTCCCTCTTGGTTCCCATGATAAATCTGTACATCTTATTTTGGGGATGTATGTCCCTCTTGTATATAACCTTTTTCTGCCCTGTGTGTGATGGAATTTCTGAGATGGTTGATTCATTCATATGGGGGAAATAAACAATAAATGAATGTTTGTTACGAGGTGTTGCAAGAGTCCTTGTGTTCTCAGCTTCTTGCGGAGAAATTCTAGTTTAGCTTTTCTCTCTGAATGTCCTTAGTGTTTCCCTGCTCAATGAAGTTTGGGTATGAATTTCTGTACAAGAAGTCTCTTGTTCCCTGTGCTGCCCTGTTTGTCGCCCCTTGCCCTTTCCTTAATGACCAAAAGTGGTGCAAATGTAGATGCTCAGAGTGGCAGGAGGGTCATGACTCAGGACATGTGCCTCCTATCCTCCCAGAACTGGTTCAGGGAAGGCTGTGCTGGGGTCAGCCAGCAGAGCCTGGCTCTGAGCACTCATTGACAGCAACATCCCACAAGTTGGTTTCAGGCAATCCAACAACATAAATAAGAAAACCAGGAGCCAAGGCACAGAAGTGGTGGCTGAAGAGTTCTGCTCTGTGTTTTTCACAAGATGTTGTAGTGCCTGGTTTTGTGGATTAGTTCCTGAAGTGCCGTGAGGAGGATTTCTCTCAGGGAATCCCACAGGATTTCGTGTTCTGTGGTAGCTCTGTGTCTCATTGGTTGTGCAAGGGGATCTCTGCCATGGCCTTACACTTCTTGTTTGAGGCTTTTCCCACTTTTTGTTTTGTGTTGGGCAATGTAGCCGTTCCTTGGAAGAATGATTTTTGCACCTCTGTGCCCTGTTGGGATATAATTTGTGTAATTCAGGTCCATTCTTGTTATGGGTTTACAATAGGCATTGCCCCCAGGATGTTTGCTAATAATGGACGTGGTTTTCTCATGCACTGTGTAAATTGTAGAGGATACTGACACCTGTTTTAGTGCCCACTGGAAATGCTGCTGTTAGAGATGTTGTGCATAGAAATGCACTCTTTGGCTGGGGCAGAAGCAGGGAGGGTTAGTTTTGGGAGTGGGGTAGAGATGGACTGCAATGTGCCAGCAGCGAGGGCATCCAAAAGCCAGGCAGGATGTGGRGCTGTAGCAAGTGTTGGCTGCCCTGCTTGGCTTTCTGCAGTGGCCCCCCCRGGCTAACACAGCCAAAAATAGTTTTCCAATAATATTTTGTTGTAATTTGTTTAATTATTGAGCCTCTATTGCCCAAACCTAATTTTGCAACCCTGTTTAATTTATTTTGAGGTTTGTTATTGATTATAGATGAGCTTGCATTCTCTCTTTGGCTTGGCTTATCCTTTTCAAAGACAAATGTCATTTTTGGCAAAACAGCTGCATTAAAGTCGATTGCAGTTTCTCAGCTCTGTGCTGCTCTCCAGACACTAAAATAGCCCCTTGGCTGCCTGTGCTTTCCTTTTAYTAATTGCACTTTCAGTAAACCCTGTCACTTCTCAAAACCAACACTGTTCTCAGGCCATCACCAGCCTTTCTGAGTGTGTTTCCATAAACTTTGTGTTCCTGAAACAAGGAATTCTGCTTGTTACGAGAACAGTGTACACTCACTGCTGCTTTGTGATGTATTTTGTCAAGGTACAGGTTCTCGGAGTTCCTGCTGGGTTTTCCTCCTCTCCTCCTCAGTATGGCTGAGGTTAAGGTTTTCTTTGGGTCCCTGCATTTCATGTCATAGCATTATACCTTTGTACACTGTCAGAGGCATTTGGAAAACTTGGAGATTGTTTAGTGAAGTATTGATTTTACTGCTGGTCACTCACATATGAAGAAATATTTGGAAAAAACAGTACAGATTTTTTTTTTTTTTTCAGTTACCAAGCAGTAAAATGCATCTGTTTTTTACATGTTGCATGTGGGATTTTTTTCCCAGATGCCTGCTGTATCTTTTCACTTGGAAACTATAGCTACGGTAAATCCAAGTCTTCATTTAAATTTTCATTTGAAAGAATCAGAAAATACTGTTGTTTTAATGACTGTAAAGGAGTCATTACTCAGACAATGTAGTGCCTTGGGAGTAGTTGGAGTCTTTTGGACCAGGGAAAAAGTAGTTGGGCTCCAGACCAGGATGTGAAACACTGCATGCAGAAGTGAGGGTGCATTAAGAGTGTATATCTTGAAGTCAATGCACAAAACCTTTTGTAACCCCCACAGCTGGGAGAAATGRACCCTTGTATATTCAGTGCTAAGTGGAATAGTAAACTGAGTGCAGGTAGTAGATTAGACTAAACAGTCTGGCTGAGGTAAARGGTGATGAGAAATCTGCAGATCATGGGCACAGTGTTTATTTTATCACACTGAACCTGCCTCTTGACACCTGGTGGGTTTTCTATGATGGTTTATAAACAAKAGGCAAACAGTTCATTGTGTTGTTGTAGCCAGTGGAGGAGAAGAATCCTTCCAGACCAGACGCATTACTTCCCCCTGCTGTTACTTTGTGTAAGGGCAAGATTTGCCCTGGAAAACAGAAAATCCCGCAGTACRGTGCAGACATGTTACTGGTGCATCAGCTCCACGTGGTTCCTCTTCAGTGATTCCTTGGGACTGTGTGAATGGGAGAGACCATGCATCACAAGTGTGCAATGCCTGGTGACAACTGGAAAATGACAAACTTGTTTGCAAGAACATTGGTAAAGAAATAAATGTGGATTTAAAAAAATTTTTTAAAGTGTTCTAATGGCAAATTAATTCTCCTCATAACTCCAGCGTTAAGCATGGGAAAATGGGACATGAGAGCTTATGTCCTTTAAAAAAAAAAGTGCATTTAAAGCTGAGGAATTAGAAAATTTTATAATAAAACTAAAAAAAAATGAAGTGAAATTAAACTTTCTGTTTATTTCTGGTGACTGTAGAAGTTCAGGGTGCGAAACTGGGTTAGGTGGAAGGAGGCTGGGAAATAGCTATCCCGTCTTGGATTGGGGCAGGCAGGAAAATGTGCTGTTACTGTTGTGATTGAAAACTATTCTAAATAGGAATTTAATAAGGGATTCCCTCTTTTCACAGAAAATTTTACAACATAGAGTTGCAGTGTAGCAATCAAACGTGAAAGAAGATTGTGCAGCTAACAGGTAGAGCAACAGAGCTGCAGGAATCTGATCTCATGAAAAAATCATCTGGTAATTATTTTTCGTCAGAGAGGTGAACAAATCGTCTCCTTGATTTGTTCAGCACATTAGGAATTCTTGGAATTGATGATTTGTACCTTATCAGTGATGCATTGATTTTAATTTTTTTTTAGATTAATCGTGTGTATTTGAAATGATTTAATACCACATTCATTCACCATCTGATGGGCAGAAACCTTTTCTCTTTTAAGTCTTTCAGGAATCAGCTGTACTTGGAGGAAAGATAAAGAATCTGTGAATCATAGAGACTGGTTTGGCTGCTGTGGAGTTTTGCTGGCTACAGAATTCCAGTGTCAGTTTGTTTTTCTTATCCCATTAACCAGTGATTTACACGTGAAATTCTTGTTGCAGAGGCCCCACTCCAGGAGTTCTCCAGTCTGGACTGCTAAAGAGCCTCCCTGTGTTTCCATCACAACTTGGGCCCCACAAAATGTGCAAGTCACTGAATTTCTTGCCACCTTTTTTCATTGAGTGCCTGAGCCTGTAGCCTTCGGACAAAGCAGCTGCACCTCTGGCCCTGGTACCYGAGGGCTCCCTAAATGGCTCCTTATCAGCTGCTTGGCAGGGGGGCTGGGGGGCTCGGGGACATGGCTGTGTCCTGATGTTGGGAAGTGCTGTGTTTCCCTGCTCCAGTGGGGGATGTGTGAGCACCCCCTGGTGTGCAGCCCCGACCTGTGACACCCTGTGACACCTGGGCGCCTGCCAGTGGCTGAGCCCAACCTTCGTCAGCACGGATCACATCAGGGCTCGCTTTCATTTTGTGGGATATTCCTTAGCTGGGAAGCCTGTTTGTGCAAGCTAATTCTCTGCTTGTCTGAAAGGGAGGGAAAGGGCAGGCACTGATGTCTCCTCTTCCTTCCATCACTGTAGATCATCAGAAACAGCTTCAAATCCCAATTCTTACTACTGCCTCTGCAAGCTGAAAATAATTTTGTCTGAAAGAAATCATCTCGCCAGGGAAATTGCAGGTAAGGCTGGAGCTGCTGGAAGAGGGAGAGCCAAAGAGAGCCATATCCACAGGAGAGTGAGGTGAGAGCTGCTGGGCCAAGGAGCTTACCCAGGGTGGTGGTATTCCAGACTCAGCAGGTCCTGCAGTTGAGCTGTCGCAGCCGGTGACTCCAGCGGAAGATGGTAAAGCCTCCGTGGAAAAACCCGAATAGCAGAAGTGAAGCCAAAGCTATTGATCTATTATTTTTTCAGGTTTAATAATCCAGTGTTCTCTGTGACTGTACATTGAGGTGTCTCTTCAAGTAATTTAATGTATGCAAAGACATCAGTCCATAATAATATCGTGTCAATGTTAGTGAGAGCAGTGTTGAGGGGAAGGGATGCTCTTGAGAGGGTACATAAGSTTTAAATTTTCCAAGCAGTTTCCATGTTCCGTTAGACAAGCTGTTTGCCTGTRGCTTGGTGAAGAAAGGCAGGAAGAAGAGGAATCAAGTAAGTCCAGCAAAAGGATACAGAAATTGGTTTGGCTAAGCACAGAATTGTAAAAAAACAGGGAAGAGTCTTTGGAACAGAAGCTGTTGGTCTGGAGTTTCCCATGTCTGTTTTCCTGAGGTATACACCTTAGTGGTGGCATTTGAGTTATTACCACCCCCAGCTGCTGCCAGCCCCGTGTATTAGGAGGCACTGTTGGCTCTCTTGGGGTTAGGGGCAGGTGTGGACAGTTTCTTCTCCTGCCAGGTGTCCACTCTCTTAGCTTTAGGGTATCTCTTGATTAATCTGCACCCAAATGTGTGAGACAGAGCTTGGCTCACCAGGGTACAGTGCAGGTGGGTTATCAGCAGCAGCTCATGGTCAGGAGGTGGTGCACTGTCTCCCCCAGGAAGGCTGATTTTGTTTCACCCTCCAGGTGCCATCAGGGGTTTATTTATGATATTTCTGCATATGCTCTGCTGTGTAGTGCTTATCTTTCCTCTTTCTTTTTAAAGATGCAGTATTGAGCATTTCAACAGGACTCCACAATGTGACCCTTATTTGTTTTAAGAGCTTAGCAACTACAGACATTGTCATCTGCCATCTCTTKAAGCAGACAAACCATTTGAGGCCAGGTCCAGCAACTGCCAGCTCTTACAGATGAGAAGCASTATGGTAGGGCCAAGGGTCGGCTGCCCTTCTGCTTAGATTCTGCTTGGCTTAACAGAGAGAGGAAGGTTTTAATCCAAATAATCCTCACTAATGGGCTCAGGCTACTGTATAGAGGTTCCTCAATTCTGCATTGTCCTTTGCTAATATATCCCAAAATTCTAGAGAGGAATGAGATGTTCTCACCTGGAGATGCCAGGAAGCCTTTCACAGGTTCCCAGCCACATTGYTCTGGGAGAGACAAGTCCTTGAAGCAGTGATACCGAGCTGTTTTCTTCTCACATCAGCTCRTCTGCTCCTAAAAATGTCATGATCTTACTAAAAACTAGAGGATTTTTTAAAAGAAATATTTTCTATTGGCTTTGAGCTCAAGTTGTTTTGCGTAAGAAATTACTTCAAGGCCCTGACTGAACCTAAGGGGTTCCTGTCCTTCAAAAGGGAGTTACATAAATCAAGATGCTGTCTACTCACATGCTGGTTTTCCTCCTGCTCTTCTTGCTTCTGCAAAAGAGGTGTTCTCCGATTTATCTAAAGGAGAAAAATTACATTTTGTTTTAGCTGTACAAGTCAGCAAGGCAGTGCTCTGCATCTTCCCCTGACCACCAGGAAAGAATAAAAATTTCTGGCACCCCATTAGGAACACCCAGAATCGTGATGTTCCCAATGGTTCATACAGCAGTTTACAGGGCAGGGTTTCATTTGTTACTTTCCTGGCACATGCTCATTCTCTGTTGGCTGGCTCAGCAGTATTTAGCAATTGTTCCTTGCTTACGTGGAAATAGTTCTTGGATTAGGATTCAGTCTCTCTGTGCAGTTAATTTGTTGAACTATGTGGTAAAAGAAATGTTATTCTGCCTTAAATCATTGTTAACAGAAACATAACCATGACCAAACTCTCTTGGATATACATGCARTATTCAATATAATGCGGAACAAAAGGCGTCGTATTAAAAATTTCTATTGGGTGTCAATGGTTTTAGTTACAACCTATAAAATTACACTTAATGAACCCATAATGTTTCACTTAGCAGCATTTCTGTCTATTACAAATGCTGAACTGGGAACTGCCAAAGGAGTATTGCCCTGACTCTCATAATAATAATAATAATCATAATAATCATAATAAAAGGGTTCATTGCAGTCATTCTACATATTCCTACATAACTTGCAGTTTCCAAGTTTGTGATCCTTTGATGCTTATTTGGCTACAAAATGAAAGCCTTGTCCTCAGATAATGAAAGAAAGGAAGGTTGTCCTGGATAATTTGAAGTCRGAGAATATTTGATTCTTTCATTGTTTACAGCTAGACTTGAAAAGGATCAAAAAGATTTTTGCAGGACTAGCTTAGTGTAAAGGCTTATTTGTGACTTGTAGCACAGCCAGTGACCATAAAGAAGGTATTATCTGTAAGAATCAATTACACACAGTAATTAAGGCAAACTACAAATCATTTCATGCAACAGGGACAGAGAGTGGAGAGCTTTTTCAATGTGGAAACAACTTCTGTATGTGCAAGCCAGAAACCTTGAATTCACCTAAAAMCTAAGATCTCTGTTTATTGAAAACTTCAATTTATTCTTACTCTTTTTCACATGTTGTGGAAATCAGCAGACACCCAGATTGCCATTAATGACTGCACCTGATTTCCTTCAGGATGCTATACCTAATTATCCAAATGGAACACTAAGAATAAAAAAGATTAAAAAAAGTTTTCAGCTTAGTTCTCCATTTGAATTAACTCAGTTGGAAYGAAATTTCCTGATCTGAAGCAAGTGTTTTAGTGTATAGAAATGGAGAAGAATTCCACCAAAGAGTCTTCTAACAATCCTTACTATATTTTACTACTTTCAAACGTACATCAGTACAAAGCAGCAGAATATACAGGCAGCTAAGCCCAGAGTATCAAACACTGTTGAGAAAAAGGCATTTGGATTCCACACAAAAGAACACAAGAGACAGTGGCAGACTAGGAATGCATGGTGAGTCCTGTTTATGATGGATTAGTATCTACTCAGATGAACCAAAACCAAAATTGAAACAAGGACAAAAATAAGGCACTTGATACATACTCTTAGCGCTTCAAAGGAATTCAGACTGATTTTGGGACTCATTTAGTGAGAGAATCTTATRTTTCCTGATCAGACTCCAGGATCAGGGGTATGTRTGTTATACCTTAGTCAGTGGCCTTGGGAAAGATATAAACAAGATGTCAGCAAAGTTGGGGTTACACCAAGACCGAGAGAACCTGTCCCTTCTGACCCAGGGAAGAGGGCAGGGCTTGTGCTGAGATAAGGGTAAAGGTAAACTTGGTAAGGAGATTCACATGTGGGATCCTGTTGTGGACACAATTTTCTTTTGGTAAGGAAATTAACCTTCAGCCAGAATGTGATCCCTTTGGATCACGATGGAAAGTGGGCTGCCCAATGACAAAAATATTTGAAGAATGAAGATCAGAGAYGAGAGAAATCAGAGATCCAGTCCAAGGCTAGGACCAAGGTCTGTGTGAAGTTAATAGAAGGGATTTCCAAACAAGCATGAGCAGCCACYTGAAATGCAGTTTTATGTATGGAGGACAGAGAACACCTCTTCTATATTGGAGGAAGAGACAATCTCCATCTAAACCAGTGAATAACCTACCAGTGTACTCTGTCCATTCCTGATGGACACAGATCTTTAACACCTTACACTACAATGCCCACCAAAAGCAGCAGGAGAATGGAAATATGAAAAATAATCTCTTGAGCTCTACATCTCTRTTAGAAAAAGGAAAAGATCCCTGCCTCTTATCGTGATAACTGCTACAAAAAGTCCTGTGCATTAACAGGATGTGAAATGCTACCTGGAAAATCTTCACTGTATTTTTCCACTGCTCACTTGATAGGTCTCAAAATACTGACTTGTCAAAGGGTAGAAAAGTCACGATCGCACAAATTGTTTCTAAAAAAAAAAAAAAAAAAGGAACTGATTTATGACAGATTCTGCTTGATTCTATTTGCAGAGAATCCTACTGCTAAGGGAAATTGATATTGGCACTGAGACCTTCACAAAATATTATCAAGGGTGAAAGTGAACCACCAACATCACAGCTAKGAGAAGGTGTAAGTAGTACTGGCTGCCAGGTTGATATGTAAATGTGTGTATTCCTGGATCACAACCACTCACAGTAATGCAAAATGTTTATAGAAAGAATTATTATTGCTACTGAGAATATTCTTCTCAACCTCTTTACACAAATAATAAAAATCCCACAGAAGCTATGCTGGACCTTTACCTGGAAATACCTGTTTCTCTTTGTTGGTAGAGATAGGGAAGAGAGCTTCTGACAGATGTCTAAGTACAACATGTTCAGCAGAGAATTTCACCTGCCTCTGATTTGAAGAGTGAGAAGTACAAATCATGTGTGACGTGAGGAGGAAGGAGGAAATCAACCACTAGTCATCAGCTGATAAAACCACAGAACAAGATGTTTRCTCACATTTTGGTTTCTTTGGTTTCTGGTTTATTTTTTTTAGAATGAGAGTTACTACTTTTGTAACAATGTTTGCTAGATAAGGCATTATGCTTCTTAGCTGCACATTTTTCTCTAACAAAGACATTAATTTTCTTGAATTTTTATTTCCTCTTCTCCTTAACACTGACATTCCCATTTAAGCCTGACCTTATATACCAAGATATTTAAACATGAAGGAAACATGAGAAGGGGGAACACTGAGCTGATAAAGTGCTCTTATTAATATTAGTCTTACATAGATGCTTTTTTTTTCAGCTCTTTTGCAGACGTTCGATGTTTAGCAGAACAACTTATTTCAGATAGAACAAATAATGGCTTTCCTTTTATCTRGGATTGTGGTATTACAATCTGTCTGGTTCCTTGCATGTATCAAAATGCTCCTCCAAATAAYTTGCATGTGGAAGCCATTTATGCCGTACATCAGTTGTGTTAAAAATTRGTTGAAGTGCATGACTGAAACTATGGGGTAAGTGGGATATGCCACATTTCACAAAAATCTTTCAGATACTGCCATGGATAAAGACRACACTGCCACCAAAGTTCCTCCTGAAGGGAAAAAAATAAATTCTTATATGTGAGGTCTGAGCATGTGAGGCATATGCCTGTGTATTTAACTTTCCAAAAACTTTCCAAAACACGGAAGACCCTAATGTGACACCCAGCCTTTCCAAAACCCAGGTTGCACAAACCCTTCTGGGTTAACAGGAACCGACAGTAATTCTGGCAGCCAACACTGCCCTCCAGTGCGAGTTGTTTGAACTTCAGCCCACAATGGCTTCCTTCTTCAGGGTTAATAATGCRTTTGCTGTGCATGGCTGAGTGTGTCGTCCCACGACTTAATTTAACTTAACTTTATCTTAAGATAAATATTTATTTTAWTTTAAGAAAATAATTTTAAAAGCTATTRTTTAKCAACTGGTACTCTCCTTTCTATGAATTGCTGCAAAAGTATAAAGGAATGTGTAAATACAGGATTATTGGATGTATCATTGATATTTGCTTTATGTTGTATTTAGTATTTTTTGAAAGTTCTACAGACCCACTGGATCATCTTCACAGATGATGTGTGATATGTTGTGGATTTGTTTTCTGCAGTAGTATTTCTATATATTTTATCTTTGTGCAAATTCAATAGTTCTTACAGATGTCTGTCTAAAGCTGGCAGAACACACTCATTTAAGCACATACCTGTCTCCTCAGGGAATGCCAAGGGCTTGAGCAGAAGAGCAGGTGTATTTGCCTATAAGGACCTAACCCGAAGCTCACTGACATCACCAGGAGTCTCTTCAGTGAAAATTTTTGGGAAAATTTGTGAGAGATAAAGGGTTTCATACTTTCATACACTGAGCACTCAAACTACACTCTAACACAAACCACACAAAATACATCCAGAAAAGYGTCAAACTTCTACAGAAGTGGTGCTGCTGCTGAAACCAAGAGTCTTCAGGAGGCAGCAGGACGAGCCTGTGAGTATCTGCCCGACCCACACCCCTAAACTGCCCTTCCACTCCAGGACCTCTGTGCAGTCAGGATATGGACCCACACMCAACCAAGCCAGCCAGCATTATCCCCTTTCTGCAGGCAAAACGATGRTGAGGTGAGCAACAGACTCAAACATTTTGCAAGAACCTTGGCAGACCTTGAAAAGACAGTAAAGAAAGTCAATATYATTACACTACTATCCCTGCAGATTTCTGATAGTCCCTATAGTATATATATATATATATATGAAAAAAGTGACACTCTTTCAAATCAAAAATCCCCTCCAGCACCTTCAAAGCATGAGGAGCCCTATCTATACAATTCATCTCATAGTCAACACACTGCTTGTATATACACGAACACCTCAGTCTCCTTTAGAAGTAACTGGTGGTGTTAATGGCATAGCTGATTTTAATTTATCACTGAATTCTCTTTTTTCTATCATTCAGCTGAATTTCAACCCCAAATTCCATTAAAAGATAGCATTAATGCTAACACTATTAGGATGCTCAGTACTCCCAATCAAGAAGTTGCAGAAAGGTTCATTTAGTCAGATATTCTCTGTATGTTTATTAACATGTTGAAAAACCACTGGAGTTCACATTTCATAAGGAAAAGAGGGGATGGGAGTGTCTGTGTGTCTGTCTGTATTTTGCACTGTAGAGAATAATTTCCAGTCCAAAACGTGTGTATACAATTCCTGCTCAAAACTGTCCAYCTCAGGACTGTCTACGTTTTTGCAGAGTTTGTGCAAACACTTCACTTCTCTGTGAACACTGTGTCACACAGGACATTTTTTTAATATAAAGAAGCATACATTTTCCCAGATTAAGACACTTAAGAATTCTTCCAAGAAATGGTAGTGTCATGGTGCTGTAATTCTTCATCAAAACATACCATAGAGAAGGTGGCTGGAAAGCCCATGCCAATCAAGAGGAAAAGAAGGTAGGCTGAGATTGCACCTTCAGGTGTCCTGAGGACAATGAATGATCCCATTGGTTCCAAGCACTACAAACCAGCTGCTTTGCGATGCTGTCCTTGCCCCCACAAGCAGCCATGTTCTCAAAGGCTGCTACTTGAAGTGGTGCAAACCCCTCTGTTCTGGTGTCCACCGCTACACCGAGCTCCCTGGTGAATTTCATCTGCTCTGTGAGTAAATAAATTCCAGTGGAACTGCAGCTYGGCTTTGCTTCTCCTCCAACCCCTGCTGGCACCCCAAGTCGTTCCCAGTCTTTCTGTTGCAGCAATAGGRGAGGTTTTGTGCCAGGCAACTGTGACTGCAGTGTCAAGGGTCAGCTCCACAGCCTCTTGTCTTTGTCACCAGCTCTCACAGCTGGCTGGCATCCATTTATTCCATTCTCTCGGTTTACAATCGACTTGAGACTTTCTTCCGCGCAAGTGTTGCTTCCCCCTGTGACCCCAGTAACCTTTACTTGAAATGATCTGTATGGTTAAATCCTGAGGTGGTTTGGCTGTGCCCTGGGCATCGATCCGGTTTCTGTCCCCTTCCACCACCCTTGTGTGGGCACACACACTTGTCAGGTGCCATCAAGGGGCAGGACACGCTTCACATTTTCTATCCTGTGCTGACACGGCCCCAGTACTGACCCCTGGGGTACCCCCCCGGCCTCCAGCTGGACACTCCGCTGCTCACAACCCTCTGGGGCCAGTGGCTCAGCTGGTTGTCTATCCACTTTCTCAGTCTAAATTTCATCAGCTCATCCATGAGGATGTTTTGGGAGACAGAGTCAAGAGACTTGCTAAGGTTGAGGTAAACAACATCCACTGCTCTCCTCACCTGCACCAAGCCAGGCATTACATTGGAGAAGGCTGGTGGGTCGGTGAAGGATGGTTTATCATAAATCTTTGCTGACTACCAGTCCTCAGGAATATACACCATCACCATGACCACTCGAAGATTACTGAGAACTGTCCCCTTGCCACCCTTCACAAAATATTAGCAGCATTTATCTTCTGGATTTATTAGTTGTGGGCTCCTCATTCCTCATTTTTAAGGAGGCTATAATAGYGGTGTAGAAAGCAATCCCCATTTTTAATTTTTCACAAATAAACCTTTTCACTGAAGCACCAACAGACTAAATTCTAATTTGCAGATTACTAGTCCCAAGGTGGTAAGGGACAGGCCACTAAAGAGCATAAGTCAAATCACTTGTACCACTCCATCTGGTAGAGGGAAAAGCCAAGTGTCTACTTCAACAAAGACCATGACATACAACCGTGTTACCATTGTTTTCCACGCGCCCAAAGAAAAAGACCTAAAGGAAAAAATGCTGGTTTTGTTCTTGACCACTCTCCAGAGGTGTTTTCTGGCTTGAAATCTGTGGCCAGTTCTCTGATCAGTATCTACCAACAGGATCTCACTACTCCAAGTCATTGCAGTGGACAGCTAGAAACTTCTGGACAAATGAACATTCAGATACGTTCAGGAGTGATGATACAAATACCTCACAGGACAATGTTGTAAGAATTTTAGTGAAACTGGGGTTATACTATTTTAGATTTTTGTATCTCTTACACAAATGAGTAAAAAAAAGTTAATCTCTAAGCCTTCTGCCCCTCTGTTTTTCCTCAGGAAATTCTAAATCTTCAGGAGGATAAATTACTTTGCCCTTCAGTTCTTTTTAAATAAAAATGTTGAAGTCCTATTACACTTTTCTAGGCTTCAGGCTACACAGAAAAAGCCTGGGAGAGCAACAAGCCTGCAGTGAGCCTCTGGGGAGGCAGTTTGTGGCAAAAGTAGGAGAAATGTACTACAGATCCAGTTGGAGAGCCCTGAAGTGGGCCGTTCTTCTCTTTGAAATATTTTTTTCTTTCCTCCCACTCCCACTTTAGTCTATCTTTGCATAATCTCTTTTATTTTGTTCAAAATCTCTTTTATTTTGTTCAAGTGAAGCATCAGCAAGAAATTCCCCCCTGCTCTCTCTCTCTCTCTTTTTTTTTTTAATTAAGAAGAACTGCTGGTACTCAGCCTCTGGTGGGAAAAAGCACAGGCCGAGGCAGAGTCCTGGCTCCCTTCTCCCACATTATTCACTCTGGTGCAGTTAGAAGCCAATGCACACTAATTGCTGTGATCTCCCCATTTGGCTTTTAACTTAAATAGCCATCTGTAGGAGAATCTCAGCTGCTTTCAGCAGCCAGAAGCACTTGAAAACAGCAGCCCCTAACATTGTTTAATTTTTACTTTGAGGTCATGAAAGAGACCACTAACTGTTTCAATAAAACTCCATAGGATGGGCTTTGGCTGGATGATTTGTTTCTGCTTTAGGATTTAATTTGAACAATATGGACTTTTCCCCATTAGCATAAAATAAATCAGCACTTTGCACTAGTTTCCCACGCATCACTTTCCACAGGCTGCCAGCATTAGGATCATGTGGACAGATGACAAGCACTCAAACTACTTACATCTATTACAGTCCATTGGTCACATCAGCTCCTGGTTTTGATCATTCTTTAAGTTGTATATCACTGTTACTCGCTTCCCACAGTCACCAGGTTTTATATACACACATGCCTTGTAATTCAGCCACACAGCATATTTAGACAGTCATAAATTCAAATCAGGTAGCAAGGGTTTGAATAATAGAAGATATTTTTTCTCAGTAAGGCAGTTATTTGAAATACACCATAGCTATACTCATAGGATTTCAAGGAGATCAAGTATCAGAACTCRTATTTTCCTTCCCCAGCTTTCCATATTCATGTTAGCACATAAAATGCTGCTTTATGTAGAAATTATTTTGTTCCACGAGTCTAACTGCGATAAGTTTGAGATTTACTGAACCAGAGTCCAGGTATGGCACTTCATCTTCTAAATCACATGGGATGAAACAAATTATCCAAGTTAATGAAGCCATTGAGCTAGCTGGAAAGACAGGGTATTTTGCCATGAAAGAGTTTCAGGCATCTTCCTGATACACCACTCTCGCCTACTGCACTATGCTGTGGTGGACATCACTACACTGGTCCCAAGCTGCCCCGTCCCTTTTCCCAGCAGCCCTCCAGGCTCCATGGTGCCTTCACCCCTTGCCCACAGCCATGTCCTGCTGTGAGCTTTCCATGTTTATCCACACATCGCCCCCCTCACCCTCAGCAGGACCAGCAGCATCCATTCCTACCCCGAGGGAGACAACAGAGAAAGGGGGTTCCTGCTGAAGCAACAGCATGGGACCCAAGAGCATCCCCRCAGTCAGTCCCACACTTACTGCTTGGTGCTTTTCCTCCTGTGCAAAAAACCACTTGAGGTTTAGTTGTGCAACCACGAGTTCTACATACCAAGAAACCACTTAAAAATAACCCCATTTTCTGGATTTGTTTGTSAAGCAGATATGTCCTAAATGATCGCTGAGCTATGACATAGGATACAAAGGTTTGGGGAGATTTACAAGTTAAAAGAAAAGCAGGTTAAAACTAATCAGAAACTGAACTAGGGCACAGGCAGGAAAAGCATGGGATTCCTGGCTCTGGGTCCAACAGACAGGGTTGGTGATCTTCTGGGTGTGTCTGTTGTGGAGAGTTTCTACAAACAATTTTGCAAACTACGGCAGAGGTCCCAAATATTTACAAAACATTCAGAAACATTCAGCTTTCAGCACCAAATGAAAATATGTATCCTACCCATGGTCAGGGGCTTTACCTACACATTTCTATGATCATCTTTTCAGATGCAGTTATCTCCAGTCCAAATTAATCTGTAATGCTTCTTGTCCAGACCAGTCTGTATATTGTAAACTCATAAACTGATATGCCAGTTTTAATTATGAAAGAAAGATGAGACTTGCTGAAGAAAGAAGTTGAATATGTATCTAAATACCACAACAGAACAAACTGCAGATGCTGCTCTGATGCGTGTCAGATTAGAGATGCACATTTTTTTCTAAATACTTCGTGTTTCAATTGGCAGCTCTAAGCCAAGTTACTCTGCCTAACCCCAGAACAACACTTATACAGAGAGCATCAAAATTTCATGCAGAAACGTTTTTTGAAAACGAGGGGATTTTTTTCTTAAGACTCTGCATGAATAGACTAAACATTTCTAGATTTTTTTAAATATACGAATGTCAGATGTTGTCCACCTGTTAATCACTGAGGTCAGATAGAAAACAAACCYGAGTTGCTCCACGCTCACATCTGAATTTTTGGTGTGTGTATAAAAACTTCATTTTGCACAACTGTTACAGCACTTTAGCTTGAACCAAATATTGAACTAAAGAAGTGGCTTCATATTTTGTGCTAATGAAAGATCATTTTCTGTGTTTTGCTGGACAATTCCAGCACAGCTGCAACCAGACTCCTTGGATGCAAAGTCTTCCTTTCTTGCATTCACCTCAGATTCCAGTGCTGCAACAGCTCAAGGATGAGTTTTTAAACTTTGGTAGGAGTTCAATAAGCATGTGCATTTRTTTGTATTTGCAGAGTAGGCTACAGCTGGAAAAAAAAAAAAGGTAATTTTTTGTTTTATTGGGAGGAAATGAGAAAGACCAGTGCCATAGAAAAGGATTTCATTAAGATGAAGAAATTCCAGTTCTCCAAATGGAAAAAATGAAGCTTTGCTTGAAGATCTTTCATGAAACGATTTGTGTGGTCTTTATCACTTCAAACTCTTAGAGTGTGATAGCTGCAGATTTACATGATTTTCTGAACTTGTCTTGGAATTTGAGTTTTTCTTTAGCCGGTTTAAGACCTAAATTCCATTCCAACCAAGTGAGGATGATTTTTGATCAAAAGCTGTTGCACCAGACTGTAATCTTCCAGTGAAATCTATCAAAACTCTAACAATAGGCCTAAAATCAGACACTAAAACTTGACAACCAACAAAATAAGCTGCAATTATGTATCATTGTCTTACYCTCACTGTATCTTCTAAAGCAGTCACCCTCTACAGCACATATAGAGCATGTTTTTGCATGTCAGCAAGTATTTTCATTACCCCAAAGTATGACCAAAAAGTCTCACAGTGATGTTAAAAATGTTGGAAGCAGAAGAAAGCAAGACATTTTTCACATCAGAAAGTGAAATAACTTGAATTAATAAAATTAAATTAAGAATCAGTTAAGATGGAACAAACCCAACTTATTCCCGTGTTATTTTCCATAATTTTAATTCTTTTCATGTAGTTGGTTTATTCTTTATTTTTCACTTTCCTTTTCCAGACCAGAAGTGAAAACAGTCAGTTAAAAATGAAATCTTCTATAACATTTACAAAGATGTAAAATATGAAATGTTTTGTTGTGTTTAAACTCCTTTTTTCTCTACTGTGACAGAATCCATGWGCCAAAATGGGTGCAGGTTTTACAGAGGTATTCTTTATGGTTAGTCATAAGGCTTTGGAGTGGTACTGGAGAGCAGGAGATGCTCTCAGAGCATGTGTAAGTGGGTTATTTTGASGGAAAGATTCTTATACATAAACCCATCATTATCTAGTTGTTATTAATGTTTGTCACTTGTATGTCAAAGCATCCCTGAAAGGGAGTCAGGGTGCTTAGTAGAAGGCCTACAGTTCTTTTTGAAATAAAAACATCATCCACAAGCAGAATATTAGTGGACAAACACTGACAATGGAGAGSAATCGTGAATAAACTGCTATACTCATCATACCTTCTTAAACCAAGAGRGGAACAATTAGAAACTGTTCCAATAGCTGACTGGAACAATAATGGAAACATTGAGAGAACTTCTTTCATTTTACTGAAGCAGAAACTGGCATCTGACTACACATGTATGAAGCAGCACCTCCCCAACAGAGTCTCATTTTTCATTTTCACCCCATTAATTAGATMTCACACATGAGGTAGAGTAGACACAAGAGCTTCATAATCTAGAGTTACAGGAGGGTAGGGGCAAGAGGAGGRCTATTTTCCCTGAAAAAGCAAGGAATAATTTTGATTTTTTTTCTTTTTTAAAAAGGATAGGTTTTGTCTCCCATTACAAGCAAAAAATATATACTTATTAGTCACTGAAAGCCTCTGGAAATTTTCAGTGAAATCCACAACAGGCAGATTGGAAGAATTACTATAAACAAAGAAACAGTGTTTTGCCCAAACATCTAGTCAAGTTTTTCTGAATTCTTTCTCTTATCAGCCTGTCCCCTTAATGTAATTCTCATCACCGTCATCACACAACCTATAAGTAATTATATTTCATACACTGGAGTATAAAATTAGATTTCACTGAAACTGCTAGCTGTCCATCAGTTTCACTGTGTTTTTCTGAAGTGAGATGCTCATTTTTCTAACTATCTAACATGGTTTGAAGAGACCATGGTGCTTTGGTTGCTGWTGAAAATGCACATGTGCTGTAATCACAGTATTCAAGCACATTTTTCTTTGAGTGCTTCTGTTACAGAATTCCCAGCAGGTGAAATACAAATCTCTATTAAAAGGTAATTTTTCATTTTTAGGGAACTTGACTAGTCATTTCAAGCACCGTGCGTATTGGAATTGTTTAGGATACTGCTTCCTAAAATTTGAGCCCATTCTAGAAGTCAAGATTTTTCATTGGAAGGGATTTTTGTTAGGTTATCAGAGAAATGAGTGACGAAGCAGAAACTGGCTCCTGATTAAAAAAACCCACAAAAACCCAACAAAAAGCAAGAGCTCTCCCCAATCAAACCCCTAAATAAAAAGTTTTAGCAAGAATTCTCCCGAAGAGATGAAACAAAAATTATTACTAACCTTTCCCTGAAGGATATAGTGTGCATCATTAACTTGCATTGCATTTGGGTATTGAAAATCATATATGTGTCCACACCATCAGACAGCAGGGCTGTTGTGTAGGAATCAACATAGCTTCTATCGCTAGGAAAAATATAATGTATTTAGAAATATCCAATCCTTCAGACAGAACTCTTATTTCCTCATTATGTAACATTCAGAGACTGCAAKATTTTATACTCCATCTTGTGAAGAAACATCTGAAAGGACACAGTTTTACTGAATTGATTTCAGTCTGAACTGGAAATACCAGTTCATTCGGATTTTTCTGTTAACTAAAAGGCCTTGAATAAAAAAGTAATTGGTAAGTATCCTCTAACCATCAAGCTGGTACCAATACACTGACTTGAATATAATTAAAGCCTGTGCCCAACAGCTGTGTTTGCAAAGCTGCTGAAGGGACAAAATATTATTTCTTTTTTAAAGAAGAATGCTTACATCATCAACATTTGGGCCAAAACACTCTGAGTTCAGGATTACTTCAAGCTACAGTTTTGTTTTTCCCRTTATGAGGACAGTCCTTGGTTACAGTACTCAGGTCACACATGAGCTCTTTTTCTGAAACACGCTGGTCCTTTCTAACATTTTGACACCTCAAATCAATATTTGTGACTTTGCTTTATACTCAGCTTTACTTTTACAAGGTCAAACATTGAGTTCACTCTCTGAATCTCAGCATTTCCTTTCCACTTCCTTTTATCTGATGCCTTCAGCCTTTCCAGGCCACCATCTCCAATTGTCTTCCCTCACTTCAGAGACTTCACCATTGTTGGTTGCTTACTATCTTGGCTGCTTTCAGCCTTCAAATCTCAATTCCCTATCTGTTCTTCCAGTCATTGGTCTTTCAGTACTCTTTTTGCTRTTTTAGCTTTTGTAATCTTCTGGACTTCTCAGACCTATTACTTCAATTTATATAAACTATTTCTAGCCCTGATCTCTGTCCTTGCTTCATTCTTGTCCCCTGGGCATCTGACATTGTCACTTAAGCCTTATACTCTTGCTTAATCTCTCCATTTCATTTATTCTTCACATGCTCCCAGCTCTCATTCCAAATTGAAAACACAGCTTTCTGCCGTACCATTTCAGAACTGCACTTTTTGATTTCTTACATCTTTGGAAAGGGGSCATCTGTGTATCTATTATTTATATGCAGAAGACATTTTGGTCATGCACGTTGTGTGACTACATAAAAATTGCATTGTTCTGTGCCTCTGCACCGCCTCTGAGTGTTCCAGGATTCTGTGCGGTGAAAAAGCACTAGGGAACTTTAGAAGATCGTATTTTCCACTGACAGCTCGTTCTGAGCTGAAGTGAGTGCACACAACAGTGACATTTTTAGCTGTGAGTCCAAATGAAATTTTTTTTGTGGTAAAAGCCAACCTAACCCTAGTATTCAAAGGCCTGCTGCTATATCCACTTTCCTTAGTTAGTACTTGGCCCAACCACATCTAACCTGACGTTCGGCTTCAGACTTGTGGTTTCTTTGAATTTGGCATAATCTACATGGCTGCAAAATACTTAGCACCAGCCTCCCCTAGTCTGGAGTTGTCATTAAAACCTACCTAATGTATCTTACAGACAGGAAACTGAGGATTCTGTGAAAAGCAGATATGTTCTCATAGAAACAGATCCTGCCATCAGGCGGTGCCTTGTGAGGAGCTTGGACTGCTTCCTAAGGTTTTCCTCCCATYTGCACCAAAGAGCAGAGAATGAAGTGCCTTAGTAGGGGAAGAYATAAAGTGTATTCCTTGATGAATAAGGATGAAGTCCTGATGTGGTTTTTATTTTTCTTGATTGACTGGGTTCTGTGCAGAACAGAGCAATAAAGAGAACTCATTAATTGTAACATYAATGAAGTTCGTGAAGGTTGGGATCAGACATCTATCTGTTCAGGTATCAGAGTCCTTGAATCCAATGCAAACATTTTGGAGGAGAACAGAGACAGGGATCACAATATTGTCACTGAGCTCATGACTTCCTTCCAAGACCTTCCTGCTAGGCTCCACTCATGCTTCCATCTCACTTCCTCCACTCTCAGTGGCCTTTCTTTGCCTGTGAAATGAGACCTGCATCACAAGACAGGATTTTTGTGCATTTCACATCTCTGCTCACAAGAGAAAAGCAGACAGCTCTGCATGGCTCACAAGCTGCAGTTTTGCCATGAATTCATTATCAGTGACAAACTGGTGGCCTTAGCTGGCATTGGTATGGCAACAAATTGAGCAGTTGAATCAGTAGGCCGTAAAAAAGTGCCAAGCCACCTATCAGTGTTCTGGATAATTTCCACTTGAAGTTAAATCTTCAGCTATTTTCCCCATGAACACACAACCCAATTTTTTGTTGTAATGAACACATGCAAACCTGCTTTATTATCTCAGCTGGCTTCCTATCAAATACCTGCATATTGGGAAAAAAATAATGGCCTTTATTGGCACTAACCAAAATGGTTGTTAGTAAAATGTGTGAATAACATCCAGATTTCCAAAGATACTGAGACACCTATCAATATTTCTAGAATGATATTGATAAATAAGTTGTGACCAAGGAGTCACRCTTCTCTTTTGCTTGGTTAGCATAAAATGGGTAGAACAAAGTTTCTTCATCTCAGTTCCACCAGCACAAGCWGATCAGGAGCTTACCGGAAAGAATCAGTTTAGGATTTCTAGGAGAAACAATTTGTGGGTTTCTGAGGATCTGAAAATTTAGATCACTAAATTTCATTTCAACAGGACAAATGCCAAACTAAGCGATGGGAACCACCTCAGTAGTTCTCTTTGCTGAATAATGTGGCTTAAATGTTTATCATTCATGTCATGTAATCACAGCTACTTTGTCCTGCTGCTACTAAGCTACTGTTTAAATTGCTTTCTCTTCCACATTAGCCTCACCAGCCAGTAATTTCTTCTTGATGTGCTCACAGATTTGAGAGCTTTATTTCAAATAAGCCTGATGGCTCATGTCAAATAAAGCAGATACAAAGACTATACAGATAGCCCTGTTTGACTGCATGGCAACCCACCCCTCAGTCTTTCTCTTTTTCCTAATTTGTTTGTTACTTTTCGTCTACATTGGGTGTTCCTGAAAATGCATGTCTGAAAGCAAACCCTTAAAAATTTCAGTCACTATAAATCYCAGAAACTGACTCAGCTTCTTAAACAAAAGTATTATAAATATGTTTGAAATAGAAATTTAAGGGGTTTAATAAAATCTAAAAATAGCAGGTATTTTACCTTTTGAAAGGTAGCATTCCTYCTGCCGCCAGCTCTGCATCTTGCCTGATTGTACGAAAAATGCAAATCCTGAATGGAATATATTTCAAATCTTCTTTGAAAACCTTAGACATGCTGTGCCCTAATTCCAGTTGTGTGTTTCCTATTTCCATTTCAGTTCAGTTCCTAAATTAAAGCTACATATCAGGATGTCAGATCAGACAGATATCAGGAAAAGGTTTTTCACCCACAGGGTGGCTGGGCACTGGAACAGGCTCCCCAGGGCAGTGGCCACAGCGCCAAGCCTGACAGAGCTCAAGAAGCATTTGGGCAACACTCTCAGGCACATTGTGTGACTCTTGGGGTGTCCTATGCAGGGCCAGGAGTTGGACTTGATGGTCCTGATGGGTCCCTTCCAACTCAGCACATTCCGTGATTCTATAACCTCCTCTGTCTAGTGCTGAAGCTATGCACTTCAAAGAAATTGATATTTACTTTTTTGCTTTTAGAGAACTTTTTGCAATGTCATTATTTTAATGAGAATCTTTCTGATGGTTACAGAGTATTTTTCTATAATCAGGGTCTTTCATTGGTCTTGGAATCAAATGTGCAGTTATGAAAGAAAATCCAGCCTTCTGAGTCACTAGATTGTCTCAAGGTGCTAAGACTCAAAACGCAGAGGTGACAAACAAATTCTTCTAATTGCAGTAGGATCAGAATTTGGGATTTGTTAATCAGAATTTGTTAATCATCGTCAGCGTAATCCCATTTTAAAATGTACTTATTTAATGCCAAGATTATACATCTTGATCAAGACACATTCTGGGGTTACAATGAGGTGCCTATGAGAGGACACAGACAGACTGCCTAGGTGTAATGAGGCTGATGGAGGAATAACAGTGTCTCTGTTCATATACACAGACCCTGCAGCATCTGAGCCATCTGCTGCTGAAACTGCAACTCTGTACTGAAGAATGGCAGATTATTTTCCTCTTCTATTATTCAGACAGCACTTCTCATTCGACATAACTTGCAGGCACTGGGTCTATGGTCATTTGTTCTTTTAGAATCCTAGAACAACTTTTTACTGTCAGAAGGCACTCTGCAAGCTCAGAACAAGATGCAACTGTGAAATTAGAGTCCTTAAAGAATATGCCTAACTGGATGAAACTGTAAAAGGAACTCCTGTATTAGCACAAATGGGATGTAACTCTAGAGTTTTAAAGAAGTTGTATGGTAGAAAATAATAGCACRATATCCATAGCACAGAGCAAGTGAAATGAAGCTCAGTAAATTGCTCAGATGGATGGTCTTGACAACTCCTCAGTCGATTACTGGTGTGAGAAAATTTTGCACAGTTTGGCTCACAGTTACAAAGAAAATTAATTTGATTTAGAGGTGATCAGCAATACCTCTCCTGAAACCTCCTGAATGGTCTGGGCTTGATGCCCGAGAGGCACAAAGCATTATGGCCATTTAAAAAGGTCACAGAGTTGCTTAAAAACAGTCAGTGTGGACACTGTATTGCAGAACATTACAAAACYTGTGCTGGATGAAGAAGGACTCTGTGCAAAGATCAGACTTTTGCCAACTATTAAAGATCAGGGAACAAACAATGTAAAAATGCTTTTTTTCCCTAGAAAAGAACAGCCTCCTTAGTAGTAACCAAGCAATTTAAAGCCTGTTGCAGACACTCACTGACTTAACAGGTTTGATTCCTCTGCATATTTTTGCCTCTAACAGCAGTGATACTTCTGTGTTCTGTGGAGAAGAGAGGAAGCTGGACTTTGCTTTGTTTCATAGAGCTGATTTTGCTGTCTTTAATAATGAAAAAACAAAATGTTTGCACAAGGTTGGGTTGGACTGTGAACAACCCTGTCTAGTGGAAGGTGTCCCTGCCAACAGCCAAGGGTTTGAAACTAGATGGTCTTTAAGGTTTCTTCCAACTAAAACCATTCTGTGATTCTACAAACTCAAGAACTATGTTAACCAGAATATGTGAAACAATTTTTTCTACATTACTTACACATCTTCATGTTTACCTACCCAGTCTAAACTTTCAGAACTCTTGCTGGAGGTAGCTACAAAATACAAAGAGTCTGATCAAAATTTTAAGTAGACTCCTCCAGAAATTTCTTTTTCCCTTTTGTTTAAATGGAGGCAAGTATACCTCAAATATGCACAAAGTAGTTCCATTAAAATCAGCCCAGGCATTCCACTTGTTAAGGCTACACTACAGCTACACAAAAKGATCCCTCACTAACTACAGGAAAAAGCTCTCCTTGCCTGGTGTACTTTCGATGGCACAAAAGCAATTCTGCTGCTCCTTGTTCAAAACACCCTTTTATGGAGGGAAAAAAAAGTTATGTCCAGCATGAAGTGAAAAAGAGGGTGTTCCAGGTTAACTGAGACAAGGGAGGGGCACAGGAGAACATATCTCTGCAGGGGCATCTCACACAAGCCTTATCACTGGCACACATTAGAATACACCCCAGTCCCGCTCTTGTCCACRGACTGGAGTCCCCGGATCAGACAGCACAGATGTCCCACTCTGGCACAACTCCCTGCTGTACTTGGGCACGCTTAGGCGGGAACAGAAAGCCATATTTAATTATTTGAATACTATTAAAACATGATTACAAAGCAACATCTGACAGCAAAACTTAGTGCTTTGAAATCAACCGGTTGGGAATTCCTTGTCAACGGACCCGTGTCGTTCTGTCAAAAGTGTTATCAACAAAAAGCATCCCGTTTGCTTCCAGCCATCCAGCCTGGCTCGAAGCTCACTAGCAGGAATGACTGTGAGACAGAAAGGTATTCCATATGTTTGCCTGCGTGTCTATTGAATGCTTTGCTTCTTGGCAAGGACTGCTGAAGAAGAGAAGCAGTGCTACCGATTTTTGGCAATTCACTGCAAGGTGCTTGTGCATTCTTGTTGGAGGTGGTGTGAAATGGCCTGGCTGTGGTGGCTGCACCTACTGTCTGTCTAAATAAGGACACATATTGCTAATGATGCCCTGGGCTCTGTAGTCCTTTCTCATCCCCTCTCATATTTACCATTTACAATATTCTGTCTGGTTTCGCTTATAGATTAAACTTCTTTAGACAGGGAAACATGCTGGCTGCTGCTGGGTCTGTTTCTAGCAGATGAAAGCAGAAAAGGAATGGAAAACAAGTGGATACAAATAAAATTTTAAAGGCCAGAAGGATGGCTTTGCATAAGAAAGGTTTTAAGGGTTAAAAATGCTAAAGATTTTACTGTCTGGCTTTTGATTTTAATCATATTGAAAATGTATTTCTCCATTTATGAGACAGAGGCAAATGCAACTTGTGGTGAACCTTTCAATTTATGTTCGTCCTTATGGTAAGCGAGTAAATCTCTCGGTTTGACCAAGATGGCTAATGTGTCTAAATCCAGGGATGTACATAACTAATACAAGTGACTATATGAAACACTGTCYGTGTTCTTTAGCCAAACACACCCAAACTGAAGGCACATCCTTTTTGCTTTAAACTTGTGTTCCACYCCATAAGTGCAGGCAGCAACTTTAAAAAATTTTGTAGAAACTGTAAAAATTGCAATTATTACCCCGGAAAGTACAGTAAGCTTTCCATTTTCAGCATCCCATTATTAAAAGCAGATGTGCTTTCACAGGTTTAAAGTGCTAAACTTTAAATCCATGTAGTATAAGTAACACTGTTACTTTGGAAAACAAAGCGGTTGTGCTAGTGGTGTATAACAYCGTGAATGTCAGGGGAAAAGGAAAGAACTGTCCACTGGTTTTGTTCATAGCAAAAAGATGAAGAGGACTAGGAATAACCCTATTAGATTTTTAAAAGGGAGAGAGAAGAGATCTTGAGCTATGAAACTCATGGCSAAGTCTGCACTGCTGAAAAGGCAGCAAATTTGAAAATGTTTGAATGCAAAGTGAGGAAGATCACCCACGTCTGCCCTATGCTAATTTTTTTCCTAAGGCACCTGTTACTAGTGTTGCTGGCTGCAGTGTACAGGGCTTTTTAACTTTTTTGCAAGTTATTCACAAATGAAACTAGCTGCTGTACAAACACAACTATCTAGCTGTGGCAGTTGTTAGAAATTGGAAATTCAGAGCTGGAAGGGACCTGCAGAGACTCAATGCAACCTTTTTCACACTGGGCTGGTAATAAGGGTTGTTGTAAAAACAAATTTTGGGTAATTTGTTTTTAAAAGCAATCTCCACTGAGCAAGGTTCCAACAGCACTTGGGGTAGTTTGCTTTTCTCTTCTTGTACTCAAAAAGATTTATCTCTAAATGATCTAAAACTTATTTCCTGGAAATTGAGGCAATTCCTTGTCATCTTTCCTATACTGGAAAACAAAGTGTGAATAAACTAACTAAAAACATGCTTACCTTTCAAATGAATATAAGGACCACCAAACCACAGGTGGCATGTGCTGCTGGTCTGACTTCCATATCCACAGCTTCTGCAAAAGGCTTTCCTGACTTCCACACACTTCTCCCTTTCCATTTATTTCCTRTCTCATTTCCAAATCAGAACACAGATCTTTCAAGTTTTCTGTTGCCTTATTGTCTGAACACGCTTTTGCAGTACCATCTCCCCTCTGTTTCCCAGGCAGCTGCTACCGCCCTCTCCCTCATGGCTCCATCATTCCCATGATCCGCTCCCCTGCTCTGCAGGCACG
Source organism: Amblyornis subalaris (assembly GCA_018881555.1). Lineage (NCBI taxonomy): Eukaryota > Metazoa > Chordata > Aves > Passeriformes > Ptilonorhynchidae > Amblyornis > Amblyornis subalaris. The sequence continues at coordinate 9,821,473 of JACAXG010000007.1, read as the reverse complement.
GAGCTGCGGGGCAGTGGGCCAAAAAAAACCCACTTTGTGAGGGCCTGTGTCAGCCCGGGTGTTGCACAGGCTTCACTGCCACAAGTAATTGCAAGCTCACAGGCAGTTTATCTGCTCAGCAGTCAGCATCCACTCCTCCGGGACCGGCCACCCAAGGAAGAGGAACATTTTTTCAGCAATCCCGAACGCCTCGAACAGTGCAATAACCAAACACGAACACCAAATAACAAATATGAAATATTATTTCTAGCACACAAGTTCTGTAAAAGCTCAGAAAAAAAAATACAACCACTCCGAAAGCATTTTCGAAAGCAAAGTTATTCACATTGAGGCTTGCAAACATCAATTTGAGAGTACTGTAAACATAGTTTATATGAATTATTCTTCGCAAATGTTTGTTATTCTTATTTCCTCTGCATTCAATTAATGCTTTTTGTTGCCCAGGGCTCTCTTGACCTAGTATCTAAAAAAGCACTTAAGCACYTACAAAATTTCTATTAAATGAAAGGAAAACAGAAGATACACATTAAAAAAACCACCACATAGGAAGCAGATATAGCCCAACTCTCCCACCCTAAATAATATTGCTACACATATAATTCATACAATTACTTCATTCTTAAACTCAGAGTAAATGAACAGAAATGAAAAAGATATCTTCATCTATGGAGCAGATGGAAAAAGTGAYGAGTTTTCAAATATTCCCTCGAATTTTGTTTCACAGAAAACATCTGAAAATCTCTTTTTGACTTTCCTGAAGTAAGTGCAGACCCTGACAAGAAATTGCCTTTATTTGTAGAGAATGTCAGTTGGCACCTGCAATTGAAAGCTGACACAGAGTTCTTACTATTACTGGGAAAAATAATTCTGGTTTGAGAAGATGTACATACAAAAAGAATCTGTGTTTTCCTGCAAATTTACAGTTCTCGGGGTAGCTTCATTGCTGTGGGACTTAGACACTGCATGCTCCTAAATATATTTATCTTCACAGATAAATATGAGCTAGGGMCATACTACTGGTTTTGCCCTACAGACCTGGAGCTCCGTTTCAGAAATAAAGGTCACTTGCCAATGCTCACAGAGGAATATTCTGATGGAGCCATCCCAGACAATCCCCTTACTTCTCTGGTCCTTTTGGCTGTGCCATGTTACTACAGGGCAGCCCTTTGTGTGTGTCCCTTCTGGCCCCTTTTACCCCAAACTCCCCAACCCCTGCTCAGCCAGAGGCCCACAGCACTCACTGGCTGTTGAGAGAACCTGACACCAGTAAGTGCAACTCAGGGGAAGAAGTAATGGAAGAGTGGCTCTTGGTTATTATTTAACCTATTTTAAATTTAAGAGTCAGTTAAGGCTGGAAACCTGAATTTTATTGGATGATACTGTCATTCCTCCACTAGTTCTTCCTCTGAGTAAGCACAATGAGTAAATGATAGTTTGCAGTGGTCATCTTTGAATAATCCTTGATCATGAGTGAGTAGATACATCAACTGTGTAATTTAAAAGAAGCTGTAAATGCTAACAATAACAATATCTAGACTAGCAAATTAAACAACACCTAGGAAGATCCCAGGCACTGGAACAGCACTTTTTATGCTGGTAAACTAGTCGTGGCCCAAGACAGATTTTGGAAGCTAGAGCCTTCCAGGAGCCATTTCCAATAGGTAGTTCACAGGTAAACAAGCATAAACAATGGCTACTCCAGCTAGTCTCAACAGTGGTGGTGTTCCTGCACGGGTTTAATTTATTAGAACATAGTCTCAGCGTGGCATTTTCTCTAACAAGGATCCTCATAACTTCAAGGAGGTAACTTTTTTGCAGATACAGCTTTTTTGAGACCGCTATTTAAATAGCTACAATCGAGAGGGCTTTTCTTTCTTCCCCACGGGCCAGGCAACAGCTCTCCTGCTGTCACTGCCGTGCTCTCTCAAAAGGCCACTCCTGTTGGCTCTCAGGCACCGAAACGGTTCTTAAGGACACCCCAGGCTCACTGTAGGGGACAGGATAAAATTCAATTGAACCTTCCTGTGAAAGAAACGCAAATATATTGTTATCACTGCAGTGTGCGTCTGAGCTACATAAATGCAAAACCAATAATGTCAATATAATATTAGTTCTCCTGATATTTTTCCTTGTTATTACATTGTTTCAGTAACTGACTATTTTTGCATATTTGTTTTTATAGTGTTACTGCATTTATTCTTATTAATAGATGTTACCTAATATTTTAATTTTTATCAATATTTACTTATCACAGATAAGACTGCCTGTGATAAGTTATTATAGCATAAATTATGAYAAATAATTATAGCGTCTAAAATAACTCAGATAAAACTCACTTGAACACTTCAGTTTTCATTGCTGATGCAGGAGCTTTTAYGAAAAAAACTGCCAATAGTGAGAATAAAACTGCGAACCAGAAACCATTCCTACAAAAATGTGAGCAGGTCCTACCCAGGAAGGGAAGTCTGCTGAGGTAAATTAAATTTTGATCATAAGCTGCCCGATTTTAAGAATGCCATCCAGTGGCAAAAGATCCCAGCGGAAGATCAACTAGAGTGCAAATGAACATCAGAAATCTGAGTGAAAAGTGGGCAGCYGAAACTTCATGTTCTATTATATATGCAGATAAAGATACATACAGYAACAAATATCGAAAGAAAAAGAATTGGACTTACCTGTGATTTTTTCTGTGCATACCAAAAAACAGTAACAATAAGAATAAAAAGCAACACAACGGCAATGCTGACTCCTGCCACTAGAAGAGCAAAAAGAAAGGTAACCATGACTCTAAGCCATTAAGACAAGAAAACAAGATTAATACCTACATTTGTGGTGGGTAATTATGAAGCATAAAATAGTTATATATGACACTAAAATATAGGTCTTGATTTTTCCTACAAACAAAAACCTCATTCAGGTCTGGGTTTATACAGAAATAAGCCAATTGTGTCACTGATCATTATAGTAAATTTTTGGGGGCAATGGAAATATGTACTATAATTCAGCTCCAATATTTTTTTTGTGAGCAACAGTTACCGCTGATCACAAAATTAACACTGGTGTTACAGATTTTATTAAAAGAAAAAGGCCCAAATACTAATWATAGTAATAAGAATGCAAATTACAATGGTTTAATCTAGTAGAACAATATGGTTTTTACTCAAATCACCAGAGAAATAACAAGACTTGCAATTAAGGAGTGTCTTAAATAGTATTCTATGAGAACAGAATTTTTCAGAATGACTGAAAAATTGGACAAGTCCATGCATAGCTTTTGTATTCTCTAACCAATCGCAGTCACAGAAGTTAAAAATTCAAAACTTAGGTAAAGAAAAATATTATTTAAATGCAAGYACATATATTGAACTTGTCAACTTACCTACTAGTGTTGGCAGACTTCGTCCTGCTAAAAGGGAAATAACAAAAATTAGGAACTTGAGAAAACTGCACAGCCCYGTGCAGTTAATAATGAATTAGTTAGTAATGAAGCTAAAACTGGTTTTCCTACTTCAGTATAAGAAGCACAGAGACAACAAGAGGAAGAAATAGGGAGGGTGGGTGAAATCCCTGACACTTCAGCTGCTAACACTCCCCTAGCAGCTCCTGTGGAGACCACCACCACCACCATACAAAGCCCCACAAATGTAGGATTTGAGAGAGCATTAGTGTTCTGAGYCTGCACCCAGGAAGTTTCATGCAGCTCGTAGCTGTGGTGTTAAGAGCAGAGGTGGGGCTTGAGAAGGCAATTACTCCATAAAGCCTCCAGAAAATCAGCGGGAGCAGGGTGACATTTGAGACACACACAGGCAGATGCTGGTGATCCTGCACAGAGAGGTGTCACAGAAAGAATCGAGACACTTCACAGSTCTGGGGGAGATTTTTCTGCAGTTTTCTTCACCCTTAAATTGTCTTCTTTTCGCACAGAATACAAAACTATCCACTGATYATGAAAAGTGCCTGACGTTTTATATTAAATTACACATTTTCTACCTCTTGACAGACAATTATTTAGGCTGGGTTATTTAAGATGTCTGAAATATYCTTTGTGCTTCAGCTTCCACCTGTATAGAAACAGGTGGAAAATTCTAAGGAGTGTCATTGTGTGGAAAACAACAGCRGAAAAGTGGAACAATGTGTTCACAAGACTCAGGTGTGCACACTTCAGGGAAGAACTGACTCAGGATTTGGAGGAAGCAACAACTTAAAAAACAGACCTATTTCATTTCCATTATCAGTCACCTGTGTTCCCAGTCCAATACTTGTCAAATTATGGTCATCTTTAAAAGGAGGTGATAAACTATCTTGTGTTCCTATTTCAGGTAAGGTGGGTGTTTGGAATGGTTCCAGAGTGCTACAAAGACATCCTAAAATTAAAAAAAAAAGAAATGAATTATTGCTGGAGTATGCCATATATTATTAAGGTTGTTTGATAATTTCAGTTATAAGATTCAAATGCTCATAACTTGGACAATCTTGCCTGCTGCTTTGCATTTGGAATGTTTCCCCCCATCCCTTTTCTACATGAACATTTCAGTTGAAATTGTTAAGATATTTCTCAGCAAAAGTTTTGAAAAAACCCCTCACTGTCATTTACTCAGCTTTAAAAAATAAATTAAAAAATCATAGATATTCTTCTCAGATATTGTTTCCTCGCTCTGGAGTAAGAAAATGAAATCCAAAAAGGAACAGTAGTAGAACCTTTACTAGATTTGGGCACTCTGCCAAAATTAGCAAACCCATTTGCATTTGCTTTGATGGGGGTGGATAGGGTATGGCAGCTCAATACACCTGGAATGTTTATTGATATTCACCCTCATTCTCACGTTTCCTGTTTCCCTATATGCTTCTCAAATGGAAAGCCACCACATTAATGGAGATGATGCCACTCATTACCTTGCTTTAATTAACAAATGAAAACACCTTTTCTTTCACATTACTTCTCAACTTTAATTGCAAATTAATGAAAAAGAATTGGGGAGGGGTGAGAGATTCTTTTCCTGAACTTTTTGTTATGACGGGAAGAGTGTAAAAGTATACCCTTTGCCAAGTTATTGGAGCATTAAGGAGATGCTTTTTTACAGCCACAGTGGTGGCATGAAAAACAAGCCAAAACAAAACCTCGTCTATGGAAGCAGAAGCTCCAGGAGGTTCCAGTGGACTCCGAAACATCACAGGGGGACAAAACTGTGCCCTGTGAGATTCTTGGACACACAAGTTAAAAAAAACATTAGCATCATCAAACATTTTATTTAATCCTGGTCTCCCCGGAGATGTCCTCATCTATAAAGTTATTCTTAGAATGAGAGCATCACCTCCAGACATAACATCCACAGTTTCTCTGGAGGAGAGCAAACAGATGCACCCCTGACGTTGTCAATAAATACAAGCAGCACACAAGGGCAGACGCTGCCTCCCTCTGAGAACACGCAGCACTTGTTAGCAATACATTTAACTTACTCCAGGGTTAGGAGAGAAACTTGCTTTGTCACTTTGAAGCTTTCCTAGGACTCTGCCAGGCAGAGCACGGCTCAGCAGAGGGGAGTGATACACCTATCTCCATGAACTCCTTAGAAAAGGGATGGCATAAATTCTCAGCCAGGCTTGTTTGAGAACACATGTACAGTCATGATAAGCAGGTCCATCAGCCAACCCCCTCCACCTCCTTGCAYCTTCTTAAATTCTCCCTCTATTGCTGCCTTTAGAGGTGTAAAGAAGAAAGTGCTTTATGTCTTTGCACCAAACTAAGCCTATTTTTKTCTTTTTCACAAGGAAACAATGGTCTGATGGAAATTCATGAAACTGATACAATTAGTCACAAATTCTAACTGACAAATATAAACCCCTTTCATTATTGTCTAGTATTATAGTTAAATTATGAAAGGTGTCTGTTATACAACATTCAGTCACAAAGTCTGAGTATCAAACATAAACATTTTCATTAGACAGAACTGATATAAGGGGTCCTGACAGTCCTAATAAATGCAAATGGTTCAGTTGGGAAGTTTATTAAACTTTCAGAGTGAGATACCACCCATTCTCTCTTCCACTTAATAAATTTACAAAGTAAATTTTTGTTAAATGGCCAGAAATAATTCGATTTTTTGCTTTCCTTGGAGCATGGCTGAGATATTGCCACTGTACCTGTAACCAGGAGTGCAGACAAAAGAAAAGGGATGAGCTGTGTGTGCATGTTGTCATTTCCCTAGTTTTACTGTTGATTGTTAGAATATTGATCATTACTGATTTAACATTTATTTTCGTCATTCGTTAATGAGTCTAAGATGACTAATGTTGCAAGAAGTCTTACCTTTTACATTGGCACGTGTCTTTCTGTACCTGCAGGGGGTTTCTTTAAAATACAACCTAACTTATTCTTCAAGTTTTATTGCTAGCATTGCTACAGGTATTTGCATGGCAAAACAATTGTGTGCTTTTCAAGGATTAGTTTACTGACTAAGCTTAATTTACTGATGGAGATGTAACTAAAGTAGTAATTCGTGTGGTACAATATAGTAATGCACATTCAAAACACTCTCAATGATTGTACTTATAGATCAAGTCATATGAATTAACACTTAGAATGTGTTAGAGACATTTTCAAAAAGTAATTACAAGTATTGAAGAGAAAGTATTAGCCGAGAAAAAGTATAGAGAAACGTTCACTCACCTTTGAACAACAGAATGAACACAGGTATTGTCTTACACAGCTTCATTTTTTCTTTTTGTGTTTGGAAAAGAGCAAAACCGCCAGGGAAARATCCCCGGGTCACTGTCTCCACAGCAAAGAAGCTGTGGTTGTTACCCCCAAAAGCCACAGACCTCAAAAGCCTGCCCCTGCTGCGCTTATCATTTTGCTGTGCTGCTCATTGGCTGAATCAGACTGTTTCCTGAAACAGCTGGTTCAAGGGCTGGGATGCCACATGGGCTGTGTGACTCCAGGAGTTTTGGATCTGCTGAAAAGAATTTTCACACTTCACTAAGTGTGCAGGGAGCACAAAAACTACGAAAGCAACAGGTGAACGACAAGTCCTATTCACATGTAAAACAAGTTCTGAACTGCTCGTTTACTAAAATACTCAAGTTGTGATGAGGATATTCTCGTGTGCCACACCTACAGAGAAACTGTGTAGGTCTCAAAGCTCCTGGTAAGCATGGAAAATGCATCCAGATGGAAAAGCCTGGACACACGGAAGTGAAATGCGTGTTGATCACAAAAGCCAAGCATTTCCTTTGGCACTGGTCACAGACTATAATATCTTCACAAACATTTAGTGCACCATAAAATTAAATATTCAAAGCAAAACCACTGCAAGCCTGTAAAGTGGAATGACTGTTCACATACCTAGATATTTAGGGTTATTTAAAGAAACAGGATTCTGCCTTCCATAGCTGCTTCCCAAGTCCATCTCAAAGCTGATGGTCAGTATTCCAGATGGGTCGGCACAGGTATGAATTTCATCAGAGGGTATACCACAGAATATGCTGAGTTGACTACGGATAAATTGAATTCAAAAGAAATTGTCAAGCAAAAGGAATTTGCTTGTCAAACTATCATCTTGCTGTCAAAATTTCACCCTCTTTCTCTGCTGAGACCATTTCTTTCGAGGTATAGAACAGTACAACACGGAATACTTGTGTCTCCACGGACCCGTGCACTGTGCCACAGCTCACTGTTAGACGGCCTTTCCTCAGCCATCAACCTCCACACGTGAAAAAGATACCAGACGGACTTTCAGGAGTGACAAGCAGCGGCAATAACAAGCATTTGGACAGATATCTCCGTYCCACAAGGCAGCATAATGCCTGCAGCGATGTGTCATTAACAGCTTTTTTTCGGTGCACACCCTTATCTTTCATTCAGAACATTTATCAGGCTACAGCAGACTTTCACAGTGAGAAACTGGTACAATGTTTTCTGCCTTCCAAGTCCATTGCTAACCAGCACAAAAACTCCATTTTCTTTATGCATCCTTTTTTTCCCAAAGACTTTCTCTCAAAAACTGCTTGTGTAACAGAGGTTTCCTTCTCAGAGTTGTTTGAAGACTATCTCCAGCAACAATTATGTTTCCTCTTCCTTCTTACAAACATTTTCACTGGAGTAAGAAATTAATATCTTCACGCATCTCCTGTGTACACAAAAAAAAAAGTGTTCATCCAATAGACAAGTTTCAAGAGCCCATATTCTCAATGGAATACTCTTAAATTCACTGCTCTGGTCACCATATTCTGCATTTCTGAAACCTGCTGTCATTGCCGTTGCTAGCAAGAATGCCAGAGAGAATCCAGCCCCCTGATTTTACAAAGTGCCACAGCAGCAATAGGTGCACTGTATGAAAAACAACAGTGATTTATGAAACAAAGTGGAAGTAGGAGAGAAAATTCAGAAAGACACCTATAAATAACTTCACTGAAACTGCAAAATTAAGCAGGATTTTGTCAGCCTGGTTCTCCCTAGGAAGTTGTCTAAATATCTGGAACCCTCCTCCAATCTCTCTCAACTCTGTATTCTCATTTGCAGTCCTATTCTTGTCCCCACACACCCAAATACAGGCACCTCGGGGTTCCTGAAGGCACAGCAAATATATTGCATAATTTACTAATAACACCTCGGAAGTTTTTTCAGACCCTGTGAAATTTGTTGTTCCTTTTCCACCACAGGCATCTATGAATGTTGGGTGCTCCCTTCCTCTTAAGAGTGGGATGTGACAGTCACACACACTAATCGTCATGTTTACGCTATTGTATGTGGTCAGGAGCTGTGGTATGAGCAGAAAACTATGACTGGGAAAAATAATAACCATTACATTAAAACTGAATTACATTTCAGGATCTACTTGCAAGACAGCTTGTATTTACTTATGAAATAAAAAAGTGTCACATCTCCTAAACCAAAAGATCTCTGTAACAAGATATTTACTGTGAGGTGACTCAAAATCATTGCTGCTGCAGCCTCAGTCACACACATTGTAGTCTACCACTCGTTTTCCAGTCCTTGTACATACATCCATGTACACCCACACTTACAGTTCTTTTTCCAGGCAAGGCTAAGGAGGTGCTCCAGGAATATCCCTGATGAATTTTCCTCAGAYGTATTCCACTGAGGAAGCAGGGCTTATCCCTCTGAGGAACGAGCTGCCAGGATCCCTCTCTGGCAGGTTTTCCCAGTCCTAGCTGCCATTTGTGCAGTACTCGTGTCACACAAGGCCGTCACCCACAACAGAGATAACTGAACAGAGCAGATTTCTCGAATCTCTGTGGTTAATGAGCAATGAGTGGTTGTCACATGTGGAAGGAATTTTGTCTAGTCTGATCTGCAGCCACTCACCAGTAGGTTCTCTCTCAGAAATTTATGCAGCACCCAGCAGATATAGGAAGTGGAGGGAAGTAGTTCATTCCTCTTCCTGCTTACCTTGGCAGAACTACTGACACCACACAAGAAGTTTCAGTGTTGTGGACAGCAAGCAATCACTGCTGTCTTCTATCTCATATTTGGAGAATTTCAAAATTAATCTTATTATCTTTGCCTTTTGAATAAAAAGTAACATGTTGGCCTTTTATGGTCACTCATTGTCCCAGCTGTCCGTACTCGGGATGTTGTTTAATTTGAAGAAACTCTCCTCTTCATACTGGGAACTGCAGACGTGCAAAGCACAAAACTTCTGTCTCAAAGCAGCTTTAGTTTCATTTAGGTCTGTCCTGCTTTTCCTACCTGCCAAAACTATGGATTACCCCCAATGCCTACAGCAACGAAGGAGATGGATCTGCACGTGGAAACATTATCTCAACGTTACTCCACAAAATGATCCCATCTATTGAGGAAGGACCTTTCACATGCCTGGTGAAAATCTAAGCCCTAAACCAGGTGAAAGTTTGCCCCCTGTAGCAACARCTCTCATTTTCCTGCTTCCATGTTTGCGTTACAGTGGCAAAGTCCTCCCTTCACAGACTGCAGGTAGTAGTTTGCATTCAGCACCCCATATAAGTCGCTGAAGTGAGAGACTGCCAGCTATTTATTTTTTCACATATGAGCATTTCACTCAGGAACTATAAAATGCTTCATCCTCTCTGCATTTTGTAAYGGGGAATAACATTGAGCCCCTTGTGTTTTAGTTCCCTTGATCTATTGACCACACATTTTAAGGAGAGGCTGACAGCTAGCATGTCAGTTATTTTCAGATATCTGTCTCTGTCAAATTCAGAAATCCCAAGAAAATAAACGAAGTGCAGGATTATAAATACATGTGAAATCAGAGCTGTCATCACTCTCAAGGATTTTCCATTGTGCCTGCTGCACTGTTTTTAAGCTAAGATTTCCCAGATGTTTAGTAGGAATGTTTAGAGAGTAAAGCATTTCATTTTTCCTGATGGGTGCAACATTCTTAAATTTAGCCTATTCAAAAATGGGGGGTTTGTGCCTTTTTTTTTTAGTTGTATAAGTGGAACGGAGTAAAAAAACCAAAGTTTAGCAAGCTTACATAGCTCTTGATGGCCTGAAAGTTGTTGTTTCAAATTTTCAGGTACCCTTATTTATTCAGATGAATAAAACACGACAGAGAGCCCCTGAAAGGAAGCTGCTCACCCCAGTCTTCAGAGGCCAGCACCGGGTCTGAACCACTGGTTCCTGAGCAGAGCAGGAACTATACTCTGATTTAAACTATAAATTTTAATTATGATTAAAAGTATGAAGAAGGATATTTTATCTGAAATGTTTATCTTATCTTACCTTGCTAATTGATATAACTGAATACCTCTGTCTTTTTGGTCAAGCAGGAGGATAGATATACATTTTAATGTTAGTAAATATAGTTTGAACATAYTTAGAAACAGTTGGACAAGTTCAAGCTAGTTGAAAATGTTGACTGACCCATTTTCTATGCTGCCTAAAATTGTTCCTTTTTACTTGCTTTTTTCTTTTTTGTCAGACTGCACTTGAAAGAAAATTGGATTCCAGCTGAAAACATACAAAAGAAAAGTTCTAGAACTRGTATATTTTATATTCTTACACTCCTAATGAGTCATCGTACGACTTTTACTTTCTTTCTGGCTCAGACTATGGATGATTCAGCCACTAAAACAATCTTAAAGGCAGGAAATACCCCCTCTGAATCCTCTGAAGAGGCTGCTGTTGTCAGAAAGGAGCCAGGTGCCTCCAGRTGCTTGCACAGTGATACTCTCACTGCACCAGAGTGGTGCTTTGGCTTTCTTTAAAACACCAGTGGTACACTTTTACTACCTGAGTATTAATGATTTTTGTGCTCCTCAGGCAGTGTGTGCAGCACTCTGGATCGCTACCACCTTCCAGATCCTGGTCAGAGGAGCACTGCTGGACAGCCAATGTGATAACAGGATAAAAGTGTTTGCCTTAAGAGTGTTCTGCTCACATTTGGGCTAAGATGTCAGCTGTTTCCCACACCTTTATGAAAATAAAGTTTCCCTTTTCCAAAGTTTTCTGTACTTTATGTACAGTCAGCTACTGCAACTTACTGTCCTGTTAAGTTCTTACATAAGCTGCAGAAAGCTTAGAAGGTTGCAGCTAGGTGGCTTGTGTTCACCGCCCACAGTCATCAAATGATGTCAGAAATGAAGTCATGTAATTGGCTTTGCCACCCAACACACAGATTTTAAGATTGCACTTACATCTCTCTATGTGTAAGTGGATTTGGCATGGTTTATATTACAGGGAAGACTAGCTTCTGTACACACCTCCTCTCCTCCCCATTCCCACACTCTCTTTTTCTCTCTCTTACACATCCACACACGTGCTTTTACTCAAGAGATGCCCAATAACTACAACGCTGAATTCTTTGACCCTGGGCCATTAGCCTTCTCGGGACAGACCCAATAAACAATTGAAACAGCTAAGAGTTTTAGGCATTTGCTGTCTGGAGGGAACACCAGAACTCTGCAGAAGGTGTCTGTGCAGCGACAAGTGAGATGAAGGCAGGTCGGAGTGGCAGCCTATGGAGYTGTGTGCAACCACATCACAGGACATGTTTGTCCTGCAACAGCAATGGCACTGCCATGCTGAGCTCCCTGTGACACAGGCTCCTGACACAGAGCTGCAGGATAATGCCTTCGTTCATCCAGGACTTGCAATTTAGAATCCATCGCAGCATCCTTCTCTTTTAAAATGTAAGGAGAGAAGAGGGCAACTGCCCACCTCTCCTGTAATCTATTATGTTTCAGAGCACTCAGAGATACAATTCCTACATCAATATGATTCATATTGATAAGTTCATATTCCCAGTGTCCTTTACCACTAACTAGGAGACTAGTAGGAGTCTTTTACAACTCAATTACAGTGCAGCAAAATGCTCAGGACTGGTGGGCAGGATGCACGAGCAAAACTCATCAGGGGAGGTTTAGGTTGAATATTAGAAAAAGGTTCTTCACCTGTGGGGGTGGTTGGGCACTGGAACAGGCTCCACAGGGCAGTGGTCACAGCACCAAGCCTGAGACGGTTCAAGAGGTGTTTTGACAACACTCTCAGGCACAAGGTGTGACTCTTGGGGTGTCCTGTGCAGGGCCAGGAGTTGGAGTCAATGATCCTTGATGGTCCCTTCCAAATCAGTATAYTCTGTGATTCTGTGATTCTTTCTTTTGGTTAGGGTACAGTCTTGGAAAGAGGGATCTGAGATTTCTCTTCTGCTGTAAGCATGATTTCTGTACTTTATCTTGTTTCTATTAAAATATATACCTACAAAGTATTAATGCATACATTCATTTATTAACTCCTCCATACATATATTTTCTAGTGCTTSTCTCTAGTATGCTTCTCTCAGAGCACAGTTCAATACCTTCCTGTTAACACTGTTAAACATGAGCTATCTGCTGTTTGTACCTCACCAAGTTAACATTAGCCAAAGAAAATTTCTCATTGCTTCAAGTCTGAGTCACGGGCAGAGATCGTCTTCATGGAAGTCAGATCTCCCGAAGCACTTTGTGCAAGTGACATGGAATGCCCTGGAGCTTTGCAACTGCCCATCACTTCCATAGCTGACAAGATATCTGTCAAGTTCAGAACTGCTTTCCAGTTCACTCTCCATTCAACAATATTGTTGCGAAGGAAATACCTAAGATACATTTTCCTACCATTCAGCCTTCCCATAGGAAACAGCCTACTCTCAAGTCACAGCGTGCTGCATTAAAAGAAATCTCATAGTAACTAAAACTCAGGCTCTGAACCGTTGTGGTCTTTGAGTGGGTACTTAGGCATCCCATTTTCTCAGCTAAATTCCAACTAGTTGATAACCATGTTACCTCTTTAGGCCTCATGCTTGGTCATCTGCTCTGTAGCCTGTGCTGGCTGAAGCACGACATTTCCAATGTGGGTTCGGTTCCTTTTCCCAGACTAAGGAAATTACAAATGCCTGAAACAGATGGTCCAAATGTGAATAATCTTCCACAGTATTGATTTTTACAAATCAGAAGCTTTCTAGTCATAAAATTAGCATAAATATTTTGCTTCCCCTAGTACACTAAGTTTCTTTACTATTATTTTGCATTTAAAATACTGTGAACTGAAAGCCCACATCAGGATTTTTAACACTGAAAAAAARGGAAGCTGCTTTACTGCACGTTCTCCCAAAGAAATGCTTTGGAGAAACTTTGAATACTTGTTCTTGTCCTTGGGCACTAGAGGTCACCAGTGGAACAGACACGAGGAAAGGGATTGGTTTTTATAGTCCCCAGTAGTACTGAGGCCTCAATTCCTCTCCTGTGACTTTCATTTAAGTTGTTACTGGAAGTCCTCTGGCATCTCGAATTTTGGAAGAGTGAGATTAAACTATTTCTTTCAAGCAAGTTATGTCTCAGATGTATAGCTGTGTATCTATTTGAAAGGGATGGGTGTTTCTTGAAAATATGATTTATTCATCCCTCTGATACTTGAGAGTTCCTTGGCTGATACCTGCTGTATTTGAGCTCTGAGTAATGTTGTTGAGACAGAACCACAGAACACCCAGCAGAAACACATGTTGTTTCAAACGAAATAGCATGGCCCATTTCAAGAAAGAAACAGTGCTCCTTTACTGGTTCCATGTGTGGTGTGTGAGGGGTTCACTGAAGCAGAACGTTCAAGAACATCAGTTGCATTTTTTGACTAATAGACCACACCATCTTTTAATACATTCAGAGCTTTCCATTTCTATGAGTGACGCTTGTGACAAAAAACCCCGAGATCTCTTGCATGTGAAAAAGGTCAGAAATGCTTAGAAATCTATGCTTGAGCACAGCTATTCCCTTAGAGAAAATATATCCAGACTTTAACCTCTAAAAGATGAAAATTTGCTTTGAAATATTTGTATCAGATCAGTAGTTAAATTTAACAACCATCAAGTTTATATACTCTATCAGCTATGTATATAATGCCTGATACGAACATAATCCTAAATAAGAAGCAGGTTTTTTTAGCAATGATTCATTTTATAAAAGTGTTGGACTGATACAGTGTAATAAACATATGATGTGTGATAAACATACTGCTGCAGTTATGGAGACTGATTATAATCAAACAATTCTACCTAACGGAAAGTCTTCTTGGTGCATTGAAAGTTATTGCCGTATTAATTATCAACATAAAATTGTTTTGTCAAAAGATTTCATAAGATTTTGGATATTAAACCTATCACAGATTGAAATTTTGGTGAAAAGTCTATTGAAACTCTGTAAATCCTAAAACCTGTAGTAAGTAGCAATACCACACAGGCTTTTTGCATGCTTGCTTTCTTCACYCAGGTTTCATCTGACTTTGAACTCTTTTTACTTTGAGGTGCAGCACATAAAGAAGTCTTAAATTATGCAAAGTTAAAAATTTTGCAGGCAGGAGGAATCTTACCCTCGAAAGAAATAAAAACAACTGGACACTATATACTACATATTTTCATGACTTTGTTTAAAATAGCATAYTGATGTACTTAAAACACTTCAGATCTGTGTGTTATTTATGATGCTGTAAACATACAGAAAAGCATGAAAGTCACATTTTCCACTGCATCCAAGGAGAGAAATTTAAAATTACAGCTATTGGAAATCTGCTTTACGAGCTGTGTGAAAGGTGTAGTTAAATGCAGTGCTATAAACCTTGGCCTACAATACCCCACGTACAGCAACTCCCAGATAGTGTTAAAGAACAGAAAAATCAGACTAGATGGAGACTTCTGGCTGCATTCTGATTTTTCTACATTCTTCTGGAAGGAATGTGAGAGCACATGTGAATCTAGCCCCCATCTCATAGATCCTCGTATGAGCAAGACACAAACCCAGAATACTGCAATACGTAAGTTAATGCACTACTTATGATCAAAGGTAAGCAGGGAAGACAGCTCAGCTCAGCAGGGAGGAGTATCAAGGGCTTTTGTGAAGCTTAGTGAGTCAAGCATCAGATCTGGGGCACAGAACTTTGTGGAGGGTCTTTTCTTGTGATCTCCTGCAGCTTCTGCTCATGGGCTTTTTTCCCTTCTCTCCTCCCCCTTCTCTCAGCAGCCCACAGCAAATGTGAGCTGAGTGCAAGCAGAGCATAACGTGACACACSTACAGTACTGCCATGCCTGTGCCCAGCCCAAGGTATCTCTTACTCCAGGACCAGCACACACAGGAAGAATGAAGCACCAGCAATAGCCGAGAATATGGGGAGGCATGGAGAGTTCACCATGGGGAGAATCCAATTGCTCTCRGATTCTTTGGGGAAACCCATCCGTGCAACACAGCATCAATACATGTCAGATATGGTCTTCACTGCCCACAGTGTTTGTCCAGTAAGTCTAAACTGGACTTATCTAAACAAATGTTATTTTTTTACTTAGTGCGCTCATAAAAAGGCTGGTACCAGTGAAGAATTGGATTCTGAGATACAGCTCTGCAGTCACTCCACAATAAAAACAAGTCAGCTTTCACCTGGATCAGTTCCCTGTTGCCTGTACCCTGTACTGGGGGAAGAGCGTGTTCTACAGACACAAATGCTGGTGCTGGCACAAGACAGCAAACGCTGGAAGGGATGGGTGGGACCAACCCTCTTGGCAAAAGTCTGAATTAGCTTGACTGAAAAGCCATCGCTGAAAAGCAGCATGTATTTTATGAATATGCACATCACAGACAGAAGTTGGCATGAGAGGGGGCCTTAAATTTCCCCTTTAATGTAAAACATCCAGAAGTGTTGATATTCAGGGTATGCTACTAAGCCCATCCCATGCCTTTGTGGATGTGGGTCTCAGCAGAGGGTAAGAGTAATAGCATATGAGATGGAGCTATGTAGCTGAGTTTGAAGAACCAAGGAGTTTTTCTTGCTGATCTCAGGGAAGCTTCTGACATTTTTACTGTAATAATTTACTACAGTTTTCATATTTGGTGAATATATGTAGGTCCTGGAAAAGCTCTTCTGTATTTACATAAATCTACTATAAAGAGGTCTCATTTACCTTCATCCACCCACCATATAGTTCTGTAACTAGAGGAAATAAATATTGCAACTGGCAAATATAATATTTTATCCCTCTGGTCCCTTCCCATTTTCTTAACTTTCATCATCTTCCAAAACTATGTTTCTCTTTCAATTATTCAGTTGTTTTGTTGTTTTGCACTATTTTTCCCCCCCCCTAAAAATGTCTTGGAGAGAAAGCTCTGCTCAGCTGGAAAACAGCATTCTGATGAGTAGAATGTATGTTCGGGTTGGTGAACCCAAAAGATGGGCCAAGTGTACCAGTTTTCTGATGCTTTTCTAAAAGCAGCTGGAACTCTCGCTGGTATCGACAGAGAATCCATGTGTTTCTCAAGTCCTTGCTCTTCCTGCTTTGGGCTGACTTTGCAGAGTAAGGTGGTTCACTTGGGCATTTGTGGCTCTCTCTATAGCTGGCAAGCAGCTCCCCTCACCTGGGTCCGGCTCTACACTCAAAGAAAGAGKCTGCACCCATTGCCACGCTGGCTCAGAGGAACCTGGCTGCTCGTGTTCCCCAAGAGCTCTGGCTTGCTGAGTAACTCAGGGYGAATCCTGGCACGAATAAATTCCTTAGTCTTGAGATCTGAGCGCACAGCGGCGTCCAGGAGGTGACAGAGGTGGTTTAGAACTCCCTGTGCACTTTGTTCCTGAACCTCAGTGTTTTCCACCAGGCCTGTGCCACGCCAGGAGTGAAGTTAAGCATCAYGGTTGCCTTTGCTGTCAGAGCCCCTGCAGTCCAGGCAGGAATGCAAGCACAGGCTGGTAGCCAGCTACCCCGAGACTGTGTAGCTGCTGGACCTCCACAGAAATCAACTTGTAACACAGAGGGTATGTTGGTGGGGGAAGGGACAGCACTCTATCCATGGCCACCCACTGCCGAGGAAAAGTCTGGCAACAGGGGTGTTATTCTTGTTCCATTGGCAATCGTGGGACTTTTGCTAGACTTGATCCTAAATGAATGCATTTTTCTGACCCAGAGTCTTTTTATGTGGTTCGGTATGGAAAAGTGCCATGGTATTTGTCACAAAAAGTCCTCGCTGGCTAATCTGTTTTTAGGATTGTTGATGGTTTATAAATTAGAATTATTAGTCAAACATTGCTCTGTGTGTGCAAACTCCTACAGAGTGGGCTATAGGGCCAGCATGGAACCACCTTTCTATCTATGGCAAGTTGTTTKGACAGAAGGGAAAGGTAGAGAAAACCAGAAAGATATTAACCCCTGACATGTACACTAACATATCTTAATCATTGTATTGGCCATGGAACATTTATAAATCTCCAATAAAAGTGAACTTCTTACATATCAAAGCTACCAAAGCCTTGGCAGGTCTCATTTAAAYGTGTCATATCTCTGTGGCAACCAACTGCCTTGTTATTTCCCTCTGTGCTAAACAGAACAGGGACACATTAGCAATTTAAAGATTAGAGAGGTAAAACTAGATGAGCGTGCTGGTTCTCTTTAATCAAAGCACAAGTCCTTCAGTAGTGCATCAGCCTGCCTTTCGCAGGCATTCAGGATGGCCATCCTAGAGCTGGGCTGAAAGAGGCATTTAGAGGTGACGAACCCTTCACAGGTGCATAAGCATAAACCCCAAGCCAAGAAAGTTCAGTTACTGACAATTGACTGAAATAATCAGAAAATGAAAGTTGGCAGGCACTCATGTACATCCATGTGTTGCTGTGCTAACCCAATTCAGATGTTGCACTGCCAGATTCCCTTACTCCCTTTGTATTCCAAATTCCTTGTTCAACCAATTAGCATGAGTAAAATTATACATAAATTTATATAGTGCTAAATTCTAYGACAGATGTAGATCTGAGTCCTGAACTGCAGAACATTCGAAACAGCAAGAATGACTCAAATCATAAAGACTCTGTAATTTTTCGTCATTCCACACCTGGCTGAGTTTTGGAGCCCCTTTGCCCACTCACTGAATGCACCTTCTTACATTAGAAATAAGTTCTTGGGGAAATGCAGAGTTGATGAATAACATAAACCCAATATGGATTAATTTTWAAAAAAATGGGGTTTTTTTTTGCCAGTGTTCCTCTCTGCCCCTAAAATTCAAAGTTTGAAACTCGGAACAGGCAAAGTCATCAAATGTGAAAGGAAAAGASCGTGTTAGCTGTTCCTGATGCCCTGAAATTAGGCCACTTTCAATTGGATGATGTTTCAATTGCAACATGTATCTTTTGCACTAGTGCCAAGTCAAAATCTGTCCCTGCAGTTTTGGTAACTATTTTTTGCATCAGGCTGGCTGGTTCTGATAAACTTCCTTTCTTTTTTCCTTTTTTTTTTTTTTTTTTTGTCATAGCCACATAAACAGAAATTCACAGCTTTGGGAGAATGATTTCCTTGACCCACAGTTTTTATAGTGATAGAATCCAAATTCTGTACATTCTGCTCTTTTCCCAGGAATGCTAACTACAAAATTAATACAATGTGCAAAACAATGGAAAAATCCAAAGATCAAATGGGGGGGAAAACCACAACCAAACTCCTGTTTACACTAACACAGAGTTTAACACCACAGAGAACCACACTTGCCATCCCCCAGCTAAATTTCATCTAAGAACCTACTAAATCTATTTGCTTTGATATGTCTTTCAGCCAAAGGATTTCACTCTCTTTTCTTTTACATGGCAACCTGAAATATGTTATTTGTTTTGTGTTTGGCAAAAGATATTAGAAAGATTAGAAACGTTTATGTTATTCACAATCACATTAGAATGAGAGTGTGTGACATCTGCTAACCGCCTAGAATTTATGCAAAAGTTCTCCATTTAGCTTTCTATATACATATGTACATGTGTGTGTATAAAAAAATAAATATATCTATATGCACACATACAGTATATACATAAGTATACAAGGCCAGCTTCCAGACAATTCCTCTGGAGCATTTGCTACAGCAGCTGACAGAAACAAGGCTACAAACCTACATGAAGAGGTGGTAAATCTGTAGTGGAAACTTTTCCTTGCCAAAATTTGTTGGGCAACTTCTCATGTAGAGGAAGGTGCTGAAGCAGTGACTTGAATGGCCTGAACCTTCTACTTGCTATGCAGCCAGAAYCCCACACTCCTTTTCACCTCTTCTCAGGGGAGAAAGCACCCTTAGAACCGTGGTAGCTCTCTAAAAGATGCACATGTCTAAGTGGAGATCAGCCTTCCTTGGATTTCTGGGCAGTGGCATAGTGCGAAAAGAAGGAAACACAGTTTTTCCCTACTTGTACTTGATGTTCTTTCATCTAGCACTATCAAAAGACAAGTTATGACACACAACTAACAGCATTAATTTCACGTGAAGGCTGACAGTGGAGATGTGCTCAGCTTCTCAAACACAAACATAAAAAAAACCCCAGAAGTACAATCGGCAACAGAGCCATTTAAGGTCTTCTAATTAACATTCTAGTTTCCTTGATTTCAAACACTCTAAAGGACACATCTGTGCAGAGTAGAATAAAACCTGCTGCATCAGCAGGAGACAACAACACGTGAAGTCGAGCCCATGCTCTACACATGCAGAGTAAGACAATATGCACAGAGTACCAAACTACCACACATTCCACCGTGTAAGTGAAAGTGTTTTAACCTTGTCTACAGCTACTGAGGCTGAGCAACCATTCATTTGCATTTTTTAGAGGTACACGTTGTCAAGAACATGTTATTTTCAACGTGTTAACAACGTGCAAACTTAAGATATTTGCAGTCACAAAGCATTATTTTATTTTTTTCTTAAAAAAAGTGAACATGTGAAAAAAAGAAAGCAAAAGCTAAACTGCTAAAAAATGCAAACTCATAGACTGTAGAGTTCAGACCATACGACAGACTGCCATTTACACTAAGAGGCGGTATCTACCACATAAATCTGCAGAAGAACTGAAAAAACTTAGAGCCTATAAAGTGATCAGGGCTGAATTTGAGTCATTAATTTGGTTAAAATACTTCCTGCTTTGTTTGGTCTTTGTTGGTTGTTTTTTTGTTATTTTCACGGTTTAGTTCACCTCAGTCAGTCAGCCCAAGTTAAGGCTGTGGGTTTTTGCAGTATGGACACAGCTCGAGTGTCAAGGGTAGTGGTGATTAATACATCCACATTTTACCAAGTCTGGCTAAGCCTACATGATCTTTCTTTTCTTTCTTTTTGTCAACCTCTCTCCTCTCTTCATTTAGAACGTGCTCTAAAACACAAGTTAGATCCTGAAAAAGGGAATTCCTCGACTGGGCAGAGGTACACTGGATCTAAAATACAAAAATTCCAAAATTTGACAGTAGCTGCCGTTGCTTACAAACCACTTCCTCACTCCTGGTTTAATACCATTTACAAGGAAAGGAAAGGAATGGTCAACATATGTTGTGGAAAGAATGAGTGACCTGGTGGAATGGGTACCAGAGATCCTGCACGTTGCTCACCGGCAAGACATCTGTTTTCAACTGTGGGGCATTTATGCAAGAACTGATGAATTAAGTTTCGTGATATCTAAGTACCAGTTCTAACTCTGGTGACAATCACAGACTTTCTCTCAATGTCACCTCTATCACCCTGCACTAGTGATGTTGCCCAAGCCAGCCTGTTTGCAAACTATGCTGTGCAATCAGAACATGTAAATATTTGATTGACTTCTAACTTGGAGTTGCCACTACTGCATTTCAGTCATCATGCCAGGCTAGGCCATCATGGACCTAAGTCCAATTAATTTAAATACTGAAGTTAGAGTGGGACATATAAGCAGCATTACATCTCTGAAAGAAATTAACCTGTAGAAATTTCTTCTCCGTTTTGCTAAAATTTTTCCTTCAAAAATACTTAGAAGTCTGACATTTACCTGCATATTGCCACTGAACTGGTTTGCTGATATACAGGAACCATCACAACACAGAAAAATCAGTTAAAAACCCATTGAAAGGACATTCATATAGATGTAAAGCAGACAAAATGCAAATAAGATCCAAGAGCCAGACTTTTTTAAACAATAATTCACCATTACTGGGAGGGAGGAGATGTTTATGGTCGTCTTATCCCAAAGGCCACCACATACAATATTCYCACTGACTTTAATAGTTATAGGAGGTGCAGATTTATGGTTGGGTATAAGGATGTTTCAGTCTTCACCTCTTCACCTCTTATTAGCACTTGTCTTCTGCTTCCTTGCCACAGTTTAAGCAGTCYCAGATGCTGTGCAGTTCCAAAGCTCCCCTTCAGCCCCAATAAAACCAGAAAAATAGGATCTTGTGGAGTACATTGTGAGTGGTAAAGATGGGGCAGGAGGGCAAAGAGAAAGGATTCCCTGTAGAATATGACCTGATGAGCAAAATATGGTCTCAGCTCACTGCCAGTTAGAGTTAAATCTAACCTCGCCCTGAATATCACAAAAATTTTCAAGCCCAATGCTTTTACTAATACAAGTACCTTCATCAAAGCTCAAGCCATTTAATTTAATTTCTCATTAAGAAAACATAGCAGTGAGGGGTTAATGCATACTAATAACTTAAATATAAGAAATGTGAAAAAACAAACCTATATAAATGCAAAAAAATTATACATTTTTCACCACCTTCATGAATGAATCTGCTTAGGCATTTCAAAATTACGGTAATTTTGCCAGTTATAATTTCAGTGATCAGGATAAATGAAACTATGAAATCTTTATATAGAATAAAAGAATTGAGCCTAATGTCATTTTATTTGAATAAGAATGTATGGAATTGACTTTATCCTAACGTTGCTATTTTAAAATATCACTTACATTGCTCTAAATCTGGAAGAGGTTCCTACAAAATGTCTTGGGCTGTAGAGTAATGTGGAGAAATGGATATAATTATCTCTGGAGAAGAATATATTCTTCTCAGAGTATTACAAGTCCTGCAGTTATGAATGATACTTTCTACAGTGCTGTGGTAAACAGGAATTTTCACTTACCCTATTCTAGCCGTAATTAAGAGAGACGGTTTGGTCTCTTTGTCTCTTTCTACCTCTGCCAGAAGGTCAAGATTCATATAAAGATACACAGCTGCCTCTCCAGTATTCTTTTTCTTGGTAGCCAAATGCCTCTCCCTTTTCTGGCAACCACACTCAGACCTCATTATTGTGTAGTCAGAGACTGTGCCTTTAATATTGCCATTAGAGTGGCATGCAGGGGGCAATTTAACAATGATACACATACACATCAAATGCCACTGGTATTCAGTTTTGAAACTCCCTCCGGTTTTTTTCTATGCCATTCCCTACATGAATAAATAAAAGCCACAACAACAAAAAAATACCTTTTTCTTATTAGGCCGCCAGAGATCCCAAAATCTAGTTGATATCTGGTTCCAATTTGTCTTTGTGGAAAGGAAGCCAAAGCCTTGCTTTTCCTCCTCCCTGCAGAATGCAGCCAAAATGTAGCCTAACCTGGGTGCACCCACCCACACTCACCCGTGTGTGCATTCTGGTCATGGCTTGAGTTAATAAATTTGATTAGCTCGTACAGTACTCCAAGCCAGCAGCCCACAAGGCAGGTTCAACCAATACCTTTGCTTCACTCACTGCTCTCAGCAGACCACCAAGGCTCTAGTTTGTATTTTTAAACCTGGGTTAAATTGTGGCATAACCACAAACCATTGTATGCGATTAACAGCGGGGTTCCAATGACTGACTGACAAACAAAATCTTAGCACACTGAGTCTGCTTCTCCCAGTAGTAAACACATGTTATTAATGAAACTATTCTAACAGGCTACACAATTGGAAGCTTTTTGCTTGATTGACAGACTATGCTTTTCTTAACAGGGAAAATAAAGAGGGCATGAAGAATACACTTGTATTTTTTATTTTGTGAAGCAAAGACGTAAAATTATTGCAATAGCCTCTCCATTTGGTCGTAGCCTAATGGGAAGTTTCTTTGGCCAGCCACTGAGCGATGCATTACATTGACACACAAGCTCTGTTTCTGCAGAAAGGACTGGAATTTTTAAAAGTGCTGCCCTCCAATCCCTATTGCTCCCTTTCCGTCGTGGACCCACTCCTCTGTCATCACTGACATGGCTTAACAGGAGAACAGATGACTGGGGAAAAAAAAGAATATGTCAACACACGTGTGGCATGAGATCATGACACCATCACCCAAAACCACTGCACACTGGCACAGCTGCTGGAAACAAGGCTCACTAGGACTGGGGGTATTGAGCAGCAGGGTGAAACAGATGGCCTTGCTCATTCTTAGGCACTGTAAGTTCGTACTCTTCAGAAGAACCAGCAACGGCCAAAAAACAGGATGGGAAGTGTTACACAATTTCACCGCGCCTCTTCTGTTTCCACAAGGGGTGGATGAAACAATTCATACCAAAATTGTCATCACAACCGTCAAGGCCCCTAAATTGGACCTACAATATTCAGGCATGGGATTTAGTTACACATTCAGTAGCTGTGTTCTTCAGGCTATGAAGCAGCCCTCCCTACTTCAGCCTCTCCCTGGACTCTTCATATATGCTACTACAGTGTCATTTTCTAGGCTGGAGGATAGAAAGATGAAGGAGGGGTTTCTATCCGTGCTGCTGCCAAAAGAGAAAAATGCAAGTTTTTAGCCTCACTCTGATGAAATGGCCCCAACTTTTAGGCAGTTCACCCACCTGGATTATCATTGCATCCAATAATGTCACTACGGCCAGAAAACAGTCACACACTGTTACTCTCATGGTAAACTTGCTCCTGTGCTCAAATAGAAGCTTTGGAATAGTTGTCTTACACAGCCCATCTCCCATCATGAGAGCACAGCAAAACTGCTCTCATTCCACCACACGCTTGGCCTCTAGTGCTGCAGAGAGAGGATGAGATGAAATACTTGGCTTTCAGGGAAGGTTCTTACTGGGGAACGTAAAAGCAGTATTTTATACTGAGCACATTCAGCACTTCATTATCATAACTTTCTCATGTCTTTTTTATTATAAAATACACTACAAGAGAAGATCAATATTAATATTGCTATTTTGAGATTACGAGAAATTGTTTTGTTGCATCACCTACATGTGAATGGCAATTCTGTTGGAGTAAACAGTCAGTGTCCATGGGACTCACTGTTTCATTTCAAAGAAACAAGCTCTGAATGCTGAAGGGAGATTTCTTCTGTGCAAAGGGTCAAAGTTCATGTTAGAGCAATCTGTCACAGTTGAGTCAGTGATATTTCCATGCTGCACTGTTCTCCCAGTACGTGGTGCACAGCATGCTCAACTGGGTTTGCTTGGTCCCTTTTTAGAATTTATTATTGACCTCCCTCTTGGAGACAGATCTCACATCTCCAAACTTTGCAGCCTTCTTGGGCAGAAGAGTAAATTTATGGGTGGGAGGGAAGAGAAAGCTAGAAAAGGAAGGACTGGAGGGAATGAAACAGCACTGGTGCAGTCAGGCAGGATTATCTGTCAGGCTGTGATGCTGCCTTCTAAAGGTCCACAAGGGATGGTGTGGATTTCCTCCAAACAACCAATGCAGATTTTCCTGGATGGTTCCTACAGTCTGATATCTACTGCACATCTATGCACCCACTCTTGTCCTTGCTCGTTTCTGTTCATGGAGGGATAAAACGCTTCTTCTTCTGCAGAAGTGACCCGAACTAGAAAGTCAGTTGTTACTGTTCCTTTTTGTGGCTAGGTAATAGCCACAGGCTTAACCTACAAGTTCTCTTTAGATTCTGCTTCTGAGGATCATTCTTCTTAAGAACAGAATAATTTTTCTTCAAACGGAATTTCAAGGAAAGAGCTTAACTGCTTTTGCTTGCTTAGTTAGTGTTGCATTATCATCTGTTTCCCTCATTAATAATAGAGTGGCAAACAAGACTCCCTCACCTTCCACAGAGAAGAGGAGAAACGGCAAAACAACAGAAAATGATCCAGCTATAAATTGCTTTAAACACTTGACTTAAGCAAGGATTTCAGTCAAGGCACTTTTGAATCACTCACAGGTTGGAATGTTTCAAAATAAGGTGACACCCTCACATTAAGCCTTACAAATTAATAAGTAACTGTCTGAAAGCTTAAACTTGTTGAAAATAGTTTCAATGGGATTAGTGACTTCAATGAACCAGCATAAATGCTGATACCAATCTGCATTATTATACAATAGGAATCATGTTAAAGGTAATCTGAGATATTGCTAGCCAGGGATTTCTGCCTCTCAAGGACCAAGGAGTGAGAATATGAAGTCTGAGTTTTATTGCCCCGGCTTGGCTGGCTGTGCTGAGGGCTTGGTTCTCCTATCATAAAGCACAGGCACATCCTGTTGTCAATTAGACTCACCGGTATTCCGGGGCAGCAGCATTGGGCCCCTGGGATGTTGTATAGTTTGCTTTGCTATGTAAACATCATGAAGTAATCCAGGCAGTGAAGGACACAGATGAGCAGGCAATTTGCAGCATACTAAGGAAAAGAATAAAAGGTCTGTGAGCAAGAGTCGGAGAATAAATAGTAACAACATCCCTGGGATATAATATCCACCAGTCCAGAGTCATTAAAAGTATATACAAAAGAAAGTTAAGGGACTAATTAAAATAAAATACATCTGTGTTTTGCTTCTGTGGATAGACCAAGAGAAAAACATACCGTAGGGGAACAAATTTGTTTTAGTTATTCACTTTGGTTTTAGCACATATAAAATAYGGCATCCAGGTGAATTTTTTTTATATGGCACCTACGCTGGGACCTTTTAATTAGGTTTTGAATCAGGTTGTAAAACCAAACATTCATTCTGTACCTGTGTATTTATCTATTTTGTGAAAGTAAAATGTAAGAAAATGTCCTTCGACACATTTTAATTGGAGCAACTGAGGTCCCCTTTGTTTGACARTGCAGTCCCATATTGTTCTTGATAAATCTCTCTATGTGATGCTAGCATAAACTTGTACAAAAATGGGACTGCAACAGATTTAAGAATGTGCTCCCAAGTCTTTCTTCCTCTACTTTTGGACACACAGAAATGAGATCTGTAGGATGTTTAAAACMTATCAGAGTTCATTGATCAAAGAAAATACATAAATCCATGTTTATTAACAACGTTTGTGTTTAAATAAAGCTTACCACARCACACCAACATCAAAATATTTCCCTTAGTCCCTCGGTGCTCATTGTTTATGGCATTCAGCATAGAGAGCGCCCTCCCACCCTCTCATTTATAAATAGTTCTTTGCTATGGTAGTTTTCTATTATCACTTTTACAACAGCATGTCATTCTGTCTTTGAAATTTCTAGATAACACTGTGGAAAAATTGCATAGTTTACTGTTTTGAACACGGGCTTGAGAACCAGAATTCCTGGTTTCTATTCCTCTCTGTCAGCACTTTGCTGTGTGACYGCAGCCAAGTTACTCCTCTTTTCTCCTCTATGTTCTGCTGCATCTGCCATTTTCCAGATCCTTCATCCATCCTAATTTTTAACAGGTTCAAGCAGTTTTCTGGAGTTTTGTCTCACAACTTACAACAAAATAGAAACTACTGAAGGGCAGGGATAGAAAAGACAATCTCTGTCCCAAAGGATTTTGTTTAGAGTGGAAAGGCCAGAGATTTCATAGGAAATAAAACCCAGGCATCAGTGTGGCCAACCCTATGCACTGTCCAATACACCAAGGAGCAGCTGAGCAGTCATGAAAAAAAATGTGGGAAGAGGGGATGTGGAGATGCGCGGCAAAGAAATTCAGAAAAAAATAGAGGAAAAAAGGTTAAAACCAAAAAAATGGTACAGTAGAAGCTTTTGTTCAACAGCTCAAGCACATCTTCCATGCCAGACCGTGTCAACTGAGCAGCAACCACTGGGCAATCATGGGCAGCTGGTTATTGACTTTMCTGGCTATGGCAGGAAGCAGAGCAGCAGAGCCAGCTTGGACAACTGTCTCACAGACAGCATTAAAATCACTTGTTAGGAATTATCATCAGTGTTTCAGTTTTCTCTCTGTCTCCCTCATTCCTTCCTACCGGAATGAAAATGCCAGCTCCTCATTTGAGAGGGCCAAGGCAAAAACAGTTGGCACAGAGCAGGCATCCTTCAAGGGCCTTTTGTAGTCTTTTAGTAGGGAAACTTCCTGAGGCCTCAATATGTAACAATATTGGAAAAGAACTGAAATCTCCTGTTCTGCTAAAAGCATCCCACGTTTTATATAGAAATGGGAGTTTAGCCTGCTAGAAGAGACTGAAAGGCAGGTCACTGTTCTAGAGACAGTGAGTTAAYGGGGACATATAGCACACACAGATTCAAACTTAACATTTTTTTTTAGTTCACACAATGACAGCATAAAAATAGATTGGTTTATGACAGTGTGAGCAATGGATCTGCCAAGCTGAATTTAAACCCAGCTCCATAACAGAATTATATCCCATSAAGTGGCATGACATGCAATATTTCATTTGCTGGCTCACTACTACACTGTCTATGAGAAAACATAAAACCAGTATCATTGCAGCCTCTATTATTCATATTTTCTGAAACTGTGTGGTATTAATTAATCAGAAAGGAAGGCAGAATTCTTATATGTAATATTTTTTTCCATTTCAATCCTAATTAAAACAAGCTGAGCACAAAAATTGTAAGAACTAATCATGATTGCTAATTGTAAAAAGGAAATGGGAAATATACCTACCAAAAAGATTTCCATTGATTCACTTTTAATATTACTTCTTTTTTTCCCTGAATGAATAATGGAAAAATGACTTTTTTCCCCCAAATAATTAATCTTGTATTCATTAAGTTGAAAAATTCATTTTTTTTATCATCTCTATTTACTATTTCTCTCAAAATAAGTTTCAGAACATGACAATTTGTTTATAGTTAGACAAATTATTGCATTACTTTAAAGCTAGCCAGAACCCCACCTTGCTGTGCTGGCACTATACAGCCCTTGGGATTTCCAGAAGAGAAGTAATGATAGCAAAGATGTCCTTGTATGAACATACATTCCATATTTTTCCCTAAATGTGTTCATATATTTATATTCCTCAGATGGTGGATTTTGGTAAGAAAATTGTTCAACTCTTTAAATAGGTGATTTAAGTAATAGAATCACAGAATCATAGAATTGCTTGGGTTGGAAGGGACCTTAAAGATCACCTAGTTCCAGCTTTCTTGCCACGAGCAGGGACACCTTTCACTAGACCAGGTTGCTTCATCCAAGCTGGCCTTGAGCACTTCCAGGGATGGGGCATCCACAACTTCTCTGGAAGGCCCATCCTGATCCATAAGATATATTGGAACAGAAAATAAGTACAACATTCACAGATCTGAAGAAGGCCAGTGTCAGGTCTGAAGTGAATACTCTATTATACCAACATGCAGAATTGAAAGGATTCATCCYCAATTACTTCCTAGTCAAGAAACATATTTCCAAGGTACAAAATTGCAAAYTATGTCAACCTCCTGTGCCAAGGAAGATCCTTGTGAAAAGCATAGTAACAGAGCAATATGGCATATGAGAAATATTCTAGTTGGCTCCTAGGATATGTACCTTTCATTTTTTCATTAATTTTTTTTTTCCTATTAGCCCAGGAAATAAAAGCTATTGACAGGTCTATCAGCCAGCTCATTTTAGATGTCCAGTAAACAACATTGGTCATAAGCAGGGGAGGATGGCTTTCTTTGGAAACACATTATACCTATTTTAATTTCCATGTTAAGTATTTAATAGAGATATATTAGTTTTGGGCACAAAACTCCTGGAAAACCAGAGGAGATTTTCTTGGCGGTAGAGACCCAGAAGTGCTGTTTTTCCCAGTCTTGTGCTGCTGCTCTCCTACACCCCTTCACATCTCTAACTCTTCCTAAGTAAGCACACCAGCTCCCTGCGGAAGACATTTCACATGACAGGCTCCCTACTAAATATAACATTCCAGCCCTTCTTTCAGCTCTTCCTCAGAGGACCCAGTGATTAGGACAGAGAGGATAGTGAAGGAGAAATAATCCAGGAATATCTGGGAGAGGATACTGGAACAGAGAGAGAAAAAACATGAGTCATTGCATTCCCTGTGCCATCTGGCAAAACTCCTCTGGGGGTGTCCCTAGCTGGGACCTGGTGAAGACCTGTTTGCAGAAGAGTTCCGGGAAATAACAGCTTTTCCTCAATTTCCTTTCAGTGTTGAGTTTCTTCATTCCCTCCTGGGCTGGATTTTAGCCCACCAGACAAAACAGTTCCGCCAGAGCTCTCTGTGTCTGTGTCTCTCTGTTCCTCTCGGGCTCAGGGGATGCAGCTACAGGCTGTCTGTCTGTCATTTACTACTTACTCCAGAGGAATCCAACTGTACAGAGGGATGTTTGGTTTGCTTTGCCTTCTCCAGAGCATTTCTCCAAGAATTAAAGCCTTAGGGGACTTCTGTTYATTTCCACAGGAAACCAATGTTTCTAGATTTTCATTGTTGTCTTCCTCCTTCATTTATATGATAATATCATACTTGGACATTAATATACATTTGAGTTGCTGTGCGGATGGCATCACAGGACTCCTCAAAATACAATGATACRCTGGATGAGGCATTTGTTTCAGACAAAATCTGCAGCAATTAAGACTTAAAGAGTGRCAATAAAGCCATTGAATTTAGAACACTGGCTGCAGAAGAAGATAAAACCAAAGGTGTTGAAAGACTGTTATTTTACTTTCAAATCTATMAAAATAGTAAGCATGTTTCTAGAAAAAAGGGAACACAGAAAACTGAAGAATGCTGATATCAATAAGTCGTTTGAAGCCTTAAAAAAAAATCACTTGGCCAAAATTTTTTTATCCCTGAAAAACCTGGCAGAAAACATTTCTCATCGTTTGCCACTTCAAGACTATTCTAAAGAGGTTACAAGTAGTCACAGATACCGTACTGTTCTTTGACCAAAATAAAGACAGAAAACCAGATATGTCTCCTGTAGAAATGTGCCCAAAACCTGAAAATAATTGTGGATCCTCAGTGGCCCACCCACAGACTCAAAAGTAGAGCAAGTAAAAATACTTCTTCCTAGACTACAGCAACTTCTGCACATCTTTGATGCAATAAAGATCAAGTAAAAATATTTCTTCCTAGACTACAGTAGCTTTTGCACAYCTTTGATGAAATAAAGTTCAGTGCAGTGTCTTGCTAATGTAATACAGTCTGTTCACTGCAAAGAATTGCTCTTAAGAGGTGACAGAGTTCACTGAGTACCAGAGTGGACCTTGGCTGATTCTGTTACTGGATGCCCTAATGGTAATCTATAATCTTAGAACTTGCCCCTCTTCTTTGTGCCTCAGAGGAGGAGTTTGCAATAAAGCTTTCCTGCCTTTTCAGAGTATTTAGTGATCTATACATGAAAATGTATTCTTCTTTCTATGTATTTCATGGTACATATATTTTATAGCACAGATTCTAGAATTTGGTAGATTTTCATACACTAATAAAAATCTGCATCTTTTGCTCTGCCAATATTCAAACCTGACTATTATAACACAAATATTTTTGTATTGTTCTACTGCTATTCTCTGTAGGATTAGAATCACAAAAAGTACATGTGAATCAGACCACTGAGGAAAAAGCCAGTATTTCCTATGAATTTAATGGGTTCCTAGTATCTCTTAAGGATAAAAGCTTCTTTCTTAAAATTTATTTTGGACACCAATGCTTTAAAAATACTCACTGGAAGCACACTAAACTAAAGCTTAGTTATTAAAACAAGGGAAAGATTTAAGGAATGTCTTTTTACCCTACAGATTTTTGAAAAAAGAAAGTCTCTTTCTATGCAAAACATCAAGAACCAGAGAAGAACCAGAGTTGTGATGAATTTTTGAAGAGCTACGACCATTTTGTTATTTGGAATCTGTGTTCCATAACTGGAGATCGAGACAATGAACTGACGCTTGTAAAACTCTTCATACAGTTGAAATTGTATCAAGTATCCCTTCCTTGCCCTTTGTTGGTTACCTTTACATACCAAGGAGTGGGTTTTGGCACTTCTTTTGAAAGGAAGRGCTTGCTCTAGTCTCTGATTTTTTTCTTCGCTGGTGTCTTGCCAGTTGTGCTCATTGTGCTACATGGTGTAATAGTGAAAACAGAGTCAGTCCGGTCTGCTAAACTCATTTTCACTTCTCAGAGAAATAAGTTTTAACCAAATTTTTAAAAGGTGAAAAGCCAGTGCATTAACACAGTAATACAGACTGAGAGGTTTGAAGTCTAGAATTTAAAGTCTTCCATTGTAAAACCARGTAATATATTACATGCCATACAGATTAAGCTCCTCCATAAGACACATTTGTTCCAGAGACTGTAACCGTCCATGGAACGTAATTCTCAAATCTCTATGGAGAAAGGTTCCTTTTGCWGAGGAAAAAAATATTTCCTAATGAGAGTATTTACTGGAAATACCGTAAATTCATGCCACATAAAGATGACTGGTAACTCCTTCAGTATCTTCAAGAAGGACAAAACACAAAGCCAAAGGGGTGTCAAATTACTTCRAGGCTTTCCTTTGCCTGACCTGCATGAGAACCTGAGGTTTTATCATGGAGGGAAAAAACTGGAAACTGAACTGACTGGCTTGCAGTTGTTGAGAAAAGGCATCAACATCTGTTTCTGGTCTTTTAATGAAGAATCCCTTCAGCTGATCACTTGGATTGAAACGAAATTGGTTTGCTTCCATACGCCCGTTTCTTCCAAGTTCAGATAAAACAAACCTCTCCTGTGGGCCTGATGGTTTGTGTTCTGAATTCTTGGTTCATGTGGCAGAGATTCTCTGTATTATATTGCTAACATATTATCCATCTTKAAGAACACGAAGCCGGCTATGCCTTGGCATGTTTCTGTACGTTTCCTTGTCTAGTTTTAAAAGATCTAGTGAAAGCATGGAAATGGGATCCTGATAAATTCCCCATGGTCAAGGAAATACATGTCTGTCGGCATGTATTTCTGTACACATAAAATGACATTTCTCACAAATGTCAGCTACAGCATTCTAGAAGGAAAACTGGTGGTTCTTTTTTACTAGCAAATTCTGCTCCTAGATATGACAAATACTGTATAGTTCACCCTACAGCTCTGCCTTAGGCATGAATCCAAGGTTTGTCTATAAGACTCCTGAAAGTTAGTGCCTATGTGCAACTAGAATCATGTTCAAGTCCCATCTTCAATGAATAGGAATTAAAAATAACTTGTAGCCTTATACCCTTTTACACAGGTTTCTTGAAACTTTTCTGAAAGCCTGAATAGGGGAATAGAAGAGTTCTGGGCCCCTCACTTCGAGAAAGACATTGAGGTGCTGGAGCAAGTCCACAGATGGACAATGGAGGTGGTGAAGKGTCTAGAGAATAAATCATATGAATAGCAGCTGAGGGAGCTGGGGTTGTTTAGTATGGAGAAAAGCAGGCTTATGGGARCCCTTGTTGCTCTCCACAACTGCCTGAAAGGAGGTTTTGGCAAGGTGAGCATCAGTCCCTTCTCCCAGACAATCAGCAACAGGACAAGARGAAATGGCCATAAACTGAGCCAAGGAAGGTTCAGGCTGGACATCAGTAAGATTTTTTTCACTGAAAGACTGGTTAAGCCTTGGGAATGGGCTGCCCAGGGAGGTGGTGGAGTCACCATCCCTGGAGGTGTTCAAGAAATGACTGGACGTGGCACTGAGTGCTRTGGTTTAGTTGACAAGGCGGTGTTCAGTCAAAGGTTGAACTCAATGATCTTGGAGGTCTTTTCCGACCTAAACAATTCCATGATTCTATGAAAACGACAGTTTAAAAAGTTTGTCCTCAAGGAGGGTTTCAATCTTTTGCCCAAAAGTAAAATCAAACCATAAAACATGAATCTTAAAGTGAGATTCACATTCTGCTGATTCTCCATGGGACAAAGTACCTTCTTAAGAGCAGAMAAATGTAAAGTCATCAGAAGTTTATTTGTGGAGACAAAATTACAAATACACAGCCATTCTGAAGCTGTGATTTGTTGTGAAATGTTTTGCTTGAGCACTGTAATATATGAAAAGTAAGTTTTCAATTTCTTTACATCTCAGAGGAAATAATAACACAAGAAGAAACAGGAAATTACCAAGTCTAGTTTATGAGAAATATATTATGGTTGCCATAATTCATAAACAGGAGCCATTCTATCAAAGGTGCTCTCCCTGACCACCCATATAATTTTTCAGGACACTAATTATGTGCAGCAACTACACTCAAGAAGCTAGTCAGGGAAAAAGCAGTATTTTAACATAGTTTAACATGTTAATATAGGATGAATGAAACTACTACTTCTTACTCTTTTTTTATCTCCAGACTGAGGATATTTACATATTTACAGTAGGATTTTTTACAGTTTCATCATCTTATTTCCCATGAAAGAAGAGCAAGCATTTTCTTTATTTTTATTACAGCATTAAACCCCCAGAGGACCACTGGAAAGCACAAACACTGCTCACAGTGCCTTCTGCTCAGACTGGCAGGACTGTGTGACTGCTGTGGAAGGGCACAGTGACAGCTGAGGTAGTGCCATTGCAGACTGCAAGAGTTAAAAAGGCTGCCATGGACCACCAAGTTCCTACTTGGCCTTGCATGTTTTGGAGAAGGAGGTTCACTGGAGCACTATTTTTAAACAGATATAAAGAGCACTGGTTTTCCAGTACCCATAGCATTAGGAAATGCAACCAAATTTGGAGTGCTGTGAGCCACAGAGGTAYGATAAAACACAAAAATAAAATAAAAGTACTATCTTTTTCTTATTTAATTTCATCTATACAAGCTCTGTTAAATGCCAGCTGAAGAAGATTCARAGCTTTAGTCTGATTTCTAGTCAAGTTACAAATACAGACWTGTCTGTATATCATGGTCACAGTTCTATTTCTGTTGAGTAAAACAGTTTTGTTTGGAACCTAATCTTAATTTCACTGCAGCAAATATAAAAAACAGTTACAACTTACTGAGAGGTGGTCCCTTCCTTTGCCAGGGAGCAAAAAAAGAAAAAAGACTTCATTTGATTAGTTTAAAAAACACTTACAGACATTCCCAAGACTCAGTGAAATCTTCTCTGAGAACATTTTCTGATGTGCAGAAAATCCTCCAAGAGTGCCATGTTCTTGTAACAAAGGTTATTTACAGTTTGAAATAAAATGTGGGCAACCTCAGAGATAACACAGTTACCCAAAGTTCTGTATTGGCAAGTCGAAAAGGAAGAGACAGTTTCAGCAGACATTTACAAACAGGCAAAATAATTATCTCAGTTAAAAATAGGACTATTTTAGAGGGCAAAAGAGTCTTGCATGAGACTTCTGATCTTTTGAGTGAGCTCTTCTCCTGAAATTATATACCTATTGGTAAAATATCAAAAACTGAAACATAGCCTTCAAAAAGCTTAAAGAAACTTYGTGTATTTCACTGAAAAAACATTTTTTACATTAGAAAATAATAATTCTTGGAAAATTCGCTTGTTTTTAAATATTAGTAAGAATTCTGAGGCCATTTCTCTCACTTAAGAAGCCCTAGTACCTACCTAAACTACCTACTTTGCAGGTACTACAAATGGAAATCTAAATGAAATTAACGTATTGTGCTTTTTTAACAAAATCAGTTTTAAAATRTTGTTGTGCTAAAAGGTGATTTATTTCTTTCTTTTAGTGATTGTAAATTATTCTGTCATCCAGATTCCTATACGTGGTCCACCATTTTCRTTCAAGAAAATTTCTTTTGCCTGGCGGTTTGCATTTGATGATTACAGTTTTTTAATATGCTACAAATACRTTAGGTCACTCAAGATCTGCAATTAGAAATCCTTATTCTTGACTCCATATAGCTATCTGGTGAATTGTGATTCTTCAGCTGCTGGAAGCTGAGGAACCAAAAGTTCCACTGAGTTTTCTATTATACCTGAATATTACGGGTATTTTATTTAGGGTTTGCCAGAATTTCTCATGAAAGTAGCTGAAATTTCCAGATGTTTCTTCAGTGAAGAGGGCTACTTCTGCTGTCSCATATCAAATCCTTCCTAAATACCACCTCTTTCTTTTCACAAATATTATCAAACATCACAGTTATCAATATTCCCCTAGCTTCACATTTTACATTTACACTGTTAATTTAGCAAAACCCAAGAAGTAATTCAGACATGGCAAGTTCTGCTCGAATTGTGTGTTCTGGGTAATTTTGCCCTTCCTGAACTAATGACAGCTTCTTTCAGCACTCCTCACGAAACAACCAAGTATATCTCTTTGGTTTCGTCATCTGTCTTATATCATAACATTGTGGGGAATTGAGACTTGTTTCAAAGTACTTCAAAGTTCATTAAGAATGCCATAACTTGCATCACCATTCCAGTAAATGTTCGAGTCTCTGCTGGCTTGCTTTTGAGCAGATTACGTTCAAAAAGTAACAGTGCAAACCCAACCATTAGGGCTAAAATCTCCATCTATTTAATTAATAAAGTATATAAGGCACCAATATCTGATATAATAAATACCTGAATATACAAAACGATGTATTTATTTATACATCTTTCAAAATCAGCAATACAACAATGCTAGGCAATTTATTTTCTTACACTGAATGACATACAGAATGCAGGAGTTAGAATGGAAAAGAATAAAAATTCAGAATGTCATTAAATATTAATTAGAACGTCCTGAAAAAAAAATTGTTCCAGCAGTAGTGTTAAATTTCAAATTGCTCGACTGTTGTTGATCATCACCACAATAATGCTAACAATTTCAAGGCAAAACTGAGAGAAACTCAGCTGCTGGGCTGCTGAACATGAGAGTACTGAAAGACAGACAGTAGATGAGTATGACCTAGACTGTCACATCTGAGACAGTTCAAGAGTCCGTTCTAAGCCTGGGGAGAAACACCAGTGTTACTAAGGCATGAGACAGCTCATTCCAAGGTTACACAGGCTTGGTGAATCACAGCTAAGAAACGTCTAATCTTTTTTTCACTGATTTTAGGAAGTTTAGTGACTACTTCATATAGTGGTCCTATGCAACTGATGTTTAGTTAACCAAGGTGAATCCTGCACAGGATACCTGAACTGGAGCTACTGGAGGACAAAAAGGAACATGATGATTTAAGCCTCTAATTCTTGGCGAAGAAGTAGGAACAGAGCCTGGGTCTGAGAAGTTTTATGAACATGCTTAAATTTCTTAGTGCTTAAATGAACCAAACCACAGAAATTTGAGGCTTGCCCTTCATGAGCTGGCAGATGACTATTTTTGGCACTCAGTTTTTGCGATGATGTCAGAATGATTATTTTATTGTAATCAAAATTTGAATGTATATGACATTTTGTTTATGCCAGTCCTCTTTTTGTTCTCCATGTGTATAAACAGATATACCAGTGCTAAACAACTACAATTTTGTGTCCCAGACACAGATGTGGAGCAATATGGAGGCTTTCAAAAAGTTCAGGGTTGCCAAAAATAATGTTCCACCTATCATTTTGTGCACCAGTGTTTCAGAAGACTGTGTACACCACATACCCATCAACCTACTACTCTACTTGTGTAGTAGAGAAAAAAACAGGATTTTGCAGGATTTGATTGCTCAATAGAGATGGCACATGTACAAGTTCTACAATGAATATGTACCTAACCGTATTTTAAGAGTTTCACACTCATTCTAAATGTCTGCTTTTTATCAGAATTTCAGGAACATCATCTGAACAAGGTCAGTGCTGTCCATACTGTAGGATGACCAAACTGCATCTCAATGTTTTTAGCGCTGTTACAGTACCCGCACTTTGCAACAAAGCAGTTATTGGTGGTGACTTCCCACAAGTACACAGGCTATTTAAAGCTGCTTATTTCATAAAGAGCTTTTAAAAAACCCAAACAAACAACGTAGAACTTGCAGCCTAAAAAGGAAGCTCTCAGTGAAAATCCCTCCATCAACTGGAACAGCAGCTTCTCTGCCCATTGGGTCTTTGGTGTGTCCTTAAGGGCAGCTGAGGCGGTGCTGCAGCCAGAGGTGTGACAGTGGTACCTCCAGGCACTCCTGAGTGGTAGCCCCCACCCTGCCACAAGCACTGTGAATGCAGCAGCCAGGATTTCAGCACAGGATTTCTCTGTAGCCCCGTGGGGCTGTGGGTATGACTCTTTCTGCCGCAGGCACACTTCTGGTTGCTCTGCAGACATAAGTCACCCTGCTTGATTTTGTGTATCTATGGCTGAGTCAAACTTTCCTCGTGCTACCAAGCCTTGTGCTGGCAAGCTTTCCCTCTGTGTACAGTGAGTCAATATACTCTGACTCTGTTTTCAAGATTCTAGAAAGACAAGGCTGGAAAAGCAGTATAAATCATTCCATGTTGGAAATAATTACTTACATTTGAATTCTGTAATCCTTATTTGAACAAAACTCACATAGACCTTAGTGGGAGTTCAGCTTAGTTAATGACTGAAGTACTTGGCCCTTAATTCCTTTTTCTGCCCTGCTATCAGATGTATTATTATTATGAGAAACATCTGTAATAATACTTTACACTTCCATAGCCCCTGACATCTGGAGGCTTCAAYAAACTCCCTCTGAAATTACTATTAGGTATTCTTATGTTACTAAGATGTCAAGTAATTTGCCCAAGACAGAGATATTATGTTTATGCTTTATGCAGCTCTTAAAAAATTAAATGAGGTTGCACTGATAAATACCATCCATTATACAGCCCATGTATTTATTAACTAACTGGAGAGAAAGACAACTAAAAAAAATGACTGATGCTGAAGATTAAAAGAACTGTAGACGCCTAATATCAAATAATTCAGCTATCCCTACTTGAAAATTTTTGTTTTGCTTTTCAGACTCTAGAGATCACTTAACAAACATGAGGCCAGAAGTCTAAGTGGGACAATAATGTGGTTTCTGTTTATGCTTGCTAGCTTGTCTGTCTGTGTTTATCTGAGGGCTGCCGCTAACTGATCACATACCATATCTGTTCCACTGTGGCAAACCAGCACTCTTTGCTTTGTTTTTCTTCCTCAAGRTACTTTTAAAAATGATTGCAGATATCAAGCAACCAGCTATTTTAGGGGATCTCGGACCTGATCATGTTGTATCACACAAAATGTGGCACAGGGTAAGCAAACACTCAAAAATGCACCTGAAATGAGGTGTGATATACATGTGATCCTTTTAAAAGAAAATCCAACAAATCTATATACTGTATGAAAGAAATTACAGACTCATCTCATTATATGAGAGCAAAAAAACCCAGAAGAGATGTAATCTCGTGAAGAAAGTGTCTGCCAAACTGATCATAAACAGCAACATGTTCATGACAATGAAAGGGAAGGGTCTATTTTCAGTTCACAGCTAGTTACAATTCATCCCTCATTGTAAGGCACTCAGTTATCAAGACTCAAGAATAATAGTTCATTGTTCTGTTAGCTCTTTCAGACACTCAGAACCACAGGATTGCACTTCTCCTCTGAGTATCCCTGTCACTGTAAAAATATAGAATACTTTACAGCTATGTATGTCAGCTGTTACATCCCCTTGTACCTTCTTTATGTGGGTTCTCAGGGTGATAAGGCAATACAGTACCTCACTTTCTGGACACTTCTAGCTGTAATTTGTCCTTTATCAGATGAAGAAATACCAAATAAAGGCTGAGATAGCTGTTATGCTGAAGCATGAATGGGCCCAGAGCCAAAACAAGTTCTTCTGCTTTAAAATACAACATATGATTTACTTCTATTAACTTAATCACATAACAATCTACAGAGAGAAGCAGATTCTGTTTCACTCCTAAAAATCTGCCAGGATGTAGTGCCTTGCTGAAGCATTTGAATGGCTTAGAATTGTAAAATGCATAGTTCACAACCCTAAGTCTTCACATGCATGTTCTCTTAAGGGTAGAGGGCTGACTGAAAGCATTGCCTTAGAGGAGGGGGAGTGAAAGAAAGTGAGACCAAGTGTTCTGCCTAGCTGCCTACAACTTTTGGCAGCGGATCAGACGAACAAGTTCAGCAGAAAGTCGATGTAATTTTATTGGACCACACTGTCTCAAGCAATTAGAAAAATATTTGTAAAACATCAGATGAGAAGGGGAAACGTGGAGCCCAATAATGCAAAACAATGTTTATAAGACAGAAATTGTGAAACTGGAAGAATAAACACAATTACTCTATCAGCACCTCCAGTTCTGAAGATTACTTAGCTTAAAAGCAAAATGTTTTCTTGTTTCATTTAAAAGAATTCATAGTTTAAAAAGCTTTACAAATGTTCAAGCATTTAAAAAAAAATGTAATATATGGATTTTTAGTGTGGAGCCGTCAGTGCTCATCAACAGAAAATTACATGCTACATGAATGCACTTCATGTACTGACATTCACATGCATATTTGGGCAAGGAATTCAAATCCATGGCTGAGCAAGAAGGATCATTTTTAGAACCACAGATTCTCTTTAGAAGAACTACAGATCATCCAATGTATGTGTAAGCTGCTCAGATAAATTAATACTGTGTGAGGCAAAATCTTTGTAATTATTATTTCCCCCTTTAAATACTATGCTGAGAAAAATGGTTTTGACAACACACACAGTGCAAGCTTAGACACACACAACAGTAAGGATGACCATATGCATTTCTTTTTAAGTTGCTGGCAAGTCAGAAATTTGTCTGCATCTTAAGTCAGGACATTTGTTCTTTTCTACCAAGTAGAAATATTTCATTTTCTGCCCCAATTAACATCATAAGACTTGTCACATTAACTGTTCTGTTAAAACTCCAGCTACTTAGGCATTAGCGCATGGAGAAGATTTATCTGTTAATTCAAGGATAACACAGTACTGTCTGACTGTAGGCAGCTATCTGAGTAATAGGATTGGACAAAATGCAAGTATTACTACGTCCATTAGAGGTTCTATCAAGATTAATGATGGTCGTTAATGAATCAGAAGAAGATTCTGAGCTCCCTGGAATTCAGGTGTATTTGGCATATCAATTCAAAACTATCTTCAGCCAAGATGGAAACCTGCTGTCCGTGTTTATCCTGTGTGTAAAAAGGCAAAGAATTCAAGCTGTTGAAAGGACTGTTTTGAGCTGAGTGTCAGCGAAAAACGCAGCATGCCAAACAAGAGAAATATTCAGGTGAGAGAAGGGCGTTCTGAGCAAAGATTCATGATGCTGAGTGACAGATGCAGGACTTCCACAAATACAAGCTAAGGAAATGGCAGCCCATGCTCTGGAAGAATGCTGCTGTTTCAACCCTGGGAAGAATTCTTAGTGTAGCAAAATCCAGGAGCTCGAAGTGTTAAAAGTTGCAATAGCTTTTAGACTACTACAGGTACTCAGCTGCAAGCTCAGCAAAAGCAGGAACAGGCCTTTATAACGCCAACCATCAAGTTTACCTTCCAGGCTCGATTCCAGTGCCAACATAGTCAAATAAAACCCAGAGAGAACAGCCTGTGTTGCCCAAACAGCCTACTTGTACCAGGCTGTACAGCAGTGATTTCTGGGCAGCGGTGCAAATTATCTACACTATAACAGACTTTTCCCACAAGCACACTCACAATGAAAACAAGCTGCGAATTTCAGGATAAACCTAAGTCTGGAGAAAGCAGCTCTGTTTGAAGTTGTGTTTACAGTGAAACTTTGGCAGTCCCAAAAAACAGCTAAGCTCTGATTTCCGTACATCTATATACTCTGCAATATATCTTGTGTGGACTAGAAATGAATCCTTCGCATTCCAGACGCATCAAAGGACGGCTGCTGAAGAAGACTAAAACTTCTGTGAGTGATTGCTGGCGGGGTGTGTGTGTGTGTGTGTCTGTGTGTGTGACATGGCTGTAGCCAGACAGGACATTAAATGTCCCAGCAGAGCTGTTGCTTACACACATCCTTTAGCATACTGTCAACATTGGAAAAGAATCTGTGCTGGAAAATACCGAGAAAATACGTTTCTCGATGCATGTTACGTAGTCAGCTGAGCTAAGACGCAGGAAAAGCACATGAATTAGCTGATATCCTAAGTTCAACCRGCACCATGAAGACAAAAATGGACAAAGAAAAGGAACAAGGCAGATGAAATAAAAACATGGAAGATAGTAAAGAGTTGCATGAATAGATTACATGAGGGGTTTGTATGATTTTAAGTAAAAAAATGTTTAAAGAAGCATGTCATATAAGCAAATTTCATTCTGAGAGAAGTACTTCAGCAGATCAATTTTCTACTGAATGTCTTCATTGACCACACAAGATTTTTTTTTTCAAGGACTAATGCTGAGCAAATACAGGGTAAAGAAACCCTTTGCAAGAAGTATTTACAAACAGCCATTTGAATAAAACCACAAAGTGCTTTAGGTGGTATTTGGTTTACCTCACCATTCACACTCTAAATAATGAAAATTACTTACATTTGCAGAGAGAAAAACATTTCTCCATTAATATTTTTGAGAATATTAAATAGAATTAAACACACAATAATACCTTTAAAGTTTGTGTCTGGAAGTTGCAGTTGTATAAAAGGTAAGATGAAATGACTATGTTTATAAAGCATGTCAGGAAAGACTGCAACACTATGAATATCGCTGACTTTCTGGCCTTCCACACTTGCAGGCTTACTACCTGTTTGGAGAGCAAATGTGGCCTCATTGGAGCATTGAAAGGACAGTCTAATGGGTATCCAGGGCTTTACTGTCTTGTTAAGGATCGCCTCATTCCCAAAATCAAGGTCAAAGACATTAATAGAGCTATTGAAACACACCTGAGAAGGCATCCTGCAGCAATGGGACCCTGAACCTTACTGGCCTGATTCCTTGAACTGTGTGGTCCATAAATATATCTTCATATTTTAAAATTAAGGATTCACAAATTTGGCATTTTTTTACATTTCCGACATTGATTTTCCCATCCCAGCTTTGAAAGAAAAAGAGCTTGCTGGAGTTTTTAAAGATGTCCTGCCTACAAAGCAACGTTGCTTAACTAGAAATAACTACATTCTCAGGGAATTCAAGAAAGGGAAAGATTAGACATATCTGTGGATGATGAATATACAAAAGTTACATAAAATCTTACTTTATTTTTTTAGGACAGTATAGACCCGTTTACTTTATGAAATATCCTAACACATAAATATTTAAGTGTAGAAAGTTGCTTCTTAAATACATTAGATCTGCTCATGTGCACTTCTTTGCTGTGCCCTGGATCAAATACTTGCCACATATACTTTAACAATGCTTGGACCTGTATTTGCACGGAAAACTCCAGTACAGGTGCAAATTTGGGATCCTTACAAATCAGATGACTGAGATGTAAGTAGTAGAACTTCATCCCAAGCTGGATTCAGGGACTCACCTCTCTGAAACATGAAGGCTAAGGTCAGAAAAACAGTATTCTTCAACATGGCAATGAGCTGTAAGACAATATGGAAAATAGCCTAAAATATGAGTATCATTTTCCCACTGTCACATTACTCTGATTTGCTCTCATGGTAAAGAAGTGAGAACTAACAGAAACAATACTTTGATTGAGATGCTTTCTAAATTATTCAAAAATTAGGGCATTCCACAAGGAGTTCTAACATGGCCTTTGATTCAAATGGGATTGTTTCAGTTGTCTTCAAATACAAATCAGCACTTTTCAACAGTTTTTCCTGTATCTCAAGAGATACCATGTGCTAAGCCTACACCTACCCCAAGGTAGAGGATAAAAGAGAATGATATAGGGTGATCTTCCTTCTGATGTGGTCGCTTAACACGACAGAGTATGGACCACGGCATGACTGCAAACATCCCCAACTACAAGTTACTCAAGTATGAGATGAAAGTACCATTTCTGAAAAGATTTCAAACAAATCCAGGGCACACTCATGAGAAAGTCTGTGCTCTTTTCCTCCTTACCCATCTTAATTGCCTTCACAAAAGCTGAAAAGTAGGAATATAAAATATAGTCAAACAACTGAGCTAGGAAAACGCTGTTTCAATGGAAACTAGTCCAAATTACTGTAAAGACTTGTAGGTTAACTTCACCTAGAATAAATTACTGAGCCTGAATGCCAGTTCATTCTAGCTGTTTAGGTATGAGGCGGTGAAACAACCCATGAACAAGAAAAATACACATAGTGGTTCTGCAGTATGCACTACATAATCTGAAGCAGTAGGCAGCAATAGCAGCTTTATCTTGCAAGTTCCCACAGTCATTCCTTAAAGATGGTAGGATAGAAAAGAAAATGTACAGATCATACTTTCACACTGAAAAAAGTAAATGGAGGAGGTTTTCAGTTGGCCACATACAGACACATTAGCTTAAACTTCTCACAGAAAAAAAGAAAACTGAACAAAGCCATCTTTGTCTTGCTTCCTTGCATCAGTTGACAATCATGGTCCATCACAATCAGCTTACACTCAGGTATAATAAACAGTACTGAGGAGGTTATATTTTAATGTGAGAGATGTAATTTGCTGCTGGTGACAGGTTCAAACCATGCCTGTAAACCCATCATATAACACATCCTCTTTTAGTCCTACTTAGATTTAAAATAATAATACTGAAGGATAGGTTTTGGCTTTGGTACTCACTGCAGGCACTTCAAAAGGACATACAGGGAAATGGGATGCATTTTGATTGACTCATCCAGAGGCCTTTCTGGGTGCATCCAAAAAACCAACTTGTAGAAAAGCATGCCCGTGCTCCCGTCACATAATGGTGCTCCATTACATTAGGGCATGTGTGGATATGCATGGCTGTGTAGGAGACAGGGAAAAAGACACAGGAGGAGGAAACTTCTCACCCCATTAGGCACTGAGTGCTTCCAGAAGCTCTGCAAACCACAACAGCAATTTCCCTCCCTGCCCTGCCCCCAGGGTTCATCTAGTCCTTGCACCGTCGTAAAAGCAGGAAAGCTGTTGAATCACACAACTCTTAGCATCTTCTTGTTGACATCTTGGGTTAAATAGACCTCTGGACTGCTCCAATACAAGCATTGTTACATTTTGACTTCATGTTCCTCTCTTTTGCTTTGTGGAGAAAAAAACCTGTGGAGTCAAGCTGAAGAAATTCCCACTTTGATGACTTCTCTTACAGTAAAGGACATGGCATTAGAAATTAACTGTCCCAAAACAATAAACTTAACAGATTTAGTAAATCTGAATA
Source organism: Amblyornis subalaris (assembly GCA_018881555.1). Lineage (NCBI taxonomy): Eukaryota > Metazoa > Chordata > Aves > Passeriformes > Ptilonorhynchidae > Amblyornis > Amblyornis subalaris. The sequence goes on along the minus strand of JACAXG010000007.1, from coordinate 9,777,025 downwards.
ATAGTGTATCTCATAGAAGTCTGGAAAACCATTTTGGCTCCAAATATTTGCCCAAAACTAAAACAAGTAAGGTCTTTGTAAAAATTTAGTTGGTTTATTTCATCATAATTTTCCACTTTCCTACCTCTGGCAATAACCAGATCAGACCTGAAAGGCTGGACCTTTCGCAAGATTGCCTTCTGAGATGGTCAGAAGGCAATCTTAGATTGCCTTAGATTCTGAATGCCAGGGTGGCTTAGATAAATGTTCCTGATTTTAGGCACCTATCCAAGACTGTTGCTGCTTGTTTATCGGGATGCAAGAAGTTAATTAGAAGGACACACTTTTCCTTAGTGGTAGAAGCAACTGATTGATTACATTATGTGCAATCTCCTATTCATAGAAACAGCAGAACATAGCATTCTACAGGCTGAGATAAAGAGTGTTTGTGTGTGTGTGGCTGAGGGGAAGGGGCACAGCAGGGGAGTAAAATACTAAGAATATCGGTGCACCAGATGAGATGTCAGTGGAATAGAAAGTCATCACAGGATAATGGTCTCCTGCTGCTAAATGAAGGCCAAGGCAAAACAGATGTTGACTCAGAGCAAAGAAGTTTATTTTTAAAGCACAAGACACTGATCCTGTCCTAGCAGTTACTCAGCTAAACTGCCGGTAAAGTATCACTCATTTCGCTTGACAGACATATTAAAGAAAAGTACTCCTTATCCCATGATATTCTTGAATTGTTATATTTTTTACTTAAAAAAACTCCCAGCAAACTCCCCCCTACTCCAGACTTACTGTTGTGTTCCCTCAAACAGAAATTAAACTACTAGTGTAAGTATAGCCTTACCGGAAAGTTGCACTGAACTTTCACGATTTGGCAACTTTCTGTCTGAGGCTGGTTTACTGACAGGCTTCAGGCCATTAAAAACTAAATCACCTACCAGTGCAACTGGCTGACTTCAGTTACCTCTCCTGTAAAAATCAATCAGTYGYCCTAAYGTGCAAATGCAGGAAGGAAAGGGGRATGTTTGAGCAAGGAACYCAATCTTTTTGTTAAAGCAGACACTTTCAATTTTTAAAGCTTGGACAAGACTAACAATTCTAGATAGAAATCTTGGTTCCACTTAAATCAGTGGCAGTATACCCATTGATCCACAGGGACTAATGATTTCATCATGTATTAGTCTSCAAAATGGATGTAGATGAAAAATGGCAAGTGCTGAAAATTCCTCTGTCTGCTGCCCACCAATGCACTTAAACTTTGCTGTTGGAAAACCTCTGTGCGGGGTATAGTATCTTCTCTCACTTGTTTACGGCCTTTGGAAAATCCTTTAATCCCCAGTTTCTCCTCTGTACATTATATGATCCCCTTTTCTTTTTTTTTTTTGTTACAGGATCTTCAGGGTAGGGACTGTTCTGAACAGAAAGTGCATGGGCAGGAGGGTAAAATTCTCAGGCACTGATCTCAGCTATTGTCCCTGAAACTGCTATGCCAGAAGMTAATAAAAACATATCTGACACCTCACCCAGTATGCTTCTCTGTTCATTCGCTTTCTGTTGAACACAAAGACAAATGAAAGGCCTTGACAGTCACATTCAAAATAATTCACAGATCTGGGTATGGTTATTTGAAGAATTATTTCAACTTGAGTTAYGACTTTTCATCAAAACTACATTTGGAAGAAGACAACTCCTAAACCAAGAGGACACGAAACTTTCCTAGCAAGTTCTGGACAGCTGTGTTTCAGAAGAATTCTAATCTGGAAAAAAACCACTAGAATACAACTTAGTGTCTTCTTCTGGGAGCCATTCATAAATCCTTCGTTCGAGTCTTCATTTTAAAAAATCAGGGACATTTATGGGCAGAGGTCTCCTTAAAAACCAACAGAAACCAAGCTCCCAAGTCTTGCTGCTGCTCTAGACAATCACAATTACACATGACTTTTTTGAGTCACTCAGGTGCTTCAGATTGTGTAGCTGTTAATCTCGCAATAACTTCCTGTGTATAATAGACAGCACTCCTGAAAAAATGAGCGCATCTGTTAAACTCCCCTAACCAGTGCAATAAAAGTATCAGGCAAATCCATTTAACCTGTTTTCCTTGATGTATATTGACCACCTCTTCACTGAATTAAACATACTGTACTAAACTGAGCAGCTGTGCTATCATTTTCATACTTTTTCTGGCATATTCCCACTGGTCAAAGGACAGTAGCTCAAATGTAGACACAGAATATAAGCTCTTACAAAAAATCTCAATTGCAAAAATCAGTATTACATAAAATTAATAACACAAAAAATTATGTCAGTACTAGCTGGAAACCCACACATACTTCAGTGACAGTAAATTGCAGGTCTAAGAAAAAATAAGTCACCACTTCTCACAAAACAGYAACTGTATCACTGACCACAGCCTGTTTTTACATACTAATCTGTTTGTGCATTCTGGTCATCAAAAGATAACTAAAACCAGATTTTTTAAAATGTGCTAGCTAATGAACCTGCTAAACTCACCCTGGTTTCTCATTCTAGAGAGAGCTTTCACATGTTTGAATTCAGGTTTGCCCAGCTGTAAAATGGGGATAAAGATACCTTCTCTGCTCTTTATAGCTTGTCTATATAGACTGTTAAATCTCTTGGGCAGGAATGATCTCACTGGGCAGTTTATACCACACAACAGGATTGAAAAAGTACTTTAAAATCCAACTGATTTTTTCAAAGACATTAAACTAAGTACTAGTTAACACAAATGAAGAATACACATTTTAAACCTTAAGTGTTGTTACTGGTAGTAGACTTCAGATGATATTTAAAACATAATATTTAAATACTACTTAGTTTCTAGTTAAATACCATTTTATATTGTAGTCAGCTTTCAGAGCATAGGTAAAAGGTGGTTATTCTCCAGAACATCCTTTTTAGAAGTGGTGCTGAATCCCCTTTGCTGTATCCACTTCTGTCCTGTGCTTATGGATTTGTGGGGCTGTGACAAAGAAGAGGAAATCCATAGTCCACTATTCACGTATTCCCTAGTTATTGTGTATGTCATTCTGCAGGTAACCACTGCAGATGTTTAAGAATTAATGACTGGAAAAAGTAAGCGGGACAAAGAGATTTTGGGGTTAAAAATGACTCCTGGAAGTAGATATCACTGTCTGAGCTGCACAACAGTGTTAACTGGTTGAGTCATAATTCATCATGTGCATAATATTACAGGTAAAACACGACACAAGATGATGGTCAACGAGTTCACATTTTGGGTATGGCTGATTGCAAGTAAGAATTTCTTTGGACAGACCACAGAAGTGAAGGGGGGATGTGTGCAGGAGCAGGAAAGCGACAGAGTGAGCACACACAGAGCCTCATTCAGGTGAATCTGAGTGGTTGGTGGAAAGACTGGTGCACGTGGATTTCACCATCTGGAAATGAAGCTGCTATATGTTTACTAGAGTTCTCACAAAGAAGATTGATCATTTCCAGGTTTCCCATTTTGTTGGGATGGATTAACATCTGGAGAAAAGAAAAGCTGTGTTTGCTCTKGGAGAAATTTCTACTACTTGTACGCACTCATTGAAGCCTGCAAAGTCCTGGGATATCAGAGATTCCAACTGCTGACCAAATCTTTACACTTCCTTGATGGTGGAATTAAGCTATGAAGGATTTTGCCTGTTCCTGGTAAAATAGTTACTGCTGCTGTATAGAATCACATGATATATCTCACTTGGAGAAGTTTCTGTTAGACTTGACTGTCTCCCTTATAAAAAAATTTCCCACCGTTGCTTTCACCAAAAGAGCTTTCTGACAATAGGTTACTGAGGTTACAAAACTCTTTTTTGAGCAAGAATCTAACTGGTATCAGCCTGCCAGGTTTTGCTGTTATCTCTTCTGAGGCAATTGTCCAGAGTTCTGCAAGACAACTATTCATGAAATATAAATATTTAAAGAATCAAGTACATACTTAGGATCATTGATACCATGGATTAACGATTCATGTATCAAAGTCTTTTAATGGACAGAAGAGTTACAGCTAATAAAAATTACAGATTTGTGTTTTTATTTAACCATTGATTAGGCAACTTATTTTGTAGAATATTTTACTTATGTGCCCATCTCTTTGAGTATGAATCACAAGAAGGCACTTTTCTGACAATCTCCCTTCCATATATTTTTTTCATAGTACAACCTGAAATACCTCCTTGCACACAAATGAGAATCTGTGATGGTTTTGGACAAGCTTTATGACTCACTCTATTTTTTTCAGATATTTATTAGGTTTTTTTTTTTTTTTAATGGAAGCTATTTCCTATGATAAAACATGGGCATTAAAGTTAATGTATTGATGGAAATAAATGAAAGGTATTTTGAAAATAAAATGGAACATTACTTCTAGAAAAAAGAGAGAGCTTCTCATCTTCAGTCTGATTAGGAATTGCCTCTATAGAACTCAGGGGAAAAAAGATAGCTTTTATAAGCTCTAAATCAGCAGTTTGTTTGTACTCAGAAAAGTGATTTAGTACAGGTTTAACTTTAGCACATGGTTAAATTCCATTGATTCCTATGGAAATAAAGCAGATGTGCTTGGAGTTGATCACATGCTKAAATAGTGTTGAATTAGGGCCTTTATACTTTACAAGTTCAATATACAAAATGGTAGTTAGTCCTCACTGCACTTCTCAAGAAATGTCTCATTACCAAACGCAACTAGTGGGACTGGAGATTGCCTAATTACTYATGTAGTAACTATTTAATTTGTGCTACAAAATGTGGGTGCAGACCTCCTAAGCTGCCTCATTTTTCTAGCACTGCAGAATTGTGGATAGGAAGGAGGTGCTAAAGGAAAAAAAAAAAAGTTTCTTGTCAATAGGAGAACTTCAGTGAACGCTTCTGTGTTTGTGGGTGCATTCGTGGTAAGCAGCCTGTATTTCAATCATTGTTGGTGATATAGTGAGAATGAGAATATAAATACATGCAGTGTGCAGGCAGAATGTRTTCTTAGTGGTCAAAACAATATAAACAGGAGGTGAGGAAGAATGATAGGGAAGAGAAGAAAATTAGATAAGACACTATAATAACGAAAGCCTCACCACTGTGGAAATGTCTAAAACAACTGGACCCTGGAAAGCAGAATCTTTCAAACCTTTTAAAAAATAATTATAAACAGCAGCTTGTGAAGCATTTAAATGAAACTTKCCATTACTTCATAAGCGTAGCCCATATAGGAGAGTAGGCGGGCACCTCCATCATGTCACCCTGCCAACCAACCTTATTTTTTAACATCAGAAYAGGCCTGAGTGAAAAGGAGACTCTTTATATTTTAGGTAGCTTGTGGTAAGGATGGTTAAAAGGTCCAAACCAAAGACAACCAGGCTTTCACCAATCCCACACCAGGTTTTCAGGGTTGACTTCAATAACAAATATACATTTGCCTCCAACTAGATATTTCAGTTAGTTGACTTAATCAAGAACAGATTAAGCTTTATAGTTCTAGTACAAGACATATCCAGACTTAAACCAATTCCATACGAACATTTTCTACAACACTTTAATAGCACAACATTTTATTACCAACCCTACATAATTTACCTTCATCTAATGCCTTCTTTACATTAGAGTTTGTCAGTCATCAATATTGCCATAGGTAACAGCCTTTCATTATTTATCAGTACCAGGGGAGACCCATATCCTTTCCAAAGAGAAGAATCTGCCTGAAAATGCTGGGACATCTGACTTCCCTCTCTCTTCCCCGTAATTTAAAAAATGGATTTAAAAAAAGTTAATGGAGAATATTTTTAAATTAATAGTTCAGTTCCATTACAATTTTTGTTTCCACTCCCTCCCCCCCAGACAGTCTTAACAGTCAKGAGGTTTCTGAAGAAAATTCCAGCATCCAGCCTTATTTACTTTGAAAAGCAAGAATCTGATGTGGGACAAAGCACTCATTAGAAACTGGACATCATGAGGAGCTAGACTGTTTTCACCTCATACTCTAGGACTTTCTTTAAAGATGTGCTGCCTAAAATAATTTTTGCATGCTGACACCGTCCTACATCCTTCTGATAAAACATCCTCCATGATATTTCCCTTTAACAGGTAGCACGTGGGGGGAAAAAAAAAAGGAAAAAAAAAGCCTTCCCTAGGAATCTCCAGCGCCAATATTGGAAAATGTGACTACAGACAAGAAATGTGTTGTTTTATTTTTATGTCGTGGTGTAAACTGGGGTAAAAGATTTCCCAGTGCCAACGGGTTGGCTCATTGGAATAAACATAGTGGTCAGTGGCTTGAACCTCCTGTGGCCAAGTGTGTCATTAAAACCTGGTGGTCCATGTGTAAGGTGAAACCACGGCCATATAAACACACACGCCATTTCCCACACGTCCCAAGGAATGCTAGAACCTCCTACTTCCCCACGGAGTGATGCTGTTTTGTGGGCAGTGGAACCTGGGAAGCAAACGTAACAGGCTGCCTGTTGCTCCCCTCGGCTTGAGATTCCATCGCTCCCCAGAAATACCTCTGTGGTAGTGCTAATAACCAAATAAAGCATCAAAGATCACCTCCACAACAAAAATGACTGATTAAACGGAATCACACTGAATAAAAAATTTCTCCCCGATGCGTATTTCTGGATAAACACTTTTCCGTCTAAGAAACAGAACATTTAACATGAGACTCCTACTATTAACCCACAGAAACTCTTTATGCTCCTAATGTTAACTGTTACTTGGGATCAAGGCCAGAACACTGACATTGTCATAGGATCAAGACCAGGTTTATTCTAAGAGTCATGCACATCCTCATAAAACACTTTGTAAAACACAGAAACAGCAATGTACTATGCAACAAAATAGAAAGCTGATGCAGCACTAACTAATCATTTCTAAAGTAAACCTAAGATGAATTTTTTAACTGGCTAGCTGCTTGGTTATCTCTGCATTCAACTCTAATATGTCAGGCATTATCAGATCAAGTATCACAGTCAAGAACGCTCATGTAACAGAGGCATGGCTGAAGTCTAGAAAAAGGAGTTCAGTCTTGCTCTAGTTACTATTGACTGTAAGAGTTGTAGCCTCATATTCCAGGAATGGACAGAATACTAAAAAAGGCAAGAAATAATAATAAAAAAAAATCGAACCAGAAGGAGCTACGAATTAAATGAGCAACATGGAGATAAAGCTACATTGTCAGAGCTGTAGGAAGAGAGTTCAGCATTTACTTTATCAGTTCTTGGCACGCATAGACCTGATCCCAACAGATCCAAAGAAACCCATTTTCAGATTTAGAGTGAAAAAATACTGGGCAACATCCCCAATGGCAACTTTCAGGTGACTTTTCCTAGTGCTTATAAGGGCTGCCCTGGCTGGGAACCAGTTCTGCTCGGAAGAGCCTTTAATTCCACTATGAAATCTGCCACGCAGTACCTCAAACCTGATCTGATAKGTGGCCTGCAGGATTATCCAGGCAGTAGATATGCAGCTTATTTAGGATAATAATTTCGTATGTAGTTCACTTAGAGGCATTAATTGCAGCAAAAGTGTGCTTTCCTTTGACTCTTCAGCAAGCCAAAAAGAAACAACTTAGTGGCAGAATTATCCCAGAACTATTTACGTGCTGATGTATTTTAAGAATACTCATTACTTATTTGAGAATAGCTCTTTGTTCTAATTTTCCTAATTTGGAATGGTATTTTTTAATGCTTTAAAGCCATATGCTGTCTTAAGGCTCAAAATAATGTTTCATATGTATCTTAGAAGCTGCAGTGAGTGCGAAGTACACACTTAGGTTTTGATTAGCCCCATTCCTTGCTGTACATCAGAACAAAAACTCTCACAAACATTGGCCTTACTGTATTGTAGGACCTATGCATAATTATTTCAAAACACACAGAAAGTGGCGCACAACAAAGCAAGGAATAAAATATGAAAAAAAAAAAAATCAAGAGAAGTTTTAGATAGCACAAACAAAGCACTTTCTGTGGGACCAGCTTCTTTTAAATCCAACACATTTATAAGGGTAGCCTGCTTAAAAAAAAAAAGAAAAAAAAAAAAAGAAGCTGTATATAAACTAGATAGCATACATAGCTGCTCTGTTTAGAAAACAGCAAAGTACCATGTAAAAAAGTCTCTGTTTAGTCAGCCCACCCACTATGAAAGAGAAAAAAAAAGAAAAAAGCTGACATTTAGAAAACAGGATATACTGAACAGTTTTCACAATTGTGCCCAGCAAATCTGATAGAGCTTTTTGTGTAAATTCTACGRGCACGGGCCCAATCCTGCAAGTTACCATGCACTGGGAAATGAAAGCTGTTAAGGAAAAAAGTTAAAATAGCATTATAAACCCAACTTTCCTTTACAGCATGGCATTTAAAGAAACCACCAGTTAGCAGGGAAATAGGAAATCAAACAGTAAGTGTGAGGAAAATGTCTAAACAATCCCACCTCTTGGAAAAGTGATCTTTTCAGTCCTACCATAGATATGACAAACTACTGTCCCTGACAGACCAAAGGAAAGGTTAAAATCCCTGTGCAAATCCGAAATAAGTACATATAAAGGAGAAGAAAACCCAAATACTGTTACATAAAATTTTCGGAGCACAGATTTTCCTATGTGTTTGGAAAAGATGCTAAATACAATGAGGTCCAGATGCTAATTGGAGCCAACAAGCTTAATGTAAAGCAAATAGTGCACAGAATTATCGTGCAGGTCACTTTGGACACCGCTCTCACTGCCTGGTGCAGAGGCAGCCCCTGTTTGACACTGCTTGGGGCAGTCTTGGTCTGGGTGTGACGTCAGCTGTCAAATTCTGCAGTGAATTATGTGTGTTTTGGTGTGGCAGCACGAAATCCCCCAAGTGCAGGTACAGGTGGGTGACATTCAACCTCTGAAACCACATCAATACGGTTTCAGTCCTTCAAGTTTCAGACTTTCAACAGTCATGAAGCCTGTATTTACACACACACACATGCACATATGTGTGTGTATATATATATATATATATATATGTATATGCATGCATTTGTGGTTGAAAATACTGAAATAGGGAGCACACTTATTGTGGGAAAACAGAATAGTAAGGAAATGTCACTCTTTACTGTGTTACTTGTTCTTAAGCACTGAGCCTACCTTTGCCTCTGCTCCTGGCTTGCCTGCCTCTCTCCCTCTAGCCCAGAAGGTCTTTTCCATCTCCCTCAGACCTATGAATGATAAAGAGCATAGGCAACAGATAAGGAACAACTTTAAACACTGCAGAAACATAAACAAAACTTTAACTGCAAGCTGGGTGATTTTTTTTTTAAAAGTGCACACAGTCCAACAGAGCCATCCTGTACTAAAAATTCCAACACAGAATTCCTGCGAAAAGCAAAATCCATTGCCAAGGAGTCTCCCCCCGAGTATTCACTGGACGTTACTAACTAGACAGCGGTTGAAGGGGATTCCATTGGGGCACTCACAAAATCAGCCCTTGTACAGATTTGTGTCAGCCCTGCATCCCAGGAACAGAGCAGTCTAAGAAACAGCAGCATACTGTCAACCCGATGGCAGGCCAAGCAATTCAGCTCCTGACAGGTTAAAAAAGTGCTCATTGTCTGAGCAGCAAGTCAATGCAAGCCAGGAAAAACTTTCAGAGATTAGACCAGTGGCTAAACTTCAAGGAACAGAGGAAGTTATGCTGAGGAATCCACTGCTTTTTTTCTTCTTTTCTCCTTCCTGTCAGGGAAAAGAAGGTTGGAGCTGTTGCACAGGTTGGCAGGGAAAGCAAGAAAATGAAGGAAGCTTTCCTTTAGCTCCTTCTTATCCAAAATTATAGTATGTTCTCTCTCCCAGTTTCCTTGAATACTTCTGAAAGATAAGGAATTACTCTAAAAGATAATGTTTTCCCAGAGGTAAAGGGTTTAACTCAACCACTAACTGCGGGATCATCCCTAGGAATAAGTCCTGAAGGGTACTTTCAGTAAGAATGTGTTTGCTGAGGTTTAAATAATCCTATTTTTGGGAATCCTAATTTCAAATTATAATTTCAATAAAGAWAAAAGGACCACATCCACAATTTTCTTTAGTCTCTCCAAGCTTAAAAAAATATTTCGTGTTTCTCTTGTTCAGTGGATGAACACTTAGTTCCTGTATGTCACACTCAATCAGACAGTGAGATGCATTACAAGTGACTGAGTTCTGTTAAAGGCTTTAAGATGTAAAATGCTGCTAAATTATACAAACATCTCAGAGGCATAGGCTATTGTTTGCACAAGAAAATGTTACAGAATTTTTTAGAACAGTTAAAAACTGAAATTCRTTAATGTAGGGTTCAAACAGCAAGCCTGACCATCACTTTTTGCATCCACTTGCCCTGGAAAAACTAATGGTATTTCCATTAAAAATTGTTATTGAAATCTTCAATTTTTTTTGAAGTTCTTTTTCAAGAACTTTCACTACTCAGTTTATGCTTCTTCAACTGAATTTTTATCATASTTTGAGGACATGCACATTTGGAGTTGGTCTAAATGTGGTAGAACTCATTGCAAACAAAACTAATCCAAGTATCATTGAATAATGATATACAGGAAGAGAAGATAAGCAGAYAAATAAATCCTTGGTTTTTTCCTGGAGTCTCAAAGACTGCACACTCAAGGAAAAGTTCTGTTGTTTTTTAGCTATTGGACGACCCCAGGTATGAAAAAGTGCTACATTCATGTCCCTGTTCACATCATCCACATCTTTTTAGGTTCATGAAGAGTTCCTTGGCAATACTGGAAGGAAGAGATAAGTTCTGTTCTTTGCCTATACCATATTTAGGACCCCTACAGAAAGTGCTAATAAAATTATGTGTTTCTCTTGCCTACTCTTCCAAATTTTATGGCTCTTCCCTGTCTCTCTCTAAGCTCCATTGGGGCATCGCTATCTGCTGCCATATGTTTGCCAAATTGAAAGGAATATGCAACTGTACTTGTATACATTGAATTAAACAACTGGCACAGTAAAGAACTTGCAGTCTGGCAATTGGACTGATCAGGGTGGCTCATAGCAGGGGGTATATGTCAGAAACCCTGTATTAACCGAAAATGGTGCCTCCAAAATGCCTTGCACAAAACCAGGTAAAGGTGCAACACCATTATCAATGGAAAGCGAATTAGAATCTGTGCGCTCTGAAACCTGATAAACTCTCAGTAAATGTAAGGACTATCATTCTGTATCTTTGTTAAACGTGGTCTTAAAAATATTTACTAAATGGCTAACCACGAGACTAAACAAAAGCATTACCACCATTGTAAATCAAGATCAAGGCAGTTTCATGCCAGGCAGGGAGGCAGCTGATAATTTAAGAAGAGTGCTACAGATATTATGAGAGGTGAGAGATGATGACGATCCCATTGCTGCTTTTTCTTGAGATGCTGAAAATGTATTTAATAGGGTAGGATCAAATGCTGATATCTACAATATGCCTCTTGCAAGTTTTGTTTTGGATTAAAACTCAGAAACCTAATTAAAACAATTTACTTTCACCCATTAGCCTTAATCCTTATGAATGGCTTACTGTCTTCTCTGGTTATTTTACCAAGAGGCACTTGAAAATGATGTCCTCCCTCTCCTGTCCTACTTTGCACTTGACCTTGAACCTTTGGCCATCTCTTGCATTTTTATTCTGAAAAAGTACTTGGCATCCAGAAACTACTGGTATGTGTAGGTGACATCCAGACAGTTATTAAATGACATTGTCAAAGAACAACAAAGACTTTCAAGGCACTGGCATACCAGAGGCATAATATCTGAAATATCTAATATCTGAAATTTTATCTGCTGCCTAATTCCTATTGAGACCAACTAGTGTTATGAACTTCGCTTGCTTAGGGATTTTTTCAAAGAAGCAGTAGATTCCGAAATTTTAAAAACATGGATTACTTCTCTAAGTAAGAATCAGGCCTATTATAATTTATTAGTTCAAAGAAACAAAGCTCTGCCAACTGTAGAATGAAGTTCCTAATTCTAAGCACTTATCTTTTAATCTTTGATAGTTTTTGCAAAGTGTAAAATGCTTACAAGTAAATTTGGAGCTCAAAAAAAAGTAAGACAGACATATAGTGAATGATAAAAGCACAGAAAAAGATTAAAAAGATTTCAAAACTGAGATAATCTGAATTGTAGCCTTTCAAAAAGACTGTTAACATTAGCAACCTTATATAGAGACTGTTTTAAGTTTCTCTCCATTGGCAACCAATACAGAGTCCATCCAGTTGCTCTAAAGAAACAAAATATACCAATAGGAGAAATTCATACCCCTGGCAGGTATATGAACTGTTCTTTCTGTGACTTACCCAAGTTCCTACTTTACCATGAAAGAAAACACCCATCTTTAAAGACGTTTTTAACTAAATCCATAGTAGCACAGTTACAGGCATGAACAGGAGAAAGAAAAGAGGATTCAGGTTGTCTGATATACCTCAGCCTAGGGTGACCCACAGGTTTCTTAAGGGAGGGTTATAAGTCTTCTTCCAATGCAAATTCTACTCATTCTAAAGAATAAAAAAATTAAAGGCTTTGTCATGCTAATGCACTGTTACTTCAAAAGACAATCTTCTACCCATTACAAATCTCACCATATACTAGTGGAAGGGCTTTCCTGAACAACACAATTGCACCTGCTTGCAGCAGAAAATACATTTTAGATAATGAAATATTTTCCTACGTTGCTTTATTTTTGGTTTGTTAGCAGCAACATTCAGGTTGTTTTTCATCAAAGCTCCTGGCCAGCTTTCAAAGTCTACAAAGCGAGTACATACTAAATCTCACCTAGGAACAAGCAAAAGATACAGCTGACTGGGCTTTATGACTCCCTTGACGGATCTGTGCATGTCAGAGACTGTCAGCAGTTTTGGAAAGATCAGTAGTCCATGTACAGTAAGTAGCATTTCCAGCTTTTAAGAAAAACAAGACTCACTCTTTGGTAAAACTGAGAGAACTAGATATTGTTGAAAGAAATATCCTTGGAAAAGTCCTAAAGCACAGAGAAAGCTAAATAAGAACTAACCCAAAATATTATTGCTTCATACTTTCTTCATTATGAAGAGCTTTTAAACATTTTCACCATACTGGAAAGACCAGCTTTACCAGTCTGTGCTTTTGCCCTTCCGAGCTCTCGCTGCTCCTCTGTCCATCAACCGTCAGCTTGGTAGGATGCATGTTGTTCACTTGCATTTCTTCCTGCCATTTCTCAATTTCTAAACCTCTTTATAAAACCCTACCTTGCCTGACTTATTTTTCTCTCTGTGCTAGAAAAAAACACCCAGCTAAAAAAAATACAAGTAAGTCTCCAGTTAAAAGCCACAGAATTCCTGAGGTTGGAAGGGATCTCCGGAGGACTTCCTGCTCAAGCAGGATCACCTAGAGCAGGTTGCCCAGGACCTTGTCTAGTTGGGTTTGCAAGTATCTCCAGTGCCAGAAACTCCACAACCTCACTGGGCAATCTGTGCCAGCATTTGAGCATCCCACAGTAAAAAAAAAAAAAACAAGTAGAAAAACACCCAAACCTCCCAGTCCTGAACAATTAAATCACTCAAATCAAAAAAAGGAAAAATCACACCACTATTCCAAAAGAAGATCATATATTATAGTCTTTCTTCCACTCAAAAAGAAAAAAAATAATTTACAAACTCTGAGTGACTAAGCCTATGTAAATATGAGTACCTAGGCGCCTGCATATATGCAAGTTTCTTCTGTGTTTATTTAAGTATTTCAATAGGAAATGGTCCATTCAGATAAAATAATTTATCCCCAATGCTGTCCTAGGGCAGAACAAAAACAAGACAAGAATATGTATCAGTACACATTTCAACACAGAAAGCATGCTAAAAAACAGCTGCACACCGTATTTTCTTGAGAACAGACACTAAATTCTGCCCAGCTGAAATATAATATATTTAGTCAAATAACTTATTCTATTCCACATATGAATTCATATTACCACACACATTAATTTCCAAATATTTTTGTTATGGTTGGGAACAGAGATTATTTGATAACACATCAAGTGCAATGCATAAAATACCACTCAATTGATACATTCCATTTTGAAGAAAAGGATGAGCAGAACCATAGTTTATACTTGACACATTTTCCTATCTGGAGCACAGGAAAAGAACAGATTTCAACAAAAAAAATAGGTGAAATCCTGCTCTGAGAAAACATGCCATTGTTTTCTTCAGTTTTTAAAYGGAGTAATAGAAAATGCTGTTTTAAAGTCTCAGCAGACAGTTCACCATCAACGTTTGAAACCCAAGGTTCACATTTATTGAGCACAACAGCAATTTCTCTCTTCCTTAAAATTTTTACTGCTTTGGTAGCTGTCCTCCTACACCTTCCTTAAGGCCTTGAAATACATGACTTTCCTGTGCTTTGAACAGGTTTGCATTTAGATCTGCGAAAGACCACATTTCTTCAGTAGTGTCATTTCAGGGAGCTTGGCTGGAGACTTGTCGGAAGAGAAAAGAAGGCACTCAGTTCCCACTGATTTTCTTGGACACATATTCTTAGGAAAACCTCACTTCTTCCCTGTACTTTCTTGAAATGACAATTTTATATACTCTGATTCTCTTCTTCACCTATTGCTGCAGATAGTCCTCATTATTTGAACACCCACATTGATTTTCTGTGACTATTTGTGTCTAAAGGTTATAATAAATTTCACCTGTTCAAATCCAATTCTCTGACATTTGTTGTTGCCAAAAAGTTCAAATCTCTTTCCAGCCAGTAATACTATTGGTGTCAGCTGCCAGGTCCTTTTCTTTGTGGACTTTTGCCCATTTAAACTGATGGTGTCTTATTTGTTTTATGATTGTTTTTTTCTAGTAGCTGTCCTTCTGTGAAGCCTTCTCTTGGCTACGTAAGTCATACACCAATCTGGAGGACACCTGCTTTTTAGTACTTGCTGCCAGACCTATTTGAAAAGTCAAATCTCCACTAAGCACATCAAACACTCTGGTCTCACTAGATCAGAAACACTGTGAGTTGTTTAAGAATGTGGCTTGACATTATACATAATCTGGTCTAGCTGCAGGTGGCTGCCAAAAGGGGAAATCCTGCTCTGCCTACCCCCAACCCATGAGCTGAATGCTCTCTCCCTCTCCTCACTTCCATTTGGAAGCAAAGATCCTGAGGCCCCTGGCTGAATCAGTTCAGTAAACAGCTCCAATGGAAAAATCCTGTCTTGCCCTATGGAGAAAGAAGTGATGCTTGCTGAACTGACACCCTGTCAGCAGCACAACCCCATGTAAGGGAGAATGAACTCCTGGACAGGAGTGAAAGATACAGAAGCACCTCTTGGCAAAGAAAGATGGGATTGATCAGGAAGATTAATGCAATAGAGAATGTTTGGAGCTTCGAAACTCCATCCCAACTGCAGTTTTCTTAGAGTAAGACCTAAGTAGCTTCAAGATGAATTCTCAGAACACTTTTTCACAAGACTATTTGTAATCTGCTTTTCACAGACAGAGTTTTACTCTTTTGTATTACAGAATAGTCTTGAGAGGACAGATAGGGGAAATGAAGTTATCACCCCATCCTGAGACTGTAGAATACATTTGGCAAATTGCCACTGAGGAGGTAAATGTCTACATACAAAAATGAAGATGAAGACAATGAATAGAGAATACATTAAAAAGGCAAAGCAAAAAAAGAAGCAATAAGTTATGTGAGAAAATTATAGTGACAGGGTCTGCATCTAGCATTTCCCAATGCAAACAATTGATTCTAAATTTGAAACAACTAATTCTAAATTAAGGGAAAAATCCATAGAATAGTTTCACAAGTAGTAAGGAATTAAGATGCACAGATCATTTGTCTGTTTAGGGAATATTCATACACACATTGCAATGAGAAGAAATTAAATATCAACCAGAATGTGACTTGCCCAAGAACATTCTATGAAAGAACCAAAAATAAAACTCAAATCGCTTGCCTCCTGACGACCTATATAAAGTAAAAGTAATTATAGGATAGACAATAATGTCCACATGACTAAATATGTCAACATATTGATTGGTGAGGGAATAAATTCCAAATTGTTTAGAAGACATTCTCCTGGACAATGACATCACTGAGTTATATGTTACATATATTAGCTATAGTTTGGTCCAAGAAGATGCATATAATAATCTGTGCTACATCAAACATGTAGTTCAACAAACTAGTGTATGATATCAATACAGCAGCTCCGTGGACAGGGAAAGCAAGCCTCAAGGATGAAGAAACAGCCTAGAGCCTGACTTTGGCTCTGTTATTATAATAATTTAACCACAATAGCCACTCTAAAACTGTATCAGAAATTCCAGCAAGCAAAGGCATCCTAGCTTAGCTTTCAGTGACATGGAAGTCAAAGACAACGTTCCCATAAACTAACAGATCAAAATCATTCAGATCTTATGAATAGCTAACAGAGACTCATGAGAAAACTCTGCCCTTTGACTCAAGAGCAAAACCAAGCTCTATGGGAAATGATGCTGAAAGAATGGGAACCAAAGTGGAACAAACTGAGGAAGCACATTATGATTTTCTTTACTCTAAGTGATAGTTCCAACACGGCCTTGACAAAACCGAAAAATGGTTGATGAGATTTCAGTATAATGCATATCCCAAACGAGGATAGATGCAACCCCCAGSTGGCATCTGGTAGTAATACTGTACTATAGCAAATAAAATAACAGTAATAATAATTTACATTGTTATATACTCCCCTTTAAGGCATCTGAAACTAGCTACTGTCAGAGAACAGATGTAGGACTGAATGGCATGTGTCCAATATGGACGAAAAGCCTTATTCCCAACTGCTACATTTACATGAGGGGAAAGAAAAAAAAACAACAAAAAAAGGAGAAATGAGGAAAACCAGCTTTTAACTGTAATACTTATGTGGGTATAGGCAGACCCAAGTAATTTATAACAGGACCTCATTATCAAAAGCCTAAATTGCACAGAACAGTGAAGTTAAGCTTGCAGATCACCAACAGATTCACTGAGTTGGCCTTTAGCTTGACTTAGGTGAGACTATCACAAGAGCTACTCTAGCTTTTACCAGCTGTCAATCACTTTGGAAATCACTGTCAAGAATTTCAGATATTGAAATAACTTCTCGATGCCCTTCACGCTTCAGTCACAGAAGGCAGGTGCTGTGGTGATAATCTGGAAAATATTATCCTTGGAAAAAGATGTTCCCAAGGAAGGATCTAAAGTTACTGAATGTGTAGCCACTTTATGTCACTGAAGCAGTTCTTAGTGACACAAGTCACTGTGTGAGTTTCTAGGGAAAAAGAAACCTACTGAAGAGAAAATTGAGGCTTTCAGTCAAGAAAGCCCAGAGTCAAGTTTACAACTTGCAATGCAGAACTCCTGGAGTACTAACACAATCCTCATAAGTCAAAAAAAAGAAGAGGCTGTCTTCACAGGAGAGAGAAAAACATCCCAAGTCTGTACCATTTGATTTATACTTGCAAAGGAAAGTTGAGCCAGTTATATGTGTAAACAGGGGTTGAGCTGATGTGTTGCTTTTCTCCTCTTCCATTCTGGGAAATGACTGTGGGTGATCCCTCTTCTTTCTTTACCTCCCACTGTCTCTTCCTCCTCCATCAGAAAAAGAAATTWAAAAAAAAAAAAAAAAGAACAAAAAAAAATCTGTTTGCCAGTAGCCAGTGTGAATACCAGCTGAAACACCTGCACGCCAGACACATCCAGCTGTCCTCTCCCCTGCCTCTTGCTGACAAGGCATCTGTGCTGCACACCACACACACCAGTTTCCTTGCTGTAGGTAAGGAGACTTTCAAGATTATTATTCCCACTGCTCTTGTACAGTTCTCTTTACCATCCCCCATGGCCTGCAGAGGGGAACTTCTCCACAACGTACAGCAGCCCAGCAGATATGCTCTGTATAACCCAAAGCGATGGCTTTTCAAATTCTCTTATGGTACGATCACCACATCATTCCAGTGTTGGGTTACAGGGCAGCATGAAGTCAGAGCCCTCCTCTAAGCAGGAAATACAAACGTTTATAAGGTTAAAACCAGGCCTAATCCTCTACTGCAGAACCCCCTCGCTCCATTTTCACGAATTGCTCTGCTTAGATAACAGCATCTCCGCTCATTTCTTCACATTTTTTCTTCCTGGTTGTGCAAGAATCAGGAATAAACTAAGCACAGCAGGAAGTCTTCCACCTTGAGAATTCTAACCTTATTTCAGACATCCCAGAAAACTGGACAGGAAGGATGAACTTCCAACCAGAGTCAAGCAAAAATTTCAAACCTCTTTTCCCTAAGATTATGAAATAGAACTGTATGAATGACTTCTTTCAGTTCCTGTCTAAAGGAAAAAATTATTTTTAAAAACTATTTCAGTTTAACAACTTATTTTCAGGGGTTTCATTTGACAAGATACAAACGATGTTTTGGAACTCATTAAAACAAAAGAAGTACTATACATAGAAAAGATTGTTTCAAAATGCAAAACTGAAATATATACTTCTTAAAATGTAAAATAATATATCTGGACTTTTCCAAGTAAGTATTTTTCACCAAATAATTCACCATATTTTCCTATGTAGATAATCTTCCAAGTGATGCCCACATTTTACTTTCTGCAAAAAGAAATGCTGCATGACATTTTTTTCCCCAATAATATTTATAAGTAAAAATGGTCTGAATTTCAAAACTGCAAAACACTTGCAGTATACTGACACTTCAGTGACTTCTGTTTTGTGGGTTCTCAGCATTTATAGAAACTGATGCCTGTGTGCAGAAATACAATTTAGGATCTTACCTTCTGTCATCTAGATTCTAAAACTTTGGCTACAAGACTAAAATCTAAAAGACTGCAAGACAAAATGCAAAGACATACACACAAATGTTAAATTTTAGTTTTTCCCATTTTCCACAACGTAGTGACAAAAAATGGCCACTTTTACTTTGTCAGATATTTGATACTAAAAGAACATAATATATTTTCTGCTTGATTTTTTTTTCTTTCTCTACATGCTTTCAATAACTTAACTAAAYACTAGCAGCAAATCTTGCTTTCGATTATGCTGAAGTTATTGTTGCTGGAGCTGACCAAGATCTAACGGTGGAAGATCGGAAGGAATCATTTCCCAGACCTCTGTATTTTTTTCCCCTCATTCTCTTGAATATTTAGTTTTTAAGAGGTGTACTCACCATTTCAAGATAACAAAGAACATTTTTTCAGAAAGCAAACAAACAAAACCACTAGCAAAGTGTTTGTGATTAATTTTTAATGTTCTGCTGGGCTTCATAGGTTGCATGAAGAAGGATATTAGTGCTGGGAAAGTAGAATTTCTAAATGCTTTTTAAAGACTACAAAACACTTTACATTTTTTTCTCTCAATATAGGTAGCAGTGGTGGTTTTGTTTTTAATATATCCATGAGAAGACAGTTAGTTATCAGTAGGAAAATGGATACAGAACACTTTAATCTGCCCTTAAAAGTCAACAAAATGAAGTAAATCTAGTGGCAGTGCTGCCGTAATAAAACAGATGATTTCAGTTTCTTCCCAGTGAAGGATTTGTGGTTTTGCCATTCTCTTGAGCAAGGACAGGGGCAGACTCCTAATCTAGCCCACAGTTTCATCCCTTTAATCAGAGGTAGTACTGTAACTAGTCTCAAGCAATGATGCTCAAATGGTGTCCAAACCTGTTTGCCTCTACAGTTCTAAGCAATATATGAAGAAAAACATTGTTAGAAAGTCATGTTAATGTGAAGAAAAGTAGGAGATGGGAAAATGTAAACAATAAGCCCCGTAAAACTCACGAACAAACCAGTACATTTTGAATTGCTTTTTGGTAACTGATGAAAAAAAGTGTTATGAGGCAAATCCTTCACTGGGTCACTCACTGGGGAGACTGGTAAAAATAAATTGCACAGCTCTAATTTTCCTAGCAGCTTCCATGCTATTCTTTGAAACTGAGTAAGAAACCCTTGGCCTAATCCCAAGAGCCAATCTATAGTAAATAGTGCACACTTAATGCCTAAGTTCCTTTTTAGCACCATTCAGACAGTGACTTCAGCCACACAGCTTAGTCATAGCAGACATTTTTGTGGTGAAAGCATTAAACCCACATGCAGCTCTCTTTCTGTGGCCACTGGGGGTCATGCTCCTTTCCCATTAGCTGAATAAATCATAAAGTCTGCACAGACCACACAAGAAGCAAGGCTAGCAAGCCACAGGCAGTGCCTACAGCCTTCTATTTCTTTTCAGAATTAAAAAAAAAAAAGCAAGAAAAGAAAAACAGGAGAGAAACACAGCAAAATAGCCTAGCTTTAAGAAATTATTTGCTTTTTTTTTTTAAATTTGATCTCTTTGAAGTCCACAGAGATTTGTTTGTTTGTTTGTCTTTTAACCCAAGCAGCTACAGCAAAGAAGAAAAGCAGAGAAAAATAAAATGAGTGGCATGCAATTCCTTTGTCCTACGCTGCAACAGCAGAAGGTAAAAAATCCTGCAAGTCTGTTAAATAATAAAGGCTGTCAAACAATATAGAACCTCATCAGATACCCACAGAAATCAAAACAGATGCTGCTAAATAATATATAATATAGGACCGAACAAGGAATCAAAATAGTGCACAACACTTTTCACATCAAATGATTTATTCTGCCAATGAAAACGACAGCAACTGAGCAAGGTCTGGAAGTCTAGAGGTTGGTTCAAGTTCCCATCAATCAGAAAACAAGATAAGAAGGAATTTTAAACATAGCCATTAGCATGCAACTAATGAACATGGAGAAGATATGCACAGCTCATTATGCTAAGGAGTGTTTCTTCAAAATGTACCAAGCCCCGAAATACTTTAAAAAGTGCACTGAACTTTAGCGAGACTTTACATAACAGCTTGATTGGCAACTCGAACATGCCCTGTTTCCCAAAGCCCCCCGATGGGGCAGGCAGGGGGAGCGGGTGGGAGGGCAGCTTTTCAAACCATGTTCTGTTCCATGATCCCGTCTAGATCATTTGGACATGCAGTGTTTAGAAAATAACATTTACATGCTTCACYGTCTACATGCTGAAAAACTGTGTTGAGCAGGGAGGACAGTTGAATCAGGCATTGCTGGGTCTATTTATGCACTGTCAGCTGAACTTTTGTTTCCTATCCTATTTTGGGTTGGCATTTTTGGTACAATCTAAGGTATTTTTTTAGCACAATAAAAAAAAAAAAAAAACAACCAACCAAAAGACAAAAAACACCAGTAAAGAAAAATATGAAAACAAACCTAAAAAGCCTAAGGACAACAGAACCCAAAAAAAGAAGAAATAAAAGAAAGTAAGCTAGGGTCAGATAGGCTTAGACCAGAGTTTAGAAAGCTCTTTCAATCAGCTCTACTAGTAATCCTATATCTTTACCTGCAATATAACTTACTCTTTAGCTATTATAGTCCTCCTGAGCAAAGACAGATAATCATGTTGAATTGTGACAAATTATACGGTGGTTTTGAGATGTGTGCAAGCACTCACAGGGGAGTAAGGCAAGACCACTTAAATCCATTTCATTTGTGACTTAATATTGTGGGTTAAAACTTATGTGACCTTTGCCAAAGACATCTCATATATGTGCAGGAGAAAAATCAAATCCCAGGTCTCCAAAGATTCCTAGCAATAAGATATACAGTTTCTGACAGGTCACCCAAGGCACAGCCTGAATTTTATCATGGAATTCTTACTGATGGATTAAGTACCACTTTAACCAGAATAACAATAAATAAAAATCCCTCTGTGGAAAAATGTAGAACTGTGTAAAATTTAAGATTTCACTCATTCCAGTGGAACAGCCAGCTTTTAACATCTTCATACATGTGTTTTCCCCAACAGCAAAAGACATTCTTAGAGCTCATACAGAGTATTTTTCTGGAAACTGGAGTGCTCAAAAGATCTCTAATACTTGAGATTTCAAACTGATGCAGTTACCAAGAGAAGCTGCATGAAGCACAGCTCCTTTCTGGACATTATAAGCCAAATTTTTAACCTTTTCCTTAGGCAGAATTTGCGTTGATCTCACCAGGAGATTTGCTCAAGTGAGGACAGCAATATTAGACTCCACCAGCAGCAAGAACCAAGCATACCACTTCAATGATTTTAAAATTAAAACCATATAAATATACTTGCTTTGTCCAAATGTGTATGAACATTAGCAACATAGAACATTTCATAGGCCTGCTTAATACAAGGACAGCTACAGATTCAAATGTGGCTACTTTCAAAGCACACTTACTTGGGATGAACAAACACAATGCAAACATTGTGAGGCCAAATTCTGCCTCCAGAATGTGGCATGGATACGTGCTCTCCAGAATCTGGCATGAGCCCAGGGTAGGGTAATGCAATATGTGTAAGGGAAAGGAAGAAAGGCTTTCTCAAGGCAAGCAGAAGGGAACCTAAAAGGTTCAGGTGAGGGAGAAAAGGCCAATCTTCCCCTCCCACTTTCCCCCTCTGCCTGCCATCCTAATCAAAGCCCAATCAAAGCTTTCAAATGAGTTTAGCTCTGCCATTCCCAGCATACAGAAATTTTCATGAATTTTTGCCCTTCTGAAAAAAAAAAAAGAGATGGGGAAGTGGTTTAATCTTTAAATAATATGTGCTATGAGCAATATAGTACCAGGCCTCTGTCCTCAGATGTACTGATGAGAAAATATTTGACACAGGGTTACAGTACACACCGACGACAACAATCACAGGGATTTCCATTGTATACCACTGTTCCTACCTTTGCAAATGAACCTAAGATTCAGGATGTTTAAATGAAAGAATGGTATCTTTCATCCACTGGTTTCTTTTGTACCTGAGTACCATCAACAGCAAAACACATATCACAGAAATCCTCAGAGAGAGAAGCTTTCCTGAGCAAATATGGGGGTCTTCCACCTTCACTRATTAAATGCCATGAACAGCCTAAGTCTCATCTTTATGCAGTGCAAACCAAGGAACGCAATACAAGCTATAAAGAAAACAAGCGCCTCCCATGCCAGTAAAGGCTTAGAGAGAGCTGGGGCTGCACAGCTTGGAGAAGAGAAGGCTCAGGGGGTGGGTGGGTGCGTTTTATCAATCCATATAAATACCTGGCAGGAGGGTGCAGAGAAGACAAAGCAAGGCTCTTTATATTGGTGCCCAGTGAAAGGGCAATGCAAGAAGTTCCCTCTGGACCTCAGGTGTAACTATGAGGGTGATTGAGCATGGGCACAGCTTGAGAGGCTGAGGAGTCTCTGTGCTTGGAGATATTCAGAAGCTGTCTGGAAAGGGTCCTGGCTACCTGGCTCCAGGTGCCCCTGCTTGAGCCCTGGTTTAGAAGACATGCCCTTCAGAGGCCCCTTCCAGCCTCAACGATTCTGTAAATATGTTGATGTAAAAAACCCTYGAATTTTCAAATTTCAAGGTTGAATCTGTGATACTAAACACCTTTCCACTTTCAGGCCACAAATTCTAGACAAAACCATAGTATTACTAATTGTACTGGAAAAATATGGAAGAGTGCACTTCCACATGTTGCATGAATTGGATAAGTCAGTCATTAAAGGCTCATGTTTTCTGTATTTTCAAATAAAAGATTAACAGGTCATRTTAACTACAACACACTATGAAAAACAGTTTACACTGCAACAACACTTCAATATAAGAAGAATGTTGCTCATTCTATAAGTCTGCATTAAGTGTGACTAKGTATACACTAAATTTCAAGTACTCTGGACTATGGTCTCATCACTATTTTCCAACATACACAAGAACACACACGTGTAAAATATAGTCCCTCTTTCCAGAAAACATCTTACAAAAACACCAGGGGTATGGTTACGATAAGATTGTACGAGCCACTCCAGTATTAAAGATATCTATTCCATCTTGGACTTGTGATATCCAAGATAAGGAATATCTCATGCTAACCAGCTCCTCTGTTTTGCCTAATTGTGTAATTACTCTTTTGCCACCTTCCTCTGCATCTTCACTGCTCCTTAACATTACAATAATGAGATAATTTTTTTCATCTTACTCTTATTGATCTCAGGATTTTACTAACTGGTGAGTTGATAGATTTAGGAAAACTGTTAGAAATACACTACTCACAGTATTATAGGTAGGTATGTTCTCAAATTATAGGTGTATTATTTCATAACGTTTTAGAACTGATGGGCAATATCTACAGATGTTGTGCATAGTGCTTCCATTAACTTCATAGCAAATTACTGAGAACATAAGGAGCACATGGAGCTGTGAAGTGCCATTTGCCTACATCCCATCAGCTAAGATTAAACCTTATTATCACAATGAGTGATTATTTTATATTCTTCAATCCAAATGCTACTGGAGCTGTACAAAGAGGCTCATACATTGGTATGCAACAGTAGACTAAAACTTGTTAAAATAAAACTAAATTTGGCTATGTTAGATACTTTTCAAAAGGTAGAAAGTGTAAAGTTTTTCAAAAAACTTCTTTTCAAAAATGCATTACAATTGGATTCATTCTGTTTCTAAGAATACTGCTGTAGACCATATTCAGACACTGTTATTCAAGAGTAAAAGGTATTTATACAACTATTCCTAATTTGGAAAATGCTGATAGTAGAACCACTTATTGAAAGGACAGCAGATTGTTCTTTTTAAATGCCAAAATTAAAATACTATATCTGTTAGTCAAATATTTTTCCAGGGAAAAAATACATGAAATATACCACCTCCCCGAAATGATTATTTCAGGAATTTCTATTGGTGTAAAACACTCTTATCTAACTCTTTATTTATCAATGCGGGTAATTCCACAAACTTAAGAGAAAGTTTCTGTTCTGTCTTACTATGACTTGTTGCTGCTGCATCCCCTCTCTCATTTAAAATCACTTTACTTGGGATGATATACATTTTGAGCATTGGAATATATTTGTAAAACTGGTAGTTGTGGTAACAAGATGAGGTTTACACGTCTGTCCACATCAGCACCATGTACTCAAGATGGATTTCAGCTGCCAAAAAGGTCAATCCAAACTGCTTGCACAAACCTGTCTTTATGCTCCTGTTTATTATGCTCCCATGTAGTAGATGTCTCGTGCACTAAAACAGTGCAGCCATATGTCAACATCTCTCTGGTGGTTCCCAATGTTCTAAACAAGAGCAAGGGTGCACTGAACCTCCCATGTAAACTTTATACAACAGATTCAGCAGAACTGTAATTATTTACAAAATGATGGCATGAGAAATCTCTGGATTTATATCTCACTTTAAAGTAACAGAGATTGTGTCCACATAATTCTTGAGTTCATGGTAGGTTTCTAATTTACTTTCTTATTTTTGGTATGATAAGATACAACTCAGCACTCTTTAAAAAGTCAATGTCACTAACTTTTTAAGTTATTAATATCTTTCTAAAAAGCACTTCTCTCTCTGTTTTTCCTCTATTTTTTTTCTTTGAATAAAGGCATTGTGTTTAACTACAGATGAACCTGTATGTTGAGTATTGGCACTACATGACACTTGTGTCTTGGATTCCAGTTATTCCCTGGATGGAAAGGAGTAAGTAAACAAGCAGAGCGCAAAATTGACTCAACTGCAGAGGATAACTACAAAGCATGGTTTGTAGGTAAATTCCACTGAGATCHACGTTCAGGCTTCTCTCAAAGCCCCACATATTTGTCACTGTGTCAGGTCCTCAGGTGACAAACAAATGACTATGTCTTTTCCATTGTTCCTTACAGGACAGCAGAGTCAGGCCTACCTGAAACAAAGTGCACTCAGGGATTCTGAGCCCAGCTGATACCAGTTCTACAGGACTATCCCTCACCAGTCCTCCCTTGCTCTCAACTTAAAGTGTTTCCCTCTCTCAATCTTCTTCCTTCTTACTTTTACTGTCCTCTTTTAAATACATTTTCTCTCCCCTCAAACAGCACATGCACAATGAATCAAGCTGCTTCTCCAAGATCAGTGTAAGTGACTGAGTAAATATGCCACCTTGGTTTTTAACTTAGGAGCCACAATGTTTATGAACATTTGCATCGATTGCTTTTCAGCTGCCTTAACATTTTCATATGCAATTAATATATATTAAGGTATTCATATATAATGCATATTGAATTAGCTTTACTCCACGTACAAAAGCATTCAGTTGTTTTTGTTGCAAAGCTAATATATAATGAAATAATAATGCTTATTTGTAATACAGTGTTGCTTGTCTTAKGATCTCCAATGATTGAGTATAATGAAGTATTTATTATTTCTAGTTCAGGACAAGCAAACAGTGTTAAATGGCTTCTCCAGAATCCAAGGCTTATGGTCCTCTGCTCCAGCCACTCTTTCTACAGTTTGTTATTTCTCTATGCTGGTGGGCCTCTTGCCTGAGTTTAAGACAGTTAAATAATGTAATTAAACAATTAAGATGATTGTCCTTAAACGATCAATTAAGACAGAATTTTAAACATGCTTCCTCATTTGGAATTTAGCCTACTTTCTATCTCCTTCTGTGTATCAAAGACAAGGCAGCTAAGCTAAATTCAGAAATCACTGCACTCCTTATATTATGTGGTTKATCCTAAGCTTGCATGAGCGCTATGTGGTGAGTGCTCCTTTTTTAGGGAAAACTTACATCTACACAGCCAGTCAATGCAGCCAACAGCTGCTTGGATTTAACATGAAGAAAAGACAATTTTTACTTCTTGCTGTACCACATATACATGTTACTTCAATTTCTGGCAAATCTAACAAGTTTGTTCTAGAGTTGCAATGAATGTCCGTGTCAAGCATCTGAAGTTGCTAAAGTAACCTTCACAGACTTACTTAGAGCACTTTTTGTTAATTATATTAGGACTGGGGCAATAAAACCYAAAGCCAGTGATAGCTCAGTTACCACACCTCTATTTAAATAATTACCAGGCAGTACAGAGCCTGATAGAAATAGAGAGGCTACAGGGATTTCGTGATATGTAAATAAAACTGGCATGCCTAAAACACGCTTCATCTCTAACTGCAGATATTGTAACTTAATTTAAAAGGAATAATATTTAAATAAAAGATTACCCACTTAAACAAGTTTTCTCTCCAAGCCTCCCTCTCAGTTTAAGTCACTCTGTTTAGATCCTTTGCAGAACTGGTGTCTTTCTTTACYACTTTCAATCTGTATCATAAACATTCAGTGTTATTACAGACATCACGGTATCAAACTCCAGATAGTCTGATGTTTTAGGGGGAAAAATTAGACTATTTAAAGTGATTATAACTTTCCACTTGATAGTTTAACATTCTACAATCATTACTGAGTCTGCAGGCACTGTTAACCTGTTCTGGTGAGACAAACATGTCTTTTCTAATGTTTACTGAGATATTGTAAATTACTTAACGTACAGCAGAGTACGTTTTTCTCAGTTAATCTAGATCTGATCCCTGAGGGGCTATTTATTACATATGTATACAACCTGTCTGTAGAAGTGAAGTTAATGTAATATGACACAAGTAGCACACATTGTTTAAATGTGTTCCAGAAAGTTAGCAAATTTAGTTAAAAGAATACTTACATGCTCTTCTGCCTGGAAAACAATGAGGAAAAGGGTTCTAAATATTAAACACTGCTGTTCACTGTAGGTGGCCAATTAATAGACTGTATCCAAGCTGGAACAAATCCTTCAAATATATACATAAAGCATATAATCTCTTATCTGCTTAGGCATGATCAAATTTTTAACAAATCCTAGTAACTTCAAACACAGCTTTAATGGGATGTAGTACTAAAACATGCAAAGTAAAGAACAGAGTTTTTAAGAACATAATCTGTTTTAGAATGTTTCAAGAGAACTGCTTTGAAATGCAATTATAATCTTAACCCATGAGTAAATGTGTGCCATCTTGCAGAATTAAGCTACACGAATTAATATGTATAGAAAGAGATACCCTCTTGTTCCTAACACCTATCACAAATTGAAAGTGAGGGTTTACATCTCAAGATGCAGAAGTATCTTGAGATGGTTCTAAAGGGTAGCTATGTTTAACACGGGAGCACATTTATGGCTACAAGCTTGGTCCCTGTAAATGTTTTATTTGATGATGAGAGAGAGAGTTTCCTTGAGAGAGAGTCCTAGCAGGATTTTACAGCTATTCTGTGCCCTGATAAATAGTTGGAACATATTTTAACAGCATCTATCTGACCTTTGCRTCTTTATCTCATTAACCTAAAATTAACACAATGCATCTTTTTATCAGGGTGCAAAAAGCTCAGTGTATGAGTTGCTGGTCCCCAAACTGTCTCAGTTTTGCTTTACGCATATACTGAAAACACTTACTCCAAAGGCTATGCTTCTAGTTTCCTTCTTGAATGCAGAAAATGAGGTTTTCACACTGGTTTGGTCTCTTTTTGTTTCAGTTTACAGTTCACTTGTCTGCATGACTGACAAATAAGACATATTTTGAAAACAGCAATATGGAAGACAAGGTGAAAACTGTTTCAGGTCATAGAACATAGAATCATTTAGGTTGGAAAAGACCTTTGAGAAGGTCAGTATGTTCCGCACAGATAGGCACAGTTCAGGCTAACTGCTTTTCATTTTGAGACAAAAATTATCATCTGAAAATTTAAATTTCCCTTCTTTTCCCAAAATATGTTGTGATTCCTGGTTAAGAAAAAAATAGACTGTATGCTTGTGATGCAAGCTGTGTACTCTAATATAGTAAGCAAACCTTCAGACTATTTACAGACCACCCTGTTAAAGAACGTCAGTGAACTCTGTGAAGATGCTCTTTCTAGTGCTTTGATGTTAAAAGGAAAACCAAAAGCAGTGGATTTTTGCCATTTATGGTAACTCTGCAAGGTGTGATTTTGACCTTTATTCAGTGAACAGCCACGGTCAGATGCAAAAAAATGATGCAGAAATACATTTGAAATTCAGGTACAATTTAGGCAATCGTGAAAAGGTTTTTCAGCTACCACCAAATAAAATCAAACTTTAAAAGCACCTCAGCTGTCATTTTTAAGAGTCCTGAGTGCCTTCATTGCTGCTTTCATGCCTGCCTTTTAACACATCWGTTACCACAGAGCAGAGCAGGTCAGACCTTAGTTCCTCTCTAACCATGAGCATCCCGAGGATCTCTGACCAGGCACTTTGTAGGCATTCGAGATCAGGTTCCAAAACCAATGCAATTGTAACTACAGCTTCTGGTTTTTTAAGATATGGCAAAGGGTTGGACTACCACTACTTTTGTTAATAGTTCAGCACTTGCAGAATCCTCTATCCTCTGCCTAAAAATTATTGAAATCCTTTGAAATGGAAGTTATCACAGCAGGCTGGAAAAGAAATGGATATGTGTGTATGAAGAGCAGCAAGAATCATTGTGCTGAAGCTGTTTTGGAAAAACCAAGGTTTGAAGGTTTCTGCTTTAAGACCAGAACGCAACAGGAAACGGTGTGGAAATGGAGTTTGGTCTCATGCTTCAAGAACAGTATATATAATTTGCAGGGAAAAAAATTACTAAGTCCATAAACAGATGATTCCATAGAACAGATGATTCTAGCACTGGTAAGCTCCTGGGTCTCTTGCTGCTAGAGGGAAGGCTTCATCACCAGGTCTGACAACACGTTCGTATTTGCTCCAAGGAGTTCATCCATGCTAGCCAAGACTCAAAGGAAGACTTAGTGTCCCTTTATCCCTCTCAGACAAGTATGGCCTCTACTAATCACAGCAGAAGAAAAGCTCGACTCCTCTAAAACTGAAGAAGGACTGTACTTCGCATGCAGAGTGTGTGAGCTCTAATAATAGACATCTTAATTGTTTTGGAGGTTGTCATGGCCACTGGGAGATTATAAAAAATAATAACAAAAGAACCCACAACAAAACCAACAAAAACACAGCAAACCAAACACCAAGGAAACCTAGTGAAACCTACCTTATTCTTGAAGTTATACTGGGAGAGGGACTTCTGCTGCTCTAACAGAACCAAGTGCTTACCTCTCAAACATTTTCTGGCAGGATTCAACATTCACGTCTGCCTTCACCCCTCTCTCCTGAGTAACTAGATGCTCAGAGACTCTGGTGCCTTCCAAGGCCTTTCTCCCTCTATAAATAATATTACTGTTTCAAGTCTACTGTGCTGGCTACAAGCACAACATGAGAATGGCAGAATGAAGTAGTGAACTCTGGACCTTTTTTAGATCTGGCCCTTGGTGTGGAATGAAATTGCTTGTACCTTAGTATCTGTGGGGTTTTCGAAACACAGAATATCCTGTTTAGATTTGCAAGTGCCAAGCTATCATTTACTATATGTTCCCTGGGTTTAGCACTAATTGAAGGTCTTTCCTAATGAATGGCATCCTGAGTAGGAGAGGAATAAGAATTTAAATTGAAGCTAGCTGTTTCCTTTTCAAATTAATAAATAAGCTGTTTTCATTTTTTAATTATTTTTGCTGGAAAAATTATACTATTTCTTCCAGTTTTACTTTACAACATGCTGATTTTAACTATACTTCTTACAAACCTGATTTGTGTAGCTTTCTACATCTACAACAGCTCTTGTTCTAAARGAAATAATGGGGATGTCAAGTATCCAAACAGAAGTAATTCCTTTTGTAGTCAGTATAAAGCAAGGAAAACAAAGAACTCTGCTGTAATCTGTACTAGTTTGGAAATGCCTCTAAAATGCATACAAGACTAAAGATTCCAAAACAGGATCTTGATCCAAATCTCAGTGAGTTTAACTGAAAGACCCTCCCCCACCAAACAGGGCAAATTCCGTAGGTTTTAAGTCCTAGTATCTTTACACYGATTTGAATGTTCTTTTCCATATTAACTGGAGATGACAAGTATATTCAGATACAACATTATAAACATTTATTCCTGGTCCCAGTAAAGTCACTGCAAATTCTACTAACCTGAAGAATATATTTATGTGAAAACCTTTCTCCATAGCTTCAGCAGTATAATTATGTAAGTTTATGAGTTAATCTTTGCTTAGTACTGTTTGACTAATGGCTACATCTTTGTATCAAYGACAACAAAGGTCATTTTATCAAAATATTCCTAAATTATATGCCTAGTTCCCTTTGAAGAATTCCAAATAAAATATAAGTATTTATATGATCTTTTTTTTAGAAATGGAGACACGGAAGAATAGGGAAAAAGCAATTTTCTCAGCATTGCACAACAACCTAGGAGCAGGTTAATAGGGCACAACAAACCATTGCAATCATCTTGTCTGATCTCATGAATAACATCGGTCAAGGACTCTCCAAAGTTTAAATAAATAAATCTTGCTTAAAATAAAGCTTATCTTCTAGAAATAAATGAATCGAAGTAAGAAATAAAGTATAATTCTAAGATGTTCAGTGACTATTCTGTTCTTTCACTGCTCCAAAGGTTRCTCACCTTCTCTCCTCAAAATAGCACTTTAGTTGAAGTCAAAATTTTTCTAGCTAAGCTATCAGTTGTGCTGACTCCTAATTTTGCCTGCTAGAATGAAGAGCACTTTATTAGAAGATTTCTGTTCCACATATCCATACTTATATGGATGAAAATGCAAGAATAGGATTTCAGTTTTCCGCCTGATTGGCAGTAAGCCAGTCACTGTAGTCCCCCAGGACACCCTCCCACAACCATAGCTAAGTATAGATTTACATTTACTTTTGAAAATAATGCATAATTCACAYTACTTTGATATAAAATTAATGACATACAGAAAGCACAACATATCTCTACAACAAATTAATTTGGATAGTATTGTAGTTACAAGGGAATTTAAAAAAAAAATAGGCATCTTGCCTCAAATTCTCTGGGGACCTTTATCTTTGTCAATTTTTTTTCCACATATTGATGCCAAATTCTTAATGTTCACCTATATAGAGATTTTTTATTTGTAAATTAACTATTTTTTTAACTATATGGACTACATAAATCTGCCTTTTAATAAAACAAGAAAAAAATCTTCCAGTATTCAAAATTGTRTAGTAGATCTCTGGCCTATACAGGTTAGTGTATGACATGAAACTCAGTTGCCCCATTGCAACTCCTATCCCAGCCTCTCTCCTCACATTAGAGGTGGCTAAAGGTAGACCATTAAGTCTCATAAATTTCTATTTGAAGAACAGCCATCTCTTTTTTTTCTTTTTTTTTAAAATTTTCTGAAGTGCTCTCCAGCTCAGGAAAAAAATATAGAGGAAACAACAAACACCCAAGAACTTAACCTACAATTTACCTCAAGAAATCCAATACATACACTTTCTGAATTATTAATTTGTTGAGTAATTTCACATTTACAACTATTTTTGCTTATAAAGGTATAGATGGTCCTTTGCTTCCAAAATTTCAAAAATAAGGATTTAAATATAACAAGAGCACCGTCTTGGTCTGGTTGGTGCTCTGCCAGCACTTATTCTAAATTCTTAACACAATACAGACTATTTAAAGATACTTATTTAAAGTACGCACTCAAATCATATTAGAATTAGACAAAAGTTGCATTCCATGAGAAAAAGATTAATAAAGGTGAAAACAAGATAATATTTCCCTAGTTTTCCTCTGTAGGTCCAGATGATACCAAGCACTCCAGCTAAATAACTGGTGTTTGTTTTATCAAAATCTGCATACACAAAACGATTTGAAACTTCATCATTCAGAACAAATACCTAGGTCCTTACGGATTTGTTTTTCTTCATTTTCGTTTTCTAAAAGTAATAAAGATCTTGGGGCAGGGCATTTCCTTTGGATTAATGACTGGCTGGGGTTAATGGCCAGGATGTTCCTTGGGCCATCAACTCCTCTCAGACGGTCATTAATCCCCAGGAAATGCTCTGTGCCTCAATCATTATTGCTTAATTTCAGTGCAAACAAACTACCGTGGCAGACAGCATGCTGTATGCTATCCCTTAAACACAAGCAACACAGATTCAGTTCATTTTATCAATTGTTTACTGTATGGGCTATTTTCTGTAGCAAGAGGAAATGACAGATCTTTTGACTGTTCTATGAAATCTGTTGGTTGGCCTCATGATCATTTGATAGACTGGACTATTTCTGCATGAGTTATTCTGTTTGTCACTTACATTGTCATTGTTATTAACTTTAAGCTGGAAGGCCATTGCTCACTTTATTTCCTGGCAATGTTCAAATAAATGCCCTAAATACTTGCAAAACAGATTTTCCAACAACAGCGTTACCTACCTATGCATGCACCTCATCTTAAGTATGAGGTTATTAAATTTTACAGGATACCTCATTTGACACATCCGGACACTTACTGTACAATTTCAGGCGTGCCACAGAGTTATTAAATTATCAAAAGTAAAATATAACATGGACTTTCTCCAGGCTTGTGCTATACAAATATTTACTAGAGCACAGAACTTTGTTATATTTCTCTAGTCTACTTGATAATCCCCTGATTAGACATCCACATGCTTGGTGGAGCCAAAGAAAAACTGTAAATGGTCAAAGGCGATGCAGCATATTTGTTTTTAAAGGCTAACTTTACAATAGTTTGACTTCAGAAAACTATTTAATCAAACTGGCCAACCTCATTGATTTCTCAGCTTTGGGACTAAAACAAAAGGATTCAAAGAAGCTATTAGTGGTAACTGAAAGCCACTTTTACTAAAGCTTTAAAAGCTGAAAACTTTAGGAATTTGGATAGTGCTAACTAATTGGGGCACTTATCCTCTGTCTTTTATGTGAAAAACTTCAAATACAGACAATAGGTAGGTGCTTATGGTCAAAAGCCTTTATTCCTTTCCAAACCTTTAGTCTTAATTCAAATACGAGTATAAGGATGATACTATGCTAAACTAAGTGGAACGGAATAAGTGGAATAAATGGAATTTAAATTACCATTTTCAAGGACCTGGTGTATGCTTCACAGTTAAATGCATTTACATTCTCTGTGGTATGAAAAGTGTGCACTACRTCTTTCCTGTGATTATTCACAGCTTTGCATTGTTCTGCTAGAAACCTCAGTGAATCTTTCTCTGAATCCAAGAGAGGGAGGATTAAGCTGTGAAGACAGAGACAGAGAAAGTGGTTGGGTTATAAAAATGCATCATCACCATCATCGTCATCATCATCATCATCTTGACTGGGCAGAGTTTGAAGTACAAAACCTAAACAGATACCTAGGCTGCATTTCCAAACATGTTCACCCACCTCACACAAGCAATATGAGCTCCTAGAAAAGATACAGGAAGCTGTATTAGTCCATTCTATCACTACTAGTCTGACAGAAGGCATTCAAACCCTCCAGGTTTGCAGCAYGCCCATGGAAGCCTGGGCTGAAATGCTGCCAATGAACTTGAGTTGGAGGCAGTGAGGCAGGGAGGACTCTTGCAGAACCTGTTTTGACAATGCCCTGGCAATTTCCCCTGAGAAAGTTGTCTTTTATATGGGCCTGCCGTTCAGGAGGTTGTTTCAGGCAATTCTATTCTTTCACATGTTAATAAATTTAGGAGAAAAGTATATCCACAAAGGGTTGCCTTGTTTGTTTAGACTACAATGTAGTAACAGGAACACACACTTCTAAATAAAAATAGTTTGATATATGCTATACTGAAGAAGGTTGCCAAGTTGAAAAGGTATGATAGAGCTCAAAGCAATGAACTTTGATAAGTACACAAACAAAAAGAAAGAAAGAAGTACACAACAGGCTGAGAAAAAAAAAAGAAAAAGCACCAAATATATTTCAGATCTAAATATGGCATTTTAATCTAAAAAATATGAACAATTGCTTGAGTGAAGTCACCCAGGTCATTCTAAGCATACAGATGTCAGGTATTGAAAAACACTATTGCACTTTGATTCTCGGAACAAGAATTTCCAGTCTTTTCCTGCATGGTTTTGCTTTCAAGTATAAGCAGACCATGTTCATTAAAACCAGATGCTACTGTCTCTTTGCTCCATTTCAGTTATCAATATCATGTTTGAAAGATTCAAAACATTTTAATAAAAATCTAACTGTGTTTGTGATCACATCAGGCAAGGCTGGGTTAAGATGCCAAATTCCATAGGCTTTCTTGCAAAGAGAAAAGAAAAATCTAGGTAACTCAAACTGTACTCCCCCTTCTTCTTTCAAACAGTTTTGAAATTACTTGTGCATTCCAGAACAAAAAGCAAACAAATAAAAATAACATCAAACCCAAACAAAAGCTAAAACCCTAGGTAATAAGAAAACGTATGTCATCTGACGGCACGCCCTGCGGACTTTCTGTCAGCTGGACGGGGAACCAGCCATGCTTTTCCCCTGTTTTCTCCTACTGTGGGAGGCCTTAGAGGAGGAAAATGCAGAATACGTCTACTTTGACTTTCTTTTGCTTCAGTGGTAAATGTTATTCTAAGGGGATCTATTCTCTGCTTCCTGCATGTTACTCCAATAGCTGAAATGGRGGCGGTCCAGAAAAATCACATCTTCAAAGCCTGGATGCTCAGTTTGCAGCTCAAGCCTGTTCTCATATTGTGAGATCTATTGGGCTCCAGGGTTTATGCCAAAGGTCAGAAAGCACTGCTCTAATTTAAGTTATTATCATTATGGGAGCTTTTAATGGATTAGTGTTGTACATTTTCCTTGTTTGGGCAGATACACGCAGTATGGGGCTTGGCTTTGCTCTGAGCTGCTTCATTTCCATCTTTGCATTTCTCAGATTTCTTACCATTTACCAGGTAACAGCTACAATATTATTCTCAAACATTCCAGTGCTGGCAGTTGTTAGATACTGCTCTGTAGCCTGTCCAGATCCCATTGCCTTTCGATTTATCGATTTTTTCTCCCTTTGTTGTTGTTTCTCTACAGAGTATATTTTCTTCCCTCTAATTATGTCACAGATTCCTGTAACAAGTATGGCTCCTTCATTTCTTTCACAKATAGTGTTTCTTTTTATTATGAAGCATCTGTATTTGCAAAACCTACAACCCTGTCGTGAATCACTAGATCTCTCCTACTTCATCATGAACACTCRTTTCCATCCCAGAACAGCTCCAGAGGAAGACAGTCTTGGTACGAGTGATAACAGCTGAGTCCTGACATCAGTGAATTAAGTAGTAAAAATACTTGTTTAACCCAGGCCAGAATTTAATTCCAGAACTGGAATAAAAACAGGGTGAGGATGGCATTGAGGCATATTTACGTGAGGAGACTTGCAAATATGTCCTAAAAGTTCTAATTTTTCCTATGGAATGTCTATTTCACTTCCCACTCCTAAAATAATGCATWATGGATCTTCCAGTGAGATTATGAGTAGCTGGATATTCCAATAACAGGYAATGACCCATTGTTCTTTTTATTTTTCTTTTTGCCTGTTTTTAAAACAAAGCAATTTGATTGAGACAAGGATAAATAGGCAGTGAAGTGAGTAATTTTACTGATCTTTTCTGTGAGAAAGGCATAATTGCCTTAAAATCACCTCATTTCATAAAAGTACATTATTTTGAAAGCATAAGTTAGGAAACCTCCCTTCGAGAGGTCCAAAGATACTTCATATATTCATATGCTTCATATTTCAAGATACTTAAATGTACATACATCAAAATGAAAGGGAATACAATGCATCTCTTAAGCAAGTAATACACTCTACAGGCCTCCTTTTAGACAATTCATTTTGAAATCATCAAGCATCCCCACATTCTCAGAAAAAGTCTGTGAAAAATAAAACCCTGATAGATTCCAAAACTTTGCTCATGAGCACTGTTAACTCACAGATCTCTATTTCACAGGTCACAAAAATTCTGCTCAGTAATGCAGTTCTACTCCCTGATCATTTCTATCTACCAAACCACAGCTAAATGCTGTAAAAACAGCAGAATTCTGTCTGCACAGCTGCAAATTGCAGGGTCCCAYTGTGATTGTGAATCACATGAAACACACCTTGTGCGATTGCAAACACGTAAAGAAGTAGTGTGTAGTACCATCGCTGTATTTTGTTTTGATTCACACCAAAAATGACCRGGAACCTTGCGCGGGAGAACTCTGAGATACTGCACATTTTAGTTCTCCCAGCCATGACATCCTTTTTCCAGCTGTAAGTTCTGCCTGGGCAGACAAAGTGGACTCTGATGATTCGTCAGAGACTTACAGACAGCCAGAAGAGAAAGGAAGCCTTACCCGTAGACTTGATCTGCATCTGCAAAACTATCTGATATCTGCACATGCAGCTGATCCAATACAACTAGGCCTCATTGGGCTCTCCACACATGCGGTACTTGATATCCGTGCAAAGACTTCCCTTTAGAAAGAGTCAGATGTAAGATGTAAGTCAGATACACTCGTAATCCCGAAAATCTTGTTTAGTAAAACCCCAATGATCCTAAGAGAAGTSTTCCCTGACTGGGGATTTTAATCTTAGTTTACTATATTGCTCCTTTTTTTCTATGAAAGGTTTCCATTCTCTCACAGTGTAAAAATAAATAAATACTATTAAACTTACCTCACTCAAATGAAGCAATTAAGAAATAGGCAGAGATGTTGCCCTTTGGGTAAAGGCTTTCCAAAGCTACTGGCTGCTAGTCAAATCCATTTGTCCACCCTGAACACCAAGGATCACTGGACACTTCATAACCACAGTCATTATTTTTTAGTGTCAAGATGACATAATAAATTCTCATTTATCCAGGGGGTTCTGATGGCTAGGCATGACTTTTTGAGGGATTTTCTTTGGATGAAAGGAAGAATTCCTAAAATAGAAGGCATTCTGTCTCACATGCCATGCCTTCAGGGTGTGGCCGCTCTTACTTGGAAACCTTCACTTTTCAGATTAACTGAGGTGATTTATACAGCAATGAAGACAGTTGCCTAAATAAGAGAGAGGAAGGAAAATCACGTTGTAGGGCCACCATGATGGTTAAAAGAGCGGCTAAATTCAAACAAACTATCATACATATTTTCCGGTTTATCAAGTAAAACCTGAGGTAGTCACATGCTGTCTGCCCAGAGAACCTCATTTTAAGGGCTTCCTTTCTGCTGGGGTTTTTGATGGGTTTAAAACTCTACCTACAATGTCCTCAGGCAATTTGTGCTGCTGTTTGTATTTCCTCAGATCACGTGCTATATGTATTTAAAACACAAGGAATCACAAAAGATTCCTGCAAAGGAACATTCTTTGGAAGAAGAAGCCCAGGTATTACTCTCAGTACCTTCTATTCCTGAGATGCTGTGCATGTTATCTTTGAGGAAGGGTCTTAAAACTGCATGTGGGTCACATCTGGTACTGTGGATCACAACACATTAGTAACTACAGTGCACAAAGGAAGCTGACAATTATGCTGCCCCTGAAATTCTTGGGTATTTAAAAAAATAAATGATTGACTTGACTGTACTGACAACTATCAAACCAAATGGAAAATTAAAAGCTCAAGGAATTTAAATTTCTGAGTTTACTTCTTGTCTAAGGACCAATTCACTATACCTAGAAGGATGAATTACTAAAAGCAGAAGTAAAATACGCAATGTCCCCGGCAATGCTTCTTTAATTTCCTACTACTGTCATCACTGACACATAAAAGTAAAAGCTCAGCTATCAATAAAATGGCTAAAATTGCTAGACAGCAACAGATTAGCAAAAAATTATGTGATGAGGCTGGGATTTCTTGACACACCATTAAAGCCTTTCCTTGTCACATGTCATGAAGCATCTGCTACACTGCATGGTGCTAAGTGGAGGCTAATGACCCTTTAGGTCCCCCGGCAAGTTCTCCTTGACAACAAAGTGTAAATGGCTCTTTAATACAGCCAACCTCTATTGAAATGAACCTTCTAAAGCCAACAAGGAGTACTAGGGTCTTCTTTAGCATGGCATCTTCTGTCTTTGGGGCTGTAGCGAAGGAGAGGACTTAAGTTAGTAGAAAAAATGGTTTATGTAGGCTTTACAGGTGAGCAGTAACTTAAATTTCCCTAAGTTCTGTGGTTTGCTGTAAGACTGCTTGTGGGTGCAGCACATCTTGAATGTTGTACACAGGAAAGTGAATCAGAAGGAGAAAATTTTTCCAAATTAACAAGCAGAGAAGGTATACCTAACAGAAAATAATCTGAATGCTATGAAAGAAAGTAAAATTAGCCTCTTTTCAGTTGTACTAAGAGAAGTCAAATGCCAAAAGAAACCTAGAAAATAACAGAGATACAAAAATGTGGAATTTACATAGATGCTTTTGAATTTTCTTAAATATAAACATAAGGACACTGAGACAGTTTTTCAGGGACCAAAAAAGAAAATAAATAATTTTACTTAGTCATTGGATGGAAAAATAAGCAGTAGGACTTCTGACTTAATTTCGGATCTGCCATTATCCAGATTAGCAACCTTTACATAGTTATTTACTTCAGTTTAATTATTTCTTAAATGGGAATAGAAAAATTAACTCATAGAGGAAATTTTACAGCTTCTCTTTTCTCTAATGATTTAAAGACAAAAAGTCCGATTTTAAAGGCTATTAATGCAAAACGTATTTGCTTTTATTGAACAGTTTATAGAGGCTCCACACTGTCCATGGCCCCCAGTAAAACAGAGACTGACAAACTGGAGTGAGTCCCGAGGAGGGCCACTAAATTGGTCTGGAGCACATGACACAGGAGAAGAGGCTGAGAGTTGAATCTGTGAAGTCAAATCTTAGGGTTTCTATTGTTCAGCTGCATGGTGGGCGCCTATCTAGACGCCAGTCAGGGTCTTTGCAGAAATGTAGAGTAAAAGAAAATATCATGAAATCCTAATGACATTGAAAAGAAGATGGCTATGTAGGGCACAAGCTGCTTAGAGAGGCTGTGAACTGTCCATCCTTGAATGTATTCAAAGTTTTACTAGGCAAGGCCTGGAGCAAGCTGATACAACATGCAAGCTGTCCCTGCTTAGAGCAGGGGACTGGACCAGACAACATTCATATCTAAAATATTGTATGATTCTATATACATATATATTGATATTTAATTTTGATGCACTTCCAAACAAAATTTTATAGCCAAATACATGCCTCAAACCATGAAACAAACCTCATTTTAAGTGATTCAGCATAATAGACATAACATACTGTTTATGCATAATATACATAATATACTGTTATGATCAGTGATGAAACTCTTTCATTGTCGCTAACTACCATGAAACACAAGCCAGAAGTTATTACTTTGTCCTCTTTCTGAAGCCCTTAAAGTGTCCTTTAAGGTATTACAGTTATTGCCATATATAGTTAAATTATAAGCAGACATGGCCTTAAATTAGAACTCAAGAGACACTTCTGAACTTGTGGAAAAGAAGGATCCTGAGCTAAACTTTGAAACCCTACGCTTTTAAAAGCCTGCATTTAGGTGGGGCTTATTCTGACAGTGTCCTAGAAGAAATACTTTGTAAATTTTATAGCCTCAAAGTTTGTTCACTTCATTCCATCATCTTTTTGATGCAAATGATCAAGGCACACAGAAGTTGGAGCTATCTTTGGAAAATGTCCTATGGGCTCTTTGAGAACTTCCAAAAAAGATTCTGCCTTAAATCTCTGGTTAAATTTATAAAATAAGCTTATAAAAATATGTATGTAATCACAAATTATTTTAGTCTTGACAAGAGCATATGAATTTAAAGAACATGAGTCATAAAGACAAAACTTCAATCAGACAGAAGAATCCAATTTAGGAATCCCATTAGCTCGCGTGTTACTTTATTTGACTTTCTTGAGCAGTGCATTTCAAAGAAGTATTTCCACCAGAACAATAGTAAACATTAATAGGCAAGTGTTCTCTTCTCCATGTTAGAGTAACATAACCTTCAGTGGAACGCTGAGGATTGCTCAGAGTAAAAAGAATTTCGGCTTACTATTCAACCAAACGTCAGTGTGTAGGCAACACTTCTCGGAAATGTTTATATCGAGTAGATGGCAGAGAATAAATACAAAGAAAAAGATGGGTTATCTGTTGATAAATTTCTATTTCTTCAACAAAAAATTGATGCCAGCCAGGATATTGTACAAAACTATTAAACCAACTTCAGATCAATGGTTTGTTGTAATGGTTCAGTCTCTAAAAGACTATATAAAATGCAAGTAAGAGCATCTCTCTCTTGAGCAAGATTTGTATTATATTTGTG
This sequence comes from Amblyornis subalaris, assembly GCA_018881555.1. NCBI lineage: Eukaryota > Metazoa > Chordata > Aves > Passeriformes > Ptilonorhynchidae > Amblyornis > Amblyornis subalaris. The sequence continues at coordinate 9,736,017 of JACAXG010000007.1, read as the reverse complement.
ACATTCATGCAACTACCAAAAAATCTAACTATGCATGTGTTTGGGTATCAGTGTCACCACATACATCTATATTTATGGATTGTTTGGCTCAAATTTAATATGGAATCTTAGAGTATTCACTATCATATTCAGTGTACAAGACAGTGTAGGGTTTTTTTATATTTGAAAGAGACCGCTTGTTTAAATTGGTCTTAAATTAACATTACTTGTTTTCTTCTGGATAAGATGGCAAGATAAGTGGAACCTAATCTCTTAAAAAGTTACATAAATATTCTGGATTCATTGCTTTATTACAGCCTACAACCTGAGTTCCTTGGTTTCTACATCCTTGATTAGAAGATAATTGAAAGTGGCTTGAAAGTGGCAGGTTTCTGCACCTGTTCCTAAAATCGGTTTCAATGAGTTCATACTTTTGAATCTGCCAACAAAAGACAGGATTGAAAAAGATCCAATTCTCTGTTCTTGAAGATGAGACATTAGGAGACAGCCTAAGATTTGTTACTTTATCACTATAAATTATTCTCATAATTTATATGGAAAATACTTTCTCTGAAATTAAAGACCCGCAAACCCCCCAGAAAAATGCATTGCAAGATCATTAACACACTATTAAAAAGATCTCTCACTGGTTTGAATCAAATAATTATGTGCCAGCATTCCCCTTGGTTCCCAGCTGATACACGGAAAACAGCCAGTCTCTTCAAAATGGCAGGCTAGACTGGTGGAGATTCAGCATATGAGCTGAACCCCTCTAAATCAGAATCAGCAGTCAGTCTTCTAAATGATTGCTGATAACTCTCTGGTATAATATGCTACCTTTCCCCAGCGACAGTCAGTGGTGGTATCTTGCTCATATTCCTGAAGCTAGAATCAGAATGGACTAAAAGTCTAAAAAGATGCATTCTTTGTGACACTGGAAAGTCTCACTGACTTCAGCATTGCTTGAGTTAAGCAGTAAAAACAAAACACAGACGTAGAGACAAATAGATGCAGAGGTGTAGAGACGAACAATACCTGATGTGATACATGGCATGGCAGTGGTGACTCCTGTTGCTGTGCATCTTTTTTCTTTCCAGTTAAAGCTGTTGAATCGATATCAGCTTGTTAGTGAAAAAAACCATCCACAAACCTGCATTAAGGGTGTGTACTTATTTCTTACCTGTAAGAATTATCAGTATATCAGTATATTCCCTTTTAACTGAACAACTCCACACTCACACTGGAACCTGCAATCTGGCTTTACAGAATCTTTTAAAAACAATGGCAAAAATAGAAATGGCCTCTTTCTTTAAATCCATAGGATCTCTCATACCTTATCTGCAACTTTCTAAGTGTATTTTACATAGTTACCCTGGACTGTTCCCTTTGGAAGTGAGAGGAACTAAGGTGCTCACATCAAAAACAATTCAGCTCTACTGTGGCCTTTCCAGAGTATTTTACTGTACAGTTTAACAAAATATTAAATACCTTTTATATCTGGTTACTGTGCTCAGCACACAACATACGGAGATGGGCCACACTCCTAAAGGCAAAGTAAAGATATTTACTTTGAGATTGTTGAGATTGAGGGCTTTTTTTTTAAGCTTTCATTGATCAAAATTTTATAATTGGGATATATTCTTGAGCTCCTTGATATCTTGTATTGAGACATGGAGAAAACCTGAGCCAGTCCACTCGATGAAGTTAAGCTGCACTAACTGACAGCAGCAGAAGGTACATAGACCTAAAGTTTATCTGTGTGTTACACAACCCAAATCAAGACCTGGCTTCAACATGGCAAAAGACTAAAGGTGAGTTAGCCAAGTTTTCAGCTGCTGGTTCTTTGTGGTCTCTCTTGGAATACTGCATGACAAACACCTACAGCATATTTAACTTGCCATGGTATTAGCAATTTTCATGGGTTTTAACACTAAAGACTTCAATGGGAACCATTATGGTGGCTTTGAACAGTAATACATTCAGATGAAATATCTTCCACCCCTGCAGACTACCTTAATCTCTTTCAGGCATGTACTGGATAACCTCCAGGAAGATCAGCACTCTGCTAGAGTACTGGAAAAAGGGGAGAAAACCTGTGGATGATAGTCCAGCTAAGAGATAAAACTCAGCAATTGTCTTTGAAAATTATCTTAGTATACAAATCAAATAAAAATATTTTAAACACTGGCTTGTAGTATGCAAAACAAATTTCCACTATCTGTGCCAAAGCATGAAAAGGTTGTAATCAAGAATTACCTCACATTTGAATGGGCAACTTAACACCATGCTCTATCAGAAGAAGGAAATCACAATTTCTTATAACTGAAATATGGGGGGAAAAGCAAAAAAGCTTCTTTTAGGAGTAAATAAAAGAATCATACAGCTTTTCATCGTTTTAATCCTACTAAATAACTGCTATTCTTTGAATGCTTTTACATTATTTCTTCCCACAAAAGCCCCAACTCTTTTTCTAAGTTAGTACAGTAGCAAAGCTACTCACTTCTTGATGGGAACTACTTGTCTAGCAGAAACCTCAAACTGAAAATTTAGATGCAGAAGGGCAGTAAATTATAAACTTATTTCTTGTACACTACAGATCCTGTAGTAATTTACAAAATCTGCAGAGCCAGCAACTAGACTGAAAGGGCTCTTCCCTGCATACTGTTCCTCTTGTCCCTCTGATGAACAAACACCTCAATAAATTAGAAGTTAGGATGATAAAGCTCAACTTTTAAAAAAATATATGCTTCCTAGCAATGAACACCTCAGACATTTGCACATCATCAGAGAATACCAACAGTACTATTAGGAAAGTAATGCCATAAGGAATGTGCAGGACAATCAATGGCAGTATTCAATTTAATTATTTCCCCAGCACATTCCTTTTGAAAAGATATCCACACCACAGTGCATGCTTTTTGGAATGATATTCAGAAGATATCAGACAACAATGATTGGATAATATCATAACATCCATATTCTACCATTCCCAAACTCTGACTCTGATATTCAGTTCGTAAGCTCTCTATGAAATCCTTACAGGTGAAGTAATGTGGACTTTATCAATCAAATACAAAGATTCCATGCTGGCAATTAACGGCTGAAGTGCAAAAATATCTTTCAAATTGCCCTCCTACAGAAATTCCACAAACCATTTACAAACATAGAAGCCATCAGATGTGTTTTGCTGCTCTTTAGTGTATCATGTAAGGCTGTTGCAGCTCTCCATTACTAGAGACGAACAATTCAGTTTGGATAAAAGAAAAATGCTAGAACCCTAACATTACCTGGACTGAGACTTCAAAATATGCATAATGCCAATTACTCTTTCAGCACAAAGCTGAGTGAAAACCAGGTTTTGTTTCCAAACTTTGAAATACTTTGGCTAGCTGAAACGAACAAGCAAAAAATCACACTTCTCCACACTATCTGAACTCAGCTGGAAGTGGAAGTATCAAATATCTGCAAAAGAGACTATCTCAGTGATATTTCTGACATGTCTGAAGGCAGAATACTCATGAAACACTCTGACACAAGAATTCCAGAGCAAAAGGTTAGGAGTTCAAACAAGCAAACTTTTTTTCTCTTCCTACTTTGGAATTACTAGAACAGCCAAAACTATTCTGTAATTCTGAGAGCATTTTCCTATGTACTTGAGAGTAAAATAACCATTAATAATAAAAAAGGGAGTTAAAAGTGGCACATGGATGCAATAAGAGTGACTTACTGGTTGCAAATCCCCAGTGTCCTATAGCAAATATAAACATAGTATCAATAATTGATAGCTATTTGATATATAAGGAGCATTCTGGTTAGCAACTTAACTTCTTCGTTAAATCAATTTGGGAAATATGTAATTTAACCACAGTTACTGCCTACAACTTGTAATGCATTGTTGCAAGTTTCCCATCATTGGCTTTCAAAATTTGCATTTAAAAATAAAAGAATGTGATGAATGTCATACTGGGTCAGATCCATCTTAGCCTGGGATCCTGAAGAATAGCAACAGAGGAGATGCTAACTAGGGAGAACCCACAAGCCTGGTCGTTATCCAGAGTCATTCCTCTGTTCTCCAAAAATCAAAATTTCCAGATCAGGGATGTTAAAGAGTACGTCCCCGTCTATTTTGTTTAGTGTCTGTTTACGGACCAAGTGTTCATGGATTCTTTTAAACCCTTTTGAACCCATTTATACTGTCTTCACAGTTTTCTGTGAGAATGCACACAAAAACTAGCTATATGCATTATTAAAAATATCTGCATTATCCATTTAAATGGATCACCTGTTAATTTCAACAAGTGACTTCCAACTGTAAAAGTACTGTGTTAGGAGCTAATTAATATTTTGCGTTCATCTTATCTACCACCTTCATGTCTTTGCACAGCTCGATGATAATCCTTTTCAGCCATCTCTGTTTCAAAGTGAACAGCTTCAGTTGGTCTTCATAAGGCAGATGTTCCATCTTCATTATCTTTTAAGTTGCCCTTATACGAACCATCTTCACCATCACTATCTCCCCTTGAAATGCAGAAATCAGAAGTGTACACAGTATTCAGCATGTGGGCACATTAGCGTTTTACACAGGCTCCCTGTCCTGTTCTCAGTACCCTTCCTGATAATGCAGCAATGTATTGACTTTTCCTGGCTGCTGCTGCACACTGTGAGGGGGATTTCAGAGAACTCTCAATTATGGCTATGGATTCTCTTTCTTCAGATGCCAGTTCCGATGAAACTTCATGTAAGCATTACTGAATAACCTTTAACTCACCATATTGCATTTTAAATCATGCAGTTACTCAGGACCCAGAACTCCTCTGAGTACTATCCACGAACACACATTTGTCCAAGAAAGCCTATTCCAACCGTCTTAGTGTGCTGTACATTTCAAGAACGACCTCTGTAGAGACTTGCAAACAACGGTGCTGCAAGGCACACATTTTTAGAACAATCCTCAACATCTGGCCCAGGTTTGTACTTCATGCGGAGCACACGTGGTCCCTTCTGCGCCCCCTTTGCAAGACAGGTAGGTCACAGCCGGCTGCTTCTGTTTGCTCTGTCATGTTCATGGGCTACTTGGGACAGAGATAGGAGTGGAGCCCGGCACAGAGCAGAAATGTTTTGTGCCAAAAGGAGCATTTTGTGCCAAAAGGAAACATGGGATCAGAACTATAACAAGTCCGAAAGGGTAAGCAAAGAGTTTGCGGCTGAAAGCAGCGCGATGTGTCAGCGAGAGAGAGCAGCAGCCTTGCTGGCACTGCTGCTGGCCAGAGCCTTAATCTGTAAATCACCATGCAGCCAACACGTCAGAAAGGTTTGGCCACCCTGGTGTACGGGCATCAGGCAAAAAAATAACCTACTGTGCAAACCTCCAGCAACAACCCATGCCAGTCTGCAAAACACCACCAGTCCAAGGAAGAGGAAAAGCAAAATTGCCAGAGTCCAATTACTTTTAATCCAGAGGCCACAAGTGAAAAGATCCTGTCCTATAATCTTAAAAGAGAAAAAAAGCCTCAAGAATAGTAGTCTGCAGATTTCATCATCTCCATTTGGGAAAGCACTCTAGAATTTTTGGCACTAAGATGAGAAGTCAGTAGCAATTTAACTAAGACATCAAATGTTACTGCCAAGTGTTGGTAGCTATTTCAAGGTATAAATCCAGGTTGCCCTGAAAGCCTAAACTGCTACCTTCTTCCCCACTATCATCACTAGTAGTTTATGGGAATCACTTAATCACACCAGAAGGGTTCAGATTTTTAAACAAAACTAGAGATCTGCAAACTTAAAAGTTCTTTCCTCTGCTCCTGTGTGTGTAGTCAGGCCAAGTTATATTCTCTGACTCATTGCACCTGGAAGCAGCACACAAGGTGGGGTGCAATTGCCTATGAGTTGCCATGGTGAAAAACTCAGCATGCCTCACTAGGGCAAATGCCCTAAAGAGTCACACAGAGAGAGAAACATTGCACAGAACCAGTCAAGATTTTGTTTTTCCTCCTCTCTTTCTCCTCCTAATTCAGAATGTCCATACACCTAAACAACAGTTTCTCATGAAAACATCCTGAGCTTTCACCAGGAAGTTAAACCCTGGCCAGGCAGAATTTTCCAGCCAAACTTGAGGTCAGAAACCTCAAACTTGCACTAAGACAGGATACAGGACACCCGGATTCAAACTGCTGCTTTATTTAGTTTGAAGCAAGAACATGCAACTTCCTCATGAGGGGAAGAGGAGGGCAGACACTGGTCTCTTCTCTGGGGTGACCAGTGACAGGACCCGAGGGAACGGCCTGAAGTTGTGCCAGAGGACGTTTAGGTTGGATACCAGGAAAAGGTTCTTCACCCAGAGTGTGGTTGGGCACTGGAAAGGGCTCCTCAGGGAAGTGGTCACAGCACCAAACCTGACAGAGCTCAACATGCATTTGGACAATGCTCTCAGATAAATGGTTGGGGATGGCGCTGCACAGGGCCAGGAGTTGGACTCGATGATTCCTGTGGATCCCTTCCAACTCAGAATATTTCACGATTCTGTGATAACTGAGATTTCCCAGAACATCCTAACTATTCGGACGCCAAATCAGTCATTCCTGACAAAATTATTATACCTTTTTGGGAAAAAACAAATACTAACTACAGAAAAAAGAAACAAACTCTGTGGTTTAGTAGCATGGGAGCTGTTTTTGGTGGGAAGTACACCAAAGTTGGGCTCATGTTCTCAGCTGAGAAAATGACTCAAACTTCATGCCAGATGCCTACTCAATAGCTGGTTTGGTATGGATCACTCTCCTGTCTTTATTCAAAATATGTACTGAAAGCTTCTGTTTATGTTCTTTACTATGAAAAGCCCAAATATTTGAAACTACTGACAACAATGTTTTTGGATAATTTTAATACTGGATTGCTGAGCCTGTTTACCAGCAAAAGCGGTAGTAAATCCTATTCCTACTAAAGAAAACAATCTTTGCAACTGGTTCACAATAACAGAAACAGAAAAAATGCAGTGGGGCAATAGCGACACAAAACACCAACCGATTCCCCACTTGTTTCTCATGGGTGATCTTTCTGAAAACTGAGTTTAGCTTTGCCAGTCTCTTCTCTGACATATAGTTGCTAATCTTTATTAACGTACCTCCAGTAATCTCAAGAGACAATGACCTCGAGAAAGCTAGAAAGATTGCTTTTTATTATGTGATTTGCAAACAAAAAATTTCCATCTCCTACTGCGACTTAGGCAGAGTTGTATTTTTTGTTGCCAGACATGTATTAGTTTAATTTGTGCCATTTACAGAAGTAAATGCAAACCTTCATGAGTCAGGCTATAACAATGAAACCTTAATTACTAAGGTTACAGTAGTGCTGATTTGATTACTGTTTTTAAGATAACATTTTTCTGCTTAAAGAATGATTTATAAAATTATAGCACTTATTCTTTGAGAGACTTTTCTGGATATTTACAAGTAAATCCTTTAATTGGCTGCTGAAGTAAAAGATCTAAAATTTGGCCTTTCAAGAAACAAAGTAATCCTACAGCCTGCGATCAAATAATAGGAAGAAACCCACATTAGCTGCTCCATTTTAGAAAGATTCAATGTAATTGAAAATTACTAATCTGTAGTTAAAAGAATTATCTTTCAGCACCACCACCCTCCAAATTTGTCCTTGTTACAGGTTTTTATTATCTTCCTTCTCACGGGTGACCTCTGTTTTCTCTTTTAACACATGACTGCCTAGGGAAATGGCAAGGACAAATCCAGCTCCACTTTTCACAGCAGATAAGGAAAAGGTAAACACCATTACACCAGCGTAACGGGCATCCAGTGCAATTTTGTAAATGAGATGAGAACCTAAGACAAACACTAAAAGCCAGATGGTCAAGTTGCAATATTTTAATTGTCAGATTTCAGGCTTTCTAAAATGTGTGCGTCATCAAGGTCAGAGCAAGCACACACCTGCCTCACAGTGCTAGCATCCCAATAAATACTTTTGGAATTTTGTTTAAAAAAACCTGAACGAGTTCTGCTATACAAAGCTAGCATACTATATTGATGTGTCATGGGTCTTTTTTCTGAACTTTCAGGTTAAAACTTTCTCTTGGATACTTACTGCTTGAAAAGGCAAAAATCATATGCCATCTTACAAAAAGGTTATTGACTGCAAATATTATAAGGTTACCTTAAAACAAGTGTGAGAACAGATAGCACTCTTAAAATGGCAGTAAAGAACCCATTGTTAATTTAGACATAACTCCAAGTATAGCACCATGTTCAAGTTTGCAAAACATTCTATTCAGAATTCTATTCACGTGAACTTTCATAGCATAAGAAGATGTTCTTAGCACATAATTATTATAAAATAGACAATGTGGAAATAAAATTTTGATCAAAATGCATGTCTTTCTGGCTCTCAAGTCAGCCAGCTGCCTGAAAAATCATATCTTTGGGGGCTACATTGGTCGTAGCTACATTGCTTAGCTAAGAGACTGCAACTAATTTCTATCTTGCTTTAATAATGGTTTTACAAAAGAAGTGCTTAGTTCCCACACTGTTTCTACAGTCCAAACATTTCCCTCCCTGGGCCTTGTCTTTTTTAGCAAACACACAGCAGTGGCTACAAAGCATAAATCAAAGTGTAAGTTCTCTTCTGAGTTTGGCTGCTCGATGTGTTCATAGCTAGATAAGCCACTTTTATCCTTCCTTCACTTATTTAGGATTTCCCCTACCTACCTTGACAAGATACTAACACAGAAGTTCTTTTATCCTACTCTATCAAAACAGTAGTCCTTATTGGTCTAATGGCAGCATGAGTTTGCAAAACCACTTTCATCTCTGTGTAGGCTCCTAAGAACACTTAGTATTCCTCAAATAATAATCCCTTTGTATTATTAAGCCCGTTTGATTGATTGCCCAGTGTTGATACTCAGTATTTTATGGTATATTGTGTGGCCCGTCACAAAATCTGTTACTTGTCAACAAGTAGGCCACCAGCAGCAGCACGCCAAATGTTGTGGAATGACAAACATAATTATGCGTGGTGTTCTGAAATGCATCTCACAGTTCTAATGTGGAGCAGGATCACTCGTTTATTCAGTACTCTGAGAAAAGCATAGCAATAGAAACGCAGGGAAGGAATCTGGGAACGTCTGAGTTCAGCTCAGAATGTGAAAGGGAAGCCCATTACATTTTATAATACTTATACTCACAGTAAGGTAATTCAAGGATCAGCTGGCACCCATGTGGTAAGGCATTTAATATTAAAGCACTGCATAGCTATCCATTAGTACACAAATATGCTGAAACTCTGAGGAGGGAACATAGACAGCAAGGAGAAAGGACAAAGTCTATATGAACAGTTGATGGAAAGCACATTGCTTTCAACTAGTAGAAAGATGAAGCACATTAAAGAAACAAATTGTGTGGGCAGACAAAGACATGATGAAGGAGAAGGAACATCAAAAGCACAAAAGGAGGAGCAATAAGAGGTCATAAAACCAAATGAGTCAGATGCAGAGGTTCAAGCTATTGGGGAAACCCAGAGGAGCGACTGGAATGTGCTTAATATATTCCATGTGAATATATGTCTGCCAGCTCCCTTTCACCATCCTCTGTTTCCCACAGCCCACCGCACTTCTCCTGTGGAAGAACCTGCTTTGAAAGCCACTCAGATGGAGGACTTCCCACACACCCTCTGTGGCTCTTCCAACATACCCTATGCATAACTCACTTCTCATATCCAGGGCCTCTTTACAGAATCTGGAATGAAGAAACAAAAATATTAAAAAAAGAGGGAAAGTTGAACATATGTTTCAGTGAAGTCCAATAACTCCTGTAAACAAGTACTGTGTGTACCATTCCAAAACTATTGTCCTATGAAAGTGCTTTAATTAGAAATATCTGGAATGCAATAGTAATGGGATCTGTTCCCTCTGGCCCATATAATCCGTCCTAGCTTACACCACCCACTCAATTTAATGTCGCTCTGTCATAAAATTGGCAAAAGCATATGCAGAGGTCAAGATAATATATTGCTAGAAGATTGTTTGAATCACATTTCTTATTCAAGAGTCTAATTTCCTAATAAATATCCTAGTGATCTGTGGTTTTGACTCTTGCATGTGGTTCTATGAATACTAGAAAGAAATTGTCAAGTGCACAGTGAAGACTGGGTGGGCAATAATGAGTGATAATAGATCTAATGGCAATCGGGAACTAGCTGGAACACTCTCTTCATTCCTGGGTTTTCCTCATACTTGAGGTTTTAGAAGTGTAGATATTTTCAGTATCTACATTGCTCTGGGTTGTTGGTAGGGGTCCATTAAAAAGCTTTTGGTTTTTTTCTGATCATCACCAACCATTGCTGTTCTCAGTGTTTTGGTGGCTGCGAGATGTGGTCTCAAAAGGGGAATTGCACAGTGCTCAAACCCAGTACCTGAATCTGAATCACTCTAAGTATCTTTAACCTCTTTTTTGCTCTCTTTGAGTTGTTTCATTGAATCTAACTTAGTTTTAACAATTCCTGTTGCAAACGCTTGATGAGAGTCACTACTACTTCAGTGGGATGAAAAGAACCTGTTTGTTGACAATACCTGCCATCCACAATGAAGAAAAAAGCTGTCATGATACACCATAGCTTTTCAACTCCAAGGCCTGGGACAGCATCCAGACAGCACAGCACCAACACTTAACATTGGTATAATTAGAGAGGAAAAGGGGGACATCACCATGGTGTTGCTTGAAAGCCAAAACAACCAATCAGTCTCTTGTCAATGGATAATTTAACTCCTTGTTTCCAACCAAACTTATGAGAAATGACTGTGGTCAATCTTGTGATATTTCTTTTCCCACGCAGAAACAATGCAATATATAACTCATTATTTCTGGTAAAACAGTGCCTTATTGACATGTTATTTCATTTTCACAGCCCTTTCAATCATAGTTAGCTTGCTTTCTTTCTTAAGTGCTGTTTTAGAATTTTATCTATTTTCAAAATTATGTGAAAAAAATCAGAATTCTTGTCCAAATGAGTTATTATTGTAGATCGAGTGCTAAAGATTGTATTCAGTGATGGTGTATATATGTAAGTCTTATAATATAATAATAACAATTCTTTTAGATTTTGAGGCATAGATGAAGACATCTCCTTTTTTTTCCCCAGCAGTTTGATATAGAGGTCAAAACTACAAAATATTTTCATCAAAACTTAATAAACACAAAAAATCGATTACACAAGTGGACTTAAAGTAAAATGATTGGAAGAAATCATCATGTTCCTAATTAAAAACAAGGAAGACTGTAATTTGAATGTTTTTCCTGTTATGTTACAGGTCTTGTCTCACAAGCCTGCTGGAATTAGTTGCAATGAACTGAACAAACATCTAGAGAAAGGCATAGGGCTTCTATTTAATCACAGCCTCTTCTGAACACCAATGGGTTGCACAAACGTGACCATAAACTGAATTTAGATTACTGAGTCTGTCATGCTCCCTGCAACTGCTGCAGCTAAGGACAGCAATCTATGCAAGGACATATGCAGCACTTTGAAGGAAGTATTCTGGCAGGCTTCCGGCTACAGCTGCCTTTCCGTCTGAAAATGTCACCACTGCATGGTATTTCTTTTTTTTTGTGCTTTTTTGGCAACCTAGACCCACACTCTTGTTGTAAAACTGCTGTCACATCACTGATTTTAAATTGCTGTGTCAGCTCTGGGGTTTTCTGCATCACAGCAAATAATGTCTCAAAATAAGCACAAGTGAGATGCAAGATACGTTGCCCTAGAACCTGAAGTACTATAAGCATGTGGCAAATAAAAATAGACTTCCTCATATCTGTATTTTTCATTGCAAAATTATTTACATGACACTGCAATTCTGCAGAGACAACAGTGACAGACAGTGGCTCCATTTGAGTTATCCCTATAATTGGGATATAAGGGCCATATGTACAAGCCATAGGCTTTAAACAGTTGTATTGAAATAGGCTGTTTCATAGGATCACAATACAAATACCTCAAAACCAGACAACATCTAAATTGTCCAAATTCCAGATCTAAGTACATCAGCATTGCCCAAGAAGCATGTTCTCTTGAGCAAGGAAACAAAGGCTTGACTTCAGTGACAACAGTGGAGCTACTCCCACCCATAAGAACGTGCCTTGCTGAATGACCTTGGCCAGTGCTGAGAAGAGAACCTTGGATATTTCTATGGGAAGTATTAAAGAAGTAGTAAGTAGTAGTTTTAATTCTGAACTTTGATCCCTGTAGTTGAAATCCACTGTTAAAATCCATATAGTCCAGTGCCTGATGCATGAAATCCTAGAAATAAAAGTATTATGGGATTTGTAAGTCATGTGTTTCTTTCCTATTTCATTCACCAACACATGCATCCCTGTTTTATATTGGACTGTAAACACCTCAGGTAAAGAATATGTCTAGCAGTTTGAAAAAGATTAGCATCCTACAAGAAGAAGTGCATGCTATAATTCTTTTAAATAATACTTTGAAATCTTATTATTTTCCTAAGTATTCAGTGATAAAAATTCATAGTTCCTACAGTGAATTTTGCTAAAGTCAGGAACTTAAAAAATAAACAAACTGAGAAGTATTTCAAGATTTTGTTAAAAAGAAATCATTACTGATGAAACAGTGAAGTCTAAATCCTATAAAAYCAAGGAAAACTTCTATTAAATTAAGTAGTGGCATAAAAATCAGACGATCAGGTTTTGCTTATACCTTAAAAACTGATATTTAAAAGTATATTTTCCTAGAGAAACACTATAGGGTCGTGCAGCGATCCAGAAACTTTTGTTTTCTGTAAGTACTTTTGCCTTACCTCTCAACTGGCCTGGATATAGAATTGCATCAATGCTACACTGTTCCTCTGTAAATGTTTTAGAGCCTTTTATTCAAAGAATTGTTTTATAGCATCAGAATTTTACCTTAGGGCTGACAATTAGTAAAGCCCATTARAGTGGGGCTTTACACCTTGCCTGTTATATCCTACCGTCCTTTTTTCCCCAAAACCAATTACTTTTCATATGCTCAATGTACATTTAAATGGTTTTTTGGAGCATGGCCCAAAAATTAATAAACCTGAACTCCACCTGGGCAAATTCCAGAACCAGAGCCCTTCAACTTGCTGTTTCTCCTTCATGAAAGGCTAGATCCTGCTCTCTTTTTTTTTCAGCTCAAACCTATTTGATAAAAAACAACTGCATACTGGAATAATTTCTGTTATTTGGAGAAAGTCAGCAAAGAATAAGAGGTGCTGGAACAGCAAACATGGCCAGTATAAATCAAACCCAGTATATTACTTTCTTATCTGAAACCCAGTGGTGTATTGCTTGCTTTTTTCTTAGATTAAATCGATGTATGGGCATTACACAAAGTATTCCTCAGAACAAGATAAATGTGCATAATCCAGAGACATGACATGATCTACATGATGGCTACAGATTGGCATTCTGCTTTTCTCTTTTTACTTAAAATCAGTGGTAGAGCTATGGGCAAAGAAAAAGGTGATCACTGGATCCAGTAGCCATGATTTAGGCAAGACTGTGTAATTTTGCTCTGTATCTGTCTTCTGAGATGGAAAACCAGGCATAAAATGAGAAAAAACCTGAAGACCAGCATGATAACCGTGACTTCCTACAGGATGAAAAGATAGTACAAAGGCTAGAAAAGGTGCATGGCCACCTGGGCAAAGACTGCAGATCCAACAATATAAAGATGGAAAGCTGGAAAAAAGACTACCCTTATTTCCGTAAGAAAACATAAACAAAAATTGTTTGGACAAATATTTGTTCTCTAACTAAGTCAGGTTGTGAAAAACTAAATTTTACTCCCAATTCAGCAAAATTTTTAACTTTGAGCATGTGTGCAAGTTATTCAGGAACATTTACTAAATATGTGATTAACTTAATATAAGCTTAGAATTAAACCTCACACATGTTAATGGGGGACCCTACAATTCTTGACAAAGGCTAACTGATTCAATTGGCAACATACCGATATGCAGAAATAAAAACAAAAACCTCATTGCTGATTATGTCACAGATGGAAAACTTTGCCCAGCTTTGACACCTTAATTAGTACCACTGTCAGCTGCAAAAGGTCATCTATTTTCTACTGCAATAGCAGCATTGTACAAATTATGGTTGGCAGACTGGTATCTCCTTAATCAAAATAAAACATAAAGTGATCCTTAGTGGACCAACTGCAGCTGTCCAATCATAATAAACAAAATTCCTCAGTTGATTTCTTTTTCTCGATCTATGTTTTCTTCACCTTTTCAAAAAATTAAACGGATATAACAGAGATGAAGGAAAAGACATTTTAGGCTGATTTGTGTATGTGTTGGATTATCTCAGATACACAGCTAAATCTGGGTGTTAGTCTGAAAACTGTGCAGTGTCAATTTCAAAATAAATAACGGTAATGGTATTTTCAAGATCAGCTATTTTTTTTTTCTTTCATGTTCATAGCCAAAGCATTTAGAGTACCCTGTTGTACTCATAAGGTGGTGAAAAGATTTACCTCTATACATCTGTTGTTTCTAGAYAACTTATTGCATGTTGCTTTAAAGCACTGAAGGCAAAAATTATCATAATTAACCTTGATGCTGCTATGATGTGAAAAAGCACATTAAGCAAGGCTCTTAATGGCATTACTAATTAAATACTGATTATGTTACGTTTACAGCAATTTGCCCTAGGAAATGCTGTAGAAAGAGCAAATAAAGCACGTGTTTTTTCCAATCCAAATTTGTTTGGACTAAAATCCAAGGCTTTAGTAACACAGTAGCAGTTTACTGAGATATCAGACTCAGACAGTATTTACTAAATACCACATATACATTCAGTACCAAGCGTACAATAAAATACGAAAAATCCTGCCCTTAGGGTCTGAGATCAGCAGAACACGGTCTGGTCTACTGTAATCCAGTAAGTGATAACAATAAACTATAAACCAGACAGCCACTAAAAATGTGTTATTGCATTATGAATGGCATTTATCTCACCTAATTCTAATAACTGCATCTAGATTAAATTTACAAGCAAAACACTGTTTCTAGTAGATTCAGAGAGATGGGCACGTACGCARTATGATTTATCCTGTCTCGATTTGAAATCCTAGATATAACTAAACTCAAAATACAGGCAAAATTTTGATTCAATGCGACCCCAACTTAAGCATAATTATATCAGTGTAATTGAGGATAGAAAGAATGTCTGCGGAATATTTGCTGGTTTTAAGTCTCCAGCCACAGTTTGTCACTTTGGAGTTATTTAATAAACTTTTAGTTATCATGCCCAGCTAACAAGTAATGATAAAATCAATGTCATAGCAGATCTCCCTTTAAACCTCTCAGGCAGAGAAAAGTTTTATTGAAGATCTCAGTCAAATCCTCCTTCTCAGAAGCTACTTCTAAACTCTTTGATCTTTTCCTCAGCATCTTTTTCACAATAGTCCTGTGTGTAGCATCTTTCATGGGTGAGCCTCAAGTGTTCTCAAAGTCCTTTCCCGCAGTCTCCAATACAGACCAGTAAAATGTCCCTGTGGGTAGCAATTCTGTGCAGCCATTCCTCAACCAAATGTTGTCAGTCAGACAAATATTCATTCCATGGGGATTCCTAGCGACCAGCTGGGCCTTCATGGAAGCTTTTGACAATAAATACTAACCACAAGTTTCATTTTCCACAATCCTACCTATAAAATATGATTAACTCACCACTTTACCTAACAGTTTTCTCACCTTGCTTTCTGATGTACTTCAGTTCAATTGCCAGATGCTCAGCAATGTATTGGCCAAGGAGCTGCATATTAGTAACAAGGTTCGATAAAGATCTGCCAGAACTCAGAAAAAAAGGATGATATAGTGAAAAGAACCTAAAATCATGATTCGGCAGACTTAAATTCTAATCCTCGCTTTATACCTGATTTGCTAGATGGCCCTTGTTTCTTGGCTCTCTCTTCCACAACTTGTGAAGTAAGTTCTGTACCATACCTTAAACAAAGAAGAGCAATTTAACTGGCTTTTCAACCTTCCTACTGTTTCCAAGATTGCACCCCAAGTCACATGGTGTAAACAGGTCACAAAAATGAGTGGTACAAACTGCAAAATGACTTCCAGTCACTGGAAGAGATTGGTACTGTCACAACTGATCTACTGCCCAAAGGCAAGGAAATTTCTCAAAGGGAAGCTGCTAGAGGAAGGAACATCAAGGTGAGGTAATTCCATAGGACTGATTAAGCCAGTGGAAAGAGTGCTGCCCTCAATGTATTTCTCCATATATTCAWCAAATTCCACAAACACAGACTTGTCAGGGTTAGGTAATGTCTGTTCAAGCCAATGGTTCTCAGTCATTTTAGATGTGCAACATACTTCAAATGAGCTTAAAATGCTAAGCATCATTTTCCTGATTTAATAGTCTTCTATCAGAAAGAATCTTATGTAAAAGCAAATGCCTCCTCTAGTTTTCATTAAGACTGTAGAAAAAGCTACAAAACCACATATGAAATTTCAGTGTGGCTTTATGTTTCAGTATGATATGTCTGATGATCTTCTCCATATAAAAAGCTGTTTTCATACTAGTGACACTGAAACTGTTCCCAAAAAATCCACAATTTCTTCTGCATGAAGATCTCCCAGAAGCTTCTGCTATTTGTTTTGCTGTGTTTTAGTAACTTATTTTCTTGATATATTTTTCCAGTTAAAATTTGTATTTACACTAGAAGTGTGAAGACGCGCATTTTAATCTGTTTTCAGAGACAACATTCTTCATTAAGCATTATTAATTTTTCTCTTAAATATGCTCCTCAAAAAAAGATTTAATTAAACAAAATTTGAAGATAGCTAATGATCTGTTGATGGAAGTGCACACAGAAGACAAAGAATTTAATATTTCAATTGCTGTTGTCCATATGATAGAGAAAATATTGGTGATATAATCCCTTAGGTGGTTTCAGAAAAGCTGAATCTCAGGACGCCTCTTGCAGTATTATTTAATTCCACAATGATAAAATAAGTAATTCTAAAAAAGTAAGAGAAGTTTCAGGGGGGGACAAAAAAAAGATAAATTCCTCAATTACCTCTACATCTTGCTCCTGTAAATGTTTATAGTTGTAATATGTTTCAATCTACAAAATTTTTCTTTATCCCAACCACAATAAGAGTATTTGTGAAAGGACTTCATTGGCCTCACAGAAGCTGGTCACGGTGGAGGTGATGCTAGATGTTTGGAAGGGAAAAACAAGATTCCATTGCACTTGAGCATGACCTAGTGGCTGGTTCATTGAGTGGCATTTATGGTAGAAACAGAAAAGATTACTTGTCTGCTCAGGGCAATTAATGTGTGTGCAGCAGCTCACTGAGTATTGGATAAAGGGAAAAAAGAGAGGCCAGGAATGAGGTATGTAGATGAAAGACCCACACTCCCACACAAATTAGCCAGTTGGGACTCATGTGCCTGGTACTTGGACCAACCAAATGCACTCTATTTTGTGACTAAACAAAATGTTCAAACAGATTTGCACGGAGGATCAAAATCTGTAAACTTTCTCATTCTTTCCAAAGCATTTAGTACAAAGCCTATTTAAACTATATAAAGGCTTAATGGGCTAAAGAGACAGACTTAGTAGCTCACAGTTAGCATCACCATTAAACCAGAGGTTGATATTTTTAATGTTCTGTATTTAAATTGGGATTCCAGTTAGACAGCAAGTGAAAACTCTGCTAGTAAAATAAATGGTAAAAGAGTATATAATCTATATTGTTTACATGTTCAAATCATATCTATAATTTCTACAGGAAGACTGTATACTTGTTCTTTAGACTTATGAAACAGTTTCCTCAAAGTTAGCCAAACTGTTATTTAACTTGAGTATCCTGGATAAAATATCTGGTAAACAAGGCAACTGACGTCTGTGCGTATTCAAGAGTTATTGATGCTACTTACATCCTAAAAACTTAATGTGATTGCCTTCAATTTGAAAAACATTAGTTTGCCTTAACCACGAAATATCCCACCATAATATACCCTTCACATTCAAGGCAGTAAAATACAAAGCTGTTTGACTTGTACCACTCAAACCAAAATGGTAAATGGAAATATGCATTATGTTTTCATTACCAATTTTTAGCTAAATCCCTTGAAATGTAAAACAAACTCATGTTACTGAAGCTGAAACAACTTTAATACTGCTGTGTCAACAGAATCTGAATGCTTGTTGATGATGACTGACAGATAAAGACAAATAAATGTAAGCTCCCCATCCTCTTTATCCACATCCTATGATATCAAACTGGCTTTTGCACCTCTCCATGTTAATGGTCGAAACACTTAAGACTTCCAGTCATTAGAAACATTACTTATATGTGCATTACATGGAGCTACTTAATTGCCCTAGCTACTCCCTGAAAGTCATTCAACCACAAAATATTCACCTTGCTATCCAGATATGATCCACATTGAAGATGAAAGTCTTGGCTCTGATCTACATGTTCATTCATTCTGCTGTCTTCTCCTTTAATAAATCAAGAGGATTCAAAACAAAGGGTATAAATTTAACAGTTCAGTCACACTTGTCTATGTTTCAGCAAGATACAGCTTGCCCTCATGGTGACCCTTGGTTTGAAAACTCAGAAGCAAAGGCAGTAGGTATGTAATTCTGCTTGTAAATCATTAAAGCCAGGACCTATTACTTAGACTGTGAGATCAGATTTTAGTCTCAAAATTTTCTTTCAGGCTGCCAAAAACCACTTCACATAAAAGCAGAAAATATACAATTTTAGTGATTGGTATATTCCTTTCTGAGTAAACATGTGTCACTTTAAGAAGAACAGAACACATTGGGAGTGAGTAAATATATTCCGAAAGGAACTAAAATAACATTGTCTTTGGTCCTGATTCCTGAATGGGATATATTGAAAAGTCCAGAGGAAGAAAGTCAGGGACTATGTCATCTCCTGTTTAAGTAATGAAAAATTATTCTTAGTTGAGATAATTCTTCATAACACCACCCTACAGAGTTCATAAGTCAAATTTATATGCAGCCTTTTTTGGATGATCAAACTGCACAAGGCTACTTACTGTACATGGGCTGCAAATAACGTCAACGAAGGGAAAGGCAAGCCTACTGCACAAAGCCACATAGGAAAGAGGAGAAACCTCCACAACAGGAAGTTGTGGAGCTGCCTGTGGGGTGGAAAGCACATGGAACTAAGCTCCTTGCCACCCACACACTCAAATTTTACTGGAGCCAGGTACAATATCTTGTATGATTTCCCTCTGTGTCAGTGCTTCAGTAACTTTCCTGCACAGGCCTGCATGCATAAAGGACCTACTCTGTTAATTTGCTTAGGGGATGAAGAGAAAGAGAGGAACATTTTGTGGTAAGGAATAATGCCTTCCTTTCCCTCGCCTCCCTCCCTCCTTCCCCAGCTATCATTTTGTTTTAGTTGGATTTGCTTTAATGAAATGGCCAATATTCTGCACAGAACATCCACAGCTATGTAATTGTCAGGCGTCTTCAGGTTTCATACGAACAGAATTAGGTAGAACCTAATCTAGCTCAGAAAAGGAGACCCTGGATACCTGTACTGACAGTCCAATATTTTCATAATCCAAATGATATCTAGTCATTACATAGCAGTTTCTAAGAGAGAGATGCCTACACCTGTGTTACCCATACAGCCTTCCATATTTCTGCCCAGTACCTCCAGATTTTAAAGTACACGTTCACTTGGCCCTTGATCCCACACATAATTTGCAGCTGGTGGCTGGAATTAAAGCCCACACTGTGCTTTTGCTTGTGCTGGACCGCCCACATCTGCAGCAAGGACCAGCCTTTCAACACCTTTTTCACACTTCTTACCAGAAGACAGACAAGTTCTTCTGCAGTAGAACTAAATAACTGCAAAAGAATCCCAGTGTGTCCACACAAAATCGAAGAGTTGTGTGGACTACACAAATAAGAAGAGCACAGCAGGCCTTAGTTGTTCTATATAACCCTCACCACTGACACTTGAGCAAGTGCTTAGCTAGGCAACTGTGGATGGCTTTTTGCTGTAAAAGGACAGTAGAAAAGGAAGGAGGATGAGAAGAAAGCAACCACAAATGAGCAAAGAACTCTGATTCATGAATGAGAAAACACTGATCTTGGCAGTGTCACAAAAGTAATATTTTCACTAGAATGAACTGTTCTCAAGCAATTTCTCCAATATGTTGGATACAAACAAGTTCTACTTCAGTACTAGGCATGCATGTCTTCTTTCCACCTCTTTTTTTTTAGTTCCAAACCCAAATTTATTGTGGCCAAGACTTCTCAAAAAAAATTCCCTGTCTCTGTTTGCATTTTAGCTGTGTTTCTCTCTCATGGTATACCAGAGCAGTGATACAGTATGAGATCTTGTTCCAAAACAATATTTCTCTTTCTCTATCCTCCTCTTTTAATATTCTYTTGCCATAGAGAAACTACCAGCATTTAGTGAGTTTCTATGCCAGTAGCACTCAGTTTTGGAAATGAATGAGATTTTCTTTGTCTCTCAAAGATATTAGTAAGTCAAATTCTAATGTTTTGACAAGCTCATAGTAATCAATAACATGTTATGGATTACTTAAACCACAAGTGAAACAACTGCCTGTGGGAGGAAATGTGGCAATTGTTAAACAGGGGTTGGCTTCAGAAACACTTAAAGTTTAGACAAGCAGCAAAGTAAAGAACCAAACTTAACCGAAACTTGAAAGGGGATGCAGACAGGCAAATCAAACCTGGAGCTTGGCCACAATTAAGCCTCCTGCTTCTGTAGGTAAAATTTAATAGCTGCATATGATGAACATCACCAGTCTGCAGGTCTGATGAAATCCAAATCAGCAGTTATCTAAAGGGATGCAGTTCCAGACATTTTCAAGGGGAAACTGAACAGGGCCTTCTAATTCCAAAAGCAGTGCATTAGGGGACTTACTTTGCTGTTGATTCAAAGACCTGAAATTAGCACTGCTGCTCGTGAGGGCATCCTGGGGAGACAGATTTTCTGTGTGAAAATTACATACTATTTCTTCATTGCCTTAGGAAGATAGTGGCACTAGCACCAAACCGCTTCCTGTTGGATGAACGTGGATTCTGATTATATCTTGGGGTAGGGGCAGGACTTGGCTTTGGCTACATCTAGAAACTGAACTGGAATTGCATTAAGGTCTGGAACTGTAAACAGCATTCAAATTCTTACTATGGGTAAGCTTTCTACAATGTTTAAAAAATGGTTTAAAACCTGTCACTGAAAAAATGCTAAATATCAGCATTATGACATTGAAAACTTGCACTCTTCTGAGATCACACAGAATCATCTGAATTAGTTTCCTGATTTTGAGATTTCTGAGCTTCTTAGACATTCCATAAAGAACTTTTCCTGAAAATGAATCTGATAATGTCCTAAAAAGTATGACAAGAAATTGACTATGCACCATTATGTTAAACTGATTGCCAAAGTCTCTTTTCAGTGGATATAATTCCTATTTATTACTTGAAAAAGGTAGAAACTAGAGAAAAATCTTAAAACATCTGTCGAAAGAAGACAATATTTATTGAAATATTTTAGTATAGTGTTGTGAACACTTGCTTTTCATTGCAACTTCAGCTCTCTTCCTATCTTTCTCCATATCAATATTATCTTGAAGCTGGAAAAAAAAAACAACTTTGTGCGTGAGGTTTTTGCAGGAAAAGGATATGTTTTGGCTATAGAAAGTTCACAGATTTAAGCCCCAATCATGTACATGATTTGGATCAAGAAAATTTACTCCAAAATATCCTGTGAAGTAACAGTGTATGAGACTTTGTGTATGAACGATGGTCTGCCACATCATCGGTGTAAAGAAAATTTTTGAAGCTAAAGAGATTTGAAGAAAACAAATTTGGAAATATACGGCTATTAGAAAAACAGATGAAAATGGGACTAATGAGCCACTACACATACACAATTTGAGCAGGTTTGTTTGGTTTTTTAGAGGTGTGAGTCTTTTCAATATATTTATCCGAACACTGTCAGGAAGTAAAACCTGGCAGAGGTCAATTTTGGTGGCAGTGACTTCAGGACTGTGAGATTAACTGAAAGGAGTAAAAAGTCAGAGAAAAAAATCTGAGTGGATTAGGAATGCAAAGAAATACACAGTGTGAAAATAGCACTTCAGCTAGAGATGTCTGCTTGTCTGTCAGTAAATTTCCATTTTCTCTATCACCACATGATTCCCAGTTCTGGAAATCTCAGAGGTAAAAACTGACAAAGTAAATCTAGCCTGCTGTGCCTATAAGACAGCACTACATCCCCCATAGAACCAACTACAAGCTGAGATGATGAGCTCTCTACATGGACTAATGAGGAAATGACCGAACGTCCTAACTGAAAATCACTATTGTCAGATCCACAAAGTATGGGTTCTCAGAATTTTGGCTGGAGTCTCCCAGTGTTTTACAACAGCAATCTACCACATAGTTTCCTTGCTAGGTAACAGCAAAACAAGTGGTAATACTTCACACGGCAGCAATGCTGCATTTTGCATTTCAGTACAATAAACACAGGATGGAAAGTATGTCTAAAGTTCAGAAAGGAGATTTGTTGTCCAGCTTCTATAGTAGGTTTAAGACAGGAATCTCACTGGAAATTTCTGAAGAGTAATAGAGTTAGTATTGCTATGTACAAGTAGAGCATGTGAAGTGGGTGAGTAAATTTAATGAAGTAGAAGAATGCACACAAAAACCTAGACTCAAGAAGATTTCTTATTTGTCATGTAAAGCTAATCAAGCACCTCTGACATTTCATATGCAAATTTCTCTGATATTTCAAGTCCACTCAAGCAGCATCTTGAATTAAAATTATATATTTCTAGGTATGAAGTAAAAGACACTGCACAGTGTATTTGTAGTAACAAAAGTGAGCAGGTAACACCACTAGACTGTGAGAAAATAAATGCCTCACTGGGTGAGGGAAGGGTTCATCCAGACCACTCTTCTGTTTTCAACAGTGGCAATAGCTGGTGAGATTTTGGGGGAGTACTCAAGCCTGGCCTTTGCCTCCAAGTACCTATTTTTAAGGCCCTATTTTATAATGACATTGTCAATATTGCATGCTCCATGCTAATTTATTAGCTATCAAGAGGTTTGAAAGAAGTCATACATGATTATAAAACACAGATTTATTTGCAATACAAAGCAAAAGGAATTCCTTAGGTGTTTCCATTGTAACTTAGTGTGAGCAAAAATTAGCCTTCCAAATACACATATAAAAAATACACCCCAAACTGATCTGATAACACATATTTGAAAAGCAAGTATGATAAAATGCCACAAATAGTTTGAAAAATTCTGGGTCATACAGACATATTTAATTTCAGAATAAATAAATCAAAATTTTGATTTAGATCAGTATTTGAACACTGTTCATCAGCAGTTTAGATGTTGCTTCCATTTTACAAATGCCGCTAAAGTACAACGGAATTTCAGATGTTCTCCACACTGACTTAATTCATCTGTTACGGAAATCAGTTGGGAATTCCTCTGAATGTCCCATTTACAAGAGAACAATTTCACCAGCCCATCCTTGTCTCCAAAAGCCAGAGTTCCAGTGCAGTAGCTTGCTGCTGTGATTTAAATATTTCCATAAAACCAAACGTCATGATTTTCTGACAGTAGAATATGTAGTGAAAATTGAAAACATGTAATAAACAGAYCAAATTACTGTATAATTAAGATTTCCAAGAAGGCAGATTGCAGGCTAGTCAGCATTTTAAAGATGCAGAAATAATAAATAATGGGATTGTTCTTGTAATTGCTTCCCAATAAATGGAAGTCTGTTAACACAGATCCAACTGACATGGATCCAACATGTAATGACTTTTCTAAATCGATATTTCTCAGTCTCTGATTTCATTTGCTTTATCAAAAAACAGTGGAATATGAAAATAGTCTATCAAGGTGAAGTTTTAAAATAGAATGARATGAACAGAATACTTTGAAGCTTCCACTGCACAGATTCACAAGTGCAGGTGGCTAAGTATGAAGGTATAGAACATTTTTCAACTAATTCTCTTTACAGATTAGTATAAACCATCTGCTTTTATGTTCTACCTCAGTAAAATACAGATTCATCTTCCTGGTCTGATCACGCCAGTCCAAACTCAGTAAGCCCAGCTGAATTAGAAACTTGGAGCTGAAATGAATGATATGCTCCATAGTGTAATGCAGAGAAATGCTTCAGGCTGCCTCAGTAATTCCTGAGTTGCCTTCTTCCCCTGTGAATCTTTGTTTACCTCAGTGGCAGTTTTCATTCAGCCGAACTGTAGCAAGATGATATTTTAATATTTGCTTGATCTGACTAATCTCACTACCTTGCTTTTGGCAATGAACAAGGATCATCCTTAAGAAGCTGGTAACAAAAGGATTCACAGGATCATAGAATCTGGGAAACTGGCTGGAAAACTCCTCTGAGATCAATGAGTCCAAATGTTAAATCCATTGAATTGTTTTAAGTTTTATTTCTAAGTCTACATTTTAAAACATCAAAGCTCTAGCGGAATTGTAGGAATGGCAAATACTGATCAGGTTTTGCAAATAAACTGGCTTTCTGTTATAAGTTGGCTAAGGAGCAGAGCTCATCCTCATACCTTTGCTGGGTTTACCTGGACAACAGCTACCAGTCAAAGCAGTGCAAATACATAGGAACTTAACTTATTGCTGATATAAACTACCAAATAATGTTTTGTCACTAGAATAAAAAGTGACATATGCAGGGTACTCCAGGGATGAACTGACTGCAAATTCTAAAAACTAATGACTTGCTTGAAAATGCTCCTGTAATTTCAGTGAACATAAACCTTGGAACAATTTTTAAATCACTGGAGTATAATTATAACTCTTTTTTCCCAAACATAAGTTTGTACATAAGAATAAACAATTACCAGTTCTCATGCACTTACACATTAAAAATAGACAGGAGTTATGGTTGCTATTTCATTTTAACTGATGGAACTGATGTTGTTCTTCTAAGTAATTTGAACATATTACTATGCGTATCACTTTGCTTTTAAAATACAGAAAGAAATGAAACGCATGGTTAAGAGCTTAATCCTGCCATTTTATTAAGGCCATGAAACATCACAAAAATTACGACTGCAAGCTGTTGTAAGAGTAGGCTGTAAAATGCCTGTTGTCTCACCAAGCTGCTTACCATGCATCTCAGGAGATGCATTATTCTCACAATAACCTCCTCCTAGCAGCACAACCTGGTTATATTACACCTTCCTCCACAGTAAGGTCTGATCGAGTGCAATTGTGATTTCCTTCCGTGAGGTGATTTGGAATTAGATAGTGCTGTACTTGAATGGTACTTTTTACTAGAGTAAAAAGGAGGGTTTGCATCAAAAGGTTCCTGCACTGAATGTATTAATCAGAGAAATCAAGGGAGTTTTATAATTCCAGCTCCTAAGCCATGCCATGTCTGTCTCTTAGAGATGTTGTAAAGCTGGCCATCACTGTCTATCTATCTGTCTCTGACAAGTAGGCAGAAACTTGTCACTTTGTAGGCCTAGAACCTTATCATTCTTCACACCCAGGACTATTACCAAATTGACCACAACTGCATCTGTTCAAGCAGCCTGTTCCCAAGTCCCACGTCCGGCACTTCAAGAGGTATTTCATCTAAAAGTATTTATAACGCAGTTATTTCAGATATGTACATGGCAACAAGTAAATACAACTAATTGTCTTTGCTCCTTCCAACTGTATTTCTTCTTACTTCTTGAACTATTAAATCCCCTTAATAGTTAATAGGAATAATCATGTACAAAATCTGTTTTTTACTTGGTAACCATGTGGGAAACAGATCAAAAATGTAAGCAAAACTTGCACTTTGCAAGCAAGCAAATGTGCAGGTGCACATGGCTATCAAAACTAGCTTTGTGCAAAATATGACAAAGCACATAGTAGAAAAACACAGCATCCAGCCAGAGCCAAGAAACACTGAAAGTGCTCTGAAATACCTACCTTAAGTACTTTTACATGGAACACCCATTTAAATATTTCACACATGTTTTTGGAAAGGGGTTGGTGGGCAATTAAGGAAAATTATGGTAAGTGTGAACTGTCAAATAACAGGTAAGAATGCTGTCATGAACTGTGATACACTTTTGAAAGATGAGCAAGGAAAAGAAGAATAAACTACAGTAAGTCCACGCTGCAAGCTGAAAGCAGCGTGGATGCAGTATTTTCTCTTGTTACTGAGCAATAAAGAACAAGAATTTCTGCATCTTCTGAACCTTTCTGAGGATCACAACAAGATCAGAGCATCTGAATTGTATGCTTTTCCTCATTTGCATGCCTTCTTTCACATTACCTGCTACATTACTGCTTTGTGAGCAGTAAAGACAGGGGAAAACCTTGTTTCATCTCCTTGATATGACAAAAAACCAATACAAAATGCATATATAATCAGTAAAACGTATTCAGATCTACCAGATTGTGCTGACATAAAGAAACAAAGTGTAAAGTTTCATTTTAAAAAATACTTTCCTATCAACATTCAATGCTTTCACAATTTGCTTCTGTGAACAACAGCATGTATCAGCAACAAAAGAATCCCTTCTTCACAGTGATAAACTGATACAAAAGTTGCAACAATTTATTACCAACATCTCCACGATGTCTAGTCAGAGTGATATCATACTTTKCATAACATTTTTCCAAACTCTATTTATTCGTTATAAAGGGATTCCAACAGAGCTTAACATCACACTCTGTATCAATTGATAATCTAAAGACTGCCTGACAGTGATTGACTCAGTATTTCAAAACTCTTCTTAATAGAGGACACTAAACATACTGAGATAATTTTTTTTCCCTACAAGATAATTATTCATAGAGTATGTCCTTTATCAACAAAAGGAAACAGATGAAGAGTGTCATGTATGTTGGTAAATATTAATAGATTTAAGCTAGTCATTGCATTTGTCTCTCCAGAAGTCCTTCATTATGAAAAACATACTAAAGTCTGGTGTAGTGAAACCCTGCACCTCCTAGGACCATGTGTCCTGGCAAATTTTCAGGACTATTTTTAAGTAATTTTCTGTCTCCTCAAAGAATCAGATGTCAATGATGAATTAATTCAATACCCCAAATTAAGTGTTTCTTTTATTGTAAAAATTATTTCATCTCTAATGTGCATATTTTGTTATGTCTTTTTATCTGCCAAATTTATAACAAAGTGATAAATAGAGTCTCCTAAGAGATTTATTCCAATTAAGCTTGGCTTCAGGGTGGTCCTTATTTCAGTCAAAACTAGAAAATTGATGCTTCATTTCCAAAGCAAAAGCCACACCAAGTTGCACAAAAATAATTCATTCCAACATTTTACAGAGTTTCACTGATGTGCATTCATGGTATGTTCCACATTTTATTAATTGTTTATGTATTTTGGTAGTGTATTTCCAACAGCCTATAAAAATCTTTAAATGTGGCTGTAAGAAATAGTACAGCTGACATATCCCTTAATTTTTTTCCAGAAGAAATTCTTTCAATGATACTTCTTCTAAGCAAATATTACTTTTTAAAAAAACCCAATTCTTACAGAATACTATAAAACATTTAAACCATTAATTCATCAAATACAAATGAGAATAAACCATCAAAACTTTTTCAGTTAAGTATCACCAGACAAAGAACAAGCATAAGGAATGAAACTAGAAAATTTAAGAAATCAGAATACAGGAAATATGGTTTAATGTTTAAATGCAAATGAAAATTACAAGACTTTTCCTGCTTATCTTAAAATGAAATATTACATTTCATCAAAATGTTTTTGAGCAAACAAGAGGGGTGTCACATGAGTTGCCATGTTCCTAAACACCTTATTTACTTCATATTTGTCATAGAGGCAGATATCAAAAGTTACCCTCTCCCCACTTCCTTCCAGTACAATACTTACACATTTGTTGAACGTTTTCCTCTCACCAGAAGACATCAATACAATAACAATGACATTTGATTGGCCTCTCCTTTCACAACTCCATTGCAAATGTATTGATAACTTGAGACATACTAATACTTCTCTACCAACACTTCTTATGTCAAGTAAACATATTTAATAATCTCAGTCACTAAATTTGTAAACGAGTGTCACTTGCCACCTGAAAACATTTGATGTGGTAAATCCAACTTAAAATATAAATTTGCCCTTTCTTAGGGACTAGTCAAGTAACTTTTCCCAAAATGAAGAACACTAACTGGCCACTGGATTTCTTCCATGTTTTGGTACATATAGCATGTGTGGCTGAAGTCTACCCTTCATCTACTCGGGTAGGTCTGTGTATATATTTTATTTCAATATTTGAAGTGTGTATACTTCTATTAGAGCTCAGAGGTTGTACATGCTTTTGGGCCAACTTTTCTAATGTGAATTAAAAATGTCGAGCACCTTCAGAAAACCATTCCTACCTCCCTCACAGACAGCTCCAAAACACTAGCAGATATGAAGAGGATAAGACAATACCATACATAATTATAATTCACACAAAGAGCCATTCCTGTGGCTATAGATCACTGGTCAATAGAAAATCATAGAAAATAGTCAGCAGCGTTGCAGAAATATGTTTGAAGACATACACAGGCATATACTGTGTGTGTACTTACTTATTTTGGACATAAAATATATTTGCTTTTTGGCAGTAGTGTCTCTGGCTATTAATTTATATTTAAATCTTTGTCTTTAATATCCTACTTCCTTTGGACAAATTGTATTGTATTTGGACAATTGTATTGTAGAAGGCTTGACAACATAATCAAAGTTAAGGTGATTAAAATCTTGTTTCTCTTTTTTGTTTTTCCCTTCTTTCACTGCTTTTAGATTAAATTCGTTGAAGTTAGCACCATGTTGCATACTGGAAACACCTGGGTACAAGTGTTCCTATTTGGATTAAAGACTAAAACTGTATGGTCACAATCGGATAATTACGCTGCTGAATGTCATCATTAACAGAAATAACAGACTTTAATTCAAACCTGTCATCCACAAAAGTACATGCTGTATTTCAAAGAAATCATGTGCTTTGTATTTAAATGCCAGTGTTGCAGAAACCCAAATTTTCAGGGACAGGACTAAAACAGAATTATAGCATTTACTGATGTCAAAGACTTGGTATTGTTAGTTTATGTCTCGCCAGTTTGTAGAGCAATATGCCCACTTGTTTGTAATGTAGCCAAATAAACATTTATCTTAATTTTTGTCAATAGAAATAATGTCTCAAACTATCTTACAGTTTGGTTTGTCATATAATACTCTTTCTGAAAGCAGGAATTAAAAATTTTAACATTCACACTAAAATAGCATTCTTAGTGAAATGAAGGAAACAGAAATTTTAAGTTGCTTTCTCTTACTCCAATTTACTTAAAAGTCATAACATGAAGATTTAGATTAAAATATTAAAAACTCCTGGATGTTGCAATGCTATTGCTTTAGCAAGTGTCTTACCAAAAATAATCATGCCTGCTAGTCACGAATAGAGAAACAGGCTTCAAGATGTATTACTTAACTGTTCAGCATGACTATACATCAAGCTCCTGAAAACTGGAGAAACGTTGCCCCATCATCTACACCAGTAATTAGTAACTGAATGACATTACAAGCAGTAACTTCCATCAGTTCAGTTTCAGTCAAAAGAAACAAGAATTACTTTTCCAAATAAAAATTAAAACAGTACCAGTGTATCCTATGATATAAACAGAGAAGCTCCAGGCAAATGCCAAAGAACAGAAGACATTACACTCCTGTCTCAAAACTAATTCCGAAAAGAGTAAGCCCTTTACAGTTCTTAGCTCCTATCTCGGAGCACAGCCTGAAGGGAGTGAAATCAATTTTGTTAGCCTAACTGGGAGAAGTATCATGCCTAAAGTACAACTTGAAATATTTTTCACACCTTAGTTACAAATAAATCATATGGGGAGTTCAATACACCAGAGGCAGTAAAATACCCAAACATACTACAGATACCTGCAATGAAGGAGAGTAGCATTCTTTTGGTACTTTCAGTGAGCATGCCAGAAACATTGGTCACACACTTTACCTTTTACTGTACAAGTGTTTCTGTTCCAACATTTAACAGGGATGAGCCAGCTATGAATAGCTGTACTGAGCTTTCTTCTTACTTCAGTTCCTACCAGCATTGCTGCACTGTGTGTGCTGAGGCATTAAGAGCTGACAGAGTTATAAGGTCACCTCATCCACCCCTTGTCCATTCAGAAGTGCTTTTCCCTTTTCACTTCTCCTCTGTCATGAGTAGATTGAAGCAATAGGATTTCTCCAAATTAGCGAGCAAATTTATTCTATAGGCTCCTAGGAAGCATTTTATTTTCCCCTKGATAAGTTCATCTTTCATGTATTCTACTTCTGAGCAGAGCTGTGAACACTCTTTCTTCTCCCTAGCCTCTCTTTACATCTGTACAATATACAGTTCCTATATACATCCCTGTCTTCCTTTGGTTCCTGCTGTTCATTCCCCATAGTAATTCCATATGAACTGTGTGGATTAGATAGTGAGCTCTGAGAGGAAAAAAACAGATCTCTGGTGTAGACGGTGTCATTCTCCTAAGAGGTTTCTTGAAATAAACTCCTAACAAAATCCTAAGAACACCCTCCACAAAAAGCACAGATAACATGACCAGAATTCAGGTCTATAAAGCAGTCTGTCGAATAACAGTGACAGCAAACTGAGGTTAGTCGCTTCATATCCAATTAAGCCACTTTCCTGATTACTCCAGGTCACAAAAATCATGTAGGAGAACCAAATATTTAGGGCCAGATGATCCAGTTAGTTCCACCCTTTATGGCAATCATTAGAAAGGCTAAGGACTTCAAAGGGTGTCACAGCTAGTTGGCTGGACGCCACAGGACACAATACTCTAGAAAGGAATGAACAGCAGAGCCTGATTGGAATGAGGTGACTTCCTTCAAACCAGAACTTCTTGGCGCAGTGTAAAGCCCACTGTGATGGCCAGACTTCAGAAATGAGACTCCTCATCCCACAGAACTGAAGACTGCGTAAGAAAACCCTTGAGGATATAGACCCTAGCGTTTTCCATGTTTTATTTGCCTTCTCTCAGGTAAGAACAGAAATATCTGTAAAACAACATATGTGTAGGGAGCCACACAGTTTGGCCTATGCTGTGTGATCCAAAGACATTTAAGCTAACAAACTACGACAGCTTCCTCAGCATGACCATTGCCTCTTCTCATTAATTTCCAGAAACGTCGGTGTTTAGCAGCTTACTGTAAGTCATAGAATCACAGGATTCCCAGGTTTGGGTTGGAAGAGACATAATCACAGAATCAATCCGGTTGGAAAACACCTCTGAGATCATCGGGTCCATGAAGTACTGTGAGCAATAGTTCTGGTGGATGATATTTTCAGACTATATTCAGGATAAGCCACATAAGTTGTTGTCTAGTAAAATGTGCCTAAGAAATGATACCACCTGAGAGCAGATAAATAGGGTAGCAGAATAGTCAGAAATGTCTCCTGCCTGGAGAACACTAAAAAAAGATGTCAGCTGTTAGAGAACTGTCCTTGTCTCAAGCATATCTTAAAGCTGGGCTGGAACCAGATTCTACACAGATCCCAGAAACTCGACCCAGATATGCAAAATAGAGGTTGGTATTAGAGATGATAATTATATTCATACCATATGTCCACTGTCATCTGGTGAAGGCACAGCTGGGATTAATGGAGTTTTCTAATATTTATTCAAGTCCTGCTACTCAAAATACTGCCTTTCCTCAAAATTCTTGTGTGGTCAGTTTTCAGTTTTTCAAATCCCCAAGGAACTTGGTTTGTTCCTCTTATTATTTCCTAGCCTTTTTAATTCTCCAAGTATCCTACAGGCCATGGATTGGTCAATGGACTAATAGGCTGTGCAGTTAAAGAATCCAGTGGACCAAGGGCAACACTCATCAAAGACTTGGATGGAGGTGGCCAAAGGCATCACAGAACTGAGGGTGGGCCTGTTCCACAACTAAGCCCTGCATAGCCTCAGTCTGCTCAATAATTCTTTTTAATTCATGCCTCCCCTATGGGGTGAGAAAGCTGGAGTAGGTGGCCTGCTGGTCCTCTGCCAAGCTTGTTTCCCCAGCTCCTACAAATGTCCAGACTTAACTAAGGGAAAACATACTGGTTGACTTACCAAACCTTCTTTCCCCTGCACTGTTCACCCACTGACCCTTCCTGTCCCATACCTTTAACATCAGTTTACTGCTCTTGTGCACAGTCTCACACTCAGTCTTACTACCCTACTTGGCCCCTGCATGGCCCTCCTCATGTCCCTGACAAATCCGTTGTTATTTCCCAGTGTATCCCATCTCTCCTAACACATGCCTTCTGTGCCTCTGCTCCAACTGTCTGCCAACCCAAAGGCCTGCATGAGCATGAGGGAATAATGGCTTTTATACTATAAAGTGGGCAAGCCTTGTTCCCGGTTTCAGAGCCTTGGTTCTGATCTTCCTGGGTGGGCTAGTCATGACCCTGTCTTGACAAGAATTAAGGACTTTCCACATGGGTTGGGCAATATTTAGGCACACGGCATGAGGGAAATGAATCAAAACAGGGATGGGTGGAGGACAGAAGACTAAGTTGGCAGGGGAGAGTCATATGAATGTGAGAAAAGCAACTTAGAAGGCCAGAGGACTTTGTAAAWCTGATTCTGGAAGGCTATCTGAATTAGATGAATACTGCATCCTTGGGAAGTGGGATTAAGGCAAAGAAAAAAAGAGAGATGACTTGGACAGCAAGATTGAGCTACTGACCTTCACCTAACTAGCTAAATGAAAGCGAGAATCCTAATATTAATCTCAATAATCTTTTCCAGGGAAACAAATTACTCAGCCAGCTAGATTAAAAATATACTGAAAGCTATGCTGAAAATACAACATTGAAAAAATATGCACCATATCTTTTAAAACATTGCAGTAGGCTCGTCTCTTTACCGCACTCTCCAAGGTTTCTGGAAATTTGATGCTTAAAAGTAAACTGCAGTTTTATGGGATAAATAAATACTWGAATCTCCTTGCATCCATGAAGATACATTCAATGTAGAAACTAACTATCTGTGATACCAGTTATATTGCRTTCATCTCAACAAGTACTTCCATTATGACCAAGGAACTAATTTTAAGGCAAATATCAATGAAAAGCAAAATTAAGCATTTGCATCAGAAATCAGAATTTAAGGGAATTACAGCATGTATTTGACCAGGACACAGTAGTAATATTGTACAACTTTTGTGATCACTAGTAACCAAATAAAATAAACTTTTTAATATTTTTTTCAAACAGCGAGCCATACTATGTTTCAAATTTCTGAAATGTTTTGTTAATACATTAAGTTTCAAAAACTATATTTAATCATTTCACAGGCTTATGGATATTCAGTGAAGATTTTTTTTCCTTGGCAAASTTGTTGCTACTATTTTTCTTTCAGCCATTCACTGTGACTCATGTTCAAACAGAAATTAACCCATCTTATGTTGAAAACATGATAGTTTTTCTACAGACTCGTAAGAGAACTGGATTAGGCCCACTGAGAAGAAATATTCCCTCTTCACTCCATGATACAGGGTATAAACTTAAAAACTGAATTTTYGGTTTCCTACAACACTTCCACTGATTATGCTGCACCCATTTACAACTTGTTACTTCATTTTTTATTTTTCCATCCTCTGTAGACCATGCTGTTGATCACAATTCAGGCACAGTTTCACAACTGGTTTATTTCACAATCCATGTCCACGTTGCCACCAAAAGGGAAAGTTCTCCCTATTTCATTAAGCCCTTGGCCCCTCTTTTGTGCCAGCACTGGATTGCTAGGATCAGATTGATTGACTCTATTCTGCTGAAAACCACAAAAATTAATTAATTAGTTTTCAGGCAGATCAACTCTCTGATCCAGCCAATTACACAGCTGCATGAATGTCGGTGCCAGCAGAAGAAAGGCATTATAACCCATTGCCTGGAGTGGAAAAGTGGTGGGACAGTAGCAGAATGGATTTAAACTGGTTTGCACCAAGTGTGAAACTGCAGCCCTAAAATCACATGCAACTTCACTGAACATACTGATCACCATCTTCAACCAAACATCACTTTGAGTACTAAATGGTCAATTAAATAGTTGTTAATGTGACATGGTTAATATGTACAAATGAGAAATTAACATATGACATTACCAAGCACTACATCACCTGTTTATTAAAATGCATGTCATTCTACATTGATCCTTACCATAGGATCTTACGGAAAAAGTGAACTTTTAGATGAATTTTTCCCCTCATCTATTTTTTTTCTGTTTCACAAACATTAACATTTATAACTTGTTATTAAACCTTACCTAACAAAAATGCCTGTATTGCCATTTCATTACATGATGAAAATGTTAGATAAATTTTATCTTCATTTTATRTCAAGTCCCTTAAAAATAATTGTTACTGTTACTATACACAAACCAGTCACATATTTTTGAAAAAAATGGTGATATATTATTTTGATCAGTCCAACAATAATTAATATATTCATGTACAAATTTCATCTACTTCCTCACTGTTCATACACTTTGCTTTATTTATTCCCAGAATTTTTAGCCCCATTGAAGATCCTAACAGGTAAACCTAAAGGCGTGTTGCATATGTGAAACAAGAAAGACATATCAAGTAATGTAACTGCCTAGGACACATAGCAGTAATTTTCTAGAAATGTACTATTCATATCTGTTGAAACTATTTTGTTTCTAAAAGAAAAAAAGTAGGTACAAACTCTCTTCTTGAACTCTTTCATCTTAACTAAACGATGCGCAGGGATTCCACCAGTTTGAGCCAGTCAATAATTTTAAATCAGCCTGGCAAAATGCTATTGCAGAGCTCTGCTGAAAAAGCAATGTAAGTGTTCTCAAGGAATCCTGAAGACTATTGTCAGCTATTACATATAACTCTAGGGAGAAGTTTGCCCCAATATACTAATGCCATTAAGAAATCACTAGCTTCCTTCCCTCAGTTATCACATTCTTAGCTATTCCAGCAAGACTTTTGTCTTCTCCCATGGACCCTCTAGAGTACGCTACCTAAAATACTTAAAATCACAAAATTATTTTACTATAACTGACATCCTTCTACTCTACCTAATTTCTGAACAGACCCCTAAATCCTGCACATGTTGCAACATCTTGCAATCAGGAATTAAAAAGAAAGCCAAGAAAAAACCTTCCAAAAAAACCCCCAAAACACCAAAAAAACCACAACCAGAAAAGTCAGGAAAGTCAGGTTTTCTGGCTGTAGTTTTTCCATTTCACCTTAAAATGCCAGAAGTCATTTGTCACTTCTACTGGATTACCTCATAGATGTTCAAAGTCCGCCAAGTGCTTTTCACTATTATTTCCATCAACCTTTCAGTGTGATGACTAATCTGCTGCAGAACTACATGATGTAACACAATGGTCAAAAATAGCAAGGAGTATCTTTGCTTTCTTTTATTGCCAGTCATTTCCGGAGTTCTTCATGGCCTCATTTAACTTTCTGTCCTTATAAAACAAAAATTTAAGCAGCTTTATGTCCTTCAGCAGCACTTAAACATCAGCCTATCTGCTCACACGATGTTATTTTATATATATATATAAAAATGCATATGTGTAATCATACACATCAAAAATGTATATATTAAGATTACAACTTTAAGCACTGAAAATTTAGCAAACACTGGAATAAGTGTTGTCGGTACCACTCTACTTAAAAAGTTAAGAGTGACAGAGGCCTTACAAAAATTTCAGAAAAAAATGAATAATTCTACCTTTAAACAAGTATTTGAAATGTCTGCAATAAGTAGGGCTTGGGGCCATGCCTGATAAGGGCAAAGCAATGTATTTAATAGCTGCTCATTAAGTGCATCCTGCGTGAGGTAGGAATTCTGTGGAAAAATAGTGTAATCTCATAATTAAATGTAAACATATGAGAGACCAAGTTTACTCCATCAAAACCTCCCAGGCTTTTACTCATTCCTTCTCTCTTACTGAAGCTCTCTTATCCCCACTGTCCGCGCCTCTCTTGCTCTTGTCCCAATTCCTTCCGTTTTTTTATATACGTTTGCCTTTTCCCAGCCTGCATTCCACCAAGGTGACTCTTCCTCGGTGTTTCCATGCGGGTACAAAACAGCACAAGCAAAAGAGACTGCCTGATTTGTTCCAATGACTGGACCTAGGTCCAATCCAGTTTGAAACAGTGCAGGAATACATGTGTACAAAGAAGGAGTTCAGTTCAAGGTTATTATATCTAAAGAAGAACACAGCTAAAAACATGATTTTGTCATAGGTGGAACTCAGCAACTTCAGTAATATGCAATCTCATGAGCCTGCCCATGGCAGCAAAGTCACGCCTTAGGATGTGTTTGTCTGCTCCAAGCACTGTTGAACAAAACATTGGAGGTCATGCAATTAAACATGGTGCATACATAA
This sequence comes from Amblyornis subalaris, assembly GCA_018881555.1. NCBI lineage: Eukaryota > Metazoa > Chordata > Aves > Passeriformes > Ptilonorhynchidae > Amblyornis > Amblyornis subalaris. The sequence goes on along the minus strand of JACAXG010000007.1, from coordinate 9,699,534 downwards.
AAGCTCAAATTAAGCTGCACAGGTCATGCTAATATGTTAAGTCTTATTATTTGACTTCTGGACTTGACAACTCTAACAGTGTTCTTTTAATACAGGTTGTGTGTGTATGTGTCTGTGTTTGTACACAATTTATTTGATGATAAAACCGAATTTCATCAATTATGTTGATAAAGAAGAGGTGTGACTCACCTCTCACACTGCCGTACACTACTTTGATTTCAGTTTAGTTATTTCTAACGCATATTAATCTGCCAGTAAATGATTGGTTCTTCTCATATACATGAATACCCCCACCCATAAATCAAGTTTTATACATGCAGTCATATAGGTACTGGTACCTGCACACTCAAACATTAAAACAAGAGAGTGTACAAAGCAATTTATGTCTGCTACATTTTGTGTATGGCCATGTCTGACTGCATTTGTTCTACTGTGTTTTCTGGAAGATTATCTTACTAAGATCCTATTCAAGCTTGCTGCCAGAAAATTTCAGTTTAGCACTAAACTGAAAGCTAAACTAAGGCAATAAACTAAACTTACTCCTTACTCCCGGAGGGAGTCCAACAAAAAAAGAACATAAAAGCTGCTTGTTTAGCTGTGGCACTCCTCTTTTAAAGCTATTGTATGACTGCCTTTATTTCAATGACACATGCTGCCTGTCAGAAGGTGATAGTCTCTGTCATATTTATTAAAAGGCATTTTGGTACTAAGCAGTCTTAAGTAGCTAACTAAAGACTGTGACATAAATCATGTATGACTTTATAAGACATGAAAAATGGTTCTCAAAGTAGTTAGCAACCAGTGACCCTACTATACAATATTTTTAGCAACACAAAATTAGCAGAAAAATATTGGCTTACAGGGCAGAAGTTTCAAAACTTCTAAATGTCAAAAGCCATCATTCTCAGCAGTTGAATTTGATTTTGCCACTCTCTGGTAACTGAAAAGTTATAGAATCTTGCAAGATAGGATCTCTGGTAACTGAAAAGTTATAGAATCTTGCCTTTTCAGGGACTCATGAGAACTGTTCTATCTAACAGTTTCTGCATCTCGTTAACTCTATTTTTTAAACTGTTCCCAATTGCTGACCAAAATATGCAATAAATTATACTTTGTTTTACAAGTACTTATTTACCATACCTTTTCGGAATGTAATCTTCTAATGCATTATTTTTTACACAGCAATAACATAGCATTTAAGAGTGGTATGCCACTGCTAATTTACATCACAGAAAGGACTGTAGAAAAGACTGGAGTGTAGAGATGTCCCAGCTCACTTTAAACCACCTACAAGAAGACATTGTGCTGCACGGCCATGGATGAACATATCAGCTTATTCAGTTTGGAAAACTTGCATGTTTCCCCAGTAAGATTTCTGCCAGTGGTTAAACTTTCTTATTTATACAGGTATTTGGGTATTTCTACATCATACTAGATGTGCAAGTCACATTTACACATCTCTGGTCCTGCCTGAATTTAACAAGGCTTCTATAAGAAAGGTGAACAATTGCTTTGTAAAGAGAGGAAAAGGTTTTGGCTGCATAAGAAAATGGCAGGAAGAGAAGAAGAGACTTTGTAGAATTTACTGCAGGCCTTGAAATGAATATAAGCCATCAAAATCAAATGGCTATGAGATCAGTGCTGCTCATTTCTCTCTGCAAGGAGATAGATAGCAATGTTTGAGACATATTGAAGTACAGAGATATGAGGTCTTGAAATTACACAGAAAGAAAATAGATGGGTCCACGGGAAAAAAGAGATGAAAACCTAGTGTACTTTTCATTTAACATTAAGAAATGTTAAATTCCATTTCTTATTCCTAAAGACAATATTACCATTAGACTAAATAGCTTCATTTCTGCAAAGCAACGAGAAGCACTACCCTATCAATAACCTATTTTGTGGGTAAGAATTTGGAATTTCAAACCTGGATGAGAAATTTCTTTGAATGATTGCTGCTGTCAGTTATTTTGCTTCATGCTGTTTCTTGACATTGTAGCTGGGTGGTAAATAGTTCCTTTCCTTTGACATTTTGAAATCTCAAAAATATTTCTTCTCCACATTAGAATTAACCCCAGAAGTTTCAAAGTTTCCCCACATAAAAGCAGGGAAGACAGAGTCCAGAACAGCCAAAAGGCATCGTTGTCTGTCTTTATTTTAATGTCAGAGCAGAGACTTGAAACTCATCTTTCTGCAACCCAATCCCAGTGCTCACTTTATTTTTCATATTTTTCATTCATATTTTTCTTTCTTCTTCATTCCTAGTAAAAGTGCTCATGAATTAGCATTTTCGGGGGAAAAAATATCCCTCCTTAACAGGTTTTGTAGTCAAAAGGAGGAAAAATAGCTGGGCATTTTGCTTGCTCTTACTGCACCAAGCAAAACCAGGTATGTGAAGAAACATAATAATTTGCTTGATAAAAATAAATTTGTTTACAGCAACTTGAGAGTATTCATCTAGTCAGTTCTAAAGTGTGAGTGTAAGGACGCCAACCATTCTGTTGAACGAGATATTAAAATAAAGCAACATACTATTAACAACTATTCCAAATATTCCAGATTAAATTGGAAGTGAAGAGATCAGGCTAACATTATTAGCCAAAGAATTTTCAGCACTCATATGAATTTAAATTATTTAAGCCAGTTTCAACATTTGAAGAACTTTCCTACTCTCAAGGGAGATATTAAACGTACACGTCAGTAATTCACAGATTGCTGCTGCTGCTAGTCATCAGAATCTGGCTTTAATTCCATCCTGTTAAAATCTCTCTTCAAATTAAGAGTGTTTAATTCACTAAAAACATACCAAAATTGAACAGAAACTAAATAAACTTACTAATGATAGACAATTTAAAATGATACCTTTCCTTTAGGACCTGAGAAAGGGAGGTGCCTGATTATCTGAATTATCTGGAGAGTGAGCTGTGAGTTAATTTACGTGGTAGTAATGAGCACATAGCTTTCAAATTACTTCCTGAACCATTTGCACACTGAGCTGACTGAACCTGGAGTCCAGAGAGCAAAGAATATGACACTACAGGGAAAAGGAATAGTCCAAGCAAAAGGAGGTTATAATAAACATTTGGATGCAATTTGCATGGGTGTGAGGAAAAAAACCTGGGTCATACTGTGGCGGAGAGTTCAGTAGTTTTCATTTCCCACCCTTCATACATCTTAGGACTACTGTAGTGCTGCACTGTTTCCAGAAGAAACAGAGGATGAGGTAGTGGTCTTGACCATTCAGCCTGCCTTAGGCAGGGCTCGTGTTTGTTGTCTCTTCTTGAAGGACAGTGTGGTTTCACAATGGCCAGCAGAAGATGCTAGATTGTTAATTTGTCTTTTCAGTCTCCCCAGCTATTACTCAGATAGCCAGGGGCTTGCTCTTCTGTTCCCTCTGAAATTCTCCTATACTATTCCTCAATAAACCTGGCTATCAAAGATAGCTTTCAGAGCTGTCGCCAGCCATGCAAGGGATTAACAAATCATTGAAGTGCTACATGGCTGCTTGAGGAAAGACGGGCTTTATACTCTAGATCTAACACATTCTCTGCAGATACCGAAGCTGACCACACTACGAATTGCCAAAGAGTTTTCAAGGAATGCAAAGTGGTCCCATTGCTATGTAAAAGTTCTTTTACAGTTGTATTTATTGAATAGCAGGGTAAGTTATTCCTTTTAGATTTCTTTCCTGAAATGATACCAGGTGTCAGCTGGGCTTCAGCTGGTCTGACAACCTTTATTCCATGTAGATACACATGCTAAAAACTCCTAGTGATTACTCTGGTCCTCCAAAAAGTTTTGTCTTTTTTCTAGAAAGTTCTGTTCTACAGATGAATCTGGAACTTTTTGAGATGTTAGGCAAATAATGCCGTCTCTAGAAGTCTTCTAAAACTGTGTTTTATTAGACACTTGGATTTAATGCATTTAACCCCATTTCTGTGAAAGAACCAATAAAGTAGCTTAATTACACTTCTGCTTCTGTTAAAAAATTCTTATAGCTGTTTCACTGAGAGGGTCTTCAATCTTCCTTCTTTGAAGAAAGGACTTAAAATTTGGCAGGATCCTTTTCACTGTCACTATGCAGTCTCACCCTGTGCAGACAAGCTCCAAACTTCTGAGAAAAATCAGGAGTTTGCACGTGCTTGATGAAAGCTTGCTAGAGGGTATCAAGCAACATTCTTTACAGAGCCTGTTTTCACATTTTGTCTTCCAGACTGAACAGAGCTTTTCCTTGCAACAGCTCCTCATGGCTGCCAGAAACAATTATGGCACTGGGCACTGGAACAGAAAAGAGGCAAACAGTCTTCCTGTGTTCTCAATGTTCTTCTTGTTATACACACAGCTCAGAGAAAGAATCACTTGGGTTGGAAGACGCAGTGCCCATAAAAAAAGTGAGTGAAAAGTGTATGGAGAGACTTGACAGGAGAAAAGCAGAAGGGGCAAACTGCTGGGAAAAGTGTGAAAAATATTAATTAGTACTACTAATTCCAATTTAGTACTACTTAGTACAACTACTTCCCACAAGAACTTGGAACAGGACACACAGTTCTCGATTTTTAAGATTCCTCTGCTGTAGGTATCCTGTTGGGAAAGTCACTGCTGAACTGCATGAGCCTTCTCCACGCTGTGGTCAACCCACAAAGGAGATGACAGCTTATGGCTGCTGCCAAATACTTCATTTGGAGACAGGCAAAAGCCTCTGCTACAGGTCAGTAAAATCTCTTTTTAATACCAGATTGCAGCCTGTGTAACTCCACCTAAGAACAATTCTGTTTTTCAGGAAGGGCTTATTTCCTTTACTGCATTCTACCTTGTCAGATAGGATGATACATTAAAATCTAGATAAAATATGACACATGCTGCAAAGTCTCATTCAAAGTTTAAAATATATCAGCATTAAATTCACCTGTACAATCTGTAATTGCTTCCTGTGTGCATGTTCCTACTTAATTTTTTTTTTAAATGAATATATTTGGGATCCCTGCTTCATCCAATAGTCAGGAAGTGTAGTGTTCAAGGAACAATTAAGGCTTAGGCTTTGAATAAGGACACTGTCATTAGACTTCTGCCTCATTTGCTCCAAAAGGCAGACAGTACCCTGGAATGAGGCAAAATCAAAGACTGGTCTTCTCTTCTGACTGTGAATTTAAAAGTCTCTGTTGAGCTGAACAGGAGGAGATCCTGAGGGAAGGAGTAGCACTATGGCCCTTGAGGGAGCAGACTATGTCAAGAGAAAGGTGAGAGAAGAGAAAGCAAGGTCTCACTAACGCAATGGAAGACTGCTCTATTGGAACAGTGTTCTGCCTCTGAAGTCTGCCAGAAGACCTGAATTCTTACAACGTTGACATAAGTCAAGAAGAGCTCTGTTTTTCACACTTCAAGCTCTATAAGCACCTCAAAACCATATGAGCAATCAGGCCTAAAGTCTCCTACATTCTGAGAAATAGGCATTTTTTACAAAATAGGATTTGCTCTCAGTATTTCAACTACATAGCTGTTTCTGTGGGGGCATAGAAAGGAGCTCATTTCACAAAATAAATTATTTCTTGCTTGCAGGAAACTCATTTAATATAGCAGCAATTGCCTAGAAAATCTCTCATGGAAATTAGTTACTCAAAGCAGGGTTTGGCTAGAGGTCACAAACAAAGCAAGAGGGGAAAACATTGATTATGCAACTACAAAGCTATGCCATGTTGTCAGCTCAACAGWGGTATATTTAACTGGAGCAACGCAGCACCATACAGGGATAGACAGGCTTGCCTCAACGACAGACACTGTGCCCTCTGGGACAAAACACCCTCCTGCCCAATAGGGTTAGCAAGATAGAAGATTCCTGAATTAATTAAACTTACTGCCCAGAATTTGGGGATATTCCTGTAAGTAACAGGTGCATACTAGGAACCAGGATGCAGGGCTACAGGAACCCAAAAGGACTAAAGCATCCCCAGCTTCCATGTCAGTTCAGAAGTAGTCAAGAGAAGAGTCTCCCCTTTTCTGCCCATTTAGTTGGGAAACAGAAGAGTCCTTAACTCTTTGCCCTCCACTATAATCTGTTGCACCAGAACATAAAACCACAACATGTTTTACTTACACCTTGAGTAACTTCAGAGATACAGAAGGCATTCTGAACCTGTCTCTTTTGGAGAGCTGCAGTTACATGTCATTTCTTCACAGGACTTAACTTGAAAAGCACAACCAGGAACTGATTTAGGAACCTATGTGACTTGGACAGGAGAAGATATTGCAAAGAGTCCTGAATTCCCAGAATATTAAACTTATGAAGGACTGTCTTCAGTTTGAGGATTAGATTCTTAAGGCCCAGTCTGCGTAAATGCTGCTTACATGGCTCTTGGCTCAACAGAGGGACCACAAACGTTGCATACTATGGAGACACTCAACATAATCTGAAGAGAACATTTCCTTCAGTGTAGCTGCAAAATACCATAAATAGGCATTCCCTCTGCTTCCTTACAAAGAACAACATCTCTGACTTGGCTCAGTAAGGCATCTGCTTCACTTGGGGGAGAGAATCCCCTTCATTTCTTTCCTACAACTATGACTATGTAATAGAATCAATATTTAAAAAAATAGGAGCAGTCTAGATTGTGCTCATTTTCTCTGACCTCATTATCTGTAAAAAAAGATTACAACACTGTGCTGGAGTAAATTTCACTCCCTATATGCCCTCAAAGAAAAGTTAATGAACAGCAAGGAAGGGGACGGAATAACATGGAAATCAAAGGGCTGTTATAACCACTCTCTGTCCTTCTTGCCCCAAACACTTTATGGCTTGGAAGCTAAGTAAAGTTTTTTACTTTTCTGTCATGTGGCTATTGACTTGAACAGATTAAGTTGTCATGAAAATTGTTTAGGTATATGCATTATAGTAACGAGAGATATACAAGCATGGTTCACTCTGATACTGAGACAATTTATGCCTACTGCAACCGGTAAGACCGGAGATTGAATGCCAACATCTATTCAAAGTACAGTGTTGCCTGTTCTTTCTCCCTTATTGTCTCTAAATTGCTATAAAAATTAATAATTCACATGTCAAATAACACTCCTGTAATGAACCTGTAACATGCAATCTAGTCCCACATAAAATGTTCCTTTGTTTTTTAACAAAGAAAATATTTTCATCTATTTTATTGTTCTCTTCCTTCAGACAACAGTTGAAAACAATTAGCAGATAGAACATTTCTTACTCTTCATTCTTTATGCGCATACACCATGGACACAGTGAAGATATTAAACAGTACTGGGCCCAGTACAGACCCTTGAGGGACACCACTCATTGCTGGTTTCCTTTGAGGCACTGAGGAATTGACTGTAACTCTTATCTGTCTAATAGTCCTTCCATCAAATCAATTTAGAAGSAAGAATGTTGTGTGGGACCATGTCAAAGGCCTTGCAGAAGTCCAGAGAGACGACATCGATAGCTCTTCCCTGGTTCACTGATGCAGTTAATCCACCCTTGAAGGCTGCAGGATCAGTCATGCCCAAGTGGTCCTTGGTGAATATTTGCCCTTGGGGAAGCCATGCCGGCCCATCCCTAATCTGATTTCTCTAAAATGTTGTGCACTTTGATGATGTTTTAGATAAAGATATGCTTCTGTCACCTTAATTTAACAAAGCTCAYGGTACTCAGGTGTGTGATACCATTTTCTAGCGTAAGACTTCAAGGAAATGTGGTTTTTAGGCAGAAAAATGTTCCAGCCACGAAGTTTATGCTATCCAATTATTCACTGTGAATGATCTGAGTAACTACAGAGGATGCATTGGTTTTCAGCACACACCACCTAATCGTAATCTTTGATAGCCAATGAGGGGTGACTAGCATTTTGGAAATGTTTACAAAGCTACTAAAATGCTCTTTTATTTTGGCAATTGAGTCCTTGCACACATTGCAAATGAAAAGCTTGTGATGCTGTTATAGGACTGTTACTCCAGCTATGCCAGTGACTGACTAGATTCTGCCTGTGGTTGTGATTTCACTATATGATGGTAACAATCTGAGAATAAATTTCTGTTAGAAAACATGAATACAAGTAGAAAAATATAGACAAAACCTTTGTATCACAGGAAGATGCAAAAATTTTGACAAACCACTGTTCAATGGGTAACTATGACCTAAATTCCTCTAGTTGAATACTTTTTGCAATCCAAACAAGGAAGAATTTAAGCAGTATGAAATATACCYTTTTTCAAACCCATTGGCTTCCAAGGACTTCATTGTCTTATCCAGAAAGTTTTGCACCCTCTTGAAATTGCTTTAATGAACAGTTTGTGTCTGGTACCCTCGGTAAACTGGTTCTGCTGCCATTTCCACRGCTCCTGTTTTTTCCATCGTGTGTAAAAAAATAATCACTGCTTGTTCTCAGTTCTGTGCTACCKTTTTCTGGTTTTCAACCAGCTCCAAATACTTGTTGCGAGTCTTTATTGCCTCTGATTCACTATCGTTTCATACTTCATGTGTAGCTTCCTCATCTTATTTCTGTATTTATTTCTTTCACTAGCCTCTCCTTATCCTCCAGTGCCATCTCTTTCTCCAAGAACATTTTAAAAGACATTAACCCTACAACTGTTCATGAAATATATCTAATAACTACAACTATGTTTTGCCTCACTTAAACTTTATCTATTTTTAAGTATGCCATCACATAGTCCTTCTACAACCTGGCTGACTGTAATCTTCAAGTAAAATTCAGTTTCATTAATGAATAATTACCCCTAAGTAATCAGGGGTTTTGTTGCTGTTCCTGTTAGATGCTTCAATTCAATTATTTATTCCTGGACAAAAGTTTTCTCTGAAAGTTGGCTTATGWCTTAATTACTTCAGCTGTTGTCTTCCCTTCCTCTTTTCCGTCATCATCAGTCATCTCCCAAATGTAAGATAATATTAGGGAAGGCAAAGGAAAACCAAGAGGGGTGTGAGACAGTGCAGTAAAGTGAACAGAGCAGAAAGGGAATGGAAGAAACAGACTGGAGGATTTGGGGAGAAAACTGGGAAGGGGACGGACACCAAAGGAAGACAGRGGGGAATTAGTGTGAAAAACAGAGCTGAGCATGAAAAGAGAAAAGAAGGCAAAGGAAAGAAAGACTTGGGGAAAATACTATAGCCGTAGACAGCATAAAGATTAGACAATAAGAAAGAACAGGCAAAGAGGAGACAGAAAACAAAGGAGATTAATCAAGACCAAAAAAAAAAGCCCTGGGGAGATGATCTGTATCAGAAATAAGGGGTGATTTTAACCAAAATTGGAGATGCATGGTGCAATGGGGAACACTGCAAACCAGAGTAGAACAATAAACAGAATAAATATTTTAAAATAAATGAGCACAGAGTGACTAGTGCAGTTGTGCTGCTGTACACTCTAAACAGGAAAGAGGTAAGTTACAAACGTTAATCTGGTGTTTCTCTACAATTTTAGCAGAAACAGGATGCTAAAAGGCATTAGTGTAAAACTAAGATGGGATGTTACGGTGGGGTTTTTCTGCTATATGTTCTTTGATACCTCTATGTGCTACAGTATATTAAATAAGGATAATAAAATCAGCAGAGATCTGCTGTCATCACACAGTGATACATGGTAACAATAAATGTACATTTTACATGTGGGTATATTGCTCCTGATTGCTCATTTCAGCCTTTTGCCAAGCTGTAGTCTGCCCCATTCTTGCTCAACATTATAAATAYTTTTAATGGAAATGGAATACACATCAAAAGATGTGATATTATTGTTTCATGAGGCACTGGTTAGACCTCATGCTTAGTTGGGCTCATTTTGCTACAAAAAGGCTATTATTGTACAACATAATGGAGTACATGGGATCGGTTCAGCTTTTGAGATAATTTCTTATGAGAAATTGCATGTTGGCAGATGCACTGATTTCAGGTGAGGCACCCATCTGCATCTGAAGGTACAGTATTCTCCAACAAAAAGAAAAGTGCAAAGTAAGCAAATGAAATCCTTTGAAATGAGATTGTCAACTTSACAAAATATACTTGGTTCTTAGGGTGCTTTCAATGCACAGTGCTTGGTTATCACCATCATGCTCATCTGACCTAAGGAAAAAAGACAGAGTGACTTGACAGAGGGCACTTGGCAGATCCAAAACCTGAAATAATACCATGAATTGATAACATCAGCTTTGTTGAAGTTGAAATTAAAATTCTGACTAGCTCCAACTGTCCTGGGGCTTAAGCAGAGTTTTCCTGTCMGTTTGTCTATTAATTTATCAATCTAACCAGGAAAAATGACAGTGGCCTAGTTCTTTTAGGGACAGGTGCTAGCTTCCACTTGTAGCATCCTCTCTAAAGATTGTTTTGAAAGGACAACCAGCCCCTCTAGACAAGTGRCTCTACTGGGGAAAAGGAATGCCTAGTGCCAATCTCTTTTTTTCGGGTGGAYGTGGCACAACAGTTGGGCTTTAAGCAGGGTTATGTATCTGAGCAATAGATAACATTTGCTTGCGAGGGCAGTGCATGCCCTTACAGGCATTTCCTAGCTCCTCCTTGGCAAATGCAGCAGGCCAGATGGAACTGTTCCTTGGGCTGCCAGTTGGACCACCCTGGTTTGTACCAAACAGGATTTTTAAAAACCCAAGGGGATGGAAAAAGTCTGAAAATTAGCAACTAAAAATAAACAGGAAATGAAGGCAGAACTGTTTCACATGAAGTGCCATAAGTAAATGAAACAGAATTGTCCAGTTGGAATTATCAAAATTATGAATTTGAGTAAAAACACTGTCAATAGTGAAAATAATGCTAGGGCGGAAGGGAAAGGAAAAGCTATATTTAAACGAAAAAAACCTTAAAAAACCATAGCTACAGCAATGCTATCACTAGAACCACACCTGGATATCTCCAATGTGAGGTAAAGGAATGTGTGCAGAAGTACGGGATTTTGAAGTTTTGAAACATTTTAACTTTAGCAAGTTTCCTGTAACCTCCTTTCGAATTCCTTATTTGTCACAGCAGCTATGGTCTGTTGCTTGAAATTTTTTTTCCTTTAAGTAATTGCTTTGAAATATTAAGGCTCAGGCCAAGCACATAATGGAAGTTTGCATTCTATGATTTGTAAGCATGAGCAATTAAATAGGAGAAAGTTACTGCATAATTACAACAAGAATACTTCAGTAGTTATCCAGGATCAGTTAAGATTTAGTGCAGATTTTTTTCCAGATGAATGTAAGACACTGTCAGTCTGTGAGGACACATTATTTTCAAAAGACATGATTTAATGGAAATATAATGCCAAAGCAATATAGCACCACCTACAATTTGATAGTACTGTTTAAAGCTGAACAAGTCAGAAGAATCTCTCAAAAAATACAAGGCCCAATCTTCTACTGCCAAGATAAAAACTATAGGATCTACGCATGACCTTTTCCTTCTGTAGGTTCTGGTACTGCAAAAAGCTATGAAATTGCTTTCTGACTATTCTATTTAACACTCACACCAACAAAATGTACCACAAATAAAGCATAAAGAGGTACTATTTACACAATGTATCAAGTATGCTAATATTGAGATATTGAGTAAAATACTTCAATATGCAAATCCTTTTGGTATTTCAATCATCTGAGACCTTGAGACACTAAAGGCTGTGTTTTATAATTTTGGAGTTTTACACAAATGCGGGAACTGGAGCACTTTCATCATCTAAACAGTTTCCCAAGAAATTTAAACACAGTGAAGCACAATCAAGCCTTATCAGATAGCTTATTAAGTAGGACTTGCTAGGATACTTGAACTGTTAACCAAAACAACATAAGCAGCCCGTGTTTGTGCAGCACACCAGGAGCCTTGAAAAGTCTTGCTCTTCTGCAAGGTGAATTCCACTGAGCAACACTTGGTTCTGGRGGGAGACAGGGAGCTGGGGAGGGAAGCAACAACAACAACAACAAAACAACAACAAAAAAGAGATACTCCTTTCCTGCAGAACATACGGAATGTGAAGCATCCAGGACAGCAAACTGAAGAAGTGTCACTTCAGAGTTCTTTGGATTTGGTGAACTCTCCTAGAGTTAAGGCCAGCAACACAGTCAGACTCTCAGGTATTTCCATACCATCTCTAAGTCAGCACTTTTTGAGGCAGTTGTCTCCAAAGTGTCACCAACGGAAGGATCTCTCGGTGGTTGTGCTTGTCTACCAAATCTCTTAAGTTAACAGGTGAAACAGCACCAAGTTTCTTTATTATTATTATTATTATTATTTTAAGTCCCATTGCTACAAGTATAATCTGAAAAGGACACTACCTTTTTCTGGTTCACTCTCCCTTAAGAGCACCAACAGTATTCCACATTTGGAACTTCAAGTAATGGATAGAAGACTAATGCAATACAAGAGAGGCTGGCTAACAAAGAGACACCCATTTAAGAGGGTGGAAGGAAATTGCATCCTGCTTTAGTYGGCAGGCCACCTTCCTTTCTTTTGCTACCAAAGTGACAATACACTTTAATATTCTAAAGTGATAATGCACAAGATGGAGCACAAGGCATTTTGTTGCTGTTTTGTGGCTATTTTTTTTTGCCTTTCAAAGCAAACAACACAGAAGGGTCTTCACAGAAAGACYCTGGGGCCGATTTGTAGTTAGGAATTATTCAAACTGAAATCAACAGAGACATGACAGTTTCAAACAGCTCATGAGCCTCCTCTTCTCCTTTACAACTGGGACTTGAACGTGGCCATAAAAGGATCACAGAAAGTCCCATCACAGAATTGCCATGCCTCAGACATCGAGGACAAAAATTACAGGTTTTAATGAACCTTAGMTCTTTTTTATCTCTGTAATTCTTAGAGCATGTATACTTCAAAAGATTATAATTGCTTAAATTTTCTGTAACTGAGAAATTTTCAATCTCTTAGAGAGTAATGGCCTATGTTTTCCGTTCACAAATTTAAAATTTACATTAAGACCTAAACAACAAATAAGTAAATGAATCAACCTATTAATTTAACATTTTCCTTTTTTTTTAAGTAAAATGCAATCTTTACTAATTTACTTAGAACTATTCGTAAGACAAAAACAGGAAATCACCATTTAGAATATTATCTATAGCTCAGAGTTCACACCAGAGTTCAACAAGTCTCAATTACTGCCCAGAGATGTTTAATTTAATAATAGAAGGAAGCATGCATTTTCTCCATATACAATATCCTCATAAATGTTCCTTCTACAATATCCATATTTCCTTAGTTTACTTAAAATTTACTCTGATGTTASTCTATAGACTACTGTAATACAAATTACATCACAAAATCAAATGCAGATTGCCACTGTGCCGGGCAACTTACAAATACATTTAAAATACACAWGGAAAATTAATTTTCAACAGGCTTAAAACAAAAGACTAGAGTTATATTGAACCAACTTACATAATACAGATTCTTGAAATAATTATATTCAGCTTTCTGTTTCATTATGTGTCTCATTCCAGTACGATCACTGTAGTTTAAGTAAATTTCAAAAAGCCAGGTGATTCAGACCCTGTTTTACCCATGACAACACGTGAAAATAAAATTAATTTTTATGCACATTGTGTCAATACCTCAAGGTAGGACCTGCAGATAGTGTCCTGTAGTAATACTTGTATTTTTTAGTGTCAACTAAAGTGTTTAGTGAAAACTAATTACCCATTCTCAGTATGAAACATCGATGGAGTTGGCGGTGGAATCATACTTGGGTTGCAGCACTCCTCGCCCTCTCAGCCAAAATTCACACAGCCAAGGGTGTTGGCTACCTGTAAAACAGTGATTTCATCATTTCCAATTGTCTTCTTTCTACAGATATGTAAACAAGTCAGAGCACCAACCAATACAGCTCTTYGTAAAGCTGTGTTTCCACAAACAAAGCAAATTCAAGAAATTGCAATGCCACAGTATTTCACCTTTTATTTTGAAAATGTAAAACTGTAACTATGAAAAAGAAGGAATCTTTATCATTCATTTGAACAGGAATATTTGAGTATTCACGAGCTTCTGACATATTCGTGCAACAGATCCTCAGTTCTTCTCCATCAGGACAATAATAAGTATTCCACAATATTTATAAATATGCAGACTCATAAAGCATTAGACCTGTATGACAAAGGACAAGTTCTCTCAATTTTTGTTGCTTTACATTAAAACACTTATTCAGAGCCCTTGATACAATGAAAAATGCATGCTTATCACATATAATAATTTAATAATATAAACTGCRGTGACGCAGTTCTTTCCTATTTTGTGGATTGCCATACACGATGACTGTATCCTACATGCCAAATGAAGCAATGAAACATTATTCTCATTTAAACACTACAGAAAGTTACAGCACAGCCTGGCTATGTAATTTTTCTGGGAAGAGCTTAGGTTTGGGAGTGGAAGAAAAATTTGCTATTATAAGCAGTACTTAGCACTTAAGAAGTGCTTTGCATTTCCACAAGACTCCTTAAACAAGCATGTAAGGATTGTGAGCCTTGTACAAGTAAGGTCACTGAAATGGGCACTTTTGTCTAAGAAAGATTTAAAAATAAATGTTTTCTCAAGTAAGAATTAGAACACATTGCAATGGTTTCTGTTTCAGAGCTAATCAGAAAYCATGGCTTCCTCAATTGCTCAAAAGTCAAGTGGCACATGAACCAATTTTAGTGTCATATCAATGCAAGACCGAAAATATTCATATTAATTTAATATTCATCAACATAAAAATAAACATAAGTATGTAAGTAAACAAATACTGCATGCAAATATGTAGCTAGCTAACATCTTTGCACTGGTAAGAAATAAAGTATCAGCTGAAGTTCAGGTCCAGGAGAGAAGGATCTACAAAGTAAGGTGAGGATCAAGAGAGAACAAGGGGTAACAACTTTAAACYGACAGAGGATAGGTTTAGGCTGGATATTAGGAAGGAACTCTTCACTGTGAGGGTGGTGAGGCAGCAGAACAGGTTGCCCAGAGCAGCTGTGGATACCTCATCCCTGGAAGTGTTCAAGGCCAGGCTGGATGAGGTTCTGACTGACCTGGTCTAGTGGGAGATGTCCCTGCCACTGTTGGAACTGGATGATCTTTAAAGTCCCTTCCAATCCAAACCACTCCATGATTCCACAATATGAAATTCAGGGGAACCTGTTGAATGGGTTCTGAATCAAGCCACAGAGGAGAGGATAAAACATAGCTGAAAGGACCTTGATTTCATTACTCTCTTTTCCTTTTCTGYTTTATAATTGTTCTTTCCTTTTTTCTGTTACTATTTTTTTCAGTATGTCTCATTTTATTTTTATTCATAAATTTTTATTTTCTTCAAATAAAAGGATCTTTACTTAGCTCTACCCATCAGCRAGTGAATTGCTGCCTGCTTTGAGAAAGGATGTAAAAAAAATCATAATTAACCCATTTAAATGTTGTATCTTTTCAGAATTCTCTCATCCTACTGGCTGTAGGTAGGTGGACCTCAAGATACAGTGTGGAATCCTAAATCCAGAAATTAAGGGTAATTAAGAAAGAAGAGAAGCACAGGACTGTAACCTCATCAAATTATTTTTCTAGAGGTGTCCTGTTTATGTTCTATATGATTCCCTCCTCATAGGAAAGCAGAAAGATAAATACCTCGTAATTACTATGTTATCTGCTTGAAATTAGATTTTTAATATCTTGTTAAAAATTAGTATTAAAACTTTAGAACTCTGTCTTCTATCCGAAAATACTGGAAAATTTAGAATTATTACCTGTCCACTCAGCTCTGTCAAAACAATATCATTCTGCAGACTTCCAGACCAGTTCATTGATTTCTTGGTACAACAGCACTCTCAGGGAACATACAGCTGTCACTTAGAAGTGCTTCCCAAAGTTTTATCTATACAGATTACCTACTCCTGAGACAGGCAAGTGTCCCTGGTGTTAAAGTTCAAACCTTTTGGAAAGCCATGCTTGGTGGAGCGATACAAAAGCCTCCCAGAAGAACTGAGCATTTGKTGTGTGGTTCTACAAAGAAAACACAGGTCCAGAGAGGACAACCCACATGGTCCCTCTGCTCCTTCAAGCTGCCAGAGGCACAAGATTCAAACGTCCTCAGAGCCTTCCCTCCTTACATATATTCAGATAAGTTTATCATAAACAATTCCACAAAAGTACAGTGCTGGCATMTCAGACTTTATATTACAACAGAAATGACTGCTGGAACAAAGAATTCTCTCATGAACATCCAACTGACCCTTGAGTTTCCAAAAGATGTTGAGTGCCAGTAGAAACTTTGACTGGCACTGATACTTGACTGATTTGCCAGCAAAATTCAACAACTCATCCATGACATACCCATTGTCCTGCAAAAAATCTATTTCCATACTAAAAATCATTAAGTATCACTATTCCACTGGAAGGATCTCAGAAAATTGATCCTTTATGAAAGTCAACACTTAATATCTGAGTGGTGACCTACTAGTCTTGTCCCAAAAGTAGAAAGTAGTCTGTAACTTTGTATCATCCTTGGAATGCTATGATTCTGTTTTAAATAATCATTATGTCTCTACTCTAAAAAATCATATGGGGAGTAGGACAAGTTAAAAAGATGGAATAGTGACCACTTTAAATAATGTTTTTGACAGAATTAGAACTGAATCTCTGCAGTAAGGGTTAAGTGCAGTCTGTTTACCTCATTCAGACAACATCCCGTCTGCAGTGACCATTCCTTGGGAAATTAGGGATTCCCTCACATCTGTAACAAATTACATGGAGCAGTACAGCTCATCCTTAAAGTTCATTTGATAGTGATTGTAATACATGCCTTAAGGTTAGGATGGAGTGCTTAACTCAATCACTTGATTATATGCAGAATTTCAAATGCTGCAGAAGCCAGGCTGCATATGGAAGTTCTGGGATTGAGGACAACTCACCTGGAAATCAAGGTCTTTATTGTTCATATCCTACCACAAGCAGACCACATTCGTTGGGAGAACACTACTATCTAAAGGGGAAAGAAACATGCAATTGGTTAGAAGTTTTCCATTAGAGCTGTCCAGGAACAGATGGTTCCAGCATCTGCTATTGTGTCTCCTTATCCWGGGTAATTTATTTATTTTTTAAAATACGGTTCGGCCTTAAGTTCAGTCAAAGTTCATCTGGCACCCACATCAGTTTACATTTTTATCCAAGGATCTTCTTTGTTCATGCATCTTGCAGTCAAATGAAAGAAATGATTCACACATTGCCACCTGTGTGTGAACCTACCACCTACTTAGATTTATTTCTCACAGACGTTAATGGACGCTTCACCTCAAGGTGCAGAAGAACTTACRCAGGCCAATCTGTCTTTGAGGACCACATTCCTGGCAGAACAGTGTCAGCCTGCAGAACCAGGGAGTCCCAAAACCTGAARGTTCGACAGTAGTTATGGTACTGGATTAGACAGATCCTTCTGAAAGCTGCATCACACGTAAGAATTGGACATGTGCTGTTCCAGAAAAAATATGTAACAATGGTTGCTGGCTCCACTGTTATTTTCCACCTGTGTGAGGAAAGTTTTTACTGTTTGTAAAGTTAATGTAGCACATATGCAGGAATGCTGTACAGGGTGCCTTAGCATGTGTTAYGTGAAAGCTACCATGAAGAATTTCCCCAAGCTTCCACATCAAATAGGAATTGAGTCACACTGATGTATGTAGTGAAGTGCACATGCACTGCATCAACCCAGGGAAGACCTGTGGGGTCCTGTCTGACATCCCAGTCTTTGAGCATCTCATGAGCACAGCTTCATGACCATTTACTTTTAACACTGCCAGGGTACAATTTCCATCCCCACATTCAGCAGGCAACAAAGAATACTAGGCACAAATATTTAAATCCATTCTTTAGTTCTGGCATGCATAATATATATCACTTATTGAGAAARACCTTTATTCCTTTGATAAGTATTACAAGCATTTCAGAGTTCCCTTGTTGACATCTTATGCAAATTGTTCCTACAGCAAGTTACGGATACTTCAAACACCGGAGCAAGGCACAGCACACACGTGGCTTGTAAACTGCAGTACGGAGTGGGATTACTCCAGTCCCTGGTAGGGAAGAAAGATTTTTCCCACAGCAGCTTCCTTTGTCTCTTTGTAACACACATAAATAGAGAGCTGCTGTTGAGGTGAATTACAGCAGGTAGTGAAAGTATGCAGACTACAGGCAAGAGGGCCTCTTGAGTCTTCATCCCCTCACAAAATGCTTTGCTTTATCTGCCTCCTAGTTAGACTAGCCCTCACTGCAAAATTGAACACACGTAATTGAAGGTTTGTGTTAGAAGCTGACGTGATGTGCTAAAACAATCTGCAGTTCTTAATCCCTGATGAGCCAATCAAGTGGAGTTAACATCAGTCCAATGCTGCTTTTGTACACAGACGGGAACCAGGGTTTTTTGAAGTCTTGTGTAGAGAGAAGACGCATTAGTTTACAGACTCAAATGGTCCAGGTGGCTTCAGCTGGTTTAGAAGATTTCTAAGAGCCATGGGGAAATCTGTGGTAAAGACATACCCTAAAAACCTGTCTGTGACTGTCTGGGCACCTATTTTCCCATAAAAAAATATCCTAACAAGTCCTGTTCATTCATGTCATACCAGCTTTCACACCTTGTATTTGTGGTATGCAAAGACAAGCAACATGTTATTCTCAACCCCACGAAATGGTGTGGGCTATAGTATAGCGTGGGTAGAACCAACCAGAAATGTTTTGACCAACTGAAAAAATTCTGTTACATCACAAACAGAAATATAAGCAAAAATATAATGGTTTTATAAACTTCTGACTAACCACAAGATGCTTTCATGAAACCAGTCCAGCAGTTTTCCTTCTTCATTACCACAGGAGCTGCCACAGTGAGTGGACTTGTGGAGTTCACAGCTGTGGGGAACTCCTGCCATAAAGACTGTCCCAGAGTCAGAGTTTCCTGATATTTCAGTTCTCTGCCCTGAAGCCACAGGAACCCCAGCCCCAGTGATGCAGTTGAGAGCCAGAAAAAACTCTCAACTTCA
This sequence comes from Amblyornis subalaris, assembly GCA_018881555.1. Taxonomy (NCBI): domain Eukaryota; kingdom Metazoa; phylum Chordata; class Aves; order Passeriformes; family Ptilonorhynchidae; genus Amblyornis; species Amblyornis subalaris. Next base: position 9,680,538 of record JACAXG010000007.1, on the reverse strand, counting down.
CTTCTAATGGGACTCTCAGGACAGTTGGGCTTTCACCCAAAAAAAGCCAGAAGCACAGGAGCCCAGACTGCCAAACCTTGAGATTCCTGCCCAAGTCCTCCTTCCAAATTTCCAGATTCCTGTGTCTCTGTCCATCTAGCTGACAGAAAACAGGGAGATGAGAACTTCAAGTTTCAGGAGCCACAGCTGAGACAGAAGCCTCAGAGCTTGGACTCTCAAGCTTGGTCTTGTTTCAAAGTAATTTAAATTAACTATGTGACCTTTAGAAAGATTTTTCTTCTTTCCTTTCTAATTGAAACACACAAAATTCCAAATTAAAGGCTTTTTTTTTTTCAGAATTGAATCGAGTGTTTCTCACTGGTCTATGATTCAGAGTGACCCCAACTAGAAAACACAATTTTAGAATATCTGAAGTTGAAAGGGACCCATAGGGATCATTGASCCCAACTTCCTCTTCCTCACAGAACTACTAAAACTAAGAAACAAAATAGAATCAATGGCTTCACAATACATCCTCCAGTTTATAGTGGAGGCTCAAAATAACAAGTATGTTACAATGGACTCAGTGAAAAGTGTAATAGTGATGAGATATGGAGAGATTTCACCCTCATTTCCTCTGACAAGTTAGTGGCTCAGAAAGAAAAAAGCCTTTTCCTCTTTACAAAATAAATGGCAAGAGAAAAGTGTGTTTCAGAAGTTCAACTCAAATGTCAGCTAAAACACGAGCAGAGTCACTCTCCCAAGAGCTGAAGTCCACCTGCTTCATCTAGTTGAGTGTCCCTGATACAAAGGGGTGATGTTCCTTTACTAGTGTCTTAAATATCATAATTTCTCAGATRCAGACCAAGGCGAGTGATGGTTTGTCTCCTAGCCTGCTCCAACACTGCAACATTCGTCCTCATGGCAGGCCAGGTATTTGCCACCACTGTGGAAGGCTGGAATTTAGCCCCGATATCACTGCTGAGAAGACACATCTCACACTACATGGGCTTGGCTTTTCACAAGTGAGGTGACCACATGTGAAGTTCTCCTATGAATCACAAGAATACGTAAAGCTGTGCCATCAGACAATCTCTGTTGGTGGTTTAGGAATAATTCGATGTCGCTGTTTGYTTCCATCAAACCTGGTGCCATGAAGTCACTTTGCTCAGCTTCTGCTCCTATCTGCAAACTCCCACGATAACCATATTTCCCAAAACTGACACTGGCTGCTATACATAACGACACGTTTCCTCTTCCGTTCAAACTACTGGGGAATTCATGGACTTAGAATCATAGAATCAGTAAGGTTGGAAAAGACATCCAGGATCATCGAGTCCAACCTTTGACTGAACAGCACCATGCCAAATAAACCCATGGCACTAAGTGCCACATCCAGTCATTTCTTGAACACTTTCAGGGATGGTGATTCCATCCCTCCCTAGGTAGCCTGTTCCAATGCTTAACCAGCCTTTCAGTGAAAAAATTCTTACTGGTGTTCAACCTGAACCTCCACTGGCTCAKCTTGAGATTATGTCCTCTTGTCCTGTCACCTGTTACCTGGGAGAATARACCCACCCCCACCTTGCCAAAACCTGCTTTCAGGCAGTTGCAGAGTGATAAGGTCACCCCTGAGCGTCCTCTCCTCCAGGCTAAACAATCCCAACTCCCTCAGCTGCTGCTTACAGGACTTATTCCCCAGACCCTTCCCCAGCTCTGTTGCCCTACTSTGGACTTGTTCCAGCCCCTCGATGTCATTCTTGTAGTGAGGGGCCCAGAACTGGACACAGCACTGGAGGTGTGGCTTCATCAGTGCCCAGYACAGGGGGACAATCCCTGGTCCTGCTGGCCACACTACTGCTGGTACAGGCCAGGTGCCATTGGCCTTCTTGGCCACCTGGGCACAGCTGGCTCATGTTCAGCCACTCTTGACCACCAYCCCAGGTCCTTTTCCGCTGGGTCACTTTCCAGCCACTCTTCCCCAGCCTGTGCCACCGCCTGGGGTTGYTGTGGTCCAAAAGCATGACCCAGCACTTGGCCTTGTTGAACCTCATACAACTGGCCTCGGCCAGCCTCTCCAGATCCTTCTTTAGAGCCTTCCTGCCCTCCAGGTGATCAGCACACCTGTCCAACTTGGTGTTGTCTGTGCATTACTGAGGGTGCACTYGATCCCYTTGTTCAGATCATCGATAAAGATATCAAACAAGTCTTCAAACCTTAAAGCAAGTCTCTTGGTGCAGTTAAATTCCCTTGCAAAATATATATGACATAAAATAATCTGAAAAACAGTAAATTCAAGTGCATGCCACAATCAGCCTTACACTCCCAAAAGGGCATTCTGACATATTTAATCCACATGATGCAGTCACCCATGATATATCATTMTATACATAACAACACAGATAATTAAAGTAATGGTATAACTAAGCACAGTCTGCTTATCTCCCAGGCAAACCTAGAAGAAAACCTACCTACATTCAAACACTGTGCCAGCAACAGCTTCCTTTTTTAACTTTCTAACCTTCTCACACACCATTGCACTGTAACCCAAAGATTCTCATCTATATCCTACAAAGACTCTCATCTATGCCTGAACAAATAACAGAATTTATTCAGGTCACTTATGATTATCACCCTGTTTAATTATTTCTAATAATGAGCTTCATGTGACAGGATCCAGGTTGCCTTAAAAAACCTGATGTGTTTATTATCCATATTTCCYATGTATATGCTTTTACTTCATAAGTGTTACCTTATCTCTGTTTATCAGAGGCTGGAAGTTCACCTGAAGTTGACACTCTGGCATATACTAATACTGACCTTAACTTTGCATTATTAAAATCAAAATAAAATCCYATATCAACCACCTTGAGAAAAAYATTTCATTAAAAAAGAAGCCAATAYRTACTTTTAAAGTGTGGAAAGGAACACTARATTAAATCATGTCTTCTTGCACAAAACCTCAAGAATCAGCAGTTTCTRTTCAGAGGCTTTAAAGAACATTCAACATYCTTCAARTCTTGCTTATAGATCTTTACATCASTCTGCCACTACAGAGCTTSAAGTTTTGAGCACCTTATATTATACAAGGTCAACAGTACATTCCMCAGAATTTCTGGGAAAGRTCTCCATCATAGATMCATGTAAAATTTCTGTGTAGAAACAGACATTCACAAACTGTCAGTTCTTTCTTAGTTTGGCAGCCTGATCTAAATCCCAYTTTGGGAAATCATTCTCTATCTAATTAATACACCTCAAACTCACCTCCTCTGAGAACTGGTACAGGTACACATAGAAATGGATATTTATGCAGGCAGCACTTGAGTGAGGAAGAAAGGTTATTTACTAAAAGCTGTATTASTTTGATCATACAGATTTATATTCCTCATTTCCTCTCTCCTTCAGAGAGATGGGAACAGCGAGGACCAGGCCACAACTGCTCAACATTTTCACTGAACATTTGCTTTTTCAAGATTTGCCCCGCACTCACTTCYTTCCAGGGAGTTCTAGTTTCCCACTCCAGTAAGGGAGATCCAGTAAGGGTAGAATTATGCAATCTACTTGAAAAGTACGAGCACCTGCCTACACAGGGAAAGAGACATCCAGAGCTCCCGCTGTGTCCTTAGGCCACTACAGTCCTGCCAGCGTAACCTTCTGTAAGGAGACTGCTTGCGAATAAAAGTGACTTTATTCTGATACTCTTGTTCTGCCTAATACCAGAATCACTTTTATTTCAGAATAATCTACGTAATAACTGTGCCTAGTAAAAAGGGCACAGCTGTTGTCGTAGAATTGCATTGCTACAATTCTGCCATGTCAGGCTGCCCACGGAACAAGTYTGTGTACTGCAAAGCAGTACCTTTCTCTAACACTGCAAAGCAAGGATGCTGTATCACCAGAATACACTCTTATTTCACTCGTCAACACAAGTGATGGGGCCCAAGCTGCACCACAACCCTCCCTCATTCATGTGGATGTGGCTCAAGCCTTGGTTGGGACAACCTTCAGTCAAATGAGAGTCAGTGGCAAAACAAGGGGTAGTCGTGAGTTAAGGAACCACTTGCCTTCAAAAATGCACTTAATGGGAAAGAGTCTTTATGTCTACTCAATAATTTATCTGATGTG